>OZ018322.1:150887074-152087074 GCA_963969495.1 Ceratothoa steindachneri | reverse complement strand
CTATAGAATATATTACCAAGCCCAAAATATAGTTTTATATCATTTCTAATACTACCCTTAAGAAAAGTGAGGGAGGTGATTTAAGGAGGTATTTGGAGTACAATTATCCTCATTAATCTTAGCAGAATTTTTATGCAGATAAGTTGATTTTGGTACAAAAAAACGATGGCAGCCTAAGTTTCTATGTCGATTGAAGATTGCTAACTAAAGAAAAAAACGATATCAATGTTTGCGATTTAACTAATAAGCGTTCGTGTGGATGGTTCATATCAGAATAATACACTATGGTCTGATTAGTGCTGTACATTTCACCTCGCTAAAAATGTAGTAGCCAAGTGTTTAGTTGAATGAGCACTTAAAAATGTGCGAAGAAATCTCTAAGTCTTATATATATATATATATATATATATATATATATATATATATATATATATATATATATATATATATATATATATATATATATATATATATATAAATATATATATATATATATATTCAAAGGTATATTTATAGTTGGTGGAACACAAATTATGTCTCAACCTCAAATTTTGCATATTTCTACTGGAAAAGTGTTTTATTAGTTGACTTTTTTTTAATCTATCAAAATATAAAATTGAAGAGTGAAGTTTTTTATCATGTTTTTAATGGTTCTTAACTACAGAATTACAGACCAGAATATTACTCTAAGGTACTTTGAAGCCCAATCCAAAGGAAGAAAAAAAGTGAAGGATAATTATAATGATGAGTAACGCAATACAATAAAGAATTGTGATTGATCAACATATTGAAACTATTGTCATCTAATTGGACTCCATCATTTATGTCACCGCTCAATTATGTCACTTTAAATTCAACTGATCCTGGATTTTTTTAGGGTGGTTTAGTATTTTAAAAACCTTGATAAGTTGACAACAAATGACGAATTCTAAGCTCAGAGATTAATATTGTCACCCTCTGCAGAACACTCTCTTCATAGTGTTAGGTGAACGAAATTAAAGCGCACACACCCTCGGCCAAAAGTATACGTTAACTAATTTAATTATTCATTTGATGTAATAGGCGATTAATACTTAGTTGTACCCCCTTTTGGCATTAATTACAGTCACAGTTCCTCATGTCATGGATTTCATAATATTTTCACAAATTTCTGACGTTATCTTTCCCCAATTAGCTCATAATTTTTCATACATACCTTTGTTATTTGAACCTCTGGTACTTTTACTTGCTTTTCTAAACCCTCCCCACAAGTGTTCTATTGAATTTAAGATTTAGGCTCTGTGGTAACTTTTTCACAGAAGGATCTTCATATCTTAGAACCAATTCTTGGTGTAGTTAATTATCTGGCATGGAGCATTATAATGCTGAAATATGACTTGATTTCTTAGTGTTGTGGAATGAAAGCAATTTGCATGATATATGATTCCACAACGTGTGACAACATGGCAGTATATCTCTCATCGCCCTGATGAAGAAGTGAGTCCTATAAAAAAATAAAGCCACCTCAAGCATGTTGAAATGACTTACCACGTCTTCGTCTCACAAAGTTAACCCCAGAAGTATCAAAAATCTGCAAAATTGTTCCAAAAATGTTAAATCTTTACTTTTTTTCAAAGATAAATTTAAATGGAATTACATAAATTACGAGTAAAACAACCATACAATAATCTTTTCGCATACCTGATAATTACGTTAACCTGACAGGATAACTTTAGACAATTGTTCATGTGTCCAATTATTTTTTATTTTTGGCTCACTGAAGACTTTTTTTCTGTTGACCTCAGATATCAATATGATATTTATCACCATGCATTCTTTTAGTCAACGATCTTTAATTATCCAGCTAATTGTTCTGGGCGATATTTTTGTCCCTTGCAACTTTAGATATTTTAGGAGGAATAAGTAGTGAAGCCAAAATAATATCTCTGTATTGTTTAGGTCTTTTAAGATATTTTTTTACACTTTATCCCTTGATAAAAAGCTCTTAGTCACCAGATCCCTTCAGGGGATTGGTCAGCATATGTGGAAAAATAGGATTTTTTTAGACATTTCTGTTTGTGATAACCCATGTCTATGGAGAGGCTGGGTTTGTGATTCTAGTTTTCGACCTGTTACATATTTGAGAACCATATGAAAACAAAATGGTTATAAATATAAGCTTAGACAAAATAAATATTGGATAAATTCGGATTTTATTCATTACACATCATTTAGTTAAATACTAAGTAATTCAAACATATTATGAAAATAATATTATTTTCATACTAATTTATGAATAATAATAAAATTTATATGTTAAATATATAAATATAGTGGGCGCGCTTTATACTCTTTGAGAGCCATCACTAATCCTAATAGGAATATTTAGGGTCTTGAAAAGATGAAGCATCCTCAAAAATTGTCGAGCCTAATATAACCTAACCTAACTAATCTAACCTATTCTAGAGTACATTGGTTAAGTTAGGCTAGTTAGGTTAGGTCAGGTTAGGTAAGGTTAGTTTAGGTTAGCTTAGCTTAGGTAAGGTTAGATTAGGTTGGGTTTGATTAGGTTAGGCTTGGCTAGGTTAAGTTAGGTTAAGTTAAACTAGGTTACGTCAGGTTAGCTTGGGTTAAATTAAGTTACGTTAGGTCAGGTTAGCTTAGGTTCAGGTAGGTAAGTTCAGGTTTGGTTAGGTTAGCTTAGGTTATGATAGGCTAGGCTAGGATAAGTTATGTTAGGTTATATTAAAGTGGAAAATCTTGGGGATAGCTCATATTTACAAGAACCGATATTTATGATAAAACGAATCAATTGATAATTGATGTTTCTTACTTTTTCGCCATTATATTCACTCTGAACCAAGCTCTCCTCTCTTGTAAATATCTATCACAAACATTCTATTCTTTGATGCAGAAAGTACTTGTTTATTAATTTCACTACTCGCTTCCTTTACAATCCACCTTTTTTCTGTCAAATTTTACGATGGGGAAATTAAACCACCTCCACACATAACAACCAATCTTTGCTCTATAAATTCAAAACTATTTCGAAAAGAATATTATCTTCACTTCTGCTTGTCTCAGTAATGGGTAGACAACTATAGAGTCAGTTTTAAAAGTACTATTTGCGATTTAACTCCTTAATCACCTAGCTAATATCTATATTTAACCTTTTCAATATTATGTTTAGATAGCTAAGTGAAGTATGACCCCTGCGAAGTTCTTCTATTCTTACCTTTATAAAACTATTGATAACTTGATAAATTGAACGTTTCGATATAATCCATATTATAACTTTCGATCTTTTCTTTTTGAGGTAGAATTAATATAAACATCTGGCGTAACTCACACACTTAATTTCTCGACCTTAATTCTCATACTGAGCGCGGATCAAACCTTTAATTACAGTGAAAAATTTATTTTTAATCAATTTAAAGAGCAACACAACCAGAGCATCTCGTGCAGAATGATTGTAAGGAGCGATCAGTAAAGATAGAGATGAAACTAGAGAAAATGAAGAAGTATCGAAGAAGTATAGCCAAATAACTTGTGACAGCATTGAGGTCAGGGGCACGAATAATTGCGAGCATTGATGGCAAAATGGCATGAAATTATCCAGATATCAGGTTCCACATAGTTTCCCATCCTACAGTTGATAATTCTTTACCGGATAATGTGAAGAAGATTCCATCAATATCTAGTTATGGAGAAAATCACTCCTCGCCCAATGAAACGTAATTTTCCAGATGGTTCAAGAATATTCATTATAACGGTTTTCTCAAAATTATTTTCAGGTATGTATGTATTTGAATTCTGTCTCGCATGTATAAAATATCAAGAAGAAAAGGAACTCCCTATTTTGATAGAAGTAAAAGCCTCTGCAACCCTGCTGTGATCTTTTTCCTCACCCATAACATTCAATTCCATCCCTTGAAAAACATAGAATAGATCCAAGTTTCAGGTGAAATGAAATTTAAGCCGTGGCTTGAATTTATTCTAGCAATGATTAGCCACTTTCACACTGCACCAGGCATTCTTGGAGAAGGCGTTAATACACACAAATCAAGTTGCTGTATCCAAGAAACAATCTAAGTATGTGCATGTTCAGAAGTCATGCCGGTGCCGGGTGAAGAAGACGAAATATTGCTCTCGTAATCAGATTAAGAGATAGATTTATTTCTAACGAAATCACTGATCTCAAAATTTTCCAGACATTGAGCACACTGAATACCCTGTAGCGATTATTATAATTGAATCTAAGACAATTCAAGAACAATTTTTAAAACATTCCTCTTTCTTTGCAGGTGCTATGTGGTTTAGCGCCAACTTGCGCTTGTTTTTCAATAACCTTAATAGAGATCTATACATTTCGCAGTTAAATATTGCATTCTCTACAAAGATCATCGAGTAATAGATCCAGCCATAATCGGCAACCATAATCCTCATATCAGGGTACTAATTTTGTACTCAGTCTACAAGCACATTCACTCTTTAGTGCATGGTCTATAACCGTACTCAACCTAGGTTAAATTTTGTTGTAGATTGTAGACTAAGTACTGCTGTACATATTTGTAGATTCGCGCACTTAATTGAACACTTAAATGAGATCTACAGATTACGTGAAAAATGGGGCGGATGCAGGCAGCTCTCTTTACATAAGTTATCCCACGCATAAATAAAATCAGAAAATTTATAGCTAGGAAAGATCTTAAGGATGAATAATTTTGTAAACAAAACTTATACCCCGCCGTCAAAAAATAGAGAACAAAATACTTAAATTAACATTTTCTTGAAGAAATCTTTTAATTTCCAGGAAATATTTCAATTTACGAGTATATTTTTTAAATTTGCCTCTAATAGTATTCAAATTTGACTTCGTAGAATAGAGAAAAAAGAATAAATGGAAAGAAATGATTATTTGAAAATAGCTTGCATCCAAAATAAAGACTCGGGTATGACTATAAAAAAATATTATCTAAAAGTTTTAACCCATTAGTGCCGAAAGTGTATTTTTTTATTGATCATGATGAAACTTTCCACACAAGATTAGAAAACAATAAATATATACCATGGAAGGTTTTATTAAGATACATCAAATAGTTTTTGACATAGGGTATGGGTATTTAAATACCTCTTCGGCCATAACGACAAGGAGTTTGATTTTTACCGACAATTACAAGAAGAAAACAAATATTAGTTTTATCTACTTGGAGACATATGGTAATGTTTAAAGCATTTAGGATGTAGAACAACGTTACATTTTTCACAAAGAAATTTGCTTTTTACCTCACAAAGTTTGCATCTTTTGCCATTTTCTGAATAAACAATCCAGTGATCTTTTTCATCATATCTTTCGATATTATGAATATTTTGAGAAAGTTTTCTTCCTTGTTAGCTAGAGTGTTCTGAAGGTTTTCAGATATGTTATACAGAGATTGTCAATAAAGATGGGCCACCACCACTGTGTAAACTTTAACGCATTCTTACTCTGTATGTCCCAATCTTCATATCCATGACGTCAACATAGCCAATGTGTTTTGTTATACTTCTTGTAGTTTACAGGTTGTTCAACATCAACATACCTTTTTACATCTCTAATAAATCGCTTTGTTTTCCGCATGTCATTTGGACCAAAATTTGTTGCAAGAATTACGTCATTATTGTCTTTCCATTTTTGGATCAGTATACCATCATTGGTTGCAAAATCCTTTGTTTCACGAGGATTTTTCTTCATTTCATTGTTTGTCATCAAAGGACGATTCTGCATTCGATTCTCTCGGCAGATTCCCATACAACAGATATTCTTCTCTGTCAAATATTATATAGGAGGGACACTTGTGAAGAAATTATCGAAATATGGTTTGAAACCATGATTACCTGGTACTGAGACACTGTCGACCAGTTTTCCCACGACATTTCCTCCAAGACCAAGGGTTTTTGAGTCTATTTTATTGATTGTTTTCCCTGTATAGAAATCGAAAACATGCAGATATCTTTTTTGCGAGCAAAGCGCCCACATTTTGAACTCAAATCGAATTGGTTTTCCTCTAATAAATTGCTTAAAAGGATGCCTGCCAAAGTACGGGATCATGCTCTCATCGACTGACATGTGTTCTTTGAGTTCATTGTAGAACAGAGATTTCTGCTGAAGGTGTTTAAATAGTGGTTTAAGTTTTGCTTTTGAATTATTTTCTTCTATTTGGGTGTTATCAGTCAAATGGATACTGTGTAAAATGACCAAAAACCTAACTCTCCTGATGCTCTGAGAAAGAATTTTCGGGACATGATCACCACCTGACTAATATCGTTTTTTGTTTGGTTGAGGTAAAGTACAAAATAAAAGAAGGCCACCTAAACATGTAACAATTCATCTCCACTTAAATTTATCATTTTATTTTTTTGTTGTGCGTATCGGTTAGATTGTTCGACAATCAAGTCAAGAAGTTAGCCATCAAAACATAACTTAAAACAATCTCGAGGTTAATTACATAGTGCAAGAACATTGCTGTTATTTATAATCAAGTGGTCGAGACCACTGACTGTTTACCATAAAATGTGGCCCTTCTTTACTCCATAAACACTTTCTTTTTTTCGATTCACCTTCACATTTAGTAGACGATTCATTTTCATCTTCTTTAAAATTGACCTCCCCCTGTTTGTTTGTTGTAAAACACGGAGCATTCAATAGGCCTTTTCCTAAGTACTGCAATTCTCCTTCACCTACATCATCTGATTTATCACTATCTTCATCTGTTATGGCATCTTCGTCCGGTAAGCCTATGTTCAAATGAACTTCTTCTTGATCCAGTAATTCTAAAAGCGAAGCAGCATCATTTACCGTCAATCTGAAAAAAACATAAGTGGCCTATATAAGTTACAAGAAAATATTTAATCACTATATTCTTTTAACATAAAAAGATTCAAACAAGCACAGAAATATTATTATAACTAGAAGAGTTATACCTCAAATGAAAAGAAGAAAATATGGTTCCAACATAGAAAATATAATTTTATTACTAACTTGGCCGTAATGCCGAAGGGGTAATAAAATACCCAACATAATAAAATGAACAATATTTATGCTCTATATTTTATAATTTCACTTGATGACACAGTTTGCTATTAGCATTAACATTAACGGGTTCAGTCACTTTAAAAACAGAGATTTTAATAAATATAAATGTTAAAGAAAATAAAAAATATCTTACCGTTCTTTTTTAGCAATCCGACGAGCAGCCATGATATGATGTCAACAAAATGTCTTCTAACTAAGTGCCGCCAACCTATATTACTGAGTTTACCTTTGTCTAATCGCAATTAAATCTTAACAGAACATTATAACATGCATGCATTTCATTTTGTATAGATAAAATATGAATTCTAACAATTTTTGGGGGGGTAGGTATTTAAATACCCCATCGCAACTAAGGAGTAATTAATAAAATCTATACAGACCCTTGTTTTAGATGTCTTGAGGCCATCTTATAGCATTGTTTGGGCAGGATTTTATTTCGCTTTTTATATTTGCATGTAAAAGTTATCGCTTGAAATCCGACATTCGGCGGATTTCTAGCGATAACTTTCTCACCGAGTATATTGCATATGTTCTCTTTCTTATATAAATCAGCTATCTACGCACGCAGGTTCATCATGTAATAGTTTTCGACCGTGATCCGATTTCTCTATCGATTCAACCCGGTATCCTTATAGAGAAATATTGTGAGTGAAATCACACTTTCTTTTGATACCAATGCCTTGAAATGTCAAACAGTGCCATTCCTAAATTCTTCAATAAATAACATGCTTTTTGAAGGAATTCGTGACTTTAACCTATCTTGCTATCATGATAAATGAATAATACCATGGGTGACAGGCTACTTACTATAAACCAACTTATTCACGTGTAAACTCAAAGTAATAAGCTATTGCTCCCTACTTTTAGTCTCATCCTTTTTTTCAAATACAGATTACCTTCTTCCTATATTTTCTACGCTCTTCTATTAAATAAAACTACTAAACTATCAGAGGCAGATTCTAAAGAATATTCTGTGCAATTTTCTTTAAAATAAAAGTAGTATTTAAAAGAAAATGTGATTGGTCTATTTTATTGGATTGTTTATGACGCTATTATCTAACTAATCGAAGGTGAGATAAACTTCAATGTACGCAGTGATGCTATGCAGTTAGTAGAGCAACGAGTAGTAAGGCGTAGTGTCGCAACCAATTTTCAGGCACATTTCAGGTTTTTTAGAGCAGACCATCCAAAATTTATAAATGAAGACGAAAAAAATATGAAAAAAATCGTAACACCCCGGTTTTGGGTAAGAAATTTAGGGTAAAATTATCTTTTCCGTCGGGTGAGGCTGTTTTTATTCAGGTATTATAGTTCTCGTATCTGAAGCAAGACAAAGGGTAATTTTCGTACAGGAAGTAAATTTGAATTTTAAGTCCTTATTTATCTAATAGTTTATACAATTTCAAATTGAGAAATTTTTTGTTTGTAAACTATTCGGAGGTCACTATAAGTAATCGATGTATGACGAATTTACGAGATATTTACAGAGTGTTTCCTATAGAGGGGTATGGCTTCACCTTTTTGAATATACATATGCTATAGATTCACTAATTACTTGTAGTATTGCTGTTTTATACTAAGGTGTCTTTCTTTTATTCATTTTAAAAGATAAAAGGAGTAAAAAAACAAGAACATCAACAAGTCACAGTGTCTTTGGCTCTCGACTTCCAGAACTTTCTCATCATGAGCTGCCAACAAAACAACAGGTTGGAAGATATATTCAGTATGTAAAAGACAATAAATAAAAAAGGAACAAGGATGTTATTCCTGAAGTATCCGAGGCACTTACTGAGATTTTGATAAAGGCTAGTATTTAAGTTCAGGCGATCAAGAATGTTAAAACCAAATTTCTCCGATTGGTGGAAAAAGCCTCTTTGGTATCAAAAAAGGAATTAGGAATGAATGCCAGTAAGACTAATAAGTTTATCTCATAAATTGGGTAAAACTTTAATATAGCAGGCTGCCAGTGTGCTGATTTCTTGGATTGCAAGTGCAAAAAGAACATGAAAGTGCCACGTTGAGAGCATGATTTCTTATTGACCAAAGAACTAGTTGTCACATGAAAATTTGAGGAGTGGATGTAAAAACAAGTCAAATGATTAGAAAAAGGAAAATCGAAAAAGATGGAATTTAAAAAAGAACAGAAGAAGTAGTCACAAAAAGAGAAAACTACAATTTCAGACAAAGCCTTGGATGAAGAAACCTCATCTTCCGGCATCTCTGATGTTGAATGAAAGAAAGTATTTCCTACAACAGAAAGCAGCATCATACTAATATCAACAATTGCCATGGAAGCAGATCGGTATTCTGTGTCACTTAGAGCTGCTGCTACGGCTATTAGTAGTGCATCCCTATTCGACTATGGCATTATAAATTCAGAAAACCACTCCCATGTAAATGAACATCACACTGTCTAGAGGGCACAATAGAAGTTAAGGAGGAATTTCATTGAATCTGAATGTTTAGGAGATAAGAAAATTACTGCTTTTTAGGGGAAGAGAGACACAATACTAACTAAAAAGAAGAAAGGAAACAAATCGTATAGAGCAAAGAAATTCAAGATCACTATGGGCTTAAAGGAGAACCTGGTGCTTTCTATTTAGATCATCTAACAATTGAGCGAGGAACAGGTGCAGATATTGCAGAAGGACTGATGAAATAACTTTTCGAAAATTATATTAAAGTTGACATAGAGGATGAAGGAGCCTACTGCACGGCAATTAATACATGCTATAAGAATGAAGCAATAAGAGCGCCGGAATCTCATTAACATCGTCCTTTACAGTGGATCATCTGCAGCTTGCGTATAAATGCGGTTCTTTTGTGGAACCTGTGTAGGAAATATATTGGTTCAACAGGAGGTGAAACTGAATGGAAAATACCACTTGGAAAAGCCTTAACCACCTGTTAAATTATACCAGTATCATCAAATAGCTTTCAACGTATTTCTAAAGGAGATCCTCTTCCAGATGTAGATTTGAATGAGTTTATTCGGAACCAAGCTTAACTGTACATAATTATCAGTGCTATTAAAGCTGATGTAACTGACGATGAGCTCATAAATATACATCTGAAACCAGGGCCAATATTTCATGCAAGATGGCTCACCACTGCCAGCAAAAAAGGTGGACGTTAGGTGGCAACAGATAAATCAAATAATGACTTGTATGTCCTCACTGATTTATCGTGTTTCATTATGGGCCCATGTGGTTTCACATCCAATTCTCTACGAAATGCACCGAAAGATCTAAACAGCTCCTGGAACAAATCGATCTTCTGCAAATACTCTAACCTGCGAGTGAAGCCATAGCATGGCAAAAAATTCAAAGGAATTCCTACTGAGTCCATCCTAAGAACATCCTTTTGGCAATGCTGGAAGACGTCGATCGGAAGAACAGAAAATTAGCTATTGACAAATTAACAAGTTCAGAGAAGTTACTGTGTATGAGGAAGAGATACGTGATTTCAGGCAACGAAAAATAGATAAGACTGCTAGGAACCTAACTGATTAACTTCCCCCTGAAGAAGAGTGCAGGCCTGAGCCACTACTTTCAATGCATCTATCTAATGCGGACCTGCAAAATACTGTCGACGAGCCACTCTCTATCGACATTACATTTTTTTCTAAAAGTGTGGATTGGTGTGTGCGAATGGTGACGGAAGCTTCTGGCGAAGTTTATGGAAAAGAAGCAGAAGATGGCTACATTCACGCGGTACTAAAATCCTGTAGCTTCATGCCATCGTTTGAGAGAAAGCATGATTTTAAAGTATCAGTCGACAAATAGTATGTATCAATTATATAATAAAAGTTGATCTTCTCACTTGTTTGGCATTATCCTTCAGTTTAAACTAAACTAATGTATTTAGAAGCACTTATGACAACAAACGAACAAATGTGATGCTGTATATCTCTCTGGCTCAAATATTTAAAAAAAAATAAATATTTAGCTCAAAAGAGGGGATGTTCCAAATATTTCGCCAAAAGCCTTTTACCACCTTTGAACTATGTGGACTTAAGTATACAAAACCTGAAATGTACATGTTGGTTTGCTAAAATTTGTTTATCGAAGCTACGGCCTAATGAGTAGCAACCTTCACACTGTATTCAAATAAATAATCTATTGGATATGTACAGTCTATTTCTTAGCATGGATAAGGAGCTTCCCCCAGGCGTGCTTGGTGTAGTGTATTGGCGCCTACCCATCCCTATACTAACAGCATAATCGAAGGTTGTTACCCTGCCTGTCATCCGCCAACCTAACGTACGGATATTAGAAGGTGGCGAATTCTGGAGTGTTGTGCACTCTATGTTTCCTGCTTTCAGAACCTGCCTTTTATAATAACTATATAAAAAATGAGACCAGAGTGGTCTGAATGATGTCATAAAAAACGTCCCTAGGGTCAAAATTAAATATTTAAACTTTATACGTGTCCATAGGGGCAATTACCCGTTCTTTAGAAAGTGCAAGATTCAGGAAACGTCAAAATCGCTAGCCCCAAAGATATTAGTTCCTCTTCGTTCTACTTTTGGAAAAATGCCCATTAGGAAATTCCAGCTGTGTCCTATTTTTGTATATAATGATGAAAACTTTCCGCAGGCCCAACTATTATTATCTAGATTTTTTAATGTGAAAATACCAATAGGTAATCAAATTCTTAATTATCTCTTGTTTTTATTTCTTTTTTCTATCTATTTATTCTAAGTTTCCTCTAAAAGAGTTTTACTTGTGTTTAGTTTCAGTCTCATGCTCGATTTTTATCCTCCATATCTTTCTTTCTTTTCATTCTTAAACCAAATCCGATTCCCCCGAAGAGTAATAGGGAGTACAAGCCCAAGAACAGTCCCCCAATTATTTCTCCACGAGCGACTATTTTTTGGTGGGGTATTATGTATCCCTTCTGCCTCTTTCGAAAAGGCTTTTGGCTTGTTGTTTTTTCTTCCGTTTATCCCCTGTCATTTAAGCAACGAAAACCCTTTTAAAATATTAAGTTTTAAGATAAAGATGATGGATATAGATACTACACATAAGGGTAAGAGCCACATTAATGTTTTAGAACTAATATACCCATGCGAAAATTTTGCATAGTTTATTCAGAAATATACAAAATCCTTTAGAGAATATCTCTAACCAAGGCATACTTTTTTTTTAAACTCTTTTAAATAAGTATGAAAGTAAATCCAGAGTACTTTTATTTAGTACAATATTGTCCTTGAAGATGTTGTAATAGACCAAAGCCCTCGGGATCTCGATAGTTTTCTTTAATTTTGCTAAGATCAACCTAAGCATATATATATAAATATATATATATATATATATATATATATATATATATATATATATATATATATATATACAGATATATATATATATATATATATATATATATATATATATATATATATATATATATATATATATATATATATATATATATATATCATTGGCGACTGCGGCACTTGGGTTATTCGCGCTTAGCCCGAGAATAAATTTAGTAAAGTGAACGTGTATTTGCAAACTGATTTAATTTCTGGCAACAATGACTGCGAGTAAGTAATTGCAGCCAATAACTCAGGCTTCTTTTAGTGAGCCTGGTCTAAGATCATATATTGTCGTTCAACGTTTGACCATCGTCATATTGGTGCCCGGGCTCGAAAAATATCATCCGTAGCAGACGTTCTCTCGACATAGTTCACACGCGCTTGACTCGGGCTCAGAAGTTGAAGCACGAGTAGTTATCAATCTTAAAAATTAAAACTAATTAAAGTTCAATGTTTTCTTGAGCAATAGATTTCTATAGAGATTATGATTTAAATTCTAATCTATGAAAGGTTTCCGTTATCAAATATTCCTAAAGGAAAGAAATATTATCCAGCAACTAAGGTTAATACGAACGAGCTTGTTAGGTGTAAAAGGCATCTCTTGTCAAGAGTACAGTACAGGTGGCAGTCAGATCGACCTCTAGCTAATGTTGGTTGTACACGCTGCTTTCATAATTTACTTGCTATTATTTTGTGCGTCTGTGTGTAAAGATCAGTTGAGTTTTGCAGGTTTGCTTTATTTTTACCCTTAACTTAGAAATGGAGAAAGACATAGTGCTAGATATAAAAAATAAGCCATTTCGGCCTAGAAATACTGAGGCTAAACTTGAAACGCCATCAAAATAATACGACTGTAGTTCATGTGTAAATGAAGTGAGTAATTTTTATATTAAAACTATATTTCTGTTTTATTGTCAAATTATTAGTGTACATCTAAATCTGTGATGTGCAGGACGTCTCTTCCCTTCTTTTATACATGTGTCTTATGCGAAATCTGTCATAACAACGTGTACCATTAAAGCTTAAGAAAGAAAACGGAAGATATAGAAACAACAAAATAGGGGCAAACTATTTTAACCGTTATAAGAAAATGAACAAATGAGTTGGATTTGTACCTGTGTCAATAGGCGCTCTTCGCTAAAATGAACACGATCATCATTGCCAGAGTTACCATCCACGACGCTCCTCTGGCCGTATTTGCCCCTATTTTTCTGTTTCTGTATCTGCCATTTTCTTTCTTTATCGTTAATGGTACACGTAATAATAATTTCCTTAGCGATTTTCCGTGTTGTGTTACCAGTTTTCGTTTCTTTGAGCCTTTAAAAATACATCTATTATATATCACATGTGATGTGATTTTCAATTATATATATATATATATATATATATATATATATATATATATATATATATATATATATATATATATATATATATATATATATATATATATATATATATATATATATATATATATATATATATATATATATAGTGATGAGGATTGCTTCTCGAAAGCCTGAATTTAATTTTTAGCAGAAATTTCAATGCAAGAAAAATTGCTATTGACATTTTTTAGATATTTAGTGGTGACATTTCGACCATAATGCGGTCATTTTCTTTGGCCTATGAAATATATACTAAAGCACAATTGTAAATGTACAAATATAACATTGATAGTTTTAGCTTTGAATAGTAAAAATTATAGTTTAAACAATTTCTAAAATTAGAGGTTAGATTTATAGTAAAAAAGACAGGTTTGTTTGTTTGTTTTGTTTTTTATTTTAATTTAAATTAGTTGGTAACTGTAAAAATTCCCTAAATTTCCTAAGTAGAGTTATGAGTTTAATATATATATTTAACTATTTAAATAAAATATATATTATTAAACGATATATTAAGCACTATTGACTTTTTAAGTTAGTTAAGTAGGAGGGGAACTGACGACAAATCACTATTTAAGTCTGTGTTGAGCTGTTTTATATATAGTGTTTCCAAGATTCGAAGTGTAATTGGGCACTTTTGCGAATTTAAAATTTTGAAATCTTCTACATATAGAGATGTCACTTTTACATTTTATTACGTGATCTCTGATTGTCGAATTTTCTTTACTTTGAGGTATTTTGCCAGTTCGATTACTTCAGGTGCCCCCACAGAAAAAAAAAATACGAAGGGAGGCACCGTATATCACTTCGTAGAGAGACAAGATGACGCGGAAACAATTCTCGGAGAATTCATAGTTAATGTAGAGACGTTTGCGATGTGGCGTCATCTTGCTGGAAGCATACATCCATCTTCCGGCTCATGATTGTTAAGTAACTGATTCACTTTTGTACGTAGAAAATTCTTGATCAGTTCACAATAATGTAACTTCGCGTTCTTCAATAAAATAAGAACCCCACACATCGATATCACCTATGGTTTCCCAGACAGTAATTTTCGGACAGTGAAGTGGTCGCCGAAGTATTTCAAGAAGGTTAGTGTTAGAGCATTACCTAAAGTACTGTTTGTTGAACACCTGCGATAAATGGAAATGACGTTCGTCACCGTAAATGAGAATAGCTGTTGGAGAAAAGCTTTGGTTAATGTCCTCACACAAATCCGTATCGTTTTCATAATCTCCCACGTGTTTCCTTGCAAAACGCCTGGGGTGTCGAAGCTCTCATAGCAGCTGCATTTTTCGAACCTGGTGCAGTCCTAGGTTGGCCATGACTTTTTTCTTTTTAAGGCTGACCCTGTTACACTAAACTTTAAAGCCCAACGATAAATTGTTCTTCCATCCGGATCAGAAATATGATGCCCAAGCGCAAAATGTCTCATGAAGGCACGCTTCGTAGTCCTTACGGATTCACCTTTCCTGACATACTCCTCGACAACAAAAGCAAGATGCTCTATACTGCACGCCGTATTGGTAACTGAACTATTTCATCTCTCGGACCTAACTCAGCCACGCTAATTTCTATATCTCCCTCACTAGCTGAGCAATACCCCTCCCTATCACGAAGGTCTAGGTGCCCCCACCTGCCAATGAAGTGCGTTGCTCGCAGTCACTAAAGATTTGAGTATAGTCGTACACAAGTTTGCTCTCCTAGAATGAAACGTTAAAAGGGGTACAGCTGTTGTTGAAGACAAGATTGCATGTTTCTTATGTCTGTAGAAAATTTCTAAATGAACTTTGAATATTTAGTTAATAGTAGTAATGGTACAATGAAAAATGAGCTTCAGTACTTTCTTATTCTGCTTATATGCCGTGTTCAGGATTATTTTGTATTAAATGTCTATTGATTTTGTCATTCTCTCTTCGATTATTGTATGAATCAATCATTTTCTCTATGTCTTAGTCAATGTACTTTTTTGGCAACTATTATTGACGAGGAGCTGAGATAATTTTTTAATTCGGCATCACTTGCCTTTCAAATAAAAGAAAGAGAAGACTGTTGACGATGGTGTTGATGACGGAGTTCTATTATTGATTAAGACATTCCCAAAATCCGCTCATAAAGAAGCCCAAATTTGTGGCTTTAATGAAAAATAAAATTATGAAATGGATCTCTTGTGAATGAAAGAGCAAGTCTCGAAAAGAAATTTTAATTCTTGAATAAATAAGTGATTTGAGAAAAACTCCTTCAAGGTTGCATTTAGTGGAGGACCAGCTAGGACGGTCATGACAAAAATATAGACCAAACATGCAGTGTGCTTTCGTCCCAGGTAGAGATGGACAGTCACCGCAGAAATGTAAGTGTATAGAGATAAAGTGACATTTAACTAATCATCGTACTATGATGGTTGCTTCGCCTATAGCATATCTATCCCAAGAAGAGGGTAGGAAATAAAATTATCCCAAGATCTTAAACCCCTGATGGACAGCCATAATCTGTTCTGGAGACAATGAGAACTAGGTTGATAGAAAATTGAAAAAGATCTAATGCTTTCTTTCAGCTAGTATATCACGGTAATTTTAAGGTAATACTCGATTAGAGACGACAAGCAAAGTAACAGATCCGAAATATAAGAATTATCTCTTGTACAGGAGGCCAGAGAGAAACTCCGCGGAAGTTTGGGATAAAGCAGAGGCTTTTGTGATCTAGGATTGCAGCAAATAGAGTTCAAGGATTATTGGAATAGGATAGGAATGTGGACTATCTTGACGTGTAATAAAAAAGAGGAGTGGTAGTTTTGGTGTAGATGAAATAGAGGTGGGGGTTGATTAGAGAGGTTAGGGCAAGGTAAGGGAAAGCATTGCAAAACAACAGCTGGAGAGAGGTACTTGCCTCAGCCCATGGCAGTAAATCTATAGGAAAGGCACAAGGCCTAATTTTCTATCCTAATATCTGTGCTATTTGGCAAGGACCTGAGAGTTGGGGTTATTTAGAGAAGCCTTGTAGGCCGCGTTTTGCGAAGGAGTCTTAAAATGGAATCGTTGGCAGGGTTCTGAGGTGCATACATTCTGGGATATGTGTTTGAAAACGGCTTGAGATAAGTATTGTAGAAAGTGTCTAGGGTATGGGGGATTGTTGAGAGTAATCAGGGATAGAGAATTTGTAAGGGTACTTTATTGCTTCTTCCACGGAGAAGAATGGGTTGATTGGGGCGGTTGATTGAGTAAAGCTACTCAGGGTGGGAACCAGGGAGGTGGATAGAATGTACTCCGGGCCTATTTGTAGTGTTTAGCTTTTGCTTGCCATGCCTGAAGATACTGTAGAAAAAACGCTTTTTGTGCTGATTTGGTGGAAGCTAACATAAATAGAGTGGTGTGGTTCAAAATGGGTATGAAATCGCGAACCAAAGAAAGAGATGCTGGTGCTGTGGAATTTTGTTTGGGAGGAAGCAGTTCAAGAGGAAGCACTCTCAGTCACCCCTCATATTCTCTTATGAAGGGAGAGTGACGGAGCAATAGTGCCTCTAACTCAAACATAAAAATAAAGTAGTAGCGTAAATAGACTGGATGTTCTCTAAAGCAGTTTAAATAGTAGCTTTTTTCTCGAAATGGGGGAGGAAGGATCTCAGAGCTACACTTCCTGCGTTTATTTACCACCATTTTGAAGTTATACCATGCATTGAACAAGTTCTATGGAACGTTAATTGATTGTTTTAGATGGTTTGTTTGAGGTGGAGGGAAGAAATTATTGCAGAAAGATAAAGTTAGTCTTCGATTAATTTAATGTGAGGTGAAATATATGGAGCTTTGGTGTTTCTCTCGAGCAATAGCGATGCACTAGGTATCCAGAGTGCATCGTAGATAATATTAGAATAAGGTGGCGAAGCACAATGTTTTTAATTGTGGATAGACTTCTGGGGCGAAGAAAGTCTTATTGAATGCTGGGAGGCTAAGTGCAGAGGGTATCAAGAAAGTACATGAGAATATTTTGGTATATATGTGGAGTCTTTGGGAGTCTCACGAGACGTGGGCTTATTGGAAACGTGAATTGTAATTTTGAGGAAAGTCTGTATGGTATTAGCGGTTCTGAAAAGTGCCTGAGCGCTAGTGATTTGGGTAAGATAAGGATTCTAAATGGCGACATCAGTATGGAAAATGTTAAAATAATCCGACGAGTTAAATAGGCACCTTTACTCGCCTCATTTTTTTAGTTGTTTTGAAAGGATTCAAAGAGTGTACACTAAGTGTAAAGTTTATAATAATATGGTATTAGCGGTTTGGAAAAGTGCCTGAGCGCTAGTGATTTGGGTTATATAAGGATTCTAAATGGCGACATCAGTGGGGAAGATGTTAAAATAATCCGACGAGTTAAATAGGCACCTTTACTCGCCTCATTTTTTTAGTTGTTTTGAAAGGATTCAAAGAGTGTACACTAAGTGTAAAGTCTATAATAATAATGTTTAATTAGAAGACTTTTGTCAATTAAATCACGAAGTGGTTCATTGAAATTCCGTGTTGCTCCTGCCTCAAATTCCAATTTGCAAAACTTTCACTAATTAGTTGTTACGCGACAAAAAAGGGTATAAATATTGGAGTGGAGTGTATTAATATTGCAATGATTATTTAATTAGTTTTAATTAAATAGTAATAAATCAATATATAATGATATAATATTTTTTACGCTCCTTTCATGTTGCGTCTACCAAAACATCCATTTATTAGCGTCGAATCTACAAAGAACCTAGTTTAGGGTTAGTTAGGTTAGGTTCTCTTGTAGAGTGTAACCTAAAGAACAAATATGTTTGAAAACTGCTCACTAAAGGAACATCATATTTGTTCATTTTTGAAGAAAATTTTTCCTTTTCTTTAGGTTAGCTACACAACGGGAAGCTGGTTGTGGAAATTTGCCAGTTTTTCTCGTCACTAACTCTTTGAATATCCCTTTCTGGTTTTGTGTCTTCCATACACTTCAACTTTATATTCTGGACTTTTCATACCAATCATTTTTTTAAAATTTTCAAGAGAAATTTATTGCCATCGTTTGTTTTCTTTATACTTTCCTCAATAAAAGTAGAATTTTGTACCGAATCGGCGTTTGAGAAAAGCTCGATGGCAAATGAAGGGGCATTTCAGATTTACCTCGAAAACAGCACTTGGCTCCAGCATGGTGAGAAGAGAACATATCTGTATCCACCCCTAAATTTAATTCACTCAAACTTGGCCCAAATTCTGCCTCTACACAACTTCCATCGTCAAAACCTTCAAATATAACTTTTACACAATCACACAAACGACGGTGATCACATAATCCCCGCCAACTTCCTTTAGAAGAGGTAATAACATTTATAAGACGGCGAACGATATATCACCCACACGTTTTATTAGAGTACAAACCCAATAAATAAATAAAGATTTTCGACGAGGTCCTGTTCTCTTCTTTGGTAGGGAGCTACCGAAAATTCTAGAATGAGAAATGCATGAACAATTCCCGGAAACATAAGGGTTAGGAGGGATGGGCGGTCCTTTCAGGCATTTATAACTGCCACTGTTAGCAACCATTTGAGAGTGCAAAGCCCCAAACACTTAGAGTAGCCTTCCCATGCTTTATACATTCCAAGCTCTTTTATCTCGCCTACCTTCATTTCCCTTCATAAGTTTTTGACCGAGATTCCATCGTCGGTTTAGATTTTGTTTACTTTATTAGTAAACAAAAGCTAAACCAATGATGGAATATCCATAGAGATTAATTTCCATCAGTTTGCTAATTGTTAGTAAAATATGTATGGCCAAGTATATATTAATCGATGTTGGTTTAAAATGATTTTCTTTAGATCATTTAACTCATTGCTCCCCAGATCTAGTGGAAAGCGGTGTGAAAATAATGTACGATGAGAGAGGACATTCGTAAACGTTCGTTTTGAATGCCTCACTTAGCGACATTTAGTGTTGAAAGTTACAAGTTGATGACTGCAGCTTCCTGCGAGCGTCGAAATGTTTTTTTCCTCTCGCTCCGGGAATGGAATCTGATACTCAACATAGAAATCCACTAAGATAATGAGAGCACCAAGTGTGAAGTAAAATGCGTAGAAGAATAGTTTCCCCCTCACCCTCTTGGTCTGTTCCCCTTGCTTCCATCGAACACCACAATAAGGCTTTCTACATTTTCAGAGCAGCCTTAAGCTAATAGTTACGGCTGACCTCTTAAATTTTCTGCAAGCATTTCCTTGTGAAAGTAAATTGTGAAAAAAAACGGCTCTCCGTTAAAGGAGAAACCACTGTGGTTCAACTATGTGTCATCTGTAGCTAAGTATGGCTGCACTAATGCCTATGATGGGCACTGAAACTTGATTAACAATTTATTCCATAATTTCAATGACTTGGAATCTTATCGGAGACATACTGTTCTCTGCCTTAATTGTTTCCGTCCATTCTACATATCTGCTACCTTTTTAGAATAAAATGTTTGTTGGCATGCAATGTGAGTAACATCACATAACACCAATTGCACGTGTGCATAGCACGTTTCATAGATGAATATACATCACTAAAACGAGTTATTGCTACACTAAGTGATCTCTAAACCAAATTAATCGCTCAAAAACTTAATTTATAAACTTAAATTGCTTAATGTAGACTAAACTAACCTCTTCCGTTGGAGTAGATTTTGTTTACCGATGAGTCGCCTACGATCAGTTCTCTATATTTGAACAACGCACGTTTTCGAGCTTTGTAGCTCTTACTTCCAAAATAAAATCGCCCGTCAACGTTTAATGTCGATGGAAAATTGCTCTTCTCCCAAAAACAAATATTTGAATAAAATTTCAAGCAGAAATATTTTCCAACCCTTCCAAAACTTCAACTAGTAAATCATTCTTTGTTATATCACATTAATAAGAAGCCAGGATTATAAGCCTACTTCCTATAACATATTAAATCTACTATTTTATTAAATAAAAATTAGTTAAACTCTTTCAAAATAATCAAAAAATTATGAATGGCAATATAAGAGGCCCAAGATAGAGTTCAATTATAAAGTTCATGTCACTCAATACATAATGAAAAAGGGACAAGGCAACACAAAATTCCAAACGAAAGAACAGAGTGAGTAAGAGAATGAATTCCCAAAATATCCTCAAGTTAAGACGCTTATCAATTATAATCGGGGGTGGGAAGGCGGAGCATAAAAAGACAAGGAAAATACGAACATTAGGCAAAAAGTAGTTAAGCCTACAAACGTAAAGTGGTAAACTTTTCGTTTTCCTGAGCTTCGGTGATAAAACCTTTGGATTTAAACTAAAATCACAACTTTTGGTAGATTTAAAAAAGCAATTTACTGTAAGAGATGGGCTCTTACTCTTCCGGAAACTTATGAATTTATGTTATGTACCTATAACATATATGTGAATATTTAGACCACTCCATATTATCCCAATGATATACTGAGTTAGCTCTGCATTTATTTAGGAAACAAACCAATGAGTTAATGTAACGAAAATTACGAACTTGCGCTCATTTTTAAGTGTGAATATTAGCATATACGAATATATTCAAATATTTGTAGAAGCATAAGGTATGTGTCAAGCATAAATTTTAAATATTTTTGTTAAGCCAATTTCCAAAGATACGGGTTTAGCCACATGACTGCTCCAGCAAATGGTATGTTGAGACTTTTGAAACCACTGTTTTGTCTAGTTTTTCCAGTATAAGACTATGCAGTGGTGTCGGCAGATTTCTAATGGAGATGATTTAGGGTTGCTTCTTAGTGAGATGAGCCTAAGAATTTTTTATTTCAAATTTACTTTTACAATTATAGAATTTCAACATTTATATTACTACTTTTTACCTTTAAACTTCAGGATGAACTACCTGCCTAACCAATGAAATACTCTCCTTATCCCTATAATAGGAGGTTTCGAAATTATAAACAGAGCAATGAAGGTTAGCATAATCCGAATTTGAGAGAAAAAAGAAGAAACAGAAATTTAACCCGCCAGTAAGACAACGAATTGTCAATAACCTTGAAAACAATTTAATAAAACTATATCTTTGAAACAAACGGTCGCAATTCAAACCCGAGTTATCGTGCGATTACGCGCTCTGTATCAAACATGAAACATTTGTTTACCTTTGAAAGTAGAGAAGTGGTGTGCCTTCGATCTTCTGCAATGGAATCAATGACCGAAGAAAATACAGTTTTTTTGTAGACACAAAATCTCTTGGCGTGGTTTGATGCATTGCAATGAACAAACAAATAAAGGTAGCTCATTGTTAAGATTGTCTTTGCAGTACATCAGTCAAAAATTTCCTTATAATCTAGAACTTGAGAGGTAAAAGAATAAAAACATGCATATACTATAAAGAAATATGAGGTTCACGTCCCTGGTGATGTTTTCGTTGATGGCTAAAACAACTTTCATTAATTTTTAACAATTTTACCTCATCCCAACTAAGTTTGATGGTGTTATAGTTAAAATTGTTGGTACATATTTCACGAAAAAAAGCTGAACCTGCCAATTGCAGTCACTTTTGAAAGGTTAATAATGTCGCAACTCCGATACAGGCATTTTACCGACCTAATTTTACCTTTATACTTCATCAATCATACAACAAACCTTCTAAAGGTAATCTGGAACATTTGTAGAAGTTTGACCCCAAATAGGTCTGAAGACTTAATTTTACTTTACACACAAGACCTACGCTAGCTATTTGAGTGTTTTCGACTATCTATTAGTCAATATAGAGATCATACATATATCAGCACTAATTCAATCATCATGTAAATTGTCTTTGATTCTTCAGCATACATAAGCAATGTATCAGGCTGAAACATACAGTGCTTTCTACTACTTCATTACATCTGTCAACAAGCTTAAAAATGCTACGCTTTAAAGATACTTTTGTTTTTTATGCAAATTAAGAATTAAACTCATTTTTAACATCTTCTTTAGATGTCAACCGAAGACAAACCGAATATTATGTAATCTCGTAAACAAGTGATAATCAGAAGGAGCAAAGACATGAGAGTATGGAAAATAAAGCAATATTTCCCAAAAGACATCTTCGATTTTACGAGTCAAAGTAAATTCTATTGAATAAAAAGGGGCGCCGTTGGCCTCAAACTAGGAAGTTGGTTGCAGTAGAAATTGGCATAAGTTTTTTATGTTCTTAAGCAGTTCGTAACGGATAATTCCTTCAATATCGCATCATAAGCTCAACGTAGTCTTTTTCAGACTTGGTCTTCACCTCTGAGGATGATATCGTTGAGGATGTATCTGTAGGCAAAGAGCTCGGTGGCAGTGATCACCAGCTAGTTAGATTTACCGTCAAGATCCCGAAGTTAAGGTCTGTTGCCAGTAAATCAAGGAAACTTGACTTAAGAAGAGCAGACTTTGCAAGCCCCTGTGCTGGGCTGACTGATGTAAGGCTAGCGGTATGCGAAGAGGTTGAGGATTAGTGGAACAATCTCAAAAATAAATTCATGAGTCTTCAATCAAGTTGCATCCCTCTGAAATGCTTTCGTCGGTCTTCTGTTCAACCAAAGTGGTTTAATCGAGAAATCGGCCAACTGCTTAGGAAGAAGAGAATTGCGTACTGGCGATCGAAGATCTCGGGTGCTTTTGACGAGTACCGAAGGCTAGCCAGGAGAGTGAAGTCCAGCATAAGAGCAGCTAAGCGTACTGAGGAACTCCGAGTGGTGAGACTCTGCAAGTAGAATCCCAAGGAGTTCTTCGGCTATGTAAATAGCCGTAAACTAATCCATCGTAGGATTGGGCCCTTAGTGGACGAGGAGGGTGCATTAACTCAATCAGATGCAGAAAATGCTAACCTTCTCAATGACCTCTTCTCCTCAGTTTTTACTAAAGAGTGTGGTCCCATCCCCCAGCCCACGGATTCCTACTCGGGGGAAATGTTGGAGGCAATGGACCTCACCGAAGGAGAAATAAAGAAAACGATCGCTGACCTAAAGACGAATAAGTCCCCTGGACCGGACGGTTTTCTGCCCAAGGTGTTGAAGGAAGTGTGCGATGAAGTATCACGACATCAGTGCGCTAACTTTAACATGTCAATCCGGACCGGATGCGTTCCTAGAGACTGGCGTGAGACGGAGGTGACTCCGATCTTCAAGAAAGGAGACCCCAGCCATCCGTCAAACTACCGACCTATCAGTCTGACTTCGATAGTCGGTAAACTCATGGAAAGCATGATGGTGGACAAAATAACGTCGTATTTAGAATCAAACCTGCTACTGAACTGGTCCCAGCACGGCTTCCGAAGGCAACGGTCATGCCTGACGAACTTTGTGGAATTCTTCCACTTCGTGTTCAGTGAGCACGATCGGGACAAGGCGGTAGATGTGGTCTACTTAAACTTTCAGAAAGCCTTTGATAAGATACCACACCGCCGCCTTCTCCGGAAAGTGCGAGCGCTGGGCATAGACAGAAAAGTAGCCGGCTAGATCGAGAACTGGCTAAGTGGCAGACGGCAACGGGTTGTGATGAATGGACAGGCTTCTGAGTGGGTGCCCGTTACTAGCGGGGTGCCTCAAGGTTCTGTCCTGGGACCACTACTATTCATCATCTACGTCAACGACATGGACGGTGACATGGTTGCCAAGATTTCCAAATTTGCCGACGATACCAAGCTTGGTATGAACGTTGCAAAGGATGGAAATAATGCTCGCCTGCAGGAAGATCTTGGGAAGATTGCGGAGTGGTCAGACACGTGGCAAATACCTTTTAACGTGAACAAATGCAAAGTAATGCTTATCGGCCACAGAAACACCCAATCTCATTATATCCTCAAGGGCACTGCTCATGAATCGAGTGACACTGAGAAGGACTTGGGTGTTACTATCACTAGCAACCTCAAGTTCTTGAAACAGTGCATCGAGGCAGAAAAGAAAGCCCAAAGGATGTTAGGCTACATGAAGCGCCAGTTTGGATACCGTAACAGGGAGATAGTACTTTGTCTGTACAACTCCCTCGTTCGCCTGTACCTGGAGTATGCCGTACAATTTTGGAGTCCTTCGTTTCGAAAGGACATCGCAAGGTTGGAACGCGTACAAGCAGGGCAACCAAACTGATTCTCTCTATCCGACATAAAAGTTATGAGGATAGACTAAGGGAATTAAATCTGTTCTCGCTGGAAACCCGTAGACTGCGTGGTCAGCTCATCGAAGTTTTCAAAATACTTCGAGGGTTTGACAATGTTGACTACCGGGATATTTTCACACTGAGTGAGAACATAACGCGCAATCACGGGTTCAAACTTGAACTGAAGCGTTACAACCGCAATCTGTGTGGAAATTTTTTCACTTACAGTATCTGCGGTATGTGGAACGCACTTCCAGTGGAAGTTGTCAAAAGTGAATCTGTTGACCAATTCAAGTCAAGACTAGACAAAGTGTTGAAAAGTGGCCGGTTAGGGACACAAAGCAATTGAGCAGCCATGTGCCCACTCGATTGCTAGTCCAAAGGTACCCTCCTTGAATGGACCGTAAGGTCTCCTAGGGTACTTCTTTTCCTTGTTACTCCATGTTACTCCTCTTCGGTTGTTGAAAACTTCTGATTCCTTGACTGTCCCACAAACAGTGGATTTTGACGTTATGATAAAATAGTTTTATAACCTGAAAGATAAAAGTATAAATTGTTCATTGTAGTATTCCTATAAGATAAAAAGATGCACTACTTTAATAAATACTTACTGAAACTTTATTCTAGATAATTAGATTTGACTTCCCTTCTAACCTGATACGTTATAAATATATTTACCTGCTCTATCCTCACCCGTTTCTTCACGAATTCCTCTTTAACAACTTTTCTCTTGTTATTTTTTTATTGCCTTTCGCATTTTATTTTTAAATAAACAACAAGAGACTAAAATTGTCTATATATACTTGAGATTTGCTTCGTTCATATTAATAAATAACATAAACAATTATATAAAAAATACGTTATTTACTAAAAGCTATGATATTATAATTGGAAGAATATGTACAGAGCGTTCTGCGCCGTGTGATGATAGTATACTGGCACATTTCTCCATCAGTCATCTGCAGTCTTGTTTCCCGATAGTTTTTGTTTTGTGTCCACGGTTCACTTGTATAAGTTAAAACTCGTAGGTGAAATTGGTAAAATACTTTGCATTTTAAAAAAGTAGGCATTTCTCTCTTGCCCAATTTCTTGGTTCCACTGATTTCTCTTCAGTAAAACTATAATTATAATTTTCCTCTTTATAAAGTAAATTTTCAGTCCTGCCGTAAAGAGTTTACTGAAGATAGAATCACATTGTTTGGCTACTGTGTTTCTTTGTGCTTAATTACTGTTCAATTGCAGTCTTAATAAAGATGTTTGATGACTCTATAAGTACAAACGAATGTATGTCCTCCTAAGTTTTGTTGATTCCTGCTTTTGCTTGATCTCAAACGACTGAGTTGGTCCTCAGGGAGCAAAAGAATTTTCTCACTCTAAGAATTCCATGTATAAAGATATTTCATATTCATTTCTTCTCTGCAATTATTTGAACAGCTTGCAACTGATAATAGGTACTATACTTAAGTTACTTCTGAAACCTGGCTTTTCTGTTGAATGATTGCAAGCGAGTATGTGTGTTTTCTGTTGTTTATTACTTTGGTAAATATTTATTTGTTTCTGCTAAGAGAAATGTTCACCTGTCTTTTTCAAAATCTTCTATATCATTTTTTTTTAAATAAGTAGAAGGGATGCATCAGGTTATGTCATTTTAATTTACTTTCCCTTAAAAAATTGTAAACATAATAATTAGTAAGGGAGGAAGAACTTCTCCCCATGCGTTATAGAGTCGATTTTGACTTCAACCTCCCTATGTGGTTTGCCATTTTTCATTCTCTTAAGCGCTTGCAAAATTCCGATATTCTTTACTGTTAGCAAAATATTTATTCAGTCTTCTTCCGATGTATGGCGACCCTGGATATTCTGCCGTTCTTGATAAAAAATTTTAACTCTCCCAATGATATTTTTTATATTTGTGATTTTATTTCCTTAGTGTTGGTATCGGCTATCGACCAATTATTAAGCTTAAATCATTCTTCCCTGAAACAACGCAATCTTATAGAAAGCACCTATCTATTTTATTTGACTATCATTAATATGATGACTTTATTACAATTCAAATAAAACGGATAGGTTGTCTGAGTCTACTGCTTGCATGTCAAAGTATATATACTCTTTATAGAATTGAAATCCTAAAAAGTGACACCAATGAAACAGTCGTTATTTCTAACATTTGTCGAAAGATACAAAGTTTAAAACTCCCTGTCAGCAGTACACTATAAAAGAAACGCTTTCCAGAGTTCTAAACATGAAAGGATCTTAAAGGTGAATTGCTAAACATAGCGCACCATGTCATGTTCTGGGGTTTGTTGATTAAGTTGGACACGACTTGGTACAAAGCTACATTGAGTTAATCGGTGGAGGATTAATTGCATTTTAAAATGGGGTATATTCTCGCTTAAATGTATATATTCCTATTTCTTTTATTATAATGACACTACATATATTGTTATTTAGCCATATAAAGGAAAATAATTTATCTTTAAGTAATATTGATTATAATTCTTTATTTTAATATAAATCAGATGACACGTGTACAACATATTTGCAAACTTTATACGAATTGCAATGACTCATTAATTAATTGCAGCAATGATGAAAAATAAATTTATGAAGAAGGAAAGAGTTTCACTGCAACTAGTTGTCTATTTCAGTCCACTGCGATGTAAATCCCCTAATCAATTGATCTTACTATTTTGCAGCCTTGGGAGCCGCTCTGCTACTATCCTGACTTCCCCCACGAAATAGTATGTGGAGACTCATGGGGCATTACCCGCCTCTTCGTAGCAACCAGTGAGGGAGTTTTCCTCATAGAAGGTACGTAAACAAAGAATTACAGAAATATGGAACAGCAAGATCTGCTCGATGCCAGTCTGAGAGAGGAAAAGGAGAAGTCAGAGTAGGAAAGAAAAAAGTAAATAAATAGGATTTAAATTATAAGCATGGATGCATTATAAGAGTAACAGTTATAAGAGTAGGAGAAAGAGGAATAAGAGCACCAGCAAAACGCCAATATCCACTCAAAGACAATTCCAAAAAGATAAAGGTATAAAGAAATAAAGTCAGAATGAGTAGAAACAAGGATATGTACATAGTAAAATTTGTCAATTGCATTATTAAAAATATTAAACGAGATGGTTTTAAAGCAAAAAGGTGTAGAAAGAAATAAATCGTCGTTCTGAAAGCAAAACATATAACACGTTGGTGCGGAAGGTGGTATCCACTTGCCTAAAACTCAAACTACAAAGAAAAGATTGAAGTCACTCAGAAATTAGAATCCACCCGCTTTGTACTCGCCAAGAAACATTGAGTTAGTAGATATATTCATCAAAACCTAATACATTTTCTTGATGATTGGTAAGTAAATTTATCCAAACCAAAGAAACTTTTCTCGATGAGCTGATAGATAAATTCATCTAACCAAATATACATTTCGCGATGATCTGTAAGATAAATTATTCTAAGTAAAATAAATATTTCTAGATGAGTAGGCAGATAAATTCAACTAAACCAAATAAACTCCTATGCTGACGTGGTAATTGAATTTATCCAAAACAGATCAAACTTTCGTGATGATCTGGTTGCTAAATTTTTCCTTAACCAAATAAACTTATCCTGATGAACTGGTAGATAAGTTCCTCCAAACCAAACAAACCTTTCCTCATGAGTTTCTGACACAGTCTTTGTGACAACAATAAACTTATAATCATTAAATTGAGCTTTCGCCATATTTAATTTCTGCCTTCCTAAACCCTTTTGAAGACAGAAAGAAGGATCCTGAAACCTTATTTTGCAGACTATATAACCTTATAGTAGATAATAAAGAGAAATTTTGACGTTAATGAGAAATGAGACAAGGAACATGAGTTTTGTAAAGGTAGAAGAAATTGAAATTTGAAGAAAGCAAGGATCAAAGAGAGCAAAAGACGGCACAATGAAGGCAATCTATACTGAGAAGACAGAAACAACTCCAGAAATAACGCCACCCATAGAACTTGTATTTTCTCTTTATTTGTATGTCACATGGATAATGAGCCTTTAAATTGTGAGCGGGTAAGAAGATCCTTGGAGGTTCCTAGCATAGTGAAATAATGGGTTTGATAAGGTAACGCTTTGGACGAATTTGAGACACTGTGCCTGGTAGCTTAGCGGTAGAGCATCTGACCGGCAATCAGCAGACCCGGGTTCGAGTCCCTTCCAGGAATTTCACCTCTTTTTCCTCTGTCGTTATTTCTGTCTTGTCAGTATAAATTGCGGTTATGGTGTCGTCCTTTGCTTTCTTTGAGCCTTTTGTTCTTCCAATGTCCCTTTCTCTTACCTTTACAAAACACCTCTTTCTTGTATCATTGCTCATTAGCGTCAAATTTCTTTCTCTAGTAGAATGTACTATATATATATATATATATATATATATATATATATATGAATATGTACCACGGAAGGAAACTGAATAAAAAGCAGATTGGAGTTAGTACTTTCGTCTATTCAACAGTTTCAAACTCAATGGTAAGAAAAATAAGACACCCAGTATTTCTACAAAGCACGTTTCCCTATGAGGTCAACATTTTAATGCTATCAGATAAATTGGATTTTAGAAAAAATGATAAAATTGGATCTAGCAAAACAGCCCTGGGCTAGATCCAATTTTATCACTTTTTCTAAAATCCGACTTATCTGATAGCATTAAAATGTTGACCTCATAGGGAAACGTGCTTTGTATAAATACTGGGTTTCTTATTTTTCTTACCATTGAGTCTGAAAATGTCGAATAGACGAAATTACTAACTCCAATCTGCTTTTTATTCAGTTTCCTTCCGTGGTACATATTCATATTTATAGTTATCACGTGCTAACTCTAAATGATATTTCCCATATATATATATATATATATATATATATATATATATATATATATATATATATATATATATAAATATATATATTTATATATCTAATATCTATCTTTCCTAAAAATTTCAAAAGAATGGAATAAATATTTCGTAAGTTATAAACAAATTATCTTGCAAATTGTAGCGGCCAAACGTTAAGAGTCACTTGAAAGAAATGAATTACCCTCCGAAGTATTTGCGTTTAGGAGACTGTTGATGGGCTAACAGTTACTTCTTGTGATTATAAATTATTACACCATTCAACTCTCCACATGGCGGCTTGTGAGAGACGACCCGTGTCCTGTGATGAAAACAAGGTATTCTGTGCCTTCACAGACGAACAGTGGACGCAGGTTCATTTTAGCAATGAATCGAAGTTTAATGTGATTGGCTGCGATGGCGGGATGTATGTCCAACGAAGATGTGGCAAAAGGTTATCTCGTGCATGTGTGAAGAAGAAAGTGAAATGTGAAAGAGGCAGTGTACTGTTATGGGTCGTGATCTCTGCTGCTGATCTTTGTCCACTTATTTGCCTACAAGGAACTGTCAATGATGAAATCTACAAGCAGATTCTTAGAGAGCATGCCCTTCCACATCTCCATTCCTCGTCAGACAACCTCTTAGCTTCGTGCAGGACAACGCTCCTTGCAAACTGTGAAGACAGTGAAAGATTTTTTGAATGATAAAGGGTTTTATCTCATGGACTGGCCACCTTAATGTCCAAGATTATTGGAGATGGGGTGGGAAGGAGAAATCCAGAGAACCAAGATGAACTCTGTGAATTATTCAAAAACGAATGGATCAATATTATCCCATTATTTTTTAAGAAATTAATTAAATCCTGTAGTTTCAAATATCTAGAGATCATTCCTACTAAAGTGATGTTCACAAAATATTAATCGTAAGGGTTTCATTTTTGTTCTTGTTCCATTTCACATTATTTTTCTAAGTGACCCTTAACTTTTGGCTGCTACAATTTGGAAGATAGTTTGTTCATTTCCTAATAACTTACAAAATATTTATTTCATTCAATTGAAATTTCACCAAAGAGAGATATTAGATATATCTAAATATATGTATAATATATAGTGTCAACGATTTGTTATACTTCTATAATAAATATTTAAATACACTTTTTCTTACTCTGTATAGAATGAGAGAGATCAAAGCTATATGAAATTAATAGTATATTTTTTAAATATGGTTTCATTCCTTCTATCATATTTAGTCAAGTTGAGGAAATTTAAATGTTGACGTCTTCTTTTTTCCACCCAAGGGTATGCAGGTTTCTGCTCTCACAAAGATGTAGGTGGTAAGTATTGGCTAAAACTGGAATGAACTAATAACAGGAAGCATCTCAAGAAGCATATGAAATAAAGCAATAGTTGAAAATTGGGTATATTGTTGAGCTTTGACCTTAAAACTAAGAAAAATGGTGAAAACTTTTCTAGAGACTCTTCGGCCAGAGAGAGCAGTGAGTTCATTCTCGGCTAACTCAATTTAGATATCATACAATTCATGATGAATTGTTGAATTGGTGAGATTGAAGGGCTTTGCTCTCCAAATATGAAAATACTTCTTTTTTGATATGAGTTACAACATCACTTGATCACTGAAACGTGCAAAGAGCCATTTTGATGAACGCTCGACATATATAGAGAAGTAGATAACTTAATATTAGGGGATATGAGCCAAAAGCTTTCAGAATTCTTTTATTCCAACCCATTTAATTTCATTCAATTCAGCTTTGATCAGCATCAACTGAAATTCGAAACTCATACAGTGAGCAGCATCAAAGAGTTTTATTCCATTGCTAAGTGACTGGGCTAACCCAAACTAAAGCTAGTCTCGAAATCAGCGTCCGCTGCAGAAACCTCCTCTTAACATATAGAGTTACATAAGGCTAATAACTGATATAGGTTGCAGTATTTTTTACCCATGAGGTAAAGCAGCATTCTAATTGTCCTACTTTTATTTACAGAGGGGATGCATCACAAAGCCGTCTTCGATCGCAGTGTCATCGTTAAACAACTTACTGTAGCCGAATCTCACGGTATTCTTCTAATAAGAGTTGACAAAGGTAAAACAAGTGTGATTTGCTTATCACCTGTCTATATCATTATTTTTTAAAGGTATAAACATAAAATGATAGGTGTAATAAAGGGAATGTTAGTAGTGACTGTTTTTTTAACAGTTGATTTACATCCTAGGGTAAAATCAGTTACCAATAGTACTTAGCCCACTCTCTGCTTTTCATCGTTGGTGTATGTAAAGTTTTGAGATTTACGGCTCTTCTATTGATTTGTCCAAGTTAACAGGTTTATTTGAAAATCTGGATTATAGAAGATAATTATTTTCTTTTATACCACACGTAAACTGACAAAGTACAAAGTTTATTAAAAGATTTCGTTGATGTATTTGTATCATTTGGGGAAAATTTAATAAAAACTTAACATTCATTGTTCATAATTGCATTAAAGTCAAAGGATTAACTGGATGTTATTAATTAAATAAAATATATATCTTTCCTTCCCAAGTGTGATAAATTAGTACTCGTATATTATCACAATAAATTATGCATCTTATTGGCTCTTTCAGAATATAAATTTAACTTTATTGGGTAAAGTATTTTAATGGCTGAGATTTTAAGAGGGAATTGTTTGCCAGGTGGTTACCCTCAGTGAAGCGTCATGTAGCTCGAAAGGGTACACATCTCAAGAGGTAATTTGTCCTTTGAAACTAACCTATTTATGATTAGTTTGTTATTGTTAGTTTTCCTAAAAACACGACAGCAAATACTTTTGTTCAGTAGATGTAGTTAGCAGTAGGTGGCCACTCTTACAACACATCAAGCATCCACAATTATTCTACTTTATTTACATGGCATTGAAACTAGCCTATTGTATAGCTATTAGTCTATTAAGAAGGTGGAGCATCTTGTCAAGACGACTAGTGTCATGTGATGGTAACTATTAAGTGATATGGGAACCAGATACCAAGAAAGATTATTACAGGATAAATTACAGAGCTACATTTTCTCTAAAATCGTCGCCCTGCCAGCCATAGTGTAATCTCAATTAATATTAAGTGTGTTTAGTTGCCCTCGTCTTCTCTCAGTGCTGTCAATCCGCAGGAAGAGACAGCAAAATACATGTATTTCGTCTCTCTGACTTTGAAAGAGTCATGAATACTCGAACTGAGGAACGACCTCGAGGCAAAGTTGACATCAAGGAGCATCGACTTGAGAGAACGAAAAGCTGTCATTTGTATTCTGTCTCCAAGCCCGGAGGATCTCATCTTAGAATGGTAAGTACGATTTACCCTTATTGGCTTGATTTCGCTGTTTAATAACCATCCGCTTTCTTCTTTTCTCGAGTTACCATCCCAAATTAACTTATTTATTAACTTAACTTGTCTCAGTATTCACATAGATGAGGATTTCTCGATTACTGTGGCGAAAGTAATGTTTTCGAAAGTCCATTTACCGGAAATGTCAATGATATAGATAACTTTTTCGAAAGGTTGAAATTTACGCATCTCAGCAGAAATGTTTGCAACCCTTTTATAGATTATATTTTTTAGTTGTTAAGTACACCTCAAAGCTATCCTCTACACGCCAAAACAAAAATAAAAAATACTTGTATCCCTAATCATATTTACGCAAATATGAACTGATTTGAAAACGTTTCATATCTTATAAATGAAAATGGACAAATTCTTAATCGAATAATGCCTGTTGTGAATTTTTTCTCATTTAGCTTGCTAGCACATAGCCGTTCTAGTTTCAAACATTTTTCTGGTTAGCAGAGGACTACCATCCCCACATACGAAACCAATAATGTTTAACAGATTACATCTACACAGTGGAATGAGAGATCTCATCCATCAACCAACTTTAATATGTATGACCCATTAATAATTATCCCAATCTTGCAATCGATCTGTTTCAACTCTCGCAAATATAAAAAATGCGGTGGCATATATTTTTAGTTTTATGTTTTATTTCTTGGCATTTATTTTTCCCTTCATCTACCTATCATGAAAATTCGTTATTCTTATTAATAAAAGTTTAAGACGAAATGGGAACAAATTGGACGCTACAAATAAAAATCATAAATCAATACTTAATAAATACTTTGAACTGCAAGGAAAAAGTAAATAGGTACGATCTAACTAGTGCGTTGCAAGTTAGTCGAGCGAGAAAAAATGCGGTGGCATATATTTTTAGTTTTATGTTTTATTTCTTGGCATTTATTTTTCCCTTCATCTACCTATCATGAAAATTCGTTATTCTTATTAATAAAAGTTTAAGACGAAATGGGAACAAATTGGACGCTACAAATAAAAATCATAAATCAATACTTAATAAATACTTTGAACTGCAAGGAAAAAGTAAATAGGTACGATCTAACTAGTGCGTTGCAAGTTAGTCGAGCGAGAATAAAAAGAAATAAGGGCTTAAACAAGATGAGGTGAAATATAAAAATAATATTACTTTATATACAACCTGCAAAAATCTTATTATGATTTTCTATATGTTATCGTGTTAATAGGCAATTTTTAATAATGTGAACTTTGAGAGTCATAACAAGTTATCTTTCTGTTATAAGTGTATCATGAATTAATTAACTCGGTCGTCTGATTGATTTAGATATATTAAACTATTTTATTAGTTATCGGTACACTGAGAAGTTTCTAAATTTTTATTATATGATTCTTATTATTCTTTTACTAACAACACAGAGACAACAAAATAAAATTTTTCCTCATATTTAGGGGTAATAGAGAAAACCAAATTATGAGTAAATTAAGAATCCTAAAAAACGATGCACACACAAAATTACAAGTCATCACGATTAACATCAAATGCTCGGAATGCAACATATAAACTTATACATACCTCATCACCTTCTCCAGATGATTATCCCTAACATACATACCAAGTGTCGACCGCTCCCCTAACTTTCCAACTTTTCTATCTGCAAGTTCTTCAATGCATACCACCCATACTAGGACAGCTCTCAAACAGCAGACAATAAGAGAAACTTGGATTGCACAACGGCAACACACCTTAACTACACTAAACAACTCGACTGCCACTAATAGACCAATAACTGGAAATTCCTAAATATAGCACTCTAATTACTCCCCTTTCCCCCAGATCCACGTAAAACACAAGAAAGTACCTTCCCACATACCACATTGGTCTAATCCTAACAATCCAAACACCATTCATCTATCAACATCCTTCTAAACCTCATATATACACTTACGAGAAAGCAAACTGGCTAAACTACATTGCATGTATAGAAGATAAATTAGAGGACTTCATAAACATCTATCAATCATTGGAAAAAGCACTGCACCGCATAACCAACAAATCATCCAAGCGAGCAAAACATTAATTCCCCAAGGCCATAGAAGATCTTACACCCTCAGGTTCACTTAAGAAATGGGAGATTTTATAAACGAAAGAAACTTTTTAAAACCAAACAGAACGCTTACACAACAGATTAAAACACATCTAGCAACTCATCACACACACTACTAGCATAATCTCTAAACAACCCTCTGAATTCTTAACATTACATAAGCATTGTAAAATAAGTCACTGAACAAACTGCGCAAAATTCTGGACAACTCTAAAAAAAATTCACATACCACTAACAACATCTGCTCCCATCTACGTGTCACTAGTGACCAGAAACAGCAAAATATCAACACCTACACAACTTTAACATCCTAATAAAACATTTTCTCGCATTAGTTTCCATACTAAACACAGGCAAAACAGACAAATCCAACTGGAAACTTAGAACAAAAACATAGCATAAACACAAATACTCTACTTTAAACCATTAAATCTCTCAAAAACCCAAAGCCACTGACCGACACATCATCGACAACATACACCTCAATCAGTAGCAAATCGGCCATCTCCACTATTCGGCAAATAAATAACTCATGGCTAAACAACATATCTGAACCAATCTGAATAAATGCACATCATACTGATACTTAAGCTAGGCAAATTGCCAACACAAGCTAACTCAGAACCGCCTATTTCCACTACGATGTAAACTATCCAATATAGTTCAAAGACTAATGAACAAAAAAATAAATCAAAATATCCATCTATTTTGGACACAAGACGGTTTCCGAAAGGACTAGTCGACCATTATCTTTCTCAATTCCCTCACACTGCACTTCAACTTTCAGCCCCACCCCTGCCCTCCAGCATAATCCTCGCTGACATTGGAAAAACAAAGTCTTTGGCACAGTACCAAACTTATAGTCGCACAATACTCCTGAAGACCGCCTTCACTATGAACGACCAAAAAAATGCCTGACAAACTTCCTCTTCGGCAGACAAGTACAAGTGCAACAAAACACGAAGATCACAAACTCGGTCGTTTCAGAATGTCGTCTCCAAAGAGCAATATTATCACTCTTACTTTTCAATTTATTCACATATGAAATACCACAATCAAATCCCCCCTCATCAAAACCAACTACTAGGTGGATGACATCTCAATCAGTGCATTGCACCCACTAGTGCATACAGCAAGCAGAGCAATCAAACAATACATAACACAACGGAACAATGGCTCAAACAAAACCACAGCTTCACTCTCCAAATTAACCATAACACTCTTCATACCATACTGCTATGAATATAAAAAAAACAACTAAAATCAGAATAAATTAAAAATACCTTCTCCGAAACCAAACTCCACTCTCATGGAATCACACTTAACATCAACTTGACATTTAAATCCCACCCTTAAAGCCCTATCAGGATTCATATTCGGACAATGTAAGTATATATTCACCATACTATAAAAGAAATTCATTTACACCACTCTCAACTACGCCGCCCCCGCATGGCACCCAACCCTAGACTAATGCCACTCAAACAAGATCCTAACCGATCAGAATAACTCATTCAGCCATTAATAGATCTACTCAAACCACCCCAAGCAAACACATACACGCTGAAACAAAAATAATCCCACTGAACGTTGAACGTTTAACTCAGCAGAACAGTGAATACATCTCACCCTAATTCCCACTAATGAACGAAATCCCCTACCACTTGGTCAAAGAAAAGAAGCCCCCAGGACACTATTTTCCAAACCTGTTCTTGCAACCTACACCATCAGAACTAAACTACATACTAATAAAACACATTCACATGACCGTCATCCAAGGACATATAAATACTCTATCACCAAATAATATCTTAAATGAACCTCCTCTCTCAAATAAACCATTCAGAAAATCGCTACAACGGACCATTCCATATTACTACAAGGGTACAATAACACAATAAACCTTACTCTATCAGCATTATGTATTAGTAGCGACCAGCACAATAACAGCACTAAACACCTTCTCTTTAACTGCCCGAACATCAGGCAAGGACGCACCACACTCAACACTCCCATCTCAAAAACTTTGGACCCGTTCTAGGAAAGTGATAACCTTTCTAGGAGTAGCCGCTCCTAAAAAAGGCTACCATTTACCGTATATAAACCTTTTTGGAAGTGAATGATAGACGTATTGGTCCCAAACTTTGCCTTGGTGTGGCAATCCATCATCTTAAGATATTGATGAGGAGATTATTTTCACCTGCGTTTCAGGATAACACATGTGTTGCAACCTGATAAAACGGAGAAAATAAAATAGTATAACTATCTATCGATCTATCTATCCATCCATTCATCCATCTATTAATTTAACCTAGCAAATCGTCATTCTTGAAAATTGTTAAACGGAGGGAGAAAGTTGGGGAGTTGGATTTTCCAACTCAAATCCAGTTTTTATATTATAAAGAACTTCATTCACTCTATTGCTCACACATTCTTTATTTGCTTTTATATTATTTTCACATAGTTCAATTTACTGTATTTTCTCTTTTTTAAACACATTTACTATCATTCCTCTCTTTAATTCATCACACATGCATTTTAAATACAATCCACTTAGTTTCCATTCTGCTCTTCTTCATATCTCGTACGGATTTTCATCTACAAAACCATTTTTAGATTATTCTCTATATAAGTTTAGCTTCGGCTTAAATGCAATTATCTTTTGAGCCTAGAAGAAACTAAGTAATAAACAAAAAACTATAAAAGAACTTTTACTCGATGAACTAGATACGTATTTTTCCACATACTGCTAAACCTCCATAACTATGCAGAATTTTAAAGACTAGAAACGTTAGAAAGTTAATCTCTTTCGGTTATGAAGCTAAAGTCTGGAAGAAACGTAATGTTTCATTTGTGCTAGTCACAGCATGTTTTCCGTCCTCACCCGCTCTTGAATGGACAAAGTTTCATTGAACACTAGTAGATGAGCCACACCCAATGCTTAATTAGAAGGTATAATTCTCTTAATATTCATCTATAACTATCATTTTTCATTAAACTTCTAGCAGTCTCTTAACAATATAAAAGTTTTATGAACTATTGATAAGATGGTGTCTCTCTTTACAAGTTTCATTTTCTCAAATCAACATTTTCACTGTACTACAATGCAAAAAATCAAAACAGGAATGAGAAAAACCTTTGCTAGTTTTTTTTTTGCGTAAATCACGAATATAACATCCGTCTATTCCTGCAACCCTCTAGCTTCTATTAAATTCTCATCATAGGTTAAATACACTGATGGTTCATTCGGGATTGAATGCAAAAAGGATTGGGCTGAAACTGACAATTTTAAAAGTTAAAACGAATTTTGGTATAATTTTATTAGGGTGTTCCTAAGGTATTTGCCAACCTAATCTATGAATTCTTTTAAAGTATACTCTATATTGTTTTAGTTTCATGGGTCTAAATCCGTAGTTTTTCTTACTTAACGCTTGATAATTTTGTAACTTACTATAAAACAGTTTCTGTTTTATATATGGATCAGTTACATTAAGAACATGCAAGAGAAATTTGACTAAACAAGTGAAGAAACTTTATGAGCTGTACTTTGGATGTAAAGTGGGTGACCAAGAGAAAGGCTGAGCATCTAACATATGTTGTGTTAGGTGTACAAGTTCCTCTGCTGCCTTGGTGAAAGGCAAAATGCCTGGACTCATGTTTGGCGTAACAATGGTCAGGAGGACGCCAAAAGACCATTCAATGAAGTGCTACCTCTGCTTAACACATATTAAAGGTAGGTATTCAATGTGTTTTCTTTCCTGGTATTTAATATATTTTCAAGAGATGTATTAATTAAAAGATCACGCCTGCAACAATGGAACATGTTGGATGAACATGATCGATTTACAGTATTTAGAAATCGTTCTGCAGATCTACAGCAACTCTTCACTTTTGAAAACAACTTGACTTATTGTATTGATATCAGAGGCCTATTCATTGCCCTTGAGCTGACCTATGAACCAAATGAGTGGAGGGTATTTATAGCTGCTTCTGTTTACAGCATCAAAGTGGTTTGTTACACATTAGAAATACCATTTCTTGAGTTCTAGTTGCTCAGTCAGTCATTTTAAGAGAGATATACGAGAACCTTTCTTTTATTCTAGACTGCACAAGTTACTAGGAGCGTGTGGTTATTTGTGTGGAGTTGAATGTAGTATCCCTACTTAATGGGCTACATACTGGATAAACTAAGTTTCTGTGCTTCCTTTGCAAGTGGGACAGTAACGCCAGTTTAGAACATTATGTACGCTCAGAATGGTCACCTCGGGAAACTATGACCCCTGGATACTATAATGTACGAGTAATTCATGAACCACGAGTTTAGAAGGAGAAAATCATTTTGCCCCCACTGGATATATAAAACTATGCCTAATAAAGCAATTTACCGTCGTATTGCATATAAAAGCCATGTTTTCACTACCTCAACGCGATCTTCCTTATAATAAGCGATACTAAGTTTAAAGAAGGCTTCTTCGTAAGCTCTGAGATTCGTCAACTTATAGCTAATGAGGACTTCGAGGCGACAATGGATGAAACTTAGCTAGCGAACTGGCATGCATTCAAAGATGCGTGCAAAGGACTTCTGGGAAAGAGTTAAGGGGCCCAGAGATAGCATATAATGGAGAGCCCAATCAAGTGTTACCAAGATCTCGGATCCAATATATCACTGAAGATACACTTTTTTTATTCTCATCTTTCCTTTTTCCCAGAGAATGCTGGAGATGGGAGTGATTAACATGGAGAGAAGTTCCAACAAAATATAGCGTCAATAGAAAACAGCTATAAGGGAAAATGGAGCTTTGCTATCCTGGCTGACTTCTACTGGAAACTGAAGCGTGCCACACATGAGATGTCTTACAAACGGAAAAGTAAATACTAAAATGTAGGTTAATACATTATATAATGCTAACAAACATGCTAATTCATTATATATTCATTAATTAATTACAATGTACACATTTAATCTGACTTTGGGAGCGAAATACGGTTATGGTATCGTGGAAATCATAAAAGCTATGACAGCGATTTTTAGTGAAGAGTGGAAGTAAGACTGGGTGCAGGATGCGTTTAAATATGGAAGAAGTTCTGAGATGTATTATGATGTTTGATTATGCGAAAATGGGTCTTTGGTTGTGATGAAAAACAATTTGGGCTAATATCCCTCTATCGAGCTGCTATACGACGCGGTTTTGCCGTTTACCTTTATCTTAACGCTAAAATTAATAGTCCAATAAATGTCGTCCAGGATGACAACTGCCGAATTTTATGTAAGTTAAGTTGAGATTTGCGAAGGTAAAGCTACGTGGCTGTTTAACTTGTAATGATATAAGGGAGGTTGAGAAAGAGAGTTTTTGGAATTGGTAATGTATTTTGGTTGATATATGCAGGGTATAAGAATGGATGAATGGGTGACTGTATGCAATTTAGGCCCACCCGAAAGAATGTAAATGAAAAGAGGGTTAGTAGAGTTTAGAGCAGAAACATACTTGTTTGTAGCACAGACCTTTTTGCAACACATTCATCTGCATAAATGCAGAAATGTTGGACAAAAGAGATGGGGAGATGTCAAGAGTAAGATTTTTGTCTGCCTAGTAAGAAAGAATATGCCATGAGATGTATACGATTGCGAGGCGCATGGTCAAACTGTTAGTATATGCTTGAGTTAAGGTGAGGAACGTTTAGGGGATACCACATTTATTTTTCCAACTTTTTACTACGTTACATTCTCATCTATGAAATTAAAGCTCATTAAAAGCTCTTTTATTTTGGCCAAATCATAATAACCTATAGCGCAGTTTTGGAGATGCAGGGGGTTCTTTCTGAACCATCCCCCTTGAATCCTGATATCATATAAATAACTATAGAATTACTATAAATTAAGCATTCAAACTCAGTTCAGAAGCACAAAATGCACATATGATATAGTTATCATTTGAAATCCATTTTATTTAGTTCCATGAAAGTTTTTGTTAAATAGTGAAGTAAAATATATATTTTTCAGATAAGGTCAACTATAGGTTTTGTTCTGAGTTGGAATTATGGTTGTTAGGCAAAAAGTAGTGGTGTTCTGTATGCCATGGAATTTAGTTTTATCTCTATTCGAATGATCCTAAAAATATAAACCAGTTCTCAGGCGCTGTTTTTTTGTAGCATATATTTAAAATCGCATGGTATAGTTTTGCGTTTTGTTCACAAATCAACTTTAAAATTCTACGAAGAATTTCCACGGATGTATAAAATTTGGCATTATCATAATTTCTACTATGTTCTAGTCAGAGTGCCAAAACAAAATATATACTATAAGAGAGTGCATGAAATTTGCAATAAAATGAAATAAAAATCAATGGTGTAGATTTTTGCCACTTAACTTTAAATTTTTATAGGAACCATTTTCCACGACTGTATACAATTTTGCATTATCTTAATTTTTACTATATTCTAGTCATGTTGCTAAAAAATAACTATACCTTAAAAGAGTGCATAACATTTGCAATAAAATGATATACTAAACCAAAAAATGCGAATTTTGAACGTGAGAATTTGAAAAGTGACTGACGAACAAATGTGCTATCCCCTTATACTAAGTGAGGATAAAAAGTAAATTGTGGTTTAAATGACAGGGAACGTAGAATACGTGACAATGCTTTAAAATAGGAGAGAAGAAGCAAATGTGAACATGAGGCTAGAGTAAATGTTTAACAAATTTAAAAAAAACGCTTAATAGTGAAATAACGTTAAAACTGTCTGTTGTTTGTAAGGCAAAATGGAAAGTGTTTGCAAAAACTGAATAGTATAGATGTGACTTAGAGGCAGAGACATCCACAGTTAATCGATAATCCGTTATAAATCTTACCGAAGTTAACGCTAAAGCGTTAACTTAATTATTATTTTATTATTATAAAAAATAAGGAATTCTTTTTTTATTCTAAACCCACCTCAAAATTGCCAAAACTGAGTGAAAGAGAGAGGGATTTGGAAATTTGTAACGCAATGTTTTACAGGTTATGGCTGAAGAAGGGGTTAAAATTAAATGCAAAAATGAGTAATGTGAGAGTATTTGAAGACAGACATGGGCTGTGATAAAATGCAACGTCTAGTGTTAATCTTGAGCACCTACGATGTTTCAAGTATATAGGGTCTATAGAGAATGGTAGTGGTAAAAATGAAGCAAATTACGCCTGTAAGGATTTGAATGGTAGGAAAGTTTTGCGAGCGATGAGAGGGTAAGTGAACACTAAGCATCTGGGATTACAATATTCCAGGTGGCTGCATGAGTGTGTGCTGGTGTTAAACTCGATATATAGGAGTGATTCTATGATATGAAAGGAAATAGAAAGATCTTGAGTGAGAACAGTATAAAGAGGCAACTTAAGAGGGATGCTTAGTGTGCAAAGGCTAGACAGAAGGCGAAACGATAGGGTGAGAGATATCTAAGGTACAAAGAAGGGTGCGAATGGGGTGACTGAGAAAGATTTAAGATGGTGTGGGCATGTAAGAAGAAGGGATGAGCATAATTAACGAGTGTGTGCCAATGTGTGCGAAGGGTTTAAAGATCTGTAAAATGGTGGCTTGATTATTTGAATGAGTCTTTGAGAGGGAAAGTGCTGATTGAGAAGCACGTTGATGTTATTCGATATACTAAGTGTTCATTTAGTCTGTATTTGATGTGGCTTCTGGGGACTCTAAAGGAACCGTGAATTAAAGTGATGCAACAAGACAGCACGCTACATCACTATCATGATTCGCCATTTAGGTGAGTGAAATGATGAATGGCTTTGCCCGCGATAAGTCTTTAAATGTACAGTTGAGGTAGGATATTTCAGTGAAGTTGATGCCCAAAGATTGTTTTTTTCTGCGAGGTTGTTATGATGAATGATGAAAATGAAGAGTAGAGAGCATCACATTATGATTTGGAAATAGAAGAATGCCTCCTTTGTACCTCACTTGGCAAAGAAATGAGATAAACTAATTATCTGAACAATATGATAGTTATTAAACTCGGGTAAATCAAATTTATTTTTTATTATACACTCGTTTTCTTTCATATTGATTCTTGCCTAAAGAACTAATATTAACAATGGAGCATGAATATCTGCCAAGAAGATAAGGAAGTCACGAAATGTTGCTAAATTTTTTATTATTTTTGTTCTATTCCTCTCTCGATTCAGCAGACAAATCTTGCAGCTTTAATTTCTAAAATTAGAGTGAGCGAAGATTTTTCTTGAAACTCTGCCAAATAGGACCGCATGATTTACTTTCAATGGTAAGAGCGTTCTTTTTCGAAAGATCTTCTAAAGAAGGAAAAGATTTCTGCAATAGTATATAAATATATATATATATATATATATATATATATATATATATATATATATATATATATATATATATATATATATACATATATATATATATACATATATATATATATATATATATATATATATATATATATATATATATATATATATATATATATATATATATATATATATATGATAGGTAAATGACAATAACACCTAACACAGTAAATCCTCATTATGACTTAGTAAATAAGAAATTATATAAGACCTAGGCAAAGATTATAGATATATTAAGAAAGCACAAAGAGAAAGAGAGAGAGATGGCAGGCAAAATAAAATATTTTATCCGTTTGAGAAAGTGAAATAATAGGTGCGATTCAAACTTCTTTCAATGAGCGTTCTTCGCTTTTCCTACCAATTCTACCTGGAAACTCTCGTATTAATCTTCCAACTCTCTATCCTTTTTTAATGAATCAAGCTTTTGAAAGAGGAAGATCTAACGTAGTCATAGTTGTGACTAAATGACCGAATGATATGCAATTTGGAAACTCTGAAAAGGGCATTGCCTGCGCTTGGCCTAAAATTCACCAAAGAAATAAAATTGAGATTTGTTATTTTACATAAATTGTTTTTTTTCTAATATAAGGTTGACATAAATGGTATCGTTTTTCAATTTTCTTTAGAGTGAGACGATGCTTTGTTGTAAATAGTTTTAAAATAGCAGCTATATAGGCCTGTATATTCTTGAGATATGACTAGTTTTATAGGGGCTAGATAACTATTTCTCTCTCGTTATTTGTAGGCTGGGCTAAGTGATCAAATGCTTCTTTAGGCTAAAGGAAAATATCTAGTTGGATTATTCATTATTTGGTAAACAGCTAGAAGAAGCCTCGAAATGGCGAACGGTAATGAGAACTTTTTTCTTCTTGATAATAATGATTGCTAACTCTTCTCCTTTTTTCACAAAAATACACTTATATAAATAGTCATTTTATCTTCTCATAATTCTACAAAATTTAACCAATCAGGATCGAGATACATTTAATTGTCATAGTTATGTTCTTAAAGGAATAACAGACCTTAGCGTTAACAAATTAACCAATCAGCTTTGAGACATAACCACTGCAATTATTTTCCAATAAGCATCATGATATATTTAAAAAGTTAATAACGCTCAAACCGTTTGCATGTGAACACGGCTGAAATCCACATGTGCATAGAGACTGATTTTGCTGGAATGACTTGACCTGCATTGGTGAAGGAGGAAAAGCTAAAAAGAAGGATTGGTCATGTTTAACACTAAAGCGTCTGCTAGTTGTATCGAACTTGAGGTATTTGTCTCACTGCAAATCTGTTTCTCATGTTATGCTCTTGAGAAACATTCCACCAAAGAATGTAAACTTTAGGGCAAAGTTTACTCGGAGGGTGCTGATCCTGGGCACACATGGAGGGAGCACACCAACCCTAATTAAAAAATGTCGTAATTGTAGCAATCAGCACCGAACATTCTCAATAGCCTGCTCAAGAGACAAGACACTGATTACTGACAGGAAAAAAACACAAGATTAAGAGAGAATCAATAGACCAATGCCACGTATGCGCAAGGAGCGAGAAAATCCGATCAGGAAAAGACGATTATTCAAATTGAATAGAATATTAGACCTAATTTAATAATGTGCATTATCCATGCCCACTTCGCTAACGTTATAAAGCGGGGCAACTGCGCAACCGAACTCAACAAAATGCTAGTCCACAATGGCCTAAAGCCGATGTGGTTCCCGGAAAACCCACCCTCTGGCGAGTTGATCCAGGCGCGAATTAAGAAAATGTCTGAAGCCATAACAAGGACGCACTCCGACTCTCGAGATCCTTGATTAAACAAACCAAAAAGAGCAGAACAAGCGGAGTTGCAAATAGACGTAAGTCACACTCCCGCAAGCAGCGAGCTCCTATCAATGCAAGCGTCAACGTCATATACACCAAGTTTCAAAATCAAAGAACTATGTACGAAGATATACGGATCTCCATCAGGACCAATTTTGAAATAACTAAAACGGATTATATCACAACGGGATAATCAAAGTAAAATATAAATGGGATTTTGACGCTGATATGAAAGAAGAGGAATTACTCCAGGCAATTAGACAAAGGCTAGTTGAGATTTGCCCAGAATCCTCCCACAACCTCAGTCAATATCAATTCAAAAAGAAAAGTTTGGGAGGGAGAGATCTCCAGCAAGAGAAAAAGGATTAAAAAGTAAACAACTTAATAAGAACTAAACATGGAGACCGACGTCAGATACATTAAAAACCTGAAAATATTCTCGCTCAACGTTAATGGATGAAGAAACAAAGGAGGTATATAATAATAATAATAGGTATTTATAATGCACCATTTAGGGCTGTTAGCTCTCACAGAGCGCAGGTTGTGTAGAGAAATTTACAGGCGAGAGAAGGCAATTCTGAAAAGATGAGTCTTTGGGAGACGTTTAAAAGTAGCAAGGGAGGAAGATGATCAGACTTTGGCAGGAAGAGCATTCCGGAGTCAAGGAGCACAAACTGAGAAAGAAGAGTCACCCATCGATCAGAGGACAGAACGAGGAGTGTTTAGGATGAGAGCGAAGTTAGACCGGATTGCCCGAGGAATTTGACGACGGGAGTGAGCAGACGAGAAATAAGGTAAGGCCTCGAAGTTTAGGGCCTTGTAGGTAATGATAAGAATTTTATAGTGGGTACGGAAGCAAAAAGGTAACCAGTGTAGCTCCTGTAACAGAGGCATCGAAGGGGAGAACCTGGTTGGGCGGAGGAATAGTCGAGCAGCATAGTTTTTAATTAGTTTTAGGGGGCAAAGTGACGAAGAAGGGCGATTCACTAGAAGAGAATTGCAGTAATCTAAGCGTCAGGTGATGAAGGCGTGAATAGCAGTCTCAAGGCTTCGTTGATCAAAATGGGATCAAACACGTGAAAAGTTGCGGAGGAAACTGAGGGAAGACTTACAGATACGATGGATGTGCGGTTTAAACGAGATTACTGACGGTAACAGAGAATGCGACATTGGTTTTCCCAAGATTAAGGGAAGGAAAGAGAGCTTTAGATTTCTCCGCCATCGAATCGGTACTAACAAGGAGAACTTCAGTTTTATCGTTGTTAAGTTTGAGAAATTGGCAGACAGCCATTCATTTATGGAGGTGTAGGCTAAAAGAAGTTTGGTAATTGATTGAGAGAAGGACACAGGGCATGGGGAAAAGTATATTTGAGTGTAATCAGCATAGAAGTGAAAGGACAGGCCCAAATCACGAAGAGGGGAGCCAAGAGGAATTGATTAGATGAGATTATAAGAACAGTATCCCCTGACATCGTACTAATATCTAAACATAATTTGGATAAGTAGAGTGAACAGATAAATATCTATAACTATCTAGTGCTAATAAATAGCCCCTCAAGAGAAAGATATCAAGGGGTTACCATTGCGATTAGGGAAGTTTTCAGATTCAAAGAAATTCAAGATCTGCAGGAATCCTAATTAGCCATTAAGATTAAAATGACCTACGATGATTTAATTGTGGCAATGGGATACTTGCCACCAAGACGTCCATATTTACCAATCTCTAACTTTATCTGACTGTTTAGAAGAGAGGCATCAACCATTTTAATAGGAGATCAAACACACGATGCAGAGAAGCTGGACACCAACGCGTTCAACGGTGCTGGAACTTCGCTAAGCCTATCAATTAGCAGGGATATCGTACGAAGAGAAGGCCTCGATTTTGCTACATTTCACACAGGAAGGTTTTTAACTACACCTCATATAATACTAACGAACCCTAACTTCTGTTTCAATCGAGTAACAATTCCAGGTCCATATATCCCGTCCGATCATTTTAGCATGATAACAATCGTCTCAACATCACCAATACAGGTAAAAATAAAAAAAAACAGATGTCTAGCCCAAGCAAACTGGGCCGCATGCAAGGAGTATCTCACGAACATACAAGATAGATCAGGTGGAAGAAGCAACACCCAAATATATTGAAAGACAGCTGAATCACCTAATAACAAAGCTCGTGGAAGCCAATCGCTTTGCTGTCCCCTGAACAGAATACAAAGTGCTACCAGCTTCAAGCTGAGAAGCAAATATATTAAACAAAATGTACTAAATGGAAGCCCTTATCAACCAGATATAAACTCCTTGTAAAACTGTACATCATTACCGAGAGCTAAGAGACTCAAGAATTGAAATCAAGCAACTCATCAGGGAGAAATTAGGAGAAAATTGGAATGACATCATAGCTAAGGTTGATTCAGAAAGGTACCCCAAGAAATTTGAAAACTAATTGAAAAGACTGAGAGATACCCCCCTCCCCCTAAAAGTGGAATAACAATCAAAGTCAACGGTAAAGAAATCTCAGATGATGGAGAAATTGAACGCTACTTCAGAGTATTGGAGAAACCGTTTTAGAATAAATGAGGAAGAAAACAGGAACTTCGATGAAAGACACGAGGGAACCGTTCTCGAAAGGATTAGGGAACTAGTTGAGGAGCTCAGCCCACACTATAGCATTGATGGTACTCGTCTTGCACATGAGGAATATGAGGCTGCCCTTAAGGGTTTTAAACAAAGAGCTCCAGGAATAACCGGCATCACAAAGAACCATCTAATAAACGCTCCCCAAAACATAAACGAGGCCTTATTAGAGATATTTAATGCCTGCATTAATATCGATTGTCTCCTAACCCAATTCAAAAAGGTCAAAATAATATTCTTGCTTCAATCAAGAAAACCTAAAAAGGATGTAGGCAGCTATAGAGCTATTTCGCTCTTGGAGTTCCTGGGCAAACTCCTGTAAAAACTTCTAAATAACAGACTGAGAAACTACCTGGATTCCACAGATCTATATAATAATCAACAACATAGATCCCGAAGAAAACTTGGCATCTAAACAGCACACGCATTGATTACTGAACGAATTACTATTGCCAAGGCCAAAGAGCACAACGTAGACCTGGTGCTTCGAGACGTGTCTTCAGCGTTTGACAAGGTATGGCTTCCGGCACTTAAGTTAAAAATAAAAGATTTCAGAGTGGAACAAATTATAGCACGTATACTTTGCGACTATCTGGATGGCCGCCAGGCATTCTTAAAAACCAATAATAATGAAGAAGAGCCATTAGAGCTGGAAACAAGGGTGCCGCAAGGAGGAAGCCTCAGTACTACCCTGTATGCAATTCACACGGGCGACCTGCCCTACCTTAATCAAGAATCAGCACAATAGATACAACTGGCAGACGATTCAACACAGGTCGTCACCAGCAACGATCGTAACCCCAGAGATATAGCAAATAGGACAAAAGGAGAAATTAAGAACATCAATAGATACGAGAGAGAGAACAAAATAAAAACCATCAGCAATTTTAGAATGATCCCGATGGGGCGACGTAAAACTGCAAATGTTTAAATAAAAGGCAAACTCCACCCATACTCCAAAAAGGGCAGAGTACTTGGCCTCAAATTACTATAATCCAGGTATGTTGAGCACTTTAAAGAAAAAATTAATGCGGCTAAGGAAACGCTAGATTCACTGTTCCGTTTCCGAATGCTATCACCGAGAGAGAAAAGGAATATATATATATATATATATATATATATATATATATATATATATATATATATATATATATATTACTAGTGAGAACATTATTGCTGTATCCGGCTATTTCCCTTCATGTCTTTAGTGAAACAATGATGAGGAAAGCTCAAGCGGTACAAAATACGGCCACAAGATTTATGATCAAAGTTACACTTCAAGACCGGATCCTATCGACTATACTTCACGAAATTGTAGACATCGAACTAATAAATATGACTGCACAAACGCGCAAAAGATACTTGGCAAAAGATTAACCAATAACTACCAGAATAAGTGATCCGACAAATAAAACTCGAAGATGAAGAATTACCGAATCTACATTTTAAACAAACCTTTAAAAGTAGCCAGCTGCAGACGCGGCAGGCAATTTAGTCAAATTATAGATAACAATGATGATAATAAAGAAAAGTCAATAAAATAATACATAAAAACAATCATAAAAAAGATCCGTAGTGGACAATTAATTAATTTGTATAAAGTTAAAAATAATTATAGTAAAAAGATCCGAAGTAGACAAAAGATTAAAAATAAAAAGATCTATAGTGAAAAAAATAAATAAATAAAAAAAAATTATGCAGCCACAAGCTCGTTGAATTCAAAAAAGATAATTTTCAACGAATAAAAAGGCTTACAAGCTTGACTCATTTTATGAGAATAAATGTAGAGACATAGGGAAGAAAGGAGGCAAAAAGACTGTGGTTACCAGACAACCTGGTACAAACCCTCTTACTCTATAAACACATTTTCCTCTCTTTACTTCTACTTCATACACAATTTCTTCTCTTAGATCGTCGTTGATTGTTTATGTGCATAAAAAAGCGTACGATGAGATTAGACGGGAAAGCCTAAGCCGGGAAAGAAGCACGCTACTACGCCGGCTAATCTCCGACCTAAAGGATGCAATAAACATCCAACAGGCTGGGATCTGGGACAGCCTTACAGCCAGAATAGACAGTGAGCTGAGCCCGGCCAAATTCAGGCACCAAATCAGGAAACTTTTAAGGTTTACAAATAAAAGAAACGGCTCGGATCAAAGAAGAAGAAAAATATATAGAGGACCAGGCGGTTCTTAAGGAAAGATTCAGAACATACTGGGAGAAAGTCTTCTTTATCTCCGAAGAAGACAACGAAGAGTTCTACCAGGAATTCGAAGGCCGTCTGATTGACGATATGTATCAGTTAATATTCAACACGCATCCACACCTCCACGCGGACCTGTGAAGGGAGATGGTTGACCATGGTCGGCCAAAAACAAGACAACACAGGACGTCATGGCCACTGTGAAATCCTTCAAACAAAAGGCACCAGGCTGGATGGGCATCACCAAAAGCAATCTGGAAAATGCCCTGGTCCAGATCATTCAGGGGATCACCAACATCTTTAACGCTTCCCTGAAAACGGGCTACTTCCTCGACGCTCTAAAGTTGGCCGGAATCATCTTTATACCCAAGGATGGTAAGCCCTCAGATCAACTGGTGGATTACAGGCCAATCTCCCTTCTCGAGTTCGTGGGTAAAATATACGAAAAAATCCTAGCAAACCGGCATCAAGACCAACTAGACGAACTGGGTCCACAACCCTCTGCAGCACGGGTCCCGAAAGGGGCGAGGAACGGAAACTGCCCTCGCCCTCTTAACGAAAAAAATAGCCCACTGCAAAGCAGAAGGGAAATACATAGATGTGGTGCTGCATGCCGTACAAAAGGCCTTCGATAAGGTTTGGCTGAGGGGTCTCCAATTCAAGATCTTGAACCTTCAGCTAAATTTACTCCTGGAAAGGGTCCTCTGTGACTAAGTTATTGAGAGAAAAGCCCAAATCTCCCTCGCGGGCTTTTCAGGACCCCGAATTGGGTCCTGTGGAACTCATAGCGGGAGTTCCACAAGACAGCTGTCTGAGTCAGTTACTGTACCTCGTGTACACATTAGACCCCACTGCTCCGGGGCGGGACGACAGGATATATCTGCAATTTGCAGATGATATCAGATAAATCGTCTCCAACTACTATAGGAACGCTAGAGTTCAAGCAAGGGATACAGTTGCAAAAAATAAACAACATTAATAGATATAAAAAGAAGTGCAAAATTAAAACCAATGGCCAAAAGTTGAAAATAATCCTAATGAACAGCCGGAAAATAGATGACATCATCGTGAACGACGACCTAATTCCTCGGCAATTGAGCAGTCGCGTTTCTCTTAGCTTCACCGTACTCAAAGAGCATTGTTCATTTGTGATAAACTAAACACCCCCTCGCATACATAGTTGTGGGCGTATGAACTAAATACAAAAAAAAGAAGCCTTTATCTCACTGACTCCATTAACAAGGCCCGATTCCTGGTGTGATATGGGCCAACCGTCAGCGTGGTATCGGTGATTTTTTTTAAAATCATAGGCCGCTCATTCTACTCGATTACGAGCTGCAAGCGATACCTTGATACCAACATACTCATTAAAACGGCTTACAATTATAATAGAGTTAAGAAGCTCTTTCAAATGAATTTTTATAGTGATAAAACATGAGAATAGGTTTTACATAACAATAATTTCAAGAAGAACTGATTAATGCCAACCTTTGACCTTGCAATGCAAATGATCATTACCTTTGATAATAGAGGTAGATTAGAACTTCTTGTTTTACAGGCGTCATTTGGAAGCTCCTCCGCGTGGGTTGTCTCGTCTGAAATGATCTCTGCTGTATCTCATGTTGTGCAATGAGAAATTATATTAAGAAACCACAAGAGGAGAGAAATTCCCTTGGCCCATTCAATGAACAAAACCTTATGGCATGCTTTAGAATGCATCTACCGAGCCGAAGTATTCCAAACAACAAAAGACACCCTCCCTCTTTACCCTTCAGCAAATTACCTTCATTTATTTAACTTTTTTAAAATATGATTTCTACTGTTCTCTCTATTTCTATCAATATTTTTATATCCATAGAAACTTGTTTAATGTAGTCGAATTTGTCATCCTTTTCGAATATATTTTCAGCTAAATAGAAACTATTAGCAAGAGGTCATGAAATAATCGCTTATCAGTCATGTCACTATCGCGTTGCTCTTAAATCCTTTAAATGGTCTCTAAATTATGCTTTATAATTCCTTATCATCAAGAATAGTTTATCACCTTTCGAAATGTATAAACCTCCGAGATAACTCGTACGAAATAATTTAACAATTTATTATTAACTACAGATCAGTTAAGCTTCTCCATTATTTATTTTCTGTTTTTTCTCTTTGGTGCTACCTCCTTCCCCCATCAATAAAGGTCAAAGAAAGATTATTAAAAGTTTCAACAACCATCGTGGATCTAACTCATTTCCTTATCGTGTGTAGCTATATGTTAATTGTTACCATTTGGTATTTCTGTGTCAAGATTATTAAAAGTATCAACAACCATAGTGGATCTAACTTATTTCCTTCTCCTGTGTAGCTATATGTTAATTGTTAACCAATGACGTCACTAAAGTTTCTGCCTTGTTATCACTATTACTTATTCTTATATGTTAGTGATTTATATATCAGTCTTATACGTGAAATATCAAAATTTAAATATAATACTAAACCACTTTTATTAATAGTTAAAGGAACTGAGATGGCGATTGGTTATTCAAGGAACATAAGAACATAAGATCTTGGTGAGCTGAAATCTAATTTGGACCTATATATAGATAGTTATATGACAAGGATTGATTGTTTTACTTTATTGTGTGGTTATTTAGTTATATTATTCGTTATCTTACAAAAGAGCAAAATAAAATAATGTAACGAAATCTGTACAACATAAGGTAAATCAAATATTCTTGTCAGTTCATAAATTATCCATACAGTGGTCCAAATTGGATTTAAACTCACCAACCGTGCCATTGCTATACTTAAATTTTAGAAAACTGACCACTTTTTTACTGAAAAATTAGTCATCTTTTTAAAATATCCAACCTATACTGCATCAATATGAATAAATATTCAACAAATAACTGAATATATCCTAACAAACTGTCATCATTTGAATCTGTGAAAACCTATACATATGAATCATTTCCTTTCTATGTAATATAAGCCAAAATAAAAAAAATCAGCTCCAATCTATTCTCATATCTTGTTTATTGATTCATGGAATAAACTAAGTAAACCTACGTCTTAACTGTTCAACCATATTTAAGTATTACACTTGGTATAGGCCAAATCCTGATCACAATATTCTATATGTTTTGTAAGAATTATATATCCTCCAATTTACCGCTTTGCTTTAATATGATGCATTTCATAACATAGAGCATTTATTAGCTTAGTTCCTATCTTCAATTATTAAAAATGTAAATTGATGTATGTAGATCTAAAATTATAGTTATTAGGAATTGAAAGACAGAAGTTAATTGGATTCTATAGAGAAATTATTTATTTATTCATTTTTAAGTCCCATGTTACCTACGAAGTTCATTAGAACGCTTACAAAGAAAGTGAGGAAAATATGAATGATTGTAATTACTTCCAAACATTAAATATTGTTTGTAAGCTACGAATAATGCCATTGAAATTCTTGAGACTATAGATATAAGTAAAGTTAATAAAATTATAGGCAATTCTGTACCTTTATGAACAATTTAATTTGAGACTTCATCTTGATTAATATGTGCAATCATAGCTTCCTCATTATCGTTAAGATGATTAGCACATTCATCTACACGTGCAAAACTAATATCGCCTCATATCAAATGTATCAAAACTAAATGCCCATTTATTGTAGACATAAACAATAAAAGAAAGCCTACTTGCTCAAAAATACCTAAGAGGAAAAATCTGCAATGTAATTTACGCGAATCCTAAAGAAAATAATCAGGTATTTAAAAGAGGTGATAATAAGTTCTCAATACAAAAGGAGAACTAAAACAATAAGAAGAAATGACTCATACCTTTTCCGTTTATATTAATGGTTAATGGTTATAAAATATATTTTATATTCTAAGATTTTCCTTTGGATTTTATGTGCTTGGGAGAGCGTTACCTGGAGATTTCTTTAAAATCTCATTGGCAGAACTGGATGTGACAGCTCTTATCTGGGGAAACGTGAAGTAGGATCATTTTGCTCTATCACTGGCTACATAAGGAGGCGGAAGATCGGCCCGAAGACTCCTTGTAACTAAAATGAAAATTTTAAAAAAGAATATTTTGGAATAAGGAATGCAACTAACCTCACTTACATGATCATTTACCTTTCAAAGAGCACTATGCAGTATGCCAAATACACTATGCTCATCTCGTCATTGGTGCCTTGGTGACTCTATCAATTGGTTAGCTATGTAATCCGTAAAACTACATTATAATCTTAAACAAAATGAGAATTTTGATATATCATAAAATTAACCCCATGCTAAAGGGCTAAACTTGATGCTGCTCTCATTATTCTACTAATGCTTATTACAATTCTTCGCTTTACAACAGGCTTATCCTTGATTAATATCTGCAATACTAAATTAAATTTATGCGGAGACTTAAAAGTATTTTTCGGGTTAGTTATAATTCGAAGACCAAAAAACCATCAGGGAAATTAATTCGAGTATTATAAGTTTGGTTTTAGATTGAGCTTGATTTAACGCTTGTACATTTTATCTTTCAATTAACTGCAACTTATTCTTTGAATTTCTACTTCTTATCCTATTCCTGGGCATAATAAAACACTCAAAAGGGTTTCAAATCTTTAATTAAGCTGTCTTGTCCCTAGGTTTTATTATATGATTTTTAAAACCATGAGTTTATCCTTTTTTTTTCAATCCACCACTTTATGCCTGAATTTGCTACTTAATACATCCTTCATAGTCAAATGACTTATAATGCAATTAGAATCCAGAAACCTAGTGTGCTCAAACTTGGCCTTTGGGAAATTCGATCTAACTGTTAGTTGCTAACATTAATGGCAAATTAGGATCATATACATGAATAATACTGCCTCTTGCTACTTTGCCGCTAAGGTAATAAATAGATGGACGAAAAAAAGGCGCTTTGATGATCGATAAACTTATCAAAAGAGAAAAAGAGATGTAAATAACGAATACATTTTTTGCCATATTTGGAATAGATAACTTGATGGAGAAAGGAAAAGGGCCAGTAGAAATAAACAAGGTGCGCTAACCAAATTCGCGTGCTCTCACTCATTCTGATTTATGGCATTACGACCTTCAAAATTTTATGAAATTCCAGAACTAACCTTATAAGGACGTTGGAAATTATATAATCGATAGAAATTGTAAAACAACATAAGGATTTCAAATTTCGTTAGAATCAGCCGAATAGTTATGAAGTTACTGCCGAATAATTTCCCTGCTACCCTTGAGAGGGCATTGACAATTATGTCATTTGAAAGAAAATGCGAAATAACATAAGGCTTTCGAATATCGTTAGAATCAGTTGAATAGTTACAATGTTATTACCAAAACAAAAGGATTGAGATATTAAGTTAAACGCGACTAAAAAAAGAGTCAGAGTACTGATAAGATTCAAACTCACTGATTCGTGTTGCTGAGATTAAATTGACATGCCCCTGAGCTAAGCTATATATTGATGAGCATAAATAGACGTCGATCAAACTGGACTTATTTGCTTTCCTATCTAACTTTCCACATTAAATGTTTATGGAATATAGGATAAAGGTTGTTTAAGAGACGAAATTTAAGATAAGAAACGATTAGAACTTTGAGAAATTTAAAGTTAATAGAAGACTCTAATCTGTACCGACCAAAAAATAGGAATCGACTAAAATGGTTTAAAGAATATTAAGGTTAGAAACATCTGTAATGGTAGAAAGAGTTTGAATTCAATTAGACTAAAATTTGCTAGCAGAACAATTAAAATTGATTTACCAACTGGAAATCCTTTTTCAGTTTTATCGTTCAAATTTATCACAGTTTTTCAATCACGAAAATAAATTCCAATTCTTTCATTTTTACTCCAAACAACTTGTTCAAATATTTAAAAAATGATACTATGTTTGGTACTTTCTTTTGTCTCAGCCTGTTTTAGCAATTACGGATAAATGAAGTCTAGATTAATTAAATTTCAAAGAACTGGTATCTTTATTTGTACTCAACAAACTGATAACTTGCATGAACTTGGATAAATGATATCTTGAATGGAGTGCAGAAAATTTAAATATATGTTGTTTGCACTGAAGAGAAGTCATATGTTGTATGGAATACAGTGAACTAATATCTTGCATTTTCTGTTCTTTCTATGGAAAAACTGGCAAGTCACTTTTTGATCATCTTATTACTATATTAATTTTTCCTTACGTATCATATCAGTCACTTCATTATTTACTCGTTTAATATTCACATAAATTGTGTGATATAATGATACATATTTATTTAAAGGGTAATAAAAAATCTGCTTTCTAATATGGTGGGCCTCAAAAAGTATCATTTCGCCACTATTACATTTTATGAAGGCAGAATAAACTATAGGGTTACTAAAATTAATAATATTTTTGTCGCGTGGACTTTAGGGCCTTTACACCTGAAAAAATGTTTGTCTTAGTTTTATAATAACAGGCAACAGTAGAATAATAATAATAGTAACATTATCGCCACGGAAATGTCATCGAAAAGAGGTTTATCTTCAAGGCATTCTTGAAGGCACCAAAGGAGTGAATGTGTAAACGTCTTTCAGCATGGAAGATCATATCACATTATCGGAGCAGAGCCCTAAAGCAGAGTCCCGAAGGGTGAAATAAGGTCAGTAAAGAGAACAAACGGGACGCACTGGAGATATTTAAGGTATTTTTAGGCAAGCAGAAGAACTTTAAAGCTGAATCTGCATCGGATGGGGAGTTAGTTCAGATCACGACCCTGGAGACATGTTTCCGGTGGAATAGTGAACGGGTTGCAAAGTTTTAAACCAGTTGAAGTGATCGAATTGTAGAAGCGTGTGGTAATGAGTTGCAGTACTAAAAGCTGAAATTGACGATGGAATTAATGGCAATCTCAAAGCTGCTGAGGCCAAGTGGAGGTTAATACGGAGAAAGCTGAGAGAGGATTTACTTGCTTTATCAACATGAGTTTACGTTGCTGAGTGACTGCCGAATATGAAGCCCATATTTCTCAGTGTGTCAGAAGAGGGGGCAAGGTTAAAATTAGGGAGCAAACTTTCGGCAGCGAGTCACTTTCGTAAGTCTGTCTACAATAATTAACTCTGTTTCGTCATGGTTTTGTTTTATGAGGCGTCGAGCTGCCATTCCTTATTAATAAAACAAGTAAAGAGTATGTTTTAAGAGTATTAACAAAAAAGTACAAGTTGCGGAAAAGGAGAGATAGATTTCTTATCTGAACAGAGATATGTATGAAAAGACGGACCAATATGATGCATAAGAATATCAAGACGAAGGGGATAAATGCGAAAATGGAACAGCCTAAGAACGACCCTTGAGGAATCACATAATATTAAGTATTCTTTATCGTGCTTTCAGGTGGTATGGTGTTTGTTGGGAGAAGCACTTCACCAGCTTTCAGCAAACATCATGCATTCTGTAATGTTTATCACCATATAAGTGCTCCCTCGCAAACGAGAGCCCTGCAACATCTGTTTGGAGGAATATATGGTTTTGTTCTAGGATGATAGCTATGAATGATTTTTTCACTGTTTTCTTAGAAACATTTATTCTAAATGAAGCTAAACTTTGTCATTATTGCCTTCTAGTGATGTGTTGGTTGACTTTGACCTGCTAACAATTTTAGGAATATCTGTCTGGAAAAATTCGAGCTCTTTTCACCTCTTGTCATAGATTTCTCTGTTGCCCTCTTTCTATACTTACGTATCTTTGTCTAAAACATATCTCACTGCGATATTTAACCTCTTAGATATTTTTTAATACATATTCCTATGATCTAAAAATGAAATACTTCTACTTTGATGAAGGAGTTTTACCATTATGAGATGTAAGAAAGTACAGGCTAATGATGCAAAGACTAAAAACGCATAAATTCCATAGTCTATTCTAGAATATGTCAAAGTCTGTTTTAATTCATCATAAAGGTTTAGTGGAGCTAAATTCAATTAAGATGGATATAAGTACCGGCTTGGCCACGTAAGGAGTATCTTATAATTTATATTCCATTTTGCAAGCAATATTATGATGAGAAATTCAGACAAGCTAATAAATTGAGGAATACAGCCTATAGTATTATAACTTCTTATACAAATTATCACTCTAGATGAGTTACCCTAAACTCATCTAGACGACTTTCTCCACACGAAATTGGCTTTTCTTTACCAAAGTCAAAAGGATTTAATTTTGATGTCTAAAAACCAGTGCTAAACAACTTTAATATAAATACCCCTGTTTTCTTTACTTTTTGTTTCGAATTTTCAATATCTTCTCTTTCATTTCTGAGAGATCCTTCATATTTCACATCGTGGCCATACCATACATACAACACAATCCTCAGTCATATATTGGGCGTACCATACATTCAAAGGATTTCATTCACATCTTAGGCAGACCATGAATTCAATAAATTTCTAAGTTCCATCTTTTAATTGAATGTTAATTAAACGATATAATGAAGAATAACCAATACGATATATCCATCTTTTTTGTATTTTTCTTCCACCATTCTTGTAATTATCATTCTTGTATTCCCTTTCCTCGCAAAATTATTAACTTTCTAAATAGAATATACTATCACTTGAAATATAGTATCCTTATTTGGCCATGAAATATGCACCTTCCACTTTATCACTTCTCTTAATGCACCATTTTAACCCAGTATATATAATATAAATACATATTTCACTAGTGGAAATCAAACCTTAATCAGTTGCATGCTAAAGAGTCGCACATATAAACCAATTACTTCTCTTCTATTCGCTTAATAGCAACATTATTTCCTTAATTCGCACATACTCGTTTCTAATCATATTGCCTTGCTTATCCCATCTTCTGAGATCTTCTCGCTTGCATCCATACTCACCCTTAACATCCATAACACAGTTACTTGGCGAGTCGTAAATGGAAACAACAAAATGCTCTTCGGTGTTCTGCTTAGCTCTTATATTTTAGTCTATTACTTTGAATGTATTTATTTAAAATCATTATAAAAAATGAAAACTTTTATGCTAATGCAATTTTCTTTTTAAGAAATAGAAATGGTACATAACTAGATATACAATTGGCTATCTTGCATATAAAATTGGTGCACTGTGACTACAAATCTGGACTGGAATCAACTGCACGACTGTAATAACTCTTGAGACTTTTATATATTTCTCATACATAGTTGTCCATCAGAATGAGCGAAGTGCAGTCCGATAGTACTTTAAATTTTCATTTTTATTCATTGCATCCGTCGCCGGTTAGTCTTTGAATTATTTATATATAGAACTAAAAGGAAGTACCCTTTTCGAATATCAATATTTAGCCTTGCGTTTCTTAATAAATGATACTATCGTTTTAAAAATTTAGGGAATTGGCAGTAATGATCTATTTAGCCTGAGTCTGTATTAAACAAATAAAATTTATGGTTTTGGGGATTTATATATATATACATGAAAGGAATAACTTACAAAGTAGCACGTGAGTTTTGCAATAAATGTAATGTCCCGCAGGAAAAATGAAAAGGTGCTTCCAAGTACTTTCGAACTTTATTCACTTCATTCTCGAGGATAACTGAATAAAGTTCGAAAATACTTGGAACCACATTTTCATTTTTCCTGGTGGACATCGCATTAATATATTATTTTGCTAAAGTCGATTGAGAGTGATGTTCCGTTGAACGCTAACTTCTTTGCAGACCAAACGTAAGTTCAATTCAGTTGTTGGAACCGCAGCTGAATTGCGACCCAAGAAGATTCATAGCCAAAAGTCTCAACAGACGAAAATTCTGTTCCAATAAAAGTCAAATAAACCAAGAAATTTACAAAATATCCCTTAACACCAACTTCTACAAAGTATCCATGTGCATTCTGCTGATTATCAGTCTCTTTTACAACTTGATAGAGGGGAGCCAGGTGTCATCTACCGGATAAAAATGGGTCGTATATTAACATGCATATATGAGTCATATCGGGGAACTCCTTAAATCGCAATCTAATCGAAACCCTGTGGTTTATCATTCTAAACACGGGTTGAGAAGGGAAAAATTAATTAACCAAAATTGCGCCCATTACACTGCAACAATGAGAAAAATCCGGAAATGAGAATAAACTTTTCTAGGCGTATTTTAGGCGTAAATCAGCCTCCCTCTCTTTCTGTGACCCCACTCAGTTTCTCATAAATTACCATCATACGTTGAATAGACTGATGGTTCTGCAGGGATTGAATGCAAACAGGATTGGGCCGAAACTGACAACTCTAAATGTTATAAATGGATTCTGATTTAATTTTAATGGGGTATTCCTAGTCTATTTGGCAACCTAACTCATGAAATTTATCAAAGTATACCCAATATTTCATTAGTCATATGGGTACAAATCCGTGGTAACTCATATATAACGCTTGATAATTTGTAAACTAACTATAAATGCTTCCTATTTTACTATTTTATTTGATATTTGTTGGTGTTACCGTTTATATTATTTTTCACATAATAGATTGGGGTTTTTTTTAGGAGACAGACCTAAAATGCCTAGAGAATGCAAAAGTCCCCAGGGAGCTCCTGTTATATATGTGGATCAGTTACATTAAGAAAATACAAGCAATATTTGACTAAACATGTGAAGAAACTTTATGAGCTGTACTTTGGATGTAAAGTGGGTGACCAGGACAAACGCTGGGCAACTCACATATGTTTTGTCATGTGTACAAGTTCCTCTTATACCTTGGTGAAAGGCAAAGGGCATGGCTTCATGTTTGGCGTACCAATTCTCTGGAAGTTCCCAACGACCATTCAAGGGATTGTTACCTCTGCTTAACAGATATTAGAGGTGTGTATTCAATATGTTTTATTTTCTGGTCTTTAATATATTTTCAAGAGATGTATCAACTAAAAACCTCAAAATAGATAATATGTTGTACTTTCACTATTTCTGCAAGTGATCACAGCAGGTAATATTAATTTTTAGTCTGATTTTATTCTATTTCACTGCAAGTCACAACAGAAAAGGCAAGAAATCTCTCATGTATCCAGATCCTTAGTCTACTATTCGCCTAGTTTGACATTCAAGTGCTATTCCAGTACCACAGCCACCCTCTGGACTACCACGCGATGACACCACGAGCAACTCAGACGATTCAGAATCTCAAGTTGCACCATATGTGGTACAGCTTGAATCTGAAAAGAAACCACACCTCATCACCAAACCGCAACTCAATGATCTAGTTCGTGACCTAACACTTACTAAGCAACACAGTAAGTTCCTGGCCTCACGTATGCAACCATGTAACCTGTTGGAGGAAAATGCTCGATCTCGATTTACAGTATTTAGATATCGCTTTGTTGATCTACATCAATTCTTCACTTTTAAATACAACTCGACTTATTTTAATGATATCAGTCGTCTATTCAAAGTCTTTGAGCTGACCTATGAAACAAATGAGTGAAGCTTATTCATAAATGCATCACTTTACATCAGAAAAGAGTTTCTGTTGCACAATGGGAACACCATGTCTTTAGTTCCACTTGCTCACTCAGTCATTTTAAGAGAGACATGCGAGAACCTTGCTTTTATACTAGACAGCCTAAGTTACAAGGTGCATGAGTTACTCATTTTTGCGGACTTGAATGTAGTAGCCCTATTTAATTGGCTACAAAATGAATAAATATGTTTATGTGCTTCTTTTGCAAATTGGACAGTATGGCTAAATCAGAACATTATGTACGCTCAGAATGGTTACCTTGGGAAACTATGACACCTCGATGGCATAATTTAATTCATGAGCCACGAGTTAAGAAGTAAAAAAACATTTTCTTACCACTGCATATAAAACTAGGACTAATAAAGCAATTGACAGGTGCACTGCAACTTAACAAGCAATGTTTGCAGTCCTTTTAACTTACTTTCCCTAAAATAAGTGATGACAAGATTAAAGAAGGCATATTCGTAAGCCCTCAGATAGTCAACTTATAGCTGATGAGAACTTCAAGACAACAATGGATGAAACTAAACTTGCTGCCTGGTAGGCATTCAAAGATGTATGCAAAGGACTTCTGGGAAAGCACTAAGAAGCCAAGTAAGAGCGCATAGTGGAGAGACTAATCAAGTGCTACCAAGATCTCAGATGCAATATGTCACTGAAGATCCACTTTCTTCATTCTCATCTGTCTTTCTTCCAGAAGAATACAGGAGATGTGACTGATGAACATGGAGAGTTTCCATCAAAATATAGCGTCACTTGAAAACGAATATAAGGGAAAATGGAGCAATTCTTTGCTAGCTGACTTCTGCTGCAACCTAAAGCGGGACATACCTGAGACGTCTTACAGTGAAGTAAATACTAAAACCTAGGTTAATACATTATTCAATGCTCTCAAACATGTTGTTTAATTATATATTCATGAATAATTACAATGTTCACATTGAATCTTACTTTGTGAGCGAAATACATTTATGCTATCGTCATAATCGGTATCAATTGCATCACTATTAAATCGGCAATTTCTAAGTAAATTTCACTTGATGGCTATTTTTTTTATTAAATTCAAATTCAGAACACTCAATTTTAGAATAAAATGCACATGAGATGTATTATTTTTTATTGACACTGAACTTTGTTGTACAGTGAATTATCAAACTAATAGTGGAGATCAATCACCCAACATTTGCTGCCTGAATTTGAAATTCAGCAATAGTGAATCACAGAAGTCATTCATGTATACTCATTCACCTATAAACCATTTACAAATGAATAGGGGAATGGTTTATTAATTTAATATGAACCTTTGTAACCACAGAGTTTTGTTTGAGAAACATTTAATCATTACTGTAGTTTACTCTTTTCAACTTATCGAATTGTCTACATTTCACGCGTTTTCTCCACACCTAAAGAAATCTATATCATTATACACACCTCTTTTTCAAAAACCTTCGTGTCAGATATGCTCCAGTTCGGTTTACCTTTTTTTCAAATAAAAAATAAAATCACTAATGCAAATCAGGCACTTGTATCAATTAGTGCCTGCCGTGTCTCGTAAGATTCCTTTATTAATATTATTATTAATTTTATTATTATTATTTAAGAAGCAATAACCAACAAGGGTTTCAAAAATAATGGTCCTAAGTGCTTTCCTAAGGAAAGTCTTAATGACAGAAAATTCAAATGTGTGTAAGGTATATACCAGGATTCGTCTCAAGATATGACTAGTGGTGCAAACCCATATATGACGGGATCAACTTTCACCATTAATGAAGATACATGTTGGAGCTAGAAGGGTAAGCATGCATCTACATGATAATTGTAGAGTAAGCTATGAAAGGTATCCAAGACGTTTGTGGATAATTATAATGCAAAGAACAGTATATACATAGATATAATATTCTTTTATAGTATCCATCAAACAAGAAGAGATACTTCTAGATGCAAGGTCTGCAATGTTTGAAACGATATCTATCTATAAAAACTAGGGTCTTGGAAATGAAACCACGTTTACCTTAACTGACATCCGCGTATTATTTTAAGACATCGCTTGCTTGTATGCCTTATCTGGCGTCCTCGCTCTTAAAGGCTTGGGTCATAACGACAATGTGCCAAAAGAATAGAGGAAGAAGCACATTATTGACGACGTATTCCAAGAGAACCGAGTTCTAAACTGATTTAAGTGATTAGTAGTTCTAATTTGAGTTAATTGAATAGTAGTTTTGAACTCACTGATTTAATTACTTGTTCTAAACTGATTTATTTATTGGCAGTTCTAAACTCACTTAATTTATTGGTAAGTCTATACTTATTTATTTGATCAGTAGTTCTAACCTCACTTAATTGATTGTAGTTCTAAACTGACAATTTGATTGGTTGTTTTAAACTTATTTATTTGATTGGTAGTTCTAATTTCACTTAATTGGTTGGTAGTTCTAAACTAACTTATTTGATTGGTTGTTCTAAACTCATTTATTTGATTGGTAGTTCTAAATTAGCTTAATTGAATGGTGGTTGATTGATTAATCTGATATTAGGAGGAAATTGGTGGGAATTTACCCAGGATCGGCAATCATTTAAAAGGCCCGGTAATATTTCTCTATAAGAACGACTAATTGACATCTAACCCTAACCACGAGTATCAACAGCGAAAGCTACACGTGTTGTGGCGTAACTTGGCTAAAAGGGGAAGCTGTGTTTTGACCGGCGACCCTGTAACCCCATTAGTAGATATATAACCGTTTTTTTTAGGGTAGCATTATTTCGATTTTAATCGGTTGTTATCGAATTTAAAGCGCCACACGAACAATAGCGTTTCCTGCAAAAAGTTCATCAGGAGAGATCTATACCAAAAGGTGAGCCTAGAGAATATGAAAATGTGTGGAAGACAACTGCAGATCATCCTGCAGGTATTGTTTCAGGAGGATAAAATGTAGGTTTGGAGCCGTGGAGATGTCAGACACCCCATAGCTGTAGATTTGGCTAACCTGACCCCTAACCTGAGCCAAAAAGCACGGGTAGACCCTCTCAGCCTAGATTCGACTAAGGACGAATGTAAGAAAGGTGGAGTGTGACTAGCCAGCAAAATTTGCCGCTGGCCATGAAAATAACGATGGCGAGATTTTTCTTTTTAAACATGACAAAAAATTGGTAAAATAAAATTTTTTAGAAGGAATAAAGTCCGAGTGAGATCAATCTATGTAGTTTCAGATTTATGAGGCACATTTGCCGGAGGGAGGGCCAATCCTCCAGATACTCGATGCAAGAGTCGACCACGGACACCTTTTCATGTGCCAGTTTTAGTGGAAAAATTATTAAGTTTTTCAATCATGAGTATCATAGATGGACCCTGTACCCTTCACCAAAAAAGCGTAGATTTTGCGAAATCTGGTTCTGGGTGAAAGGGAATTAATCTTGGAACGTTAGGATTCGTTTTCCAAGGATAATTTTGGGGAATCTATTCACAATATCTTTAAACTGGACTAAGCACAGCTAATTTGTACAAGTATAAATTAAAGTGGAGTGAAAAACCATACTTATCATTTTTGACTTCGAATGACTGAGGCGAGAAACGCACATCATCTGCATAAATTAGAAACGCTTCGGCTGACTGATTATTTATTTTCCATTTCTTCTTTCTTTCCTCCGTTTTATAATACATGAAGGTAATGGTGGCTTATATATACACCGCCACCCTGCAATTACCAACATTCTGCAACTAAATACTAAGTTCTTAGGGTTACAATTGAGAAACATTTTCCAAATTATTTAATCTCAGATATCTTATATGAAAGTTGAAACAAGTAATTCAGTTTTTACTTTATGAGTGATGAAATTTTTCTCATTATTAATATAAGATATCAGTTGTCAAGTAAGGAATTCTAGACTTTTTCTTACCTGCTTACATAATATCAGGTAATAAGCATCAGCGAACTTATGGGGGCGGTTAGCCTCAGGTAATGGGGATATTTTTAGTGAAAAGAGTTCCCGTATCGGGCACGGCGATTCGATTTCCAGGCCGCCGTGATGACATGACTCACTGACGCTTCTAGACCCAGCTTAGCCTACTCTCCTTCTTTCTGCCGCCATATCTTCCTAACCTGCTTTCTCCATTTCTCTTTAGTCTGCCAGTTTCCTCTAACCAAACCATCACAGATATAGGGTGAGGGGGGAGAGGGCAACGCCCTCTCATCTCTGAGTTACGGTGTGGTGTGGTGGGTTTTTAACAAACTGCTTCACCCCTACCCCTGCCTTCTTCACATTACCTTTCTCCCTCCTTTCACATGTTATCAATTTTCCAACGAGCGAAACGTGAAGCTGCTATGATGATGGGCTGGCAGGACACTAGGTGGGAGGATTGGAGTCAAATGGCGGCAGCTGGCTTTGCCGGCCCCGTATTCACCCCTTGCAGCGCGGGTTACTGGACGGTTTGATTAGCGTATGCGCTCCCTGCTACAAAAAGGGTCACCACAATCGGAGCCCCCCTGTGGTTTCTCAGGGGACCTTCCAAACCTCTCTGACCGGAGAAGAGGCTTACTCTTCTCCTAAGCCCACGGTTGCAAGGGACTTTTCGTCACTCGCTTCTCTGGAGTCGCCCCTTGGGTGAAGCCTTCTTTCCAGCGACAGTGCCTAATTTTCTTACACAAGGGAATGCTACTCATACACGCAGGCTGCGCAGAATTGATTACTCCCGGTTTGCAGCAGTTCGAAATGGGAAACCCTTTTCGGGGCAAGGGATGGGAATGCGTGTCGAGCTGTGTCCCCGAACGTCCTGCACTCGTGTATTCTAAGCTTAAAGGGGTTCGCTGTACGTTGGCCCCCTCTTTTCCCCGAATGATGCCACTTAGCCGGAGCAAGACGAGACAAAAGGTGTCTCGAATGGGATGCGTGAATTCGAGGTGAGGGATGGCCACTTTGAGGCCCACCCTGAAATGGACATGGTCCCGGAAGTGACTCAGATCCAGACGGTAAGATCTTCCATGGGGTCGAACCCGGGGCCGTGACAAGCAGAGAACCCAAATCCGACTCTTTGTCAGCTACTCCTCTGACGGCTTGGATCGCTGAGGCATGACAAGGACAGGAAGGATCTTTCCCCTAGCTGGTGCCCCTGTGAGAGCCACGATCTTTTCACCTGTAGAAAAAGATCTTGCCAAGGCCGGTTTATCTGGCCTCGGGGATGAGAAAAGCAGGTTCATTGCCCACCCTCCTCTCCTAAGAAGAAAAATCATAGAAAAAGACAAAAAGGACTCGGGGATTCTCCTTATCCGCGTGAGCCCACAGGACGTACGGGACCGCTGCCGTTTCGCTATGCGACCAAACAACGACTAAAAATACGCAGAGTGAAGCCATCATTATGTCAGGGCCCCTCATTCGCAGGATACTTAGCATTTTGTAACCTGCTAGGTTCAAACTCTTCCTCTTTATTCTCTGCACTGATGGTAGCATGTTGACTAAGGGCAACATGATCCATCAGAGGAGAGCTCTAGCTAGCGTGATTGGTAGTGAGCCGAAATTGACGCGTTTCTGGGAGGTTAGCCTTTTGGTGAATGCGTCGAATCCTTCGGAGGCAGAAATGTTGAGTGCCCTTCGGACACTTGATGGCATGCCAGTGAGTGTGATGCTGCACTCTACCATGAACTTTGTGAAAGGAGTAGTTTATGCCAGTAACCTTGTGGACTGCTCAATAGATGATACCATCTTAGAGCTGGCACACCATGGAGCAATCAAGGTCAAACATCTGATTAGAGAACAGGAAGGGGCCTCGAGACTCACCTATATTGTACTCTTAGTCATGCTCGACTGTTGAAAGCTCCCTGAGTCGGTGCGTGCCGGTTAGTATCGCTACGGCGTTAAGGCATTAGCGCCACTACCGCAAAGGTGCTAATACACCCACCTCTTCGACCATATGAATCACTCCCCTATGTAGAATCGCAAACTCAGGGTTATCCGAAGTAGGTAATGAGGCCTTTCCCTGTTTTCCTTTCGCCCAAAGTCTGTGTAAGATGATCCACGTCCGCACACGAAAGAGCAAATCGTGTGTGGCCAATTTTGTGGCTTCTTCGAGTCAATGTGGTGGGTATTTCGTTGAAAAAGAAATCCTGGCCGTTCAGGCCCAGTATAGACTTTCATTTCGCGAGGCCGAAGACTTAGCCTTGGCGCGCCCGGCGCTGCCTCGGACGCATTATGCCTCAATGTTAATAAAGACACCTTCTGCTTTTATATCCTACAGGCCTATGATCACAGTCCTTCCCATGCCTATTCGAACCCTTCGGCGGATTCTTTCCCTTACCACCACCGTTCCAAGCCTAGAACTGGCGTCACAAAGAGTTCACATACAGCCCCGGCTACAGCCAAGACTTCGACTAGCGTGACCGTTTTCCGTAAGGCAAAACGGCCCCGCGCCTCCACCAAGGCGTTAGACTAAAAGGAAGTAACAGACTTGAAGTTTGTCGTATGGCAATCTCCCTGGGTTCCTGAGGCTGCCTTATGAAAGAAGGCCAGGACATAAGGAGCTTCGGCTCCTACGCCCACATCAAGCGCTATTCTGGGTGACTCGAAGGCGGGGGATCCTCTAACGAATGAACCGCCCCCCCCTCCGAAGCCGCCCAGCGTGCCTATGGTATTGAGGTTGAGGGAGGAAAAGACTCACATGGCTAGCCTAACCTCCGCCCATGAGCCTTCAGCCCTTCTTCCGGCCAACAGCACCCGGAGTTGTGCCTCTAAGAAGCATACGGCCATTCCCCTGAGGGACTTTTCTTTAGAGAAGGTCCCCGCATCTCCTCCAAACTAGGCCTAAAGGGCATATTCCTTTAATGGAATTGCCGCGGACTCAGGGCCAACGGGGAGGAGCTGCAGAGGCTGGTCTCGTTCCGTTTGCTTTTAGCTATGTTTTGGCAGACCATGCTGGGCGCGTGCCCCTTGCTCACCCTCCCGGGACTTAATGGTTTTGCGACCCCACTACCACGGGATGGGTGCAGGGCAGGAGGATGCGCCATTTACACATGGCATGATGTCTCCGTTCTTCTCGTCGCTTCGAATAATTCCTTTCAGGCAGTAGTTGTGCAGCTGCACCTGGATAGGAAGTATACTATTAATTCTGCGTATATTCCACCATCAGCTGACTTCAACGCGGAGGAAATTCCGACAGTTCGTGGCACGGTTGCGAAGCCCATTTTCTTGCTCGTAGGATATAAATGGTAGAAACCCACTCTCTCGAGACTACTTGATCAATCCCAATGCTCAGCTCTTTGCCAACCTGATTGAAGAGCTGGATATAGGTATCCTAAATTTGCATGAGTTTACGCATCACTGCCCAAGAACTGATCCAGTTTCATGTCTAGATCTATCTTTGTGCCGTACGGATGCACAGCCTGATTTTGGGTGGGGTGTAGTCAATGATTTCAATGTTAGTGATCCCTTTTCCATTTAAATATCATTTTCTGGGCCGCTATTACCTGGAGCCGACCCTGGTGCTGCTTGGCACGGATACAGAGATTATCTTCTGTTGGGTTCGTGGGCATGTAGGAATTGCGGAGAATGAGTGCGCGAGAACCCGGCAACCAGGCAAATGTTTCATTCTTCCTCTAACTGATTACAGGGGGGGAATACGTGTTTTCTCTACGGGCGGCTTGGCAAAGAAGATCGCAGACGATCAAGGGGGAACTTAAATTTCCATGCCATTTCGCCCGAATATTCTCATGGACCTATCACCCAATGCCACGACTGCTTCAGGCTGCTTTCTCACATTTCTAAATTGGACACACTTGCGGGACTCACCGTCATTTTATGGAGCGCTTGCCTGCGCCTTATTGCGAAGACTGCTATGTCCTCTAGACAATTTGGCACATTCTTGTTGAATTTCCAAGTCTGTGTGATCTTCGAGCACGTTAACCTGTCCCGATACCGTGCCCAGTGAGGTCGCTATCCCTTGTTACTTGTACTCGAGAGTGGTTCGTGGTCACTGACTTACAGACTATACAACGTTTTGGAAGAGGCTGGTCTCCTCCAGTTTATTTGACATTTTGTAAGTCGATGTTCTTGCGCCCGGCTTACCACCGACGCCATAGCGCGCTTCCTTCTTGCATCTTTCCTTTGTTTTTGTATTTTTATTATTTTAGCCTTTGTCTATTATATCGTTGTTATTTACAACTTGTTAATTGTTGTTTAATATACCACAAGTAATTAGTCGCCAGATTGGCTCCTAAAATCTGGAGGAAATGGGGTGGGCAGGGACATTTTATAAAGAATTCCAGGCAAGTGTGTCTGTGTTGAATATCATCGAGTATGTAAATTTTTGTTTACTTTTTTCAAAGAAATATGATTTTATCATCACTAACTCTATAATATAAAAAGAGGATTTTTTTGAGTATTTGAATAATAATTTTATCTTAGTTTGGTTATGACTTATTTTTTTTATCAAAGTTATTTCTAATAATTCTTTTAGAATATCGAAAAAAAAAATGGTAAAGTTCAGACAAAATATAAGTTATTTGGGAGGACATCAACGAGGATATATTCTTTTCCTAATTTTCGGCATTGTCTCGTGTCAGTACGATGTGGAATAGAGCAGAATTTTCGCTTAACACATCAGCAATGCAAGATTTGATATAAACACATTTTCACAGAAGCTACTCGAGAGAGGCTAAGTTTTTTTCTTTTGACACACCGGTTACTCAACGAACCAAAATCCCAGCGAAGGAGAACTGCAACTCGCCTTCGGAGGGGAACGTGACGGTGACCTCGAAATACATCTCTAGTGTCTTTGGGTTTGTTTTTATAATAAACATGAACTCATTGATAATAATTGATGAAAAAAAAGGTAGCACATAACTAAACGGAATTTATATATGTATGTTTGAATGTGTATTAAAAGAGATAGTAGAGTAAAACAGTGAAATTAGGGTATTATTATTATTATCCTTATTTACTTAAAACTCTGCCTCGAAAACAGTGGCGTCTGTTCTATAGCCCGCAATAGGTGTATGTGTAGCAGTGGTAAATCCCCTGTCACACTTGAAACAGAGATAAATTTAGTGATAAATTTAGTGATAATTTGCAGAATGTATTGAATATTCTTTGAGGTGAAACTTGCTGATAAAAGGAGAAGTAGTCTCTGAGGTGTGTTGCGTGTCAGTGAGGAGAAATGAACGGTAGTGGCGACCGTGCCTCCGTGATCCAGGTGAGATTGAAGGCGTCTCAAAGTCATACGTTCCTTCTAGTATTCCTAGCGTGTAAAGGAATTGGTTTAAATAACTAGGAATGTAATAATATCGCATCTCTGAAAAGTTGGTTATCTTTTTCTCCGTATTGGAGGTCTGGCGTGCCGCCTTCTTGGAGTGAAATTCTTTCTCAGTAAAAGATGCTACCAGCGCAATATGAGAAGTTATTTACCCTCCATATTGCATCGACGAATGGTATTCTCCCTGCTCGCTCGGGCAACTCATTTTCATGTTTGAACTTGTATAGAGAATACTGAAACCCGCCAGCCCCACAATATATCTCTTCCATCATTGAAATTCTTTAAGAGAAAAAAAAGGGGGAATTTAGGTGTGAAAAGAGATTTGCATTCAATTCGGTTTCTTTGATGATAGCTCTGATCTTGTGGCATGGTCTTCCTGGCCAGCGTTTAAAGTGAATAGGAGGCGCCGTGAAACGATGCACCTTTGAGCATTTCCATTGTGCACAGGAGCGAAAGCAGCAAAGAACTTCGTTGTTGATTCCTTGCAAAATGAATCTAAATGCAAGCACATTCCATCAAGCTTTAATCACTGGTGAGAAAGGCCTTGCATTGCAGTAAGAACACCCCTCTGGATGGCAATGAAAATATAACAGGGTGTTCAATGAGTTATCAGCCTAACATACAGGGAGGGGATACAGCAGCCAGCCACAGCTGAATCACGTTCATATATACATGTTACAACAGGTAAATACACGGGCTGGAATTCTCACGGCATACTCCGTTCAGTCCAACGCTGTCTTTTTCTGAAGTTTTCCGTGATTCAAGGAAAAGTGCCACATTTGATTCATGAGGAGTTTAAAACAACACAAGGGGTACAGTGCCCTATTTCATTCCACTCTCAAACGTTGGGCTGCTCTCTTCGAGCAAGGTGGAGACTCGTGTGAGTATGACCCTCGAATAGGTGGTCCGCCAACTGCAGTCACCAGGAAAACTGTGACCATGGTGGAGAGCATGGTTATGGATAATCGCCCAATCTCAGTGCAATACATTGCTTCTCAACTGGAGATAAGTCATAGATCCATTGTTACCATCTTGCACGATCACCTCAACCTGCCAAAGGTGTCTACCCGATTGGTTCCAAGGATCCTCACGCCGGAGCAGCAGAAGAACCAGATAATGACTTCAACAGAGACATTTATCCTCATGAGACGTAACTAAGGGTATTGTTTGCCTTAATTATAACCCTGGATGAAACGTGGGCTCCTTACTTCGATCTGAAAATCAAAGTAGAATCTTAGCAATAGATGTATCTCTCCTCTCCAACCCCACCCAACTTCAAGTTCATGAAGTAATCTTGGAAGGTTATAATGACAGTGTTCTGGGAGCCAAAAGGGTTTCTCCTTGTAGACTTCTTGGATCATTGCCACACCTCTTACGAATCATTCTATGTAGATCTACTTGCGAAGATTCGTGGAAGCTCTCCTTCAAAAATGCCAAGAATAAATGAACATGGGTATAGTTCTCTTGCAGGTCAATGCACTTGCACACAAGAGCATGGTGGGCATCAACAAATTGATGTCTAGCGGCTTCGAATTGTTGTTCTATCCCCTTATTCCCCCGATCTGGCACCCTCAGACTTTCACCTTTTACTACACATGAAAAAGCAGCTGCTGGTATCACTTTCACTGATGACGTGGAGACTAATGAGAAGGTTATGGAGCTTTTAGAGAGATTCAAACCATTATTTTTCGGGAATGAATTTTAGCAATTGAAGATAAGACTAGAAAAGTGCATTGATGTCAAAGGAGATTACGTCAAAAATAAATAAAAATTGTTGAGTTAACTTTTGCTCGTTTTTGGCTCCTTCTAGGTTAGGCCAATAACTTATTGAACACTCCTCTTGTACTACCATGGTTTCCCTGTGGAAATGACACATTAGATTTGACGATTCTTCCACGTTAAATATGACTTTTTTCTGTACATTGCATGAAGCATTAGTGATATAGGTATCCTAAATTTGCATGAGTTTACGCATCACTGCCCAAGAACTGATCCAGTTTCATGTCTAGATCTATCTTTGTGCCGTACGGATGCACAGCCTGATTTTGGGTGGGGTGTAGTCGTTGATTTCCATGTTAGTGATCCCTTTTCCATTTAAATATCATTTTCTGGGCCGCTATTACTTGGAGCCGACCCTGGTGCTGCTTGGCGCGGATGCAGAGATTATCTTCTGTTGGGTTCGTGGGCATGTAGGAATTGCGGAGAATGAGTGCGTGAGAACCCGGCAACCAGACGAACGTTTCATTTTTCCTCTAACTGATTACAGGGGGGGAGAAACGTGTTTTCCCTACGGGCGGCTTGGCAAAGAAGATCGCAGACGATCAAGGGGGAACTTAAATTTCCATGCCATTTCGCCCGAATATTCTCATGGACCTATCACCCAATGCAACGACTGCTTCAGGCTGCTTTTTCACATTTCTAAATTGGACACACTTGCGGGACTCACCGTCATTTTATGGAGCGCTAGCCTGCGCCTTATTGTGAAGACTGCTATGTCCTCTAGACAGTTCGGCACATTCTTGTTGAATTTACCAGTCTGTGTGATCTTCGAGCACGTTAACCTGTCCCGATACCGGGACGAGTGAGGTCGCTATCCCTTGTTACTTGTACTCGAGAGTGGTTCGTGGTCACTGACTTACAGACTATACAATGTTTTGGAAGAGGCTGGTCTCCTCCAGTTTATTTGACATTTTGTAAGTCGATGTTCTTGCGCCCGGCTTACCACCGACGCCATAGCGCGCTTCCTTCTTGCATCTTTCCTTTGTTTTTGTATTTTTATTATTTTAGCCTTTGTCTATTATAACGTTGTTATTTACAACTTCTTAATTGTTGTTTAATATACCACAAGTAATTAGTCGCCAGATTGGCTCATAAAATCTGGAAAAAATGTGGGAGGGCAGGGACATTTTATAAAGAATTCCAGGCAAGTGTGTCTGTGTTGAATATCATCGAGTATGTAAATTTTTGTTTACTTTTTCCAGAGAAATATGATTTTATCATCACTAACTCTATAATTTAAAATGGGATTTTTTTGAGTATTTGAATAATAATTTTATCTTAGTTTGGTTATGACTTATTTTTTTTTATCAAAGTTATTTCTAATAATTCTTTTAGAATATCGAAAAAAAAAATGGTAAAGTTCAGACAAAATATAAGTTATTTGGGAGGACATCAACGAGGATATATTCTTTTCCTAATTTTCGGCATTGTCTCGTGTCAGTACGATGTGGAATAGAGAAGAATTTTCGCTTAACACATCAGCAATGCAAGATTTTATATAAACACATTCTCACAGAAGCTACTCGCGAGAAGCTAAGTTTTTTTCTTTTGACACACCGGTTACTCAACGAACCAAAATCCCAGCGAAGGAGAACTGCAACTCGCCTTCGAAGGGGAACGTGACGGTGACCTCGAAATACATCTCTAGTGTCTTTGGGTTTGTTTTTATAATAAACATGAACTCATTGATAATAATTGATGAAAAAAAAGGTAGCACATAACTAAACGGAATTTATATATGTATGTTTGAATGTGTATTAAAAGAGATAGTAGAGTAAAACAGTGAAATTAGGGTATTATTATTATTATCCTTATTTACTTAAAACTCTGCCTCGAAAACAGTGGCGTCTGTTCTATAGCCCGCAATAGGTGTATGTGTAGCAGTGGTAAATCCCCTGTCACACTTGAAACAGAGATAAATTTAGTGATAAATTTAGTGATAATTTGCAGAATGTATTGAATATTCTTTGAGGTGAAACTTGCTGATAAAAGGAGAAGTAGTCTCTGAGGTGTGTTGCGTGTCAGTGAGGAGAAATGAACGGTAGTGGCGACCGTGCCTCCGTGATCCAGGTGAGATTGAAGGCGTCTCAAAGTCATACGTTCCTTCTAGTATTCCTAGCGTGTAAAGGAATTGGTTTAAATAACTAGGAATGTAATAATATCGCATCTCTGAAAAGTTGGTTATCTTTTTCTCCGTATTGGAGGTCTGGCGTGCCGCCTTCTTGGAGTGAAATTCTTTCTCAGTAAAAGATGCTACCAGCGCAATATGAGAAGTTATTTACCCTCCATATTGCATCGACGAATGGTATTCTCCCTGCTTGCTCGGGCAACTCATTTTCATGTTTGAACTTGTATAGAGAATACTGAGACCCGCCAGCCCCACAATATATCTCTTCCATCATTGAAATTCTTTAAGAGAAAAAAAAGGGGGAATTTAGGTGTGAAAAGAGATTTGCATTCAATTCGGTTTCTTTGATGATAGCTCTGATCTTGTGGCATGGTCTTCCTGGCCAGCGTTTAAAGTGAATAGGAGGCGCCGTGAAACGATGCACCTTTGAGCATTTCCATTGTGCACAGGAGCGAAAGCAGCAAAGAACTTCGTTGTTGATTCCTTGCAAAATGAATCTAAATGCAAGCACATTCCATCAAGCTTTAATCACTGGTGAGAAAGGCCTTGCATTGCAGTAAGAACACCCCTCTGGATGGCAATGAAAATATAACAGGGTGTTCAATGAGTTATCAGCCTAACATACAGGGAGGGGATACAGCAGCCAGCCACAGCTGAATCACGTTCATATATACATGTTACAACAGGTAAATACACGGGCTGGAATTCTCACGGCATACTCCGTTCAGTCCAACGCTGTCTTTTTCTGAAGTTTTCCGTGATTCAAGGAAAAGTGCCACATTTGATTCATGAGGAGTTTAAAACAACACAAGGGGTACAGTGCCCTATTTCATTCCACTCTCAAACGTTGGGCTGCTCTCTTCGAGCAAGGTGGAGACTCGTGTGAGTATGACCCTCGAATAAGTGGTCCGCCAACTGCAGTCACCAGGAAAACTGTGACCATGGTGGAGAGCATGGTTATGGATAATCGCCCAATCTCAGTGCAATACATTGCTTCTCAACTGGAGATAAGTCATAGATCCATTGTTACTATCTTGCACGATCACCTCAACCTTCCAAAGGTGTCTAACCGATTGTTTCCAAGGATCCTCACGCCGGAGCAGCAGAAGAACCAGATAATGACTTCAACAGAGACATTTATCCTCATGAGACATAACTGGAGGTATTGTTTGCCTTAATCATAACCCTGGATGAAACGTGGGCTCCTCACTTCGATCTGGAAATCAAAGTCGAATCTTAGCAATAGATGTATCTCTCCTCTCCAACCCCACCCAACTTCAAGGTCATGAAGTAATCTTGGAAGGTTTTAGTGACAGTGTTCTGGGAGCCAAAAGGTTTCTCCTTGTAGACTTCTTGGATCATTGCCACACCTCTTACGGATCATTCTATGTAGATCTACTGGCGAAGATTCGTGGAAGCTCTCCTTCAAAAATGCCGAGAAGAAATGAACATGGGTATAGTTCTCTTGCAGGTCAATGCACTTGCACACAAGAGCATGGTGGGCATCAACAAATTGATGTCCAGCGGCTTCGAATTGTTGCCCTATCCCCTTATTTCCCCGATCTGGTACCCTCAGACTTTCACCTTTTACTACACATGAAAAAGCAGATGTTAGTATCACTTTCACTGATGACGAGGAGACTAATAAGAAGGTTATGGAGCTTTTAGAGAGATTCAAACCATTATTTCTCGGGAATGAATTTTAGCAATTGAAGATGAGACTAGAGAAGTGCATCAATGTCAAAGGAGATTACGTCGAAAATAAATAAAAATCGTTGAGTGAACTTTTGCTCTTTTTTTGCTACTTCTAGTTTAGGCCAATAACTTATTGAACACTCCTCTTGTACTACCATGGTTTCCCTGTGGAAATGACACATTAGATTTGACGATTCTTCCACGTTAAATATGACTTTTTTCTGTACATTGCATGAAGCATTAGTGACTAGTGAGAAAGGCCTTGCATTGCAACAAAAATGCCCTTCTGGAAAGAAATAAAATTATTGTGTCATGATTTTCCTGTGGAGAGGACAAATTAGATTTGACAATTACCCCTGTTGGTTATGATCTTTTTAAATTGGAGTGCACCGGAGTGCATGTCGTTATGTGCAGTTACAATTGAATTGTACTGGGTATCGTTACAAATTGGCAGGAGGTCGAAGATAGGTAGGTGATAAAGAGCATCTTTTACAACGTTTTCTTGCCTCTCAACGTAGTGAACTTTGAAAATGAATAGCGAAATATTATGCTTAATTTTGCCACATTCACGTAGGGAATAGAGATCTGAAGGTTTAAATGGTGGATATGAGTATCCTATTTTCTTTTTATATGTTTAAAGTTGGCCCATCTCCTGGTTGCCAAATGCTTCAATGCAAGAAATTCAGCCTGGAGATCACGTTCGAAGGTAATCTAACTTCTCACAACATGCTTTAGTATATGGGGGACGAATTCTCTAGGAATCCTAACTTCTATTCTTTATAGGAACACGCATTCTCCACCGGCTTCCGATAGTTTTGTTGTTAGGTAAACCATGCCTCCTAATCCCACATAGTCTATACACGGTTGAGTAACTCAAATACCTTTGCCAAAACAAAATCTTTGACTACCAATTCTGTCCAAATAGAGATCTTCCGAGTTCCCCTTGTAAGAAGCTCATTTAAGTGGTTTAAATGTTCCACAGTGTAAGAAAAACCGGCATTAAATCTTGTTTATTATAACAATTTCTATATATGCATAAAAGTAGGTGGCTTTATAGACAAAGATTTCTTCTAGGTCTCAGAGATACCACCCTTATTTATATAAGGAACATAAATGTAATCTCCTACACCAAAAAGCTAAAGTTTCCAAGGCCAATTCGCAGTCTGACCTCCTTAAATACTACCAGATTGTTCAGTGGTGGGAGATTTACTCTAAGGATCTCAAAGTTTTCACAAAATCGCGTCTAATTATGTGAAGATGAAATCAAAATGTCATAGTAAAGAGTCGATAAAATACAATCAAATTACATGTGAATTAGTATCGCAACTCTAGGGTAATTGTGAAACGTTTTTCACCATATTATGAGATCTAAATACTGTTTGCAGCCTCTTTTGAGTGATAGTATAAACATTGAATATAGGTACACGAAAATTAGACAGAACGAAGTTTTGGAGTGTTTTCTATGAAGTGCAAGCTATTGTTATTTGAGCAGAATATGGGATAGAATATTCTGCCTCTCTCATAAATATTTCTGAGATAGGAGCAGTTTAGTCCTTCTTGATAAACTTGGCAAACTAGTTACTGAACAATTTAGTCCTTCTTGTGCCAAAGTTACATAATTTATATACTCAAAAACAGGTTTATGGTTTGATTGTGAATAATGATACATTGTTGAATCCATAAAATTTCATAGAGCATGCTATGAAAATCCTCAATACCCCAACAACACCAGCATTAACTAAATAATGAACAATAACTTGATGAAACACATGACAAACAAGCGCTGAAAAAATAAAAGGAAACAGAAAATATGAACAAGAAAATAGAAGAAGAAACGCAAAACCTAATGAAGAAGCGCAAACATCTTAAGGCAAAATGTGGAGGTATCCCCTTAGAACAATATTATTTCCCCACCTCCTAACACCGTACTTCGGGAATATAAGCGAGCCATTACTCTCCCCCACCCCACCCCCTTCTAACCTTACCCTCTTGTGACTCGCTGCCAGGTTTCCGTGAAATCCACACCAAGGCTACCTCCCGGCCTTCTCAGTCATCTCCCCCAACCCCTCCCTCGTCGGGAGATTTAATTTGTAGATTCGCCGTAAACCGCGTTTATGGCTCCCGCCGCTATCGCCCTTCTGGCTCGCTGATCCCTGCCTTTGACACCTCTCCATAAGGAGACGCTCGGTTCGTCACGCCCGATAACGAAGATTAAGAAGGTCTCAATTACTCTCTATTTTTTGAGGAACTCTTAGTATATATGCACCTGCTCCACTCTGATGGACAGATTCGGTCAGAGGCGACTTCCCCAAAAGGCGTGCAATTCAACGAGCATTCTCCCAAGAAGTGAAATTCACTGTCGCAAGCTAAGGAAAAGCTGGAGATCACCCCCGTGTCTTTGGGTCAGTGAGAAGAGTTTCGTAAATCAACGCCAGCCTTTCTCATCCACCTTAGGATCAAGGATTGGAGAAGCCGTCCTCCGAAGTTCTTCTGGTGACCTCTTAGGACAAGAGGCCAGTTAGCTCACTGAAAGTTCGTTCGGTGACCCCTGAGTACAGGAGGCCCGCATCTCACAAACACGAGTTCGAGAAAAGTAGCTCCAACCCGCTGTGGGTTTTAAGGCTACCACTTGTGAGTAATCAAGGTCACCAAGACCTTCCCCAAGTTTCCCCAGCTTACCCTCGAGTTTCAAAGGAAGTAAATCATTGATTACCCTCAATATCCCATTATAACCATTCCCTAACCACGGTTATCATTGAGTATTCGGAGCTTAAGTCCGTCTCATTTATGTACCATTGCTATATCCATATTTATTGTTGTCCCCTTTTATTTCGTGTGTATAAAATATATTTTTGTCATTGTGTGTGTTATATTCCGTGGTCACGCAGCTGCCGCTATCCATTCAAATCGCACTCTTAGAAACAATAACAGTTATCGCCTTGCTTGGCCTGCCTTAGAGCCTGTGTGTGCATATTCACCTACACTTGGCCATTCCCCGACACAAAAAAAAACCCAACAAAGCTCATTAAAAAGAAACAGATAGCTGACATCAGAAAATATAATACAACTATTATTAAAGATCATCAAAGAAATAAAGTAGTTATGGCTAAGTAGAGATTTCTCAAAGGAGAATCATCAAGATGGAAAAAGAATAGTTTATACGCTAAGGATTACTATGAAAAGTTGTACTAAAAAAAAAAAACAGAAACACAACCAACGAACAACACCCAAAAATATCCCAGTCGTTTCCTAAACAGACATTGAAATTTCCATCAAACAAATGAGAAGACACAAAGCATCAGGTCACGACATCACTTGGGAATTTCTGCATGATTATAGAGATGACTTTCTAGAGAAAGTAACTTGCCCCTTCACAGATTGCCTAAGACAAGGAAAGATTCCGCACAATACCACCTCTCCACAATATGGCACAATACCATAAAAATCCGTTTCCAAAATAGAGATGAAATCGATCTTACAAACTACAGACCAATTAGCCTTCTCTCGAGTCTCTATAAATAATTATTTACAAGTCATTATCAACAAACTGCAAAACCAACTAGATGACCAACAACCAAGAGTAAAATATCGCTATATACTTTAGATTTAAAGACTACTAGAAATCATTTGATTCAATACAAAGACCAGCGATCATAACATCCTTAAATGATCATAGTGTAATAGAAACATTCTAACTGAACATCAAACAACACATATAGCAAAAGTAAATATGGTACATTAGCTTGCATAAGTATTCAGACAACTTTCAATTATAGAAATGTGTAAGACAGGATTATACTATATCTCCGAAATTATTCAAATCATGTCTAGTAGAAATGTTCATGAAGATAAATTGGGAAAAATAGTCATTAAAATAGATGGTGATTATATCAATTAACTAAGATTAGCAACTGATATTGTAATATTAGCTGGTAAACTAGAAGATATGAATTTAAACAATGAATCCAGAATTTACCTCAAAAAAGTAAAAGAATTGACCTAAAAATAAAGCTTGAACAAACAAAAATCATGACAAACTAACCAGAGGTCGAAATAATTTACATTCCAATTAATTGGAAACAAGCCAATATAAATGTATACAAATATATCTATATTTGTAAACCGATTAAAATTTCAATGGGAAAGGAAAATAATTCAACACAGAATCACTTTAGGCTGAAAGGCATTGTAAAGGAAAACTTCAGTTTCAAAAGCAAAATACTCATGTACCTAAAAAGAAAACTATTCAACAATGCCTAATCCAGTATTAGGCTTATGAGCAGAAACTTGTAAACTGCCCAAAACCTTATTGTGAGGGAATAGATACTCACCAACCCTTTCAAAGTGACCCTCTGGTTGTTAACTACAGCGTCCTGGCAGTGTAGACGCCATAACCCTACCACTTAGCCACCTTCCTCTCGCCCCTCATCTCGAAAAGAAGCTGAGCGGTTAAACAGCAAGATTTTCCCTAAGAGCGGGTATTCAATTTCGCATCAGCTGCGAAATTGGAGAGCGCTGCCTAAAACCAAAAGGTCCCTCAGGACGAGAGATACGACTTTCTGAGAAAAACCGTTGAGGAAGAGATTTCATGTTATATGTCCACGCATATTATCCCCCTTGCCCCTACCCCAGTGGGGTGACGACGTATAAAAGAAAATATGTTTGGAAAAAGGGGGTAAATTACGTGAGTCAGCAACGATACAAAGTCCCCGGCAAGAAGCCGGGCTACCAACAGAAGGGACTAAGAAGAAGCTCATCCGGAGCTAGTTCCTGGTTATCACACGAAACTTTAAGTTAACTTTATCAAATTTAACTTACTCTCGTCAGAGAAACCCCCTATCCTGGTTTATCACAAAGCACCAAGATAGTCCTCGGTCTTGAGGAATACCGGAACTAAGAAGAAGCTCATCCTCGAGCCAGGGCCTGGTGGTCACACCAAACTTTAAGTTAACTTGATTTAAGAAGCAAGTTTAATTAGCTCTAGTCAGAGAAACCTCCCTATCCTGGTGTAGCCCAAAGCAGCCAGATTGTCTTCGCACTTGAGGAACACCCCGAATGAACTCCCTGCTGCACTCTCCTGATTCAAAGGATTCAAGCATTGACTCAGTGCGTGTCATAGCGAATTATTCCCCAGAGTAATCTGAAGAGATATGTGAGGGAATAGATACTCCCCCCTTCCCATCTGAACTCCCTTCAGCACTCCCTTGAGTTAAAGGATTCCTGCATTGGCTCATCACTAGTCAGTGCGAACTATTCCTTAGAATAATTCGAAGAGAAGAGAGAAACATTCTTTGACTGCCTCGTGGAGTGATGATTTCCTACCAAAGGTTTGAGTATGCCAAGCTGCCACACCCGCTAAAGGCCTTCGTGGCTTTAAAGCTATTTCGCCCGCATGAACCATCTGGACAAGCGGCACGCGTCATCCAGACAACAACATTGCTGTGGTAACGAAACGATTAAGTTCAAGGACAGACTCAAACTCGATTCTAGTAGGAAGTTATAAATGTATTTAAACTCCGGTATCCGTTTCAGTAAAGTCCCTTTGCATTTTTCTATATTAAATTGAGCTGTGGGTCAACCAGCACTATAATTTCAAGTATGTCATTTTAGAAAGCCTCACTTAAATTTCTTGAAGTCATTTCTGTGCAGGTAAGGTGTCAAGTTTCGTTGGTTCATGATTTTCGTGTTAAATAAAGTTTAAGTTTTTTTTAACAAATTTTTATTCAATCCTCGAAACGCTAAGAAAAGCACTAGGAACCCGCAAAGATTATAGAAGATTTGATCAGATAACGATAATAATAATCAATTATAATTAAACATATAGCACTTTTACATGTAAAACGTAATAGCGGAGTTTTAACGTATGTAAACAACCCATACGTACGAACTTTAGCCATCACTCGGTCCTTCCTATACCACGACACTTATAATAAAATTTGAGTAACAGAAAGGGGCCTCTTAATGTATTGTGATGAGGTTAAATGAGTGTGAGAGAAAATCAGCTACTTGGATATGTGAACAAACCAAACTCCAGGATATTGTTGTAACTGTAAATACCGATTTGGACTCCACATATACAAAGTGACCGAATAGAAGGGCATAAACAAAAATAACATTTGATCTTCAAAATATGATAAAATTTGAAAACAAATTGAACAAGATCCACAAAAATTCAGAAAGAATAGAGAAAGTTATATATATATATATATATATATATATATATATATATATATATATATATATATATATATATATATATATGTATATATATGGAGAGAGAGAAAGAACCAGCGTAGTTGTTAATATCTATGGTGAGAAACGCAGTCACACCATAAAGGGACCCTTCTCACCATTGCGTGTTTCAGAGTGCATTCTATTAATTTATTGATCATCGAAAAGTTCTTCAAAATTTTACACATCCTCGGGTGGTCAGTGGGCGGCCGCCAGAAGAGTACAGACTGAGAATGCCTATAAATAGGCAATAACAACAAAAATAACAACTCCATTAAAATACGGTCGAGTGGCGTTTTTGGTGCCCGTAGAGAAAATATCGGTGGAAATTCCTGCCTTGAATTCGAATGACAGACATTTTCGATTATAATTAGCGAGAATAAAGTCCAAATGTAATTTAGTGAGAAGGAGAGAAGCTTGTTATTATAGACAATAAACGACTGATCTGAGCCAGCTGGCAGCAAAGAAATAATAAAGGGTTAAATTTGTCTTTCGTAGAGTGTCAACGAGGGGTGACACTCTGCCCCCATTAACAGTTCCGTTTTCGAACTCAAGCCTACCCGAGGATCTTTTCATGAACATCAAATTGACTTGCTGTCTCGGGGGACTACTTGTTTGGGAAGTTGCTGTGGTTAAAGGGCGAGTGGGCAGAAGAGAAAGAGAGAGGCACTTATCTGATGTACTTTCTGAATAGGAGCAGAACGGAATTGGAAGTTTTGGAGGCAGTTAGTCCTCTCATGAACGGGTACGCCACAAGAAAAACATACGACGTGCATTCGAGGGTAATTCGACGGTGGGGGATTATTGATGAGGGGCTGACTACCCCTTGATTCCAGCGTGGAATGGTACTTGGGTTTGGAGTGACCAGATACTTTCACAAACTTGGAAGAGTTCTTCTGGGGGCAATTTGGAGATGTTACCTTTACATTTAGGGCATGGATGATGCGGTTTCTTAGGGCCTTTCGGGTATAAGTGCTGGCTTGACGCGTGCACATCTGCCTCTTCGATACATTCCTTGAATGAATAAACACGTCTATCCTTCGCGAATGCGTGGATTTTGGAGTGTATAGCAGCCATTAATTGAGCCCGTAAGATGAAATCAAATATCAAATAGGGACTCGTAGTCCAGGTTGACTTGGGTTGAGTCCAACCAGAATTGAGAACTCCTCTGGAGGGTGAATCCAAATTAACGTTAGGTCTGACCAGGAAGTATCCTCGCTTGGGGGAACTTTGCCCTATAGAAATCAGGATTCATATTACTCGTAATAGCAGATAATAGTTCAGACTTGAGGGTGGAGTAGTCGAGGGTAGCTTCGGAGGGGAGCCAAATAAAAAAATTACTAAGGTGGCTATTGAGGAGGGGGGCTAGTCGAGCGACTCCATCGGTTTTGATGCTACAGTGGTTCACTTCGAAAATTTTCTCAAAGTGAATAAAGTAGGTCCTGAAATCCTCGGAAAACTTGGAAAAAACGAGAACCACAAAAAAATGATCAATCAAAGAAAATAATTCAGAATTTGTTCCACTATCTTTGGATATCCTTGAACGAACATGGTAAACTGGTTACTGAACAACTTAACCGAGGGGGGGGGGCGAGACTTGAAAAGAAAAAGGGTTCATTATTCAATACAAACTTTACCTGACACCATATTTGTATATAATCATCATGATTTATATATATATAAATATATATATATTTTGAGGTATGTCTGTGAAGACCCGCTCGGAACAAGGGCGCATATACAAGCACGTGCAGTTAGCCGACCCAAGGTCGTCTTTAATATGCTCTAGAGCAATTAAAGGACTGCAAATCCACCTCCTTGATTTTTATAGATTGTCTTTACGATTGACCTGGATTTATTTGCCAATTTGCATTTCAAAGGATATATAAAGATCAAGAGCACAAAACATAACTTTAATATATATATATATATATATATATATATATATATATATATATATATATATTTATATTTATTAAACGGTGCAATATATATTTACATAAAGGCAAACAAATTGCTGAATAAAGATGGTTAATTGGATCGTGACAGTTTGCAATACTACAGAGCTAAGCGGGAGGTGCAAAATTAACGTTAACTCGAACAATGGATATCATTTAATTTTGAGCGGAAAGTTAATTCACAAGGGGATGTAGGTGACGATTGATGGGGGTGTAATCAGGGGATTACAACGCAAAATTGATTTAGCTTGAAGCTTAATGGTGTCAGAGGGGAAGACCAACGGCACTGGTCTTCGAGGAGATACTTCTGTTAGTCCTGAGGAGGAGGACTCGTAGATGGGGGTTTGGAGTACTTTGTGTTGAAGAGACGTTTCTGGGCTCGGTGGGGAGTCTCAGACATGGGGAACGGCAGTCTTGAAGGGAGGTGCGAGATGAGAAAGGCCGCACGTTTGTCCGGGAAGCTTTCCTCTTAACAAGAGCCAAAGCTTCACGCAGGGCGATCTCCTGGTGAGATATTAACGACGAGGTACGAATCGAACAGACAAGACGTTCTAAATGGAGGGACTGAGAGACTCTCAATCTCCATAAAGAATGGCGGACGCAGGGTTAAATACCCAGGTGGCTGGTTCGTTAGATAGCCCCAGGGCATGGCCGTCTCCAGAGGATTCTCACGTTAGTCTATGCAAACTTACTTCGAGATAACGAGTTGGATCGGACAGCGAAGTTTGCCTCAGGATATAGGGTTGTGTTAGTACGGCCGTGCTCGCGGGGGAACAGACATGCCTGTGAGGCATGAGGCGAGAATTCGGCATTATTGCAGTAAGGAAGGGAGGGCGAGGTCCATCCCGAGTAAGCTGAGTCAAATGACTCAGCACGGGGCTGCTTCCTTCTCGATGATTCTAAAATTCCTACGCCAAGGAGCACTTGGTTTGGATCAAACGGGCTGAAAAGGCTATTCCGGTCGGCTTCCGCTCAAGCTTGTCCTTCGAGGGGCATCCCCTCACATGCTCAGATGTTGGTGAGATGGTGCCTAGAATAATAAAACTGCCATCATTAAAGCTTAAATTTTATTATAATAACAAATGAATTACTGATAAGACCACTACATGAAAATAACGAGAAAAGGAGAGAGCGAGAAGTGCGTATTAAACGTTGCTGAGTCGTCTTATACGAGCGGTTAACTAAATTACAGGCACTTTTAATCTCCATGAATCCTTGAACTGGCTTATTTTTTGTTAAAAGCTTTAGAGTTGCCGCCTACGCATTTACGAGCGTCGAAAGCACCAACCGATAGATGATTTATGAGTTATCACCTTCCAAAATATTAAAAAAAAATAAAACTGTTCCACAAAAACTTAACTCATGAGCTTCCCTTTATCTTTATAATTCAATATTTTTGAGCGCTTAACATCCTGGGCCTTTAATGATTTTCAATCTTTTGAGTTTATTCATCATTAAACTCACCAGGATTCGCCACCCAAAATAGTTAGTCAAATTGAATTATGCATATGTTCTCAGCAAGAAATGCTTCAACTTAATGCAGAGACAGCGCAAATACTAATTATAAAGTTATATCAAACACTTCATTTTTAATTGTGATGTTTTTTACGATATATTAATGTGTAGTTGTTTAAACGAGAGATTCCTTTCCTAAATTGCCAGAATATGTTTTTCTTTCTTAAACTAAATAACTTTCGAGGTTGACTGCTTTGCGAGCAATATTTCCCTGCCATAGAACTTTTTCCCGTTAACAGACGTGTTGTTTGCTTAAGAAGAAAGGAGAAAGTCTAGGGTGTGTCTTGAAGTCCCTAAAGAAATCCTCTACCTTTGTTAGATTTTGCTAACTTAGTCTCCCTAATTATTGGACTTAGTCTTCCCTCTTCTGCCATACAACATATTGTAATCCCATGATGAATTCAACTGAGAAAATTAGAAACACTATATAAATAATAAAAACAATGTTCTTTCTAACTTGAAATCATCAGGAGAATTTTCTTCAAACTAAGTAGAATTACTTTATATGTTATATTGTAGTTAACTATTTTAACTATGTAACCGTTAGTGATCAATTGTATGGTTCCCTTCTTATTGGATAATGTACCTTATTTAAGAAATATTTATCACAGCTCCACTCATTCGCATATCAAAATTGACGGTTATTGCTGTTACTCTTGTTGTTGTTAATAGACGCCTGAGTGTAGATGGCATCTCTGCTCGCAACGACTGCTTGAGGTCTTAGGTGAGGAAGATTTAATCTTACAGCTTGTACTGTAGGCTCCGCTAACATTACCAGAATTAAGTGGGGCCGCTTTCTTTGTAAGGCTGTCCTGAATGATTAGGTTAGATTGGAGGAAAGTTCTTGTATGCTGTGGCACTTTTATAGTTACCCCTGTGATAGCAGTCCATGAAACAGCTAGTAAGTGAATGTCACATGCACCTTAACTTCACGTTGAATACATCCATGTGAGTTGCTCCCATTCTATATTCTTCGTGTCATATCCTCTTGGAAATGATTGACCAATCTCTACCTCTCTCCTATAGGCTGGTTACAGTTTGAAAGCATAGCCTTTCCAGCTGGGTCTTAGGGTTATGGTTAGTGTGCATTAAATTCCTTTGAAATTTAGATAAGAATATTTATTTAGATTCTTTACAGGTGGTAGCAGTCGGCAAAAAACTTTTGGTTCTTCAGTGGAGACATTCAGCCGCATGGACAGCCTGGTGCCCAGCTTCGGATACTGACACGGTGGAAGGTTTTCTTTGCCTGCGGGTAGGTTTATGTGGAAATATCCTAGATATATACGAGTTTATTGAATTTAGCATATTTTAGCGAGAATGTCGTATTTCGGTGCACACCAGTTTCGGCGACGACACTATTGTGCGCAAACCCTATTCGGTGCGAACCTTCATACAAAATTTGAGGTCAGTCAGATCTAGTTTTCAGAAACAAAATTGAAAAGAAACGTTATTGTTATAACTCTCTGACAAAGAAGTCGGTAATTAGGTGATTGGCGGCGTTCGTTCGTTAGTTCCTGTTGAAACATATTCAAAAACTAGTGGACTGATTTCTACCATATATGGTGGTGCAATAGAGCCTTAGCCTAGAAGGAAACTATTAGTATTTTTTTAAGGTAACTTCGTGTAGATTATGTAATCACTAATAATTTTAATTTGTTTCTTTACAAAATTGCACGAAAACTGATTACCAGATATATAAACGAAGCATATTAGAAATTTATTAAGCATCTTGAACATTTAAAACTATAACTATGTAAGGGTAAAATAAAATTTAATAACTCTACACATACATAATATTAGCATACATCTATGACGCTAATTGAATGCATGCATTAAATATAACATAATAATAATAATAAACTAGAAATATGTACAGGTGAAATTTCACTTAATAACAAAAGACAGACTATATTAGCAAACATATATGACGTTAATGGAACGCATACAATAATAATAAAATAATAATAATAATAATATTTTAATAATTATTATGAAGGAGAAAAAGGAAAAGGTAAAATTGCACTTAATAACAATACATAGAATTAATATTTACATATATATATTGCGCTAATTGAATGCATACATTATTAATAATTATATATTAAAATTAATAATGATAATCTCAGAGGATATATAGGTCTTATTAGATATGTAGCAAACAAAAAACACTAAACTTTTTCATTTCGTTTTATTATGACTTTAAACATGCACATTATTTATAATTGTGAGAAATGCCTCTTAGATATTTAATGTGCGTAATATTCTTAAAATTCCCCACCACTCTGCGAACACGTTCATCAGCATCCCTTAACTTCTTCAATTTTAAGGGAGGATTATGTACTGCTCCAAGTTTTTCTTAATAAATTCATCTTCCTATTTGTACTTTAAGCAAACAGTCAATAAATTTCCATACTTGGATGCTGTATTTCAAGTTCCTATTGCAAACTACTGTTTGCTGCTTCTGCATGATTGTATGTCTTGCTTCTTCCTTCAGTATACGCTAATAAAAATTCCTCAGTGCATGATGAAAAAGAAGCTCTCACTTGTTGTTTGTTCTTCTGTCCATTCTTTTTTCATAATTTTCTTCAAACCAATCGAGAAGTTCTTAAAGATCATCAGGTAATTTGTGACTTAACTGCCAGATTGCTTCATTTATGTGTTTTATTGGGAGAAAAGGTAAAACACATACAAATTTATATTTTAGGTTAAAATTTAGAGCATTTTTGTATTGAAGAAAATGTCTTAAATCATATACATGCTTTTTTCATATTTTGACAGACAAGGAAAATCATCCTCTGATAGCCGCTAAAGTGAAATGCACTTTTAAGCTTTTAGAATTTGTAAATTCATACTCACAGTTAATAATTGATGGATTAAAACTAGGTATAATATTTAAAATAATGTCGAATTATTTTTCATAAGTTCCATGAATTTATTGGGGATCAGAGCGTATAGCAATGGATATACGCCACCATATTTCTCACCTGAAATTGCATAAATTTGGGAAAAAAGAGGCGGTGCTCTTTTAAAAGTACCATTCTCAGAAAATTTTCACACTGATTTAATGATCTAATGTTACTTTTACGTCCAAATACTAAAATTATACAAGAAATTTCAGAACATTCACTGTCTGCAAGCAAAGTCTTTTCTGTTTGTTCTCCACCGAAAGAATAAGTTAGGAATTCATCTAAAATAACAAGACCGGCTAAATCGATTGGTCACATCGGATATGATCTTACATTGTTTCTTTATCGACAGACAATTTTTTAAAAATTCTATTATCTGGCATAACTCCCTGGGATGCTTAAGATAAATAATATAAGCATTGACAACTATACCAGTTTTTTTCTACTGCATTGCTTGCATGCGTCTTTATTTGAGTTAGAATGCAATCTCTCTCAATTCTGTCTGCAAAAGAATCGCGTGAATAGTCATTAATATATTTCACGATTTCTTCGTTTGGAACATAAATTCTTGCTTTACTGTGATCTCTTTTTTTACACCAATAAATTTTGTTTCCTTATCCGCACTATATCAAAAAAATAGATAAAACCATCACTTTCAAATTTCGGCTTTCCACGTTTGCTAAAATATTTGTTGGGATATTTAGGGTTTAATAAAAGTTTAATCACTGAAATACTTGAACATTTTAAACTTAAATATATTAATCAATTGAAATTATTAAAGTGAAACTCATTAAAACTGAATTGTATACAAGTTCTGAGTATCTAAATAGTACAGACAGTTTCATTGTAAGCAAACCAGTTCAGCAACTCGAAAGATGTCCAAAAGACAACTGAATGAACATTTTATATTTATACACTTCACTGCTGGAAAATATAATCTAACATTAATGATAAAATTCAATGCTTCAACAGTTTATATTTGATTATTGAAAAGGAGCAATTAGTAGAATCCCCTCAAATTTTTTTTCCCATAAATATTTAGAAATATCTTTTGCTAAAAACCTGGTCATGTTTTTTAGCGTACAAGAGACATAAGTAGTTTGGCTTTGAGCTCCATTAAAAATTGACTTAATCTAATTATTTTAAAATAATCTTTATACCATAAAGATATTTATAATAGGTCAGCCATTATCATAAAACCTAAATACTATGACTACTACCATTTTTACAAGGCTTTTGGTGATGCTATTTAAAAGTTATAATCCTATTTAAACCGCTTTTTCTTATCTTTTTTAAATCTTTGTTAAGAACATGGTACTCCAAGAATTTAAAGCAAAATATTGCAAAATGACCATTGTTTAAGATTATTCCAAATCCATCATAAAAATTTAGCCGTCATTCTTTATCCTAAGCCAAAATACTTTTCTCAAAAAAGTATTCATTTTTCCTTTCATTATATGTATTATCAAATGATATATTTCTTTCGTATTAATTCTTGTGTCCACTGGGCTACGACATAAACTATTCTTCTAAGTAGAAGGATTTAGTAACTTCAAACCACTTTTCAGACATTCCCAAGGAATTAGATTTAGCAAAGGTATAACACTTATAGAGAATAAATCTCCGCCAAGGGAGCCTATTCATGATATTTCGAGTTTTAAATCTTCGAAATGCTTATTAACTTTCCAAAATTTAATTAAAAATATAATTCCACGCATTAGGAATGTGTAGTTTAACAATATATATAGCAATATCTAAATATGCTTCATTTATGTATGATTGTATGCATTATTATTAATATTATTAATACTAATGTATGTATTCAATATGCGCCATTTATGTATACCAAGATAAAGTCTGTCTGCAGTTATTAAATTTTATTTTTCTTTTATATTTCTAGGTTTAAACGTTCCAAGTGGTCAATAATTTTTTAAATTATTTAAAATCTCAACATGAACTAACGTTTGGAACTTCCCAATATAACTTTTGTTGAAAGTTAGTAATGAAAAAATACTTAATCGGATATATCAGGAAATACTCGCTAGATCTTGGTCAAAAACTGATCGTATCCTTCTAGGTAAATGCTCTAATACTCCACTAAATTTGATAGAAACCAGGTAATTATTTTCCATGCAATTTTGTAAAAAACAAATAAAAACATGTTAGCGATCATATAATATATATAATGATACCTTAGCAAGAAACAAACATTCTAAAGTATTTAAAAACTTGATATTAAGCTTGCAGCTTTAAAGATATAATTTTTATGTAAAAAAAAAATAGTAAGGGAAATAACTACTAACCGGATAGAATAGGATCTTGGCCTAAACTAATTTAGGAGAAATCAGTAATTAGTTTTCGTGCAAATTTGTAAACTTGACCAAATTTTTGTAGAAATCGATTCACTAGTTTTTAAGTAAGTTTAAACAAGAATGAACGCGGTCGATCAAATAAATTTCGACTTCTCTGTCAGGGATTTCAAACTCTAGCCTTTCTTTCCACGATTTTTTAAGACGTTAATCTGGTTGACTTTAAAATTTTTAACAGTCTACGCAGAACAGGGTCTGCGCCGAATTGGACTTGTGACGAAAATGGTCCGGGCCAAATAGCATTTGCGCAAGTAGGGGTCTGCGTTGAACGCAGCTACGGCCGCAAAAAATGTCCTAGAACCTATTTCCTTTCCTATCAAAAACTTAATAACTAAAACCAATGAAGAGATCTCTATTATAATTTATATGAAATGTTTCGTTCAATAAGTGGTGAATTTATAGAATGGAAAAAGTTTGGAAGGTCCATACCAATGTACCCCGGGAGAGCTTAATATTCTGTAGCACGGTTTTACAATGCATGAATATTATAAAGTTGTTTAAATGAACTGTCTATTTTTGTATAGTAAGTCGAAGGTGGCATAAAATAATATTGAGTATCCAATCCAAATGTTTGAATATCGTGAAAAGGTTAATTTATTTTCTTAATTTAATTTACAAAATTTAACTTTCCTATAGTCTATATTCACAATACGTAGAGTGAAATATTTAAAGACTTTTAAGCTTTTAATGTTGATGACTATGGCTTAAACAGTGGAGACCAAAAGTTTGAGACAGATATTTTTTTCAGTCGTTTTTAAAATTTACGTGACAGGAATAATAATAATAATCATTATCATCATCATCATCATAACTCTATAACTTAAGAAGGGGATTTTTTGAGTATTTGAATAATAATTTCATCGTAGTTTGGTTATGACTTATGTTTTTTTTATCGAAGTTATTTCTAATAATTCTTTTATAATATCAAAAAACAAAATGGTGAAGTTCAGAAATAAATATATCTATCGAAATTTCGTGAATTTTTTAAACTCAAAGAATTACAAATAGTGAAATTCAGAAAGTTTATTTTAATATATCTTCTATAACTATATTTTAGCAACGAGATATTTTGAAATAGGGGAAATTTAGTTTAGAATTCCTTTTTAAAATTATTATAATTGGCGAAGTTCATAAAATTGATAAAATTTTAACTATGGCTGCTCTGTTTAGATTTTAAATTTCAATCTTAGTAGTGAAGCGCAAGCCTTTCCCGTAGGGGGGTAGTGGCGAAGCTATTGGCTGGTTATTCTATTATCTAAATTATTGCATTTAACAAATAATGAATTCGGGCAATGGCTTCGTCACTACCCCCTACGGGAAGAGCTTGCGCTTCGCTACTAAGATTAAAATATAGCATCTAAAAAAAGCAGCCATGGTTAAACTTTTTTTTAGATTTTCTGAACTTCGCCAATTATAATAATTTTTAAAAGGAACTCTAAACTAAATTTCCCCCTTTAAAAATATCACACTGCTGAAATATCGAGTTATAGAAGATATATAAAAATACATTTTCTGAACTTCACCATTTTGTTTTTTGATATTATAAAAGAGTTATTATAAATAACTTTGATAAAAACATAAGTCATAACCAAACTAAGATAAAGTTATTATTCAAATACTTTAAAAAAATCCCCTTTTTAAATTATAGTTAGTGATGATGAGGATGATTAAAACCAATGCATTTCTCGCTGAATATAAAATAGCGCTCGGATACTGTCCTTCTAAGATCTGACTAAGGTTCTTCGAGCTTTGCTATCGATCAGAAGGATAAAATGAGGACAAATATGGTTTAAATAAATAATGTGTAATTATAATTTATTTCGTGATATATTTTTTAAAATAAATATTTGAAGGATAAAATGAGGACAAATATGGTTTAAATAAATAATGTGTAATTATAATTTATTTCGTGATATATTTTTTAAAATAAATATTTGAAGGATAAAATGAGGACAAATATGGTTTAAATAAATAATGTGTAATTATAATTTATTTCGTGATATATTTTTTAAAATAAATATCGATCAGAAGGATAAAATGAGGACAAATATGGTTTAAATAAATAATGTGTAATTATAATTTTTTTCGTGATATATTTTTCAAAATAAATATTTGAATCTTTTCCAAATCTAGAAATGGTTCTAAGCAAAGTAAAGCGTGCAAATATTATTACTCTGCACCGAATTGGCTTAAAATGCAAGGAGAAATTTGCTAAGAGCATTGCATTAAAGGGAATCATCCTTTGGATCATTAATGAGTTTAAAAGATTAGTTACAATCCTATAAGAAAGGCTTGCAGAGGCCCAAGAGCTTTAAAGGAATGACAAGAATACCTCGTGGTAAGGTTTAAGCTCAAAGATCGGGTTGCGTCCAGTGCCGAGCTTGCTCACGATTGAAAAGAATCAAAAGAAGATTTGACAAAGCTTTAAAGTCGACAAGGGCTGCATGGAGCCTGATTTCACCAAGAAGAACCTTAGGGATAAGATCAAATTTTGTAGGAAAATTAAAGTATGGGCTGTTGAATAATTAAACAGAGTGATATTCTCTGAGAAACTTTCTTCAGGTTTTTTTGCAGATAAAAATAGGTCAATTGAAAGAAAGTTTAAGGGATGACTGCTGTAATCAGAGAAATTGGGTACTATCAAAGGAAAATGATGTGGAAAAAAATTAAGAGGGGAATAGGAATCGTTAAATGCTGTTTGGTAGGCCCTGATAAGTTGTGTTTTCATGTGTCTGTACGTTGAGATTTTGGACTGACACCACATAGGGGGGGGGCGGGTGTAGAGTAGGCAGTGGCATAGATAAACAAATTTCAGCAAATCAGCATGTACAGTTCAGGTTTTTTACAGTTGAGTACATATATTTCATAGGTAGAAAAAAGGTTTTGGGAGAAATATTAGGAAAAACTCCTTTTTTGATTACAAAATTGCATTTCTTTTTAATATTCGATCCAAAAAGATATACACCATCATAGTTTTTTTTTTATTTTTATAAGTGCTTCTAAATACATTAAAGTTGACTTTAAACAGAAAGATAATGACAAACAAGTGAGGAGTTCCATTTTATTATCTAACTGTAGATATTATTTGTCGACTGATACTTTAAAATCATGCTTTGTCTCAGAATATGGCATGAAGTCAGAGCATTATAGTATCGTCCGAATGAAACTATCTCTTGCTTCTTTTCCATGAACTTGGCTAGAAGCTTCCGTCACTATTCGCCCACGCTGCTTCTTACCTTGAAATGTATGGAATGTCAATAGAGAGTCGCTCGTCGACAATATTTTAGCAGGTCTACATTATATAGATGCATTGTTAGCGGTGGCTCAAAACCTGCAATCTTCTTGAGGTAGAAGTATATTTGTTAGGTTCCTAGAAGTTTTATCTATATTTGATGGCCTGAACTCACGTATCTCTTCCTCATACACACTAACTGTCATTAGCTAATTTCCTGTTCTTCTGATCAAAGTCTGCCAGCATTGATAAAAGGACATTCTCAGGATGGATCCAGTTGGAATTTCTTTGGATATTTTGCCATGCTGTTGATTCACTGTTAGGTCAGAGTATTTTTAGGAGATAGGTCTGTGCCAGGAGATGTTTAGATCCCCTGTGCATTATGAAGAAAAATTTATGAGAAACCAGGTGGTCTCATAATAACACACGACAAACTCTGTGAGGCTATATAAGTCACTATTAGTTTTTTTTGTTGCCACATAAAGTTGACATACTCTGCTGGTAGTTGGAAGCCATCTTGCATGAGATATTGGCCCTGGTCTTATATGTAGGAGATCATCATCAATTACACCACTTCTAATAGCCCTAATAATTCTGTGCAGGTAAGCTTGGTCCTGACTAAACTCATTTACATCTACAACTTGAATAGGATCTCATTTACCAATACATTGTAAGCCATTTGGTGATACTGGTAGAGTTTTACAGGTGGTTGAGTCTTTAGCAATTGGTTCTTTCTAGTGTTTTCCACTTTCTGTCCCAACATATTTCCTGTACAGGTGCCAAAGGGAACCTTATTTAGATGCAAGCTAAGCTGCAGATGTTCCACTGTAAAGGATGATGTAATTGACACTCTCCTAGCCCCTCTCTAGTTCCATTCTTTTAGACAGTATTTGTTGCAGTGCTATTAGTTCCAACTGCCTTTATCTCATCTTTAATATCCTATTTTTCTACAAACTATGTTATGACTCCGTCTGCAATACTTGCACCTCTTTCTCGTTCAATAGTTAGATGATTTAAATAGACAGTACCAAGTTCTCTTACATGCACATAGTGATGTTGAATTTCTTTGCTCCATACCATTTGTTCCCTTCTTCTTTTAGTTAGTGTTGTTTTTCTCCTCTCATCACAAAACAAAGCAGTAATTTTATTATCTTTCAAACATTCATATTCGGTGAGCTCCTCCTTAACTTCTGTCGTGCCCTCAAGACTTTGTGATTGTAAATTGAATGGGAACGGTCCTTTGAATTTATAATATCATAATCTAATAGGGCTGCACTACTAATAGCAGCAGAAACAGCTCTATTGACATAGTATACCGATCTGCTTCCATAAAAATTGTTAGTATTGTTATGATGTTGTTTTCTGTTCTTGAAAAGATTTTTTTCCATTCATCATCAGAAATGTCAGAAGATGTGGTTTCTTCATCCAAGGATTCGTCTGAAATTGTATTTTCACTTTCTCTTAATCATTTGACTTGGTTTACATCTATTCCTTCAATTTTCATGTGACGCCCAGTTCTTTGCTCAAATAGAAATTCATGCTCTTGACGTGGTACTTTCATGTTCTTTTCACACTTGCAATCCAAGAGATCAGAACAATGGAGGGCTGCCAAAACAAAAGGTCGACCCAATGTTGAGATAAACTTCTTACTCTCAGTGGCATTCATTCCTTGTTTTGATACCACAGACGCTTCTTCCACCAATCAGAGCAATTTGGTTTTAACATTCTCGATCTGCTGAACTGGAATACTGGCGTTTTCCAAATCTCAGTAAGGACCTCAGATACTTTAGGAGCAACATCCTTGTTCCTCTCGTATTTATTGTCTTTACATACTGAATCTATCTTCCAACCTGTTGTTTTGTTGGCAGCTCATAATGAGATAGTTCTGGAAGTAGAGAGCCAAAGACCCTGTGACTTGTTGATGTTCTAATTATTTAACTCATCTTAGCCATGAAAATAAATAAGAGAAAGACTTATTAGTATAAAACAGAAATAATAATTATTATTAGTGAATCTATAACATACATTCAAAAGGGTGAAACCATATCTCTCCATAGGAAATACTTTGTAAATAACTCCTAAATTCGTCATACATCGATTAATTTATAGCGCCCTCCAAGTAGTTTACGAACAAGAAATTTTTTATACTAAAATTGTCTAAGCCTCACTTACATAAAGAGGTAAAGTGCGAATTTTCTTCTTGTACGAAAATTACCCCTTTATAGCTTGAGAGACGAGAACTATAATAACTGAAGACAACCAGCTTCACCCGACGAAAAAGATATTTTTTAAGCAAAATCTAGTGTTACAAATTTTTTAGATTTTATTTCGTGTTCATTTAGAAATTTTAGATGGTCTGCTCTACAAAACCTGAAATACAGAGGGTGGGGCAAAATTAAAGGAAATACGATACTCATAATGCTACTAGCTCATGTGTTAGTTGTAGGTGATCAAGGACTGCTGGATATCTCAACGACAATGCAGCGTGTTGTTAAGCTTGCATTAAGGTACATGTGTTGTCCCTTGCAAGTTTCCCATCTTTTGTGTTCAATGGATGTATGTGTATGTATTGAGTTGCATAAGTTTGTTGTTTTCGTGTAGTGTATAAATGTGTATGTAACGAGCAGAGTGACATGCGAGTGGCGGCTGAAATTGTGATGGGTGCATATGTTAGGAGTGGACAAACTAATGTTTTTATATGTGTAGTCGTTGTTTGCAGCTGGGAGGGAAAAGCTTTGTCAACATTTTGTTTGTATGATTTTCTTTTGTCTTTCTTATATTTTAGTGTCGGTGGAAGCGTAGATATTTATGAAATGTCTGCCAGTGTAACTTAGTGTGAGGTTTGTATGTAAGTCTTATGGAAAGGGAAAAAGAAAGCTGTAGGGAGTGTATATTTGCATGTATTAGTCTTGCGCGTCAAAGAGTGTTGGCTGTGTCTTCAGTGGATTGAGAGGATTTCGCTTAAACCTGTGCCTAGTTTGCGATTGTTTATAGAAACAAAGTGCACGTGCGGCATTGAGAGTCTGGGTCGCTTTCCCTTCCTTATTCTCAAGGTATTGCCATAAAAGAGTGTGAGACTGCGTTTGGTGTGGTGGAGAAGGTTTGGTATAAGAATAGTAGTGGCAGGAGCAGGGGCAGATATGTAGGTGGAATGGAGTTGGCCATAGTCCCATAAGTACAGGTGAGTGTGGTGAGAGTCAAGAGTGATGAGGAATGTGGTGTCCGGATAGTTGAATTAGGATGTGTATAGTGGAAGGAGGATGGGCAGGATGGACAGGGACCAGAGATGGGGGAAGGGCAGTGCAAGCTGCAGGAGGATTGGCGGTAGTGAGGAATGATTGGAAAAAGAACAAGTGGGGAGTAGCGGATTCGTTCACCCCGGAGTGAGAATGAGTGCTGGTCTTCGGTCAGATGTCCATATGTGCTCCCAGCCATAACCTCAAAGCATTTCTAATCACCTTCTAAAAGTTTGTAGCTCTGACCCATTCCTGGATGCTTCTTTAATTTGGGTTCCGCTTTAAGCTACACCACAAACCTCCTTTCTCCACAGCCTCCAATTATGCATTTTCATAAGAAATGCATAGTTGTAAGAAAGGTTATATATAATCTTCATTCATGAGGCAAAATCACGAGAGGGCAAGGGATAAGGGGGAGTTAGGCTCATATGTGTAGACACAAAAAGCCTAAAAAGATACCTTCTATGGAGAATGGGCTGAAGGGGGAGTCAGTGGCAAGGTTGAGCGGCTAAAGAGCTGTGGCAAGGCTAGGTCTCATTTGAAGATACCAGAATTTTATGGTTTCGTTGACGTTTTCTGAAGAGCTCTCCTTTCCATGTGCTTTTTGTAACTCAGGCGGTGACAGGAAAAGCAATGTTTGTGCTTACAAGTCTGTAGATAGTCTGATTCTGGAAGATCCCTCGTTAAGTTGAGAAAAAGGGATCACCTTTTTACGAGTACTCTGTCGTACTCACTATCAAGCATCAAGTCTCTCTCCATGTCTGAAGCTGCTTTCCCATATAATGGAAATAGATTACTAACACTTTTTCCCAAGAACACTGCAATGAACTCGTTATAGTATCAGAACGTTCTTCATTAACACCTTTTTTTAAACAGTCAGGACCAATTTGTGGATAATAACTAGATTTTCCAGCCTGATGGCGCACCTTGTCACAAAGAAACAAGAAAGAAAGTCCCTCTAATCACCGTTGGCGTTTTGTGATAAGATGATAAATAGTTATTGCATTGAGGGTTTCCTATGGTTCCAATAACTTACAAGTGCCTTTGAATGGCTAAATGAGGCTTTGCACTAGATGGCGCCATCCAGCGCCAAATTCGATGGCAGATTTTAAATCTCCAAGGTAAATAACCATATGCCACATGGTCATATGACTCATTCCCTGTTCTAAATGGGTACAATTCAACTTTACTCCTTTTACCAAAAAGCAACGCCTAAACCTGGCGCCTCGACGCATATAAAACAATAACAAAGTTCTTAGCTGTCTAAAAATAACTTCAGACTTTGGAGTCCCTGGTCTATGAATTTTGAATTAGAAAACTGCATTAATCTCAAAATTTACCAAAACGTGCTTGATTACCACCTTTGCCCATCAGTTCAGGACTAATTTGAGGATGATAAATGTATTTAAACGTGCTTGATTAGCATCTTTCAACAGCAGTTCAGGAAAAATTTGGGAATGTTAACTGTATTTTTTAGCATGATGACGCACTTTATCACAAAAAAACAACAAAAAGTTCTTTGCTGGAAAAAATAAAATAGAATTTTGAAAGCCTTGGCCCGGAAATTCACCAGAATTGGCCTGGTGTTTCTTGGTTCTAAGTATCAATATCAAATTTAAAGTAAATTTTCTATGACATTTGAAAATCCTCAACCTAGAGTCTCTAGAAAGAGATGAGAAATACATAATTTAAGATATTTAAAGTCCAGTGTGAAGTTTCCGAGGTCTCTGATGAGTTGAGATGCCTCGTCACCTTCTAGTGTTTGTCCACGGTGTTTTATTAACTCCCAAGTCAACTCTGCCGTCTACCTGGAAATTTTCGAGCACTTCATGCTTTAATCTTATGCCAAGCTTTATTATATTCTGATTTTCTTTTTCAGCACCTGCCTTCAGTACCCAAACTTCTATCAGATGTTTTACTGATCATGATATTACTGTGAGTAATTAGTCAGACAACTCTCCTGACATGTGCCACATAGAAGATGTATGAGTATTGTCAAGAATAGGATAAACGGCTGATTTAATAATGCTGATGAGCTCAAGGCCACTATTAATGCAAACTGTGCCTCAATAACACCTAAGTTATGCTACAAGTCAATCGCTTACATCCCAGGCCACCTTTGATGCAGTAATTCGTGATAAAAGATCCCCAACCAATTAATGAGTGTATTAATGGACTTTCTTTTCAGGATTTGAACATTTCTATATTAGATATCCTTTTCTGATTGATCTTATGAAATATATGAAATTATGTATTTCTGATTATTATGAGCTATAAGCAATAATATATAATCATCGAAATTAAAACAAAAATAATTCTAAAAATTTTCTTTACAAGTAAAGAATATAAAGTATATGAAAGTATACTTATTTAATTAAATTGCGAAATTAAATAAACGTTTTGACGATATTCTATTTTTGAAATGCAGTAATATATGTATGGTTTCTTTCGTGGTAAATTGTTAATGTACTCTTATTAGAATAAATCCCGTTCCCTGTTACTTCAAGATAATTTTAAAAAAAACAGCCGAAACGGATAAAAGTTCTCGCTCAGTTTCATTTATAACCAAAAACTTTTAATAATGTTATATCGATTCAATTTTTAACTAGAGATACATGTATCCATTTAAATTTATCGTTTTCCTTTAATAAAATGAATATTCGATGAATGCCTTAACATAATACATGGGGAAGCAAAGGATTATAGAGAATTAGTCCGTACCCTTTATCTTTGTACTTAATATTCAATCAGTGCTTCAAATCATAACTCCCGCTGGGAAATTTAATCCTCTATCAAAAAAAACATTCTTGAAATCTCATCATAATCCTCAAGTTTCTACGGTTTTTTAAACTGAGATAATGAACGTATTGTTCGTTTAAATATTTCTTTGTTTTTTTAATTTCTCTAGTTTAAAAATACAATTCTCAGAATCTTTATTTATTTCATAGTAACACATAATTCCAAAGATAAAAAGGATCAGAGCAAGATATGATAAGTCCAAATTTTTTGCTCGAGTATTTTTTCATCTCGCGAATTTTTTAAACACGAATTCTACAGTTCAAAGATTTTCATCTGAGAAATTTAGCAAATCACTGCAACTAACATGAGATAGAAAAAATGAGTCGTGGTGGGGCAAGCAATGTATAGTTGGTTCATTTAATCCTCTCACATTTTTCAAAATGTCTTGTACAAAAGTACAATAACTTATTTAAAATATCCTCATTTAATTATATTTATAAATCTTAAAAATCTTTAAATGATTACGAATAGGATTTGCTGTGTTGTGTAAACGTTTTATCGTGCACAGTGAAGATCAGACTTTTCGACAATGGTCTTTCGTCGAGAAGTGCTGCAAATTAGCCTCATCCCACCAAGAAGAACCTTACGAATAGGAGCCACTTTTGTAGGAAATATAATGAATGGACTGTTGAAGACTGAAGCAAAATGGTATTATCTGGTGAATCTTCCTTCCGCTTGTTTGGACCTTCTGGACAAGTTTTTCTTATGCAAAGGAAAGAGGGGCGCTTGCACGAGCCCTGTATCATTCCCATAGGAAAGCATCCGGATACTCTCATTGTGTGGGGGTGCTTCTGACCTAAGGGAATGAAGCACTAACAGTTTTGGCCAAGAAGATTGTAATGAACTCGAAATGGTACCACAAACTACTACTACATCACCTGTTCCCAAATTTTAACGACAAATTTGGGATGATAACTATTTTTTAGCTTGATGACGTGACCTGTTACAAAGCAAAAGCAATAACGAAGTTCTTGACTGGCTAAAAATAGAGAATTTGTGTGCAATACTAGTAGTCAAATGGTCGATTGATAAAAAGAGGCGATCTAATTCTGAGCAGTTGGGGGTGCTTTTTGAACAAAAAAAAAGTAATATGAGTAAAGCTATTATTACATAAATGTGGCGTAAAGTCTAGGGGACCAAGAAGTCTTTGCAAAAAAGTTCAATATAGCGCTTCATAACAGTAATGTGCCCTGAAACTGTGTCCAATCAAGCACGGTGCAATAAAAAAGCCTTGATACCGTCAAATCTTTGAAAGATAGGCATTAAGAAAGAGTCTGGCGTCTATGACAAACAGTGTAAAGTTCCAGTGCGTTGTCTCCCATTTCTTTCCAATACAGCCTTAAGGTATGATAACACTGGGGAAAAATGTATTTGGTGAATTGGCAAAAGTACATTTTCCTACCTAATTCTAGCATATTAAATTCAAATCTGAAATCAGATTCTCTCTAAATGCTACAAATTTCTCGTAATATCAATAACTAATATTATACAATAATTTTCATTTTATCACGCTCATCATCATGCCCTGAATTAATTTTGAATCATCCTTTTGCGTTATTTATAGTAAAGCAGGTTTTTGCACAAATATTTTATTGCATATGATAAGAAACTTGAATTACACATTATGATTACAAATACTGTAATCAAATAAGTGCTAATTTATTAGTGACCGTACATCAGACTGGAGGACCTCATCTTGATTTCAATCGGGCAAAAATTGTCGTTTGTAACTCTTTCTCTTGTAAGTCTTCTCTGGCTGATCTCTTCTAATCGTCCAGAAGTAGTTCGCCATCATGTGTCTATCCCAGTAACCTTGGTAGTACTCTTCCATGCTCATCAAATCCTGATGGAAGCGTTCCCCTTGTTCGTCGCTCACGGCTCCCAGGTTCTCTGGGAATCGGTGGAGGTGACAACTTAGGAAACGCAGCTTGACACTCATGTTACATCCCAGATCACGATATGGTAAAAGATATTAGTAACCAGATCATCGTAGTTATGCGCTTTTTTGTTTTCCAAGAAGTTACGAACAACGGCAGAAAATAAGAGCCAGGCTGCCTTTTCTTTTTCATCCATGGCGTTCACGAATCTAAAATCACTCAGAAGTCTTCGGATTTGGGGACCATCAAATACTCTTGCTTTTATTTTTTCGTATGAAAAAGCAGGAAACGCCGATACTATGTACTGAAAACAATCATTGTCAGTGCTCAATGCCTTGACATACTGCTTCATCAACCCTAGTTTGAGATGAAGTGGAGGGAAAATGATCTTCTCTCGATTTACGATTGGCTCATTAACAATGTTTGGCCGTCCTGTTTCCAAAGTTTCTCGAGCTGGCCAGTCTTTTTAGGACTAGTGTTTGTCACGGGCTCGGCTGTCGCACATACAGATATAGCATGGAAACTTTGTATATCCATTCTGCTGGCTAAGGAGGAAGTTGACTATCTTAAATTCTACACATATGAACCAATTATGTTCATGGTACTTAAGTATATCCATGACCATTCTTATGTTATCGTGAGTTTGTCATAGATGGACAGAGTGACTGATTGGAACTGCACCGAATTCATGAACATTATGCAAAATGACACACTTGAGGCTACGCTTAGGTCTATCTAAAAGCAGTCTCCACTCAGCAGGGCTATAGGTGACAAGTCCCAACTCAATAACAGACCAAGAACATCGTGGCAGTATACGAATTGTTTGGCCTCAGAGAACAACTTAAGAAAATGTAACTTGTTCGGTAGTATGATAACCGTACCGACCTGTCAAGCATATATCTTTCACTCAACCTGGATGCTAAAAGTTCTGCAGCTTTCTTTGAGAGCGGCAAATCACGTATCAAGTCATTCAAATCCTCTTGATTAAAACAGTGAGGACCTAATGACTGATCAGCATCTGATGATGAATCTTCAGACTTTGAATCCATTTCGTGGACATCGATATCAGGTCTTTCATTTTCATTCTCGGAGGAAGCATATCCAGTGAAACCGGAACTGGTAAAGACGCAGAATGAGGTACTGACCGGATTGCCGAGGAAATGTTGGGGTAGTTGATCTTGTGCCGATTTTTATTTCCAATCCCTTTAACATTTACCAGACAGAAATAACAGTCCTATACATGAACCCTTGACTCTCGTCACACCATGGGGATTCGAAAAGTACGACCATTTCTCTTTCCTTTCGCCCACTAACCAATATTTTCCACACATCTATGGCAAACAGCATGTGGGGCCCACTTCTTATCTTTATCGCCAAGAGGAACATCAAAATATGAGTTATAAGTGCGGATCACAAAGTTTGATATATTGCGCCTTTGACGAAGTAGCATGTAACTGCCACATATGTAGCAGGAGGTATCTGGATCATTAACGCAATTTCCTCTTGACGAGGCCATCACTCTAGCATGATACCTGAAAAAAGAAACAATAATGTCAATATTTTGCACAATGACACTTATTACTATCTTACTACTATGTACTGTGAAGTTTTTGATTTCTACAAGCACCCTCTCTGTCCTTCCAGAGTGCAGTTTTCAGGGAAACGAGAAAATAGAAATTACAGAATAACTATAACATGTAGGTAAAAATGGATTATATATTTGAGATTAGCATGAAAAAACGAATTAAAATTGGTAGATTAATATAAGTCACGAAAGATTGTGATTAAATTTGTTCATCTGTGTAATCCGTGACATAGTTTCAGTTTGAGGGAAAATAAAACTATTTTCCAGTTTAGCCTGTCCCTTATCTGCTTGCCTTGTTTCAGCAATCGCTATATGTCCAGAAACCAAACAGAAAACGAATTTTATGTCCTCCCAGCTTGTAACAACAATGAAGTTAATGATTCTGCTAACCAGTGTATTTGGGGGATTATACGGCTTCAATGGCAATCAACGCGTTCTACTATTCAGTATAGGTTACAAAATGACTCAAAACTTGGCTTATGTTATTTCCTGTACCAAGCCTTATAATTTAACCAATTTGGCCTTAAAGACAGAGGCGGCAACTGAGAGAGACTCACCGACTTCATAAGGGAAGTTAGAGCCACCTGTGCAGGCAAATATGTTTTAAGTGTTACCAGATGCATGCTTCCCTATATACGAATGCAATACTCCTGGTGATTTCGAAACTTTGAGAGGAGAGGTGCAAGAACAAACTTTAAAAGGGGTATAATCTACGGTGTCGTCTTGAGTACAAACATCTGGAGAACTAGGAAGAGAGTTACATCGAACTCTTGAAAAGGTTATCTTATAAACAAGAAAGGTTTAGTGAATGATTCAAGTCTCTGGCAGCTTGCGCACCGTTGAGTTTGGTAGCGGACGAAAAAGGAGAGGGTGGTAGATGGAAAAGACGCTAAATTAAATTCTACATACACATTATGCACTGTATACGGCAATTTTTATTGAACGTGAGCAAGGCACCATTTATTCACGGGAGCTAGGAAAAATAGATAAAATCGACCTTCTCCAAAAGACTCGAATGCAGAGGAATAAATCTCACATCCATATTCAATCTTTGGGCGAGGAAACAAGTGGTAAAACAAAAGGAAAATAGTCCTTAGCACGCGATGTGCAGAGGAGTGTCTATGGTGCAGGTAGTAAAGAACCGCACGATGTGAATATGCGCATCCCAGGTTAAACGACAGTATAATAAAAGACTAGGGGTGTGTGTTACTCCACCACTAGTTAGAACATTGCACCACCTTGATCATGGCCAAAGAAACCCTAAACCCGTGAATTTAGGCATAGTGTAACTATCTGTCTCGTGCCTAAAGATATCGAAAACTCGTTTACGTAGAGCATTTCGAGGAAAAATAATAACGTTCATGTTAGAAACAACGATAGCGATGCTCAAAAGACTTGCCTGCTAAACATATTACTCTTAACCTATATGGTCACAAAGAACTTCCTAAAAACCCTACGGGTAATCGATGATTTCCATTAACCAGATTTCCTACTGAGTGTCATAGTACTTATTTAAATAGAAAATCATTATGGTGAATGCTGCCTTCAAACGAAACCCTCGCAGTTGCAAATCACAAGCTGAAGCCGTCCGTCTTAAGTGAAGTAGAACTTACGGAAACCTTAAGAATGCTAAGTCTCGTGACTACTGCAATACAGAAAATTAGCTAATGAAATAATCACCAATATCAAAATCAAATTTTACATGCATAAATTCAAATAAATTAGGATTCCAATAAAGAGTATTCACTAACAAGCTTGCACAAGGCTTTCACGGTAGCCATTTGTAAAAAATCTGGGAGATACCCTCGATCTAAATCCTGATAAGCAAAGCAAATATAAGGACAAGTTTGCTCACTTATTCCTCTTAGCGTGGCATACAGGATATCTTATGCACCAGGAGAAAAATCCTAGCAAAATTTTCGGGCGGAATACAACTCTCAATGGAAACAGGACAGCACATGCTTGCCGGCACCCTTCAGTGATTGAGGGCGCCCAGAATAAGTAGATCACACAAAAAAGTTCCATAAAGGCGTAGCCTGAAATGGTCAAGAACATAGGGTATAGATTTCAGTTTTTGAAGCGTGGAGTTACCTTGTGGTCCATACAGCGAGCGGAGAATCTCTTTATCATCAGTAAACAAGAAACGTTATTCAAATCACAATGCGACCCAACACAATTCCAACACTTAGCCCTGAACGAAACAGCTCCTAACTTATGGCCGTAGAGCATCTCAAGTAAATTTTGGTTTGAGCCATTTCTACTTGCTGACACATTTATTTTTCTAGTCATGCGGAGGTAGAAATACCACTACCCTGTTAACAACACGTATGTCTTCACATGGTGGAAATATTCGCCAGCAGGCACTGATTTGGGAAACCTCTTGAGTTCTAACCTAATAAAGAGCTTAGAGATACACTGTGGTCGATCCGAAGAAGCTGCATACGGTGCATGTTGGACCGGCTCTGCATCCTTAAGAATCAATTTTTCCGCCAGATGACCAAAGGTTCCGCAGCGTGTTATGGCACCTAGACTAGGGTGTACAATGATAGACAAGAGAAAAGAAAGATTGGATTGGGAGAGAAAAGAGAGAGTGGACTTGTTAAAAAACACAACAGCAGACCGGAACAAAAATAAAAGAAAAGGAACCCCTCGTCTCTACGCACGCCTAAGGATGAATGGATGAAAACTGTTCTGCGAATAGCCTGAAAAATTAGGACGCTGAATTAAATGAATAGGTATGAAGAGTTCTGTATAGAGAATGAAGAAAAATTGTTACACTGGAGTCTAGCCCAGGTAGTTTAATATAGATTTAAAATGCCAAGGAGACTGGAACATAAAAGTATTGTTCGCATTTTTATGATATCTACATAACTGTGATGGTCTATAGGGAGTGGTTGCAAAAGTTTGTATGAAAGCGCGTTGTGTCTCTTTGCACCTCAAATATGCGAGTACCTACCGTGGAGGTAGCAAAAGAGCGGGCGAATAGTTATGGGAAGGCTATGCTTGTCTCCCTTCCCTCTGAATAGGTTAACGGCAGTCAACGATAGAAATTAAGGAAAACAAGGTTTAATGACCAAAGGCCACGTGCTCTCACTTATTCTGTTTTATGACCTTCCTAACATCAAAACTTTAAAAAATTCCCGGACCAACCTGAGGAGGACATTTGCAATTCTATTATTCAAAGGAGGATGTAAAACAGCATAAAGGTTTCAAATTTCGTTAGGATCTGCAGAATAGTTACGATATTAGTGCCCAAAACAAAATAATCGCCGGGCTAACCTTGGGAGGACCTTAGCAATTATATCATTCGAAAGGGAATGCAAAACAACATAAGGTTTTCATATTTCGTTAGAATTGGGCAAATAGTTATGAGATTAGTGCTAAATAACTGCCCAGCTAAACTTGGGGTGACTTTGGCAATTATATCATTCGGAAGAGAATGTAAAACAACCTAAAGTTTAAAATTTTGTAAGAATCGGCCAAATATTTATGATGTTTTAGCCACAATAAAAATAATTCACGGGCTAACCTTGGAAGGACCTGTGCAATTATATTCGAAACGGAATTTAAAACAACATAAAGGTTTCAAATTTTGTTAGATTTAGCCGAATAGGTATGATGTAATTGCAAAATAATTCCCCGTCTAACTTTGGGAGGACTTTGCCAATTATATTCTTCAAAAACCAATGTAAAACAACATAAGGGTTTCAAATTTCGTTAGAATCGGCCCAATAACATCATTCTCAAACTAACGTTGGGAGAACCTTTGCAATAATACCATTCAAAATAGAATGTAAAACAACATTAGGGTTTCAAATTTCTCTAGAATCAGCTGATTAGTTACAATGTTATTAGCAAATAAAAAAAAGGAGGCCGACGGGCATAGATAGTGAGATGTAGAGTTGCCCGCGACTAAAAAGGCTCTCCTGTCGATCAGTTCGATAATTGTATACAATAATTTCTTATCGTCGATCTGATGCAAGTTATTTTTGGTTACAGTGAAAAACATACATTGTGTAAAGAAATAATTCTTTAACAAAACTGGGCAAAATGAAGATCGCCCTTAAAAAGTTGCACCTGTTTATGCCAGATAAACGTTTTCTAAATAGAAACTATAATGTAATGTGAAGTCTAAAAATTATCACATAAACGATGGCAGACTCTATTTTCATCTTTAAATAAATCTAGATTTTAATTTTCATTCTTGAATTTTAAAGTATAACAAGAAATTCCTTTGAGTCCTAGTGTTCTCTTTTTAATAGTCATGTCTTTTGCATACAGTTTCATTATCTATTACTTATCATTTTCTCAGGAACATTTTCATCAAATCTTTTGAGTAGATACTACCTTGTTTTTCTTGCTCTTCCGTAAAAAATGCAATTAACGATTAAATAAAATAGAAGATATCGATAAAATCCTTATATCTAGATTTCGGTAAAATTGATTGTGATGAAATATAGTTAAATAAAACATGATGAAAATTCGATAGTTCACTTTATCAAAAATCATGGAAAACATGTGTCGCTCTTAAGTGGGTAGAAACTTGGCATTCAACTCTAACGGAAACCATCCTACCACACACTCGTGTTCATTAATGATAGCAATACCCTCGCTGGGTGCCAAGATGAAAAGAACATAAAACTGAAAAAACTGTTCGTTGAAGTAGGCAACCTCATACTGAGCGTCGAATCATAAATGAATTGCATTGAATGTTTCTGTTTGACCATATGTCACTTTTGTAAGCTTCGACGGCTTTTGCTTGAGTCAGGTGGTGAAAAGTGTAAGTAATTTGTTCTCAGAGTAATCTACCTAAAAGAACGCCTAAGTATTACATTCATTGGTATAGATTCCATCCTGCGGTACTATGTACGAATGTTTACCCCAATAGACTATTACTAGCATACTCGTCACTAAGGAATCTCGCATAATTAATAGAAGTGTTATTATTTTTTAAGGTTTCCAGGTGAATTCGAGTAAAAGAGTAAAAACCAATTATTTCGGATTACTATCATTATTAATAATATTATCATTATCATTTATATGATAATTAAAATGGGTTTAACAATGTGAGAAGTATATATGTACGGAGGCTACATACTCCATAGTATAGAGATGACATGTGAGGAACACAAATTCACTAAGGTGTTTTATTTATAAAAACAAATGTTAATGTAATAGATATTATAGGTCTGTTCTACTACTATTTAAGCTGTATTCAATTGCAAACTTTATTATATTTAGCATTTTTTTAAATGATTATATTTAGAATCCTATAAATTTAGTTCTTACATGTGGCTCTGGAATTTTAAAAAAATCATTAAAAGAAATGGTTATTTGTGTCTCGAATTTACTGACCTATATTATTAATATATTAGAATTTGTTTGGTTTTCGGGCTAAATTTGCTTTGTTTGTTTCTTTTACTATAGGAAATCTCTCTCCCGGAAACTCCAAATCTCTTAACCCTCGTCGATTCTCCGTTCGCAAACTCAGCGGGAGGCCTAAATGACAATCAAATCTGCATTGGTAGGTATCATTTAGTTAATGGAAATAAATATATATAAGATCCAAATTTTCCCAGAAAAACCTTTTATTAATTTAAGGGTAACAAAATATACAAAAGTTTTGAGAACTTTTTAGAAATTTTATCATATTCCTATGAAAAATAGAGAAATTTCTTCTTTGGGATGGTTGGTGTCAGTTGCTCTGCATGGTTGCCAATTTCCATTAGGCAATTTTCCATAAATGAGAACTTTAAAACAATAGTAAAGTGTTTGTGCACCATAAACATGTTGTCAAAAGCCCCTTGGATATATATCTTTTACTTTATAGCCATAACCAGGGGTAATCAAATATAATTTACTAGTCATAATATCCGAAACTATTCCTTATTTCATTCTTAATTTAAATAAAAAATTAGTTTTTAAGCGAGAATGAAAATAAAACGCACAAAAGAAAAGGGTTTATTATCATCAGTAAATATATAGTCTCAAACTGTTTATCTAGCGGTGTTCTAAACTATATTTTTGAACACTTGAAGATATCAAGCAGATTTAGTTCCGCAACGAAGGCACCCCTTATTGTAGAAAGGCTGGTGCAGGAGGGCTGCTTCCGGGGTCCTTAGTTTTTTGAGAAGCAATAGCCTTGTGCCGTCCACATACATATTATCACTTGCTCTCGCTAAACTCCTTCTTCCAAAGATATTTTTTCGAAATATTCTTAAGATACGCTCTATAGATCCATCCATTAATAGTGTTTAACAGAATATGTGTTTAATTCAAACTGGTAAAGGAAAGAAAGAAAATTTAGATAAATATACTGTAATAGGAAAAATCAAAACAATGAAATATACACGCAGAAAAAAAGGAAAATATGACTTCAAAGAAGAAAGAAACCATATTACATACGAGAAGCGCTCAATAAGTTTTGCAATTCGGATATAAGGAAACGAGATATGAGGAAAAGTGTTTTATTATTTTTCAATATAACTACCCTCGACTTCAATGCACTTGTGACACTTGTCCCTGGGGCTTCGAATTTCCGACAACCAGAAATCTCCCGACTGCTGTTCAATCCACTCCTGGATGGCGAGGTGGACAGCTTCATCATCCCCAAACCGGCGTCCAAGCAGTGCAGCCTTGAGCTGGCGGAATAAAAATTAGTCGCTAGGGGCCAGATCTGGGCTGTAACGGCGATGGTTAAGCTCCTCGAATCCGCACTCGCGCAGGGCAGTTCATGCAACTCTGGCCTTGTGGACTTTGACGACGTTGAAGTCGATCATGGGGCGTGAGGTCTCTAGGGACCCAACGGGCAGAGACCTTGATCACGGCCAAATTGTCGTCGATGATGTTGATAACACTTTCATGTGATATTGCAAGTTCTCGCTCGATTTCTTCGACCTTTACCCGTCGATTTTCGAGTATCATCCTCTCCACATGGGCCACATTGTCCTCGTTGGTCACGTCTGACGGGCGTCCCGGACGGGGGTCATCTTCAAAGGACTCACGACCATGGCGGCACTCCCTATTCCAGCAAGCAATGGTTGCATAGGAAGGGGCGGTCTCAGTGTATACTTCAACCATGCGTTCATGGATCTCTTTTGCATTCTTGCCTTCCTTGGTCAAAAATTTGATCACTGCGTGGTGTTCAACTTTCACCATTGTTGAAAAACATTTGTGACTGACGATCTGTGATCAGCTACTGCTTCCCTAAATTTACGAGGCAGTAGCGTGCTGCTGCAGGTCCTGACTTGTCATAACTTGTCCTAACGCCCCCCAAAACAGCCATCCTTCTTCCCCTGTTTTGCCCTACTGATTCGCAAAACCTATTGACCGCCCCTCGTATGATTTCACTGAGAAATTTTAGAAAATATAGATTATGATTTTGAAGTTCTTAGGATCATGAGTAGTTTTAATTTGGCATAAATTATACTTTTAATCCTTCTTGAATGATCGACTTGAAAAAGTCTGCATCTTGTCTAGCTCATCAGGTCACCTACAGTGCGAAAAATATGTGCTCCTCAACATCTTGTTAATTAGATGGCACACAACATAGATAACTCAGTATTCTCACTATGTTATAAGTACATATTATTCACCATCATGAGTGGATACTTAGGGGGAATTTTACATGATCCGGTGTATATGATGCTCGGTAGGACTTAGAGAGTATCGAGACAGGATAGGGTGGGCATGAAATAAGCACGATCAAGAAAAGATGACTCTTGCCATAGATTACAAAACAAAATCCTGACTAAATAATGCTTGGTATTAATACATATTTTCAGGAGGCTGATTGGATGTCACGTAGTATACATTTCTCAAGACGTTGAAAGGATGATGCTCTGAAAGAATTACTGAGAATCCTGTATGGTTGCAGCAAGATATTTATTACTAAGAAACACCATTAGATGATGCTATGTATAATCTATTAATAGCTACTAAATTGAATAATTCTAAGTATGAATTACTCAAGATCCTAACTGAATAATGCTTGAGGTAGAGTATTCAGATACAGATGGGATGATTTTCAGTATGAATTACTCATGAATTCCTGAGGTGTGTCTAGGCAACATGAAATGTATTAAATGCTAGTCATCTTAACGGGTTGATGCTCGGTAGGAAATGCATGTTGCTCTTGAATGGATAGTTCACGTTATGAATTATTCAAGATCCTGGCTGGGTGATGTCAGATATCAAATAGACATGAGCCTAACTTGATATTTCAGGATATGAATGATTTACTATTCAAATACGGTCTTGTTTGTATTAATAATTCAGAATCCTAGGTAAGTGATATGAATTTCTCAAGTTCATGGATGTATGTCTCTCGCTATTAGTTACTTAAAATCTTAACTGAATGAGGTTCGTTATGAATTACAATGAACCTGGGTGGAAGATGATCGTAAGGATTTTTCATTTTGATGACTGAATGACGCTTAGTATGAAATACTCAATGCTTTTATTGGTTCAATCAAGGAATGATATTCAGGATCTTAAGTAGATTCTCGTCAGTATGAGCTACACGGAAACTACACCGACTTAGGGTAGTTACGGATTAGTCACGATCATGACCCGGATGAGCGTGACTACGTAATACTCGGAATTCTAACTGTATACTGCTGAGTATGAATGATTCCGGAGCGTGAGTTATGTCAGTGTTTATGAAGTTTTAATAATTCAGATTTGATGATGCTCAGTGTAAACTACACTGAGTATGAATTACTATCAATTCAGACTGTATGATAGTCAGTATGAATCACACGGGAACAAAGCTGGATGTTATTCTATAGGAATTTCTTGGAATCCATAACAGATGATGTTAGTTATGAATTACTTAACATCCTGACTAGAAGATAAATTGTTCAGTATCACTGAGTATCATGACTGAATATGGAGAATATTAATTATCTACGATGGTGACTGCATGCTGGTGAGTAGGAAGTACTCGCGATATCAATAGGATAATGATGGGTTTGAAATAATAACTGTTTTAACTTAATGATGCTTGTTAACAATTATTCGATATCATGATTGGATGAAAATTGGTTTAAATTCCTAAAACCTTGACAGGAAGGTGCTTATGAATTATTTATGATATTAACTCGATGAAGGTTGGTTTGTATTATTGAACACTGTGAATACTTTCCACTTGTTATTATTTAGGTGATGTTGGGTATGACAGCATCCTTGGTAGCTTTTGCTAAATGTGAATTAGTCAGGATCATGAAGATTAATGCTCAAAATAAATTACTAAATACTATAACTTCTTGAAGCTCACATGAATTACTTATGATCGAATTTGAGTGTTTCTTGGTATACATTACACAAGATCCTGACTAAAGAATATGAATTACTCAAGACCAGGATTTATTGATCGTCAAGAAATATTCTAGGCCCTGAATAGTAGAACCTTGCTATGAATTATTCAACCTATAAACGGATTGGATTTAGTATGAGCCACTAAATGCGATGAATGTTTGGTAGTGGGTATGACTTTCCTAAAACCTTAAGAAGAGGATGCCAAGTTGATTGATATATGTGCCATGATTTGGTGATACTCTAAACGAATCATTTCTCATTCTGAATGTATAGTACTGGAGACGACTTACTTAGGATCATAATTAGATCTTGGTTGTTATGAAATTCACCAGTTCTAACTAGATTATTCTTGTTATGAAACACATCGCCTCTTCAGTGGAGAATTAATATTATGAATTAATCTGAAGCCTGTATGAAAGACGGTGCGAGTATTTATTTGGGAATCTGCCTGAATGAGACTGTGTATGAATTACTTAGATTTCTGATTGAATGATACTGAATATGAATTACTTAAGTTCCCCCCCCCCCCCAGTTTGATACCTGGTTCGACTTCTCAAAATTCTGAATGTTTGTGGTTGAGCATTAATTACTAAGAATCCTTATTATAATGTTCTTGGTTGGAATTAATTAGGATCTATAGTAAATTTTTCTATGTATGAGTTACCCCCTTTTCAGATTAAAAGATAGCTACTAGAAGTATTTCTGTATATAAGTGCATCATCATTAGCCCAATTTATCGCACATTAGGGTCAAAGAGACCATATGAAGTCCATATTAATCAGGTACGATGATAAAATTCTGCTCTTCTAGCCTCAAAATTCAACTAACTTCATGTCTACACGATCTGTGATGTTGTATCCGGCCTTTTTTATAAATAGAGGCATCCTGTTTAGCATGCCTTTGTCAAGCTTCGCTTTTTCTTTCTATTCACTTTTCCAATATATGGATAATGAGCCTTTAAATTTGATCGGGGGGGGAAATACGTTATATGGCATAAAATATAATGGAAGTACCTTCTATCCTGGGGAAATATTGTGTTTTCCCTTGATGTTATCCCTATCATTTTTAATATGGCTTGCCTTTAATGTGATGTCATTTGATCTCATTGATCTTTGCCTTGCAAGAACCCTTTCTTCTAATTTTATAAAGCTACGGTTTCTTGCCTTATGCGCTCATTACCGTGCAATTACCTGTCTTTCTTGTACTATATTTATGTATAGTCTGCAATTAACTGTTTATGCATCTTTTCTTTTGCTTTCAAAAGGTTTTAGAAAGGCTGAAATCAAATTTGCCAAAACTTTTTTAAGCTTGCTACCACACGCAGACGTTGTATTCCTTAAAGACTTTTTTTTTACAGTTCGAAATATCAGCCCTGCGTGATGATATATATGTAAATATATATATATATATATATATATATATATATATATATATATATATATATATATATGGGTTGGACAAGATAATTGGAACAATAGAAGTTTAACACCAATATTTCAATAAGCCATTATATTACGATATCCATTCAAACTTCATTGTGAGTGCTTAGTTTTTATTAATTTTAATAAGTATTTGGTTGTTTTTTTTTCAGATCGTAGTATAGATGCTAAGATACGTGACCTCACTGAGTTCGAAAAGCGGCAAATTGTTGGAGCTCGAATTGCAGTAGTATCCGTCAGCAGAACAGAAAAACTCCTTGGTTTTTCAAGAGCTAACATATGAAGGACAATGACAGAATTCAAGATTCAAAGCAAAACCTCCAGCAGGAAGAGTAATTCCGTCAGGACTTCGAAGCTCGCTGAAAGAGACCGATGAGTTTTGAAACGCATTGGCATGAAAAATTCCCGTACAACTGCCCTAGGGGGACTGCAGAGTTGAATCAAATCTCAATTTCCCAGTTACGACCAAAGCTGTTCGTTGTTCGCTCAATAAAGCCGGATATCATAGGAGAGCTGCCATCTAGAAACCTCAGCTTTCTCATCAAAACATTCGCAAAGGCTGAACTGGTGTAGAGATCACAAGGGTTGGTTGACAGACCATTGAAAGCAAGTAATATTCTATGATGAGTCCAGTTCTCCTCTTTTCATCACTGCAGGGTGAGTTTATGTGAGGAGGAGGGCCGGGGAAGCTTTTAATTCTGACTTTCGTCTTCCTAAAGTGAAGCACAGAGGAGGGGCTGTGATGGTTTGGGCAGCCATATCTTCGAATTCTCTCGGTGCAATCGTTGCCATTCATGGTACGATCAAACACAACGAATATCTGAATATTTTGGAAGATCAAGTCCATCCCATGGCCCTGACATTAGTCCCTGATGGTGAGGGCTTTTAGAAGATGACAATGCCCCAATACACACCACTCATGTGGTTAAGAATTAGTATGAAGAGCAAAGGAGTTAGCTACAACATATGGATTGGCCCCCACAATCTCCAGAGCTTAATATTATTTAGCATTTGTGAGGCCTCTTGGATCAACAATTTAGAACTCGTTACCCCCCACCATTGTATCTGAAACAGCAGGAGCAGGTATGGCAAAAAGAATGGCTCGAGATTCCTTTCACTGAATTTAGGCAGCTATATATATAAATTACAAGACACATCGAAGCTGTTCAGAAAGAAAAATGAGGACCAACTCCGTATTAAATAAATATTCAATGAATTCGACACGTGTTCCAATTATGTTGTCTAACCCCCTGTGTAGAGGAATTACAACATGAAGCCTCCCGGGGAGCCATGCGGACATATACGTAAAAGTCCTCCCCACAGCGGAGAAAGCAAGAGAATCGAGCCACATGAGGATAATCGTGGGAACGTTAGCCGGCAGAATAACAGTCAAACGGCCTACCCTTTTTTATTTCACCGCCGCATAGGTAGTCGGGAGCGAGCAGCTGTTCCAAGATGACCACATTACGCAGCGCTCAAAGGATCCAATTACCTACGAGATCTGGAGGTCCGTGGTTAAATCGCCACAAAAAGCTGTGCCAGTCAAAAAGAACACCAAGGATGGTGATGGTTGGCTGTGCCTTTAATTAAGAAGCCGACCTGGGAACTGCGGTGCCACCCTCCCCTCATCGTTGCTCTCCCCTCTGCGGCCTCGCCCCTTCCCCCTTAGATGAGGAGGTTGCTAGGCTATAAATAAGCCCCATAAGGAAAGAGGAATGATTATTCGATGCGAGACGATAGAGGACCAGTTCGAGAAGATCGGTCCTTCGCCTAATTTCGAAATAACTTAGAAACGTAACGTTTGGGATCGGTGCCATACCGAAGTATCCTTCACAGGGTTAGTAAAAAGCCTGGATGGACCAACATTCCTAGTGCCAAACAGGAATTTCGCAAGTAAGAGAATAGAAGAACCGGTCACCCTCGAGTGACTCAAATTCCGATCTTAATACCGGAGAGAGAAGAAGAATCAATAAACGAGGAAGAACAAATTTTTCAAGTACAATCAAAATCTCCTCTTTTATCGAAAAATCCATTTGGGCAACCCCTCGAAGAAGACCAGGATACAAAACGGCTTCAAGAGTACCCCGAAAAGCACTCTTTGAGTCAGATAGTACAACTCCTTCCTCCGCATTTTTACGTAGAACCGAAGAATTAGACATTGGATCCCCTTTCCCCCTCCCATCTCGTGGAAAGTCTATAATCGGCCACTGCACACAACGAAACGGGAAAAAGCCATTTAATAACATCAGGCAACCCCTAATCCTTTCTTTCATGTAAGTCAGATTGACCATTTATATTTTTATTGATTTATTATGAGTTTATTACGGTACTCAAATTAACTGAAGTAGAAAAAATTGTCATTGAACCCCATCATATTTACAGTTCGAAGAGTGAAACTTAAATTAGAGTTTAATGCTAATCTAAAGGGTCACTATAAAATAACTAATCGGTAAATTGGTTTGTTTACTTGGAGCCTATTTCGATTTGGACATGAATAGCTTCTGAAATAGGCCCGGTTTTAAGTATAGTTATCTTCATTAAACTTACTAGGTGATTATAAATATTTTATTTTTGTAGTTAATTGATAAATTTAAAATATATATTTATTTGGGGGATAATTCCTGGGCGTTTCACTAAATCCTTACGTGTTTGACAGGCTCTTCATTAAAGCTACAACTATCATGCTACGACACCCTGTAAATATATATATATATATATATAAATAAATAAAACCACTGGGGGGAAGAGTAGTAGTTATTATCTTGAGACCAGTTTTGGCATAGAATTTGTCATGCCAGCCTCAGTAGAACACTAAGAATACATGCTGTCACACCAAGCGTACAATATATATATATATATATATATATATATATATATATATATATATATATATATATATATATATGTATATATATATATATATATATATATATAGTGTACAGAGATCCAATTAGAGTTCCTAATCAAGGGGCATGAATTTAAGTTCATTAATGATATCTTTTAAGATTAGATCTTTGACGTATGGGCTCCATTTAGATTGCCCATCCGAAAGGTTAAATTGGGAATTTCATCTATAAGGGTGGATTCAATGACATTTCTTTTGCGGAAGCCCTTACATGGATAGATAAGTTCGGCCTGTGGGCAGTAAATCTGGTGATTTAAGTTGTTACTATGCGTGAAAAGACTAGAGGCTCTGCTACCCAGGCTAATGTCTCCTCTGTGTTCGTATATTCTCTTATCCAGGTTTCTTCCTGTTTCGCCTATGTAAAATAAAGGGCAGTTAATTTCTTTACAGGGGATTAAATAGACTCCTGCTTCATTGGTTCCTTCTATAGGTTTGGTGGTAGGGAATGATTTGTTAATGGTCGAAGGGTATTTAAAAGTGGTGTGGTTAGGGGAAAGGATACTATTTAAGCCTTTCAGTAATGGAGAAAATGCAAGGGAGAGGCAGTTTCTTTTAGTATCTGGGTTCCTCCTTTTAGTTCATTAGAAATTTGACTTGGCCTTGGATAAGCATTCATTGTTGATATGGAGGGATATTTAAATTATATAAATGTACTGGTGATGAAAGTAATTTCATCGGACAAGAAACATGGGGCATGTATTCTTTGTGTTCGACAAAGAATCCATGCCGAAACTGGTCTCGAAATAATAAACTACTACATTCCCCCACAGTGGTTTTATTTACATATTTGGAATCTGTCTTTGGATTTAACAATTGTTCTGATATATATATATCTATATATATAAATATATATATATGGGGGGAGTGTGTCTGTGTGTGTGTGTTGATCTTCGTAATTTAAAGCCACTTACCTCCAGGTACGAATATTTTCCTTAAAGCTTGTAATTCAGGATTGACTAATTGTGAATGGCTTACCTAAAAATAGATACCTACTTGAGAACATTATTTTCATTTTTTTCGATACAAGTTTCAGTGTGCTTCACTTCCCATTTTCCAGTTGTGCACTGTTCGCTTTAACATATTAAACGCAGATATAAGTGCACTACAGGAATAAAACAGATCAAGTTATATCCAATTACTTGACTCTCAATCTACAGATCAAAGGATTAAGTCGATAGCATTCCCAGGACCAGTTTAAGTTTAGAATCGTTTCAGTCAGCGTGGATTTCACCACTAATCTTTAAAGTGTATAGTATTCTGGATTGATTCCCATTGATTGAATTGTGAGAATGGGTTTATGTAATTGAAGAGGGCATTTGTTGCATTGCTTATTCTAGCATAAATATTTTGCTGCTCATTGAATATTTTTTGCATAGTTCCGCATGTTTGGACGTATTACAGTTTAAGCATGGAGCTTAACATATAAAATGGCATTTCAAAGGCTTATGTTGGGAAGCTAAAGATCACTTAAAAATGGGGGTTTAAGTGCTTAGTGTCTCGGAAGTTATAGTGCTGTTAGTGGCCTATTACATATTGTGGTTATGCTCTCAGTTTGGGGAGATTTTGTGGAAAATTAGGCATTCCTTTCATAAAATTAACGCTTTCAAACAGTATTCTTATCTGAAAGAAAACTTATCGCGTTCATTGTCCTTTTTCACCATTGTCCATAACTTCTTGTCATTCCATCTCTTCTTTCTATTTTTTCATTACATTTATATATCCGAGGGACTTATAGTAGTTGGACGCATCAGTATCATTCACACTTTAATCAATTGATTTCATACTAAATGGGCAATTGTTCATACGAGAAGTTAGACGGAGATTAACTTCCACGCCATGAAAGAAATTGAACATGTAAAACTATGATTTAAAGTCCCTTAAATGGCCAAGAAAATATTAAAGGATACTCAAATTGAATGCTCCTAAGATAAAATGGCAATATTATTAGTTAATCAACTAGAAATAAATTACAATAAATATCTAAGAAAATGGGTACTTTGGAAGAAAAATCCATGCGGCAAAAATTTAATGTCATTTAGAATATGACGTATAAAAGAGTGTTGTGGAATTATCGAAATCGTTCCCATGCTACTATAAATTCTTGTAAATATGCTAAGGTAATTTATAGAGATTTCCTTTAAATTATCAAAACTTTTAATCAGCGATTCCTGCAAATGAGGTTAATTCTTCTTTATGACAATACACGAGTGACCAAAGAGACAATACTTGACCTCTGTCAGGAAGTTCTCCCTAATCCTCCATATCCTCGCATCATCTGATGATCCCGAATTTTAATCACTTGAACACTTTGTCAATTAAAAGCACCTAAAAGAAGTTGTATGTACTCGGAAATACCCCTTTGGTGCATTGGAAAGGTGAGGGGATCGAGGTGACTCTCGGCTTTTTACGACAGTAGCAAGGAGTATAGTTCCTCAAAACCTGCCCATGTATTTACGCCGGGCATCTGCCACGTTGATAAACGTCTACATAGCCTTTTTGATAATAATAATAATGGCAATAATATTAATAATGATAATAAAAATAATATAATGATAATAATAATTAGGAGAAGAAGAATTAGATTTATTAACTTCATATTTAATAATGAATTTGATTTGATTTTTATTAATGGAAAATTTGGAATAATTTTTTTACTATCTAATTGAGAACATATGTGTTCTGTTCTATAGAAAGATGATAAGTACAGAAGGTTTGCTTAGGTAAATGATAAGTATGATTAATATGCATTTACAAAGGTGCCGGCGTGTACCAGAAAATTACGAAATTCAAGGATAGGTGGGGAGTTTGAGCCTTTAACACCATCCTCCTCTCTATGCTGGGTCTAAGCAGTGGCTAAAGAATTTCAGATTTAAAAGCGGTGCATAGGACGTCTCGAAAGAGAGCACGAATTTTTCTTGGGGAAATTATTTTAAATTTCACGTGTGGAAGTATGACTATAATACAAAAAAGAGCAAAAGAAGTTAAAATGAATAACTTATGATGATTGCTAAGTACTAGGAGAAAATTTTCAAAATCCAGAATTTCTCATAATAATGAGTTTTATGGTGTTATTATCAATCCTTTATTCGATTAATTTACCCAAATACCCATATTGGCTGTCATCTCCAAGAGAGGTCTGGACATTACATATTTTAGTTATATGCCACCAATAGACATAAGTAATTCGGCCCGAGAGAGAACAGATACTTAAAATAAATGAAAGTTTTTTTAAAAATTAATCGTACAATAAATGTTCGAGTGAAAACGATTAATTTATTTAAGAAATTTCCTCTATCTCTGTTTTTAATTCTACCGTAATACGTATTTGCCTTGAAGCGAGAGCGCTGAGATTCAATTTTATTTTAATACGCCTCTTTCTTTCCAAGTTCATAGAAGGAGTTCAGTAACAGAGTGACGTAAGCGCCAAAGAATAAAAGTGGAGAAAAACGTAGTTAAAGTTTGGCAATATTCAGAACAGTGGCGGCTCGTGGATAAAATTATTGGGGGTGCTGCTTCTTGTAAGACTACTGTCTAACAAGAATCTAGTAAGGTGTGTGTATGTGTATGTGCGCGCACTGTGCCTGATGTACGTCATTAATGAGACTACTGTCGTCTTACAACTTAGAAAATTAGACTGGTCAGGTGTGACCTTGAGTGTGTGTCCACAAATTAATAATACTCGTATTTAATGGTTCTGAAAGGATTAAGGATTAGTAACATGATTACAGTACTACAATAATAATAATAATGATAATAATGTTGACTATAATGACGATGGTGATGACGATGGTGACGATGAGGATGATAATGATGGGGTTAAGAGGGGGGAAGGGGCGGTGAGGAGGAGGGGGCTCAACTTTTGGAGCTCAGGCGCGGCAGCGTATGTACAGCGAAAGTGCCCCTCAAACAAATAGAATTTCAACCTTGTTGTGACTTGCATTCTGACGTCCCGAGTAGCGCACCAAATAGAGGGGGTTTGGGAGTACAGTGCTATACGTAACTCAATTTCGCCCAGAGAGGCGCTTACGCCAATCTGTTACTGAACGACTCATATGATGGTGGAGAAATGAAAGAAGAGAAGCAGATCTCAACGTATATTAATATATTGTTACTGTCTTCAGAGACTTCGTTTACATTAATGTGTTACCTTTTTTATTCATTGAAGCAACGCGTAATGAAATGCGTTATCCTTCTATTCCTCTATTGTTCGTAAATAATGTTTAAAGTGTTTTTCTTTACTGTCATCGTAAATAAAAGCTTAAAAATTTCCAAGCTACGTTATAAAGGGGCAAAGAAAGCGAACAGATTGTTTGGTTTTATTTGCATTATTTCATATAATATGCAGAAATACTTCTTCCTGTCTATAAATCCCCCTTCGTCCTTAACTGACTCATGCTAATCCCTTCTGGTCATCATATTTAGAGAGGATGTAATAATGTTTGAAAGTCTATCGCCTTGCCATCTAAATCATCCCAGCTGGTAATTTACATTATGAAATTAGAATGAATGAAATAAATTTTTATTCGTTTCAAACTAGACGATTGAGAGGAATACTTATTCAAGTTGTTGGAATCCAAGAAGGATTAAGTAAAGTTAAAGAAGAAAACTTGCTTCACTCGCTAATCACTAATTGAACGAAAGTAGAGGATGTGTGGTAGAAACGAGAAATTTTGAAACAGATGTAACAAAGAGAGTTTTCTCCCGAAAAGCTGTTAAGTCATTTAATGCTACACCCGAAACGGGCTTTTAAATTTAATTGTTTAAATGAGTTCAAGAATTGTTTGAATTCAATTGCTTTCCCTCACGGTGTGGTTTCTTCCCATCATTCCTAATCTTGCTCGCAGTGACACAACCTTCATATGAAGGCTACCAAGCCTACAACCTATATCCAGGTTGATTCATCGTTTACGAAACGCGCCCATAGACGGTGTGTAGATACTTGCCTTGATGTACCAATATTTTTTCGTCATAAAGTCAGGGGATTATTCTGTTCAGGGCCATCAGCAGATATACATACAGTTGATCGAAGGACATCTGGATTCAGCGGTTTTCCTCTTGAGAGTAGACTTTACCATCCTCTGAGGAGCACATGAGCTAATGTATTTATCTTCCTACAATTTAATATTCAATAGAACCCAGCAACCAGTGGGATGTGGCCTTGATCTGATCGAATGCGGACACAAAGCCCTCAGCTGTGTAACAAGCTGGCCTGTCATTGGCAGATAACCTGAAACTTACCCCCGAGGGGGTAAGGTTTACATCATCTCCTCACAACACAAGAGACCTACTCTTTCCCTCTGTTCCAGAGACCTGCCGGTAAAGTAAGATTATCCCATATGTGGGCACTCACAACTACATACCGTGATATAGAGTAAGAGTATATATTATTGGTCATTCACATCCCACATACCCCGATTCGAAGTAAAAGTGTCCCGTAGGTGAGCACTTCTCTTCTTAATTTACTTTAAGGCTTTGTTCCGTTTTGTCAATTTACTAAATTTCATACAATTTGCTGATGATGCCTCTGTACTAATGATGTACAACAACTAGAATTCACTAGTTAATACTCTTAACCCGGATCTCTCCAATATCTATCGCTGTATTACTGCCTAAAAACTATTAGCAAACATCAAAAAACAACCTATATAATATTCTCTTTTAATAGGGTCGATTAAACTAACTCTCATATTAATAGACAATCAGTCTATTAATAGATCATACTGAACTCCTGGGAGTTTAGAGTCATGAGATACTAAAGTTCTACACGAATGAGCAAATACTTATCAACTTATCCGAGACTCTGGACTCTATAAAACGAATTTCTAAGCCAATGTTTCTCAAACTTTTTTAGTCGTGGCCCTGAAAAAAATTGATTTTGGCCTGGCGACCTTCAGGGATGAAATATTATTTCAGTATTGCTTTAGTTTTATCTAAAATAATAAATTTTACTGAATTTTAATATAATTTACTAATTAATAAACATAATTTAATATTGATTTTAGATAATTGGAGGCAAAACTTCCTAATTAACCATAGATAAACTTTTGACTGCCAACTAAAAAACTGTTTCATGAACGAGCCATTCTGACTATTTACCTACCATCGACTGCTGATAAATATAATAATTTCTTCAGAGATTCTACATTTAGTTTTATCCAATATTTTACAGATATTCACTGTTATTTAATAAACAATATATTTTTATATTTCTCTGTTGATTAAAGCATATTAAAGTGACATTTTAATATTAATATAATTTATTGATTTTTTGAATAGCCATAAATTTGAAATTAAAATTCGTTTTAGGAAATTCATATTAGTGAAAACTTTCTGCAAATTTAGCTTGATATTGATGGAGATAAAACAGCCCAGACCACGTTGAGAATACAACCGGTTCCGTACTTTTTTCTTGATTGCCATAGAAACTGAAAACCTTGTTCACAGAAGTATGTGGTGGGAAATGCAATAAGAACTTTTTCAGCCTACTGAAATCGAATAGGCTTAACCTTTAGTAGAGCCCAGAATTCAGAGTAAGAGACTTTCAAATCGTTGCTTCTGCGCCTGATTTTTCGGAAGATCTAAGATTTCTTCTTTAAACCATGGGATATCTTCTCCAAAATCACTGATCTTCACGCCGAACACATTCGTGACACAGCTCTGTTGAAATATATGAACATTTTCTAGCAACTATTTCTTCATTTTGTACCAAACCTTCTGCAAATGATCGTGGAAAAACAATTTAATAAGAGCAAGCTCTGTTTCTGATGAATCTTTCAGCATTGTACTTAGCTCTGCAAAGGCAACTGCTTTATCGGTGGCTAATTTTGCTCTCCAAAGAGTTCATTTTCTTCTTAAATGATTTATTATTTCACTAATGTCTACCAAAGTTTGATTTCGGCCTTCCTTGTCTGAGTTCAATTTATTCAAGTGCCTGAAGATGTCGCCTAAACATGCTGGCTTAGCCACCCAAGAAGCTTCTTTGAAAAGTAGACCAGCTATGCTTCTTCTCATGGAGAAAATCTTCTATTTAGGTCTTAAGTTCAATAACTCATCCAAGGATACAGCCTCGAGACAGCCAACTGGCATTAGAGTGTAAAAGTATGCCATGGTGATGTGATCCTATCTTTTCACACATTTTACGGAAAATGCGCCAGTTCAAAGCTCTGCCCTTTAGAAAATTTACAATTTGGATAACATCATTTAGAACAACATGGCGCAATTTTTGTTTGCGCTGGGCCATCGTACCTTCTGGAATTCATACCTAAAACCAGTATTATATATATATATATATATATATATATATATATATATATATATATATATATATATATATATATATATATATATATAAATATATATATATATATATATACTCTTCAAAATTACTTACTCATAAACTGACATAAACGCTGACCCACTTACTCAATGTAACTTACTTCAGAAGTAAAAAAAACGAGTATAAATTGCCAACCTTTCCTACGCAACTGCTCTGTAAAGCCCCATCTTTCGGATGGGAGATGTCTGGGGGATATTCCACGTGGAATTTCTTGTCCAGCACGGAAGTGTTGTCCTTGCGCTGTAGAAGATTCTAGAAGTTAGTTAGGCTTAAATTTCTAAGCCCCTCCCCTTCCACAAGCGGTAGCCTCGAACTTCGTCTACCACGGACCACCTTTACGCGGGTTAGAATCTCCTCGGCGTGAAGATTCGAGGCCATTCGAGAGTAACGCTGTTTCCCCCACCCAGCGGAAGGGAGCCTCGGATATATATATATATATATATGGCTCGTCTTCCATGTTGCAGACACAGAGTTGAAGAGTCTCGCACAGACCCAAGAAGATTCCCCTAGTTCCAAATCAGGTGCTAACAACAAAGCAAAGTAACGGTTGAACTATTTGTATGTTGGAATTAGCCCCAGCTAGTGAGGTAATTCCATTTGACGATCGTTACCGAGCGATTTTTTTTACTTCACTCATTAAATCCTCTCAAAGCCCTCCTCGTTCGCCCCTCGTTTTCCGGGTGGCCTAAATACTCTCCCCTGGACCGGACTTTACCGCCCCCTCCCCCTTTTGAAGAACCATCATGACGTTAACTTCCCGCTCAGAAGCTCCGAGCGCCCTCGCCTCACGTGCAGAAGGCATCCGTGAAGCCTTACCCTGACGTCTCATCTGAATCCTCCATAAGCCAACCCCTCTTCCCCTTCAGTAACCCATTTGAGTTAATCCTTCCCATTTGAATAGTCTCCTCCTGTAATACATTAATTTTTAACTTCATAGTCTGATGCATAACTCTGCAATTCCCTCCTCGTTTATCGATGTAATTTTGTCCATTTATTCTCTTATTCTCATGTAAATAAAATATTTTTGTATATGTCTCTTTAAATAACCTTGAGCTTTGCCATTACCCAAATTTTACCTAAACTCATTGCACTCTTTCTCGCTGTTCCGCCCATCGAAACTCGTGGAGTTCCGTCTCCTTGTCGGTTTGCCTTTAAGTTATTGGTCCCTCTCCCATAGATATAATATGGTATTGATATAATGTAATGTCATACCACGACATATATATTGACAATCACAGTAAATATAAAACGTAACATGCCAATAAAACTTACGTGATATCCACGTATGTCCACCAACAAAATTATTTCGATACTAAAGATTCTGAAGAAACTGATCTAGTCAAGCTCTAGCCACCTTGGCGCACAATACAAGTATTGGAGCTGTTCATACTTTTATATGTTTGGTTCTACCTACATTTATTACGCTGTATTTTCCGCCACTATTTTTCTGTGCTAGTATGAATGACGATTTGTATTACACAATTAGGATTTTAATAATTATATTTTAACTATTTTTACCTCTGATATTTCTCTCTCTCTCTTTCTTTTATTTATTTATTTTATTTTGGAATTTTTTGTAACCATTCCACGACCCTCAGGATCCCCTTTGCAACCCTCATTTGGGTCCCGAACTTGGGTTTGGGAACCACTGTTCTAAACTCTTGCCTTTGCAGACCAAATTCATATTATACATACAATTCACTTACTCTATCAAAAAACTAAAATAGAATCACTATTTTGGGCGCGATTGCTTTACATATTCTCTTAAACTACGTAATTTTTTTTCGAAGCACTTGAAAATCTCAGTAAGGACCGCCAACCCAGCAATCCAATTTCAACTAAATTACTCTCTTTAAACTCTCGTAAATTTGAACTTCGCAATCAAATTCTTTTATTTTTTTAACTCTAATACTTATTCCTTTCTCAAACAGCAGTTCATTGTCCTCCTTTCCACCTATGTTTATGCAACATCGTTTCTACTGTGCTCAAAATTTCAACCTTAATAAAATTATCAATTCTACATCTGAAGAACCTTTAGTATATCGATCCATTCTTACATGGAACGGTCTCCCATTGGTTTTTAAATAAATTGATTCACTTACCATTTTTAGACCTTTTTAGAGCAAAATCCTAATTCGGTCAAAATTATTCAAATGCTACCTATATATTACAATTACTTGATTTTCTCATTCGTGCGCTTTCTCTCTTTAAAAACTGATTGTTATATTAGCGAAATATATTCTGTTAGTTAATCGATTATTTTTATTAGTATCATTTCTTTTATAATAGCATTAATGTTAATCATAATAACCGCTATTACCTTGATTTCTCAAACAGTATTTTGTCTTCTCTCTTTGTCATCATATTATACTGAAGATATTTATCTAATTAGCCTTTGCTGCCTAATGGTTTGTAACACACATGTCAACAATTTCGACAAAGCTGTCATTAAGCTATTTTGTAACATTCGTTAAAATTTATTCTACTTATTATTATTTTTTATTATTAGTAGTATTATATCGATATACGCCTGACGCGGGAGCAGAACATTTTCTTTGAAAGCTTGTTGGTGTCAAAATGCAACACTACTCGAACCTGCCCCCTAACGAGTAAGGAGCCTTGTTACCTTCGTGTTTAGCTTTGATTGCCATTCTACTCTTTCTGTGAATTTCCTTATTCGGTCAGGGGGTCTCAACATTTATGATGGGGTGAGAACCCTTTTCTGCTACTGCCAGTATAATATCTTCCAACAGAAAACATTCTAGATAACAAGAATATTTGACAAAATTGATTTACATCGGAGGGAATTTACAAAGAATCTCCTTGCACAAAAGTTAACATATTTAAATATTGGGTTCAGAAATAAGTTCTTGCGTTTTTTTAATGTTGTGTTGAGTTAAATTTTGTTGACGTGATTTGTATACCGAATAAGAAACAATAATAAATAATGATAGCAAAATTTGCATAGGTTAGGCTACGTCTCTTAACAGCGTAGACTATTAGGCTTTTGCTTAGGCTACGTCTTGAAGTTGAGTAATGAATCATTGAAGGTTTATTTAGAAGTTGTGTTAATTTACTTTTTGTTCTGTACCATCAAAATGGAATGTCAAATTGAAGGAAAGGCGCATTTTTGACACTTGTTGTTATTGATTTTCAATTGAGACGAAAACAATGCAAACGCAGCCAAAGCTCGTCGCCATATTTTTGCTGTGTACGGAGAAAATGCTTTATTAGAAAGGACAGCTCAATGGTGGTTTTCACGTTTCAAAACGGTCATTTCAATCTTAAGGACGAAGAAAGTTCTAGTCTCCCCATTAAGTTGAATGAAGATCGATTGAACGACCTTCTTCATGAAAATCCTCGTCAATTGACTAGAGAATTGGCTGTAAAATTGGCGTGTGATCATAAAACTGTAGTAAATCACCTTCATTTGATGGGGAAAGTTAAAAAACTCGGTGCATTGGTTCCGCACGCTTTGAGCGAAAGCAACAAACTTTAACGCTCCACGATTGCCGCAGGTTTGCTACCTCTTCACAAGGCTACCTGTGTATATAAGAACAGATTTCTTCACCGCATTATCACTGGCGACGAAAAGTGGTGTGTGTTCATGTCAACATGAACCATCGAAAACAATGGCTTAGCTACAATAAAAAACCACTTCCGTGATTAAAGCAAGGACTTCATCCACGAAAGAAGATGCTGTGTGTGTGGTGGGATTGTGAAGGGATCATTCTTTATGAGCTCCTTGCGAACAACGAGATTGTCAATGCATAACTCTACGTTCAACAAATGTATCGACTCACCGAAGCTATTCGTGAAAAGCGAACTCATTGACGTTATGGAGTCCTTCTGCAACACTACAATGCTCGTCCTTACATGGCTAATATGACAAAAGACGCCATCCAAACACTTAATTGGGAAATCCTGCCGCATCCTCCTTATTCGCCAGACTTAGCTCTATCGGATTTTCATCTGTTCTGATCGCTCTCCAACAATTTGCGCGGCGTTTCGTTCAATACTGATGTGGAATTAAGAACCTGGTTAGACGAATTTTCGAGTCAAAATCTAGAGATTTTTATTGCAGAGGCATCAAAAAACTAGTTGAACGTTGGGAAGAATTCATAAATAACAACAGAGAATTCATTATTGATTAAGTTACATATTGTTATCGATTAAAAATGAAGTTTTTCTAAAAATTTTAATGGTAATGAATAAATTTGTTAAAACCGCAAGAACCTATTCCTCAACCCAATAGAATCCCAAGCAAGGAGTTGGCCTTCCATTGGTTGAATGGTTGATATCTTTATAAGAACGTCTTCTTAGTAAGGTATATAAAGCTCATCGCCAGCATTTGTAGAGCTATTTCCATATTAGCATTATCTTTTACCATTCCAGTTATTCCTCTATATTCTTTTATTTCCTTCATCTCTCTCTCCTTCCTTCAACTCTTTAGTGGAAACGCTCTTTTTGGTTACAATAAATCTTTTCCGTATGACAGATCAAGTATGGATAAAAAGCTGAAATAAAAATTAACTATATAAAGGTAAAATATTTAAGACCGCCATAACCTAAATTTAATGTTCATTTACAACTGTTCATTAACGATTAATTACCATTTCTAAAATAAACAAGTAGAAAAGGACCTGTTAAACACAGAAAGTCGAAATGATGCGTTTTACAAACCTTGGGCTCACAAATATCTCATTTTAAGGATCATTTAAATATTCATACAGCGTCTCCCATGTAGAACACCATCCATCTTTGTAAGAAGAACAATCCGAAAAGGAGGTAAAAGATTCCAACCACAAAATAAGAAAAAATATGTAAGAACCATAAAAGAGATGCAAAACACGTACAAGAGCTCAATAAAGAATATGTTGATAAATAAATATCATTTGATTTTATAAGAAAGAAGTACTGCGTTATTAAGGACTTAATACCAAGATAGACCGTGATATAAAAACCTACGTGGAGATGACCACCTCACAAAGCAGTATGAAAAATATTCAAGTAGCTACACTGGGGAAGTCTAAATGCCCTTGTGCAAGAATGCAGTGCCAAACATGGCGAGCATTTCCCAGATAGCGTTAGCACCAATGAAAGATACACCATATATTGTGATAAAATCATTCCCTTTGCCACTTTCATGCAAACCTTGACCATAAACCATATAATGGCCTTTGATACAGGTGCAACAAGACAGCCCTGATGATGGAAGTTAGTCTACTAAACAACGATGAACGTAACAGAGCAGAGCGTGAGGTATATCCAAATACCAACCCCCAAAGCACCATAATATAGAATATACGTGGAGGCTGAAAGATGTACCCATCATAACCGCTATCATATAGGCCACTAGGTTAATGAAAGGACCTCAAAAACTTTATATTTTCTATTCTTCGCATTTCCAAACTTCAGAATTCAAACTGCAATATCAAATATTGATACCTGGATTAATAAATTTTATATAAATCAATTCTCTCAAACGCATCGCTGAGAAATGTCTAGCAATGAAAGAGAGAGAGCCTCACATAAAACGATTCTATGAGTGTGAAAAAACAAACTAAGAACTAAATTAGGCAGAGAGGAATGATAATTTTTATCATAGCTTGGGGAGTGGAGTAGTGATTAACGTGGACATGGCATGGAGAAATCAAAATATATCAAATATTTAAACATAGACTAGTATTTTTTATATAAATAGATTATCATAAAACCTTAAAAATAGCACAAAATGAAATGCCTTTCCCCCCAATTCATCCCCAACCTTAACAATTTTCTAGGGAGAGTTGATATCAAGAGGTGAAGAAGATTTGAACATTTAACTTATCCCTTAATTTAGCTTTTAGGAAGAGAAAAGCAAAAACGCATCAGAGAGCGAAATTTTGTAATGTATCTTTAGCCAAACGATGAGAAGCAGATTAATCCAAATACATTTCTTTGCAGGTTATAAACACCACTGGGATCTCGTGAGTGAGCGAACAGGAGAATCATCGCGTCTTTATGACGTTGAAGCCTCGAAAGTTCATTTGGTCGCAGCGATTGATATCTATGAAGACGACGAAGCTGAACTCTTGCTGTGCCATAACCGTACGTACCTATTCTATTATCTTCCGAAACGTGCATCTAGAATCGGCTATATCTTTATAACATCAGGATTTTATAACCTGGTGCGTCTATTTAGCATTTAGAGGCAAGAAGCCGATTCTAAATGTGGTTGATAACAACCCTAAGCTTGTATTACGAGGGATAATCTACTAATATGATATTCCTAGAACTGGCAGTATGGGGGTTGTGAAGCTTCGGAAGCAATTACTTCCACGTTAGAATCAGTCATTGTATATATATTTCATCATTGATTTTCATCTAAAAGGAGATTTTGCAAAATATTTGATTGAAAACAATAGTTTTCTAAAGAAATTAAATTGTATAGAAGGTAATGAAATTGAAAAATAGTGTCTAATTAAAGTTTATTCTTATCCAACTTTAAACACTATGGCGATAGTAGTAAAACATTTAAGTGATCAAAATATGTAACGAAAATTCTCTATCAAGCGCTACAACCTAAGAAGTGTGCCAATACAAGTATTAGTCTAACTTGAAGAGTATAATGCAAAAAGCAATACTAGTGATATGAAAACTCGTATTTAAAAATGATAGACGTTCGATGTCAATAAGTAAAATTTTTACAAAGAATTAGTAATTCGAGAAGGGAAGTTGGCCAGTAACTTTCAACCTGAGATAATGGTTTTCCAAATTTCGGAATGAATATAATTTTTTAAGGTTTACTTCATCTGGATAATACGAGTATATTGTGTTTAAGTAGGCATTAAGCACACTCGTTAAAATTTTAGATGGTAACTATTAGCTCTTTGATGGTAATTTTTGCGTCAATTCTTTTGTTGGTGTCTCGTTCCTCTTCGACTTAGTCATGCGGGTATGTTCTTTATATTTGTTTGTTTAATAATTAAACTATTTGATTATCAAAGTCAATATCATAGTTTTCATTTTCTTACTTGCTTATGTTCAACCCATCTACCCAATTTTCCTTGAATATTCTTTTGGTTTCACATTTATCCTTGATCCTACTTCCTCTTCTATCCTTAATCTTCATTTCTTCTTGTTTTGGGTCATTTCTATTTTTTTTACCTTTCCTCAAAATTCACTCAGTGTTATTTCGTTAATTATACTTTGAATAGCCTCGTCTCAATTATTCTTTTGTTTTTCGGTAATTTATGTTGGGAATTCTTTCATTTTCCTTCTTTCTTCGGCTTAAATAATTTTTCCATGTTGTTCATTTCTTTTGGGTTTTCTCTTTTAATTCTCATATTTTCAATCTTTGTCTCATCTCTAAGGTTCATTTGAATAATTTTATTCTTTTGTAAGCTACTATGAGAATATTTCCATGATCTTCTGCTTGTATAATGGTCCTGATTTTTTCTAGGTTTTCGTCTAAAGTAGCTTCTATGAATCGTTTCGTAAATTAGTTCGTAGTACTTTTGTATTTTTTCCAGTCGTCTTTGTGACATTCGAGTATATACCTTCTATTTCTTTGTGGGGACATGACTGGGTTGTTTGCGGTGAATAGTGTTTTTATATGGTCACTGCGGAGCGCGTCTATCGGTTCCAAATAATAATTGGAACCACCCTATAGCTGTTTTTTTTTCGTGTTGAGCTTGTAATATAGGTCAGGAAATCCGGTACAGTCATTTTAGTGTCTGTCATTCAATTAGGGTTTGTAGGCCGATTTCAGCTATGTTTTTCGTTCTGTAACTGTTTCGGACATCTTGCGTTTAGGTTACACATGAAGATGGCTGGGTTTCTGTTGTTAAATAATTTGACGAAATTTTTTATCGGAATATTGGGTAGTAGGCGGTAACAACTATTTTATTAGTTAATTCTATTTTATTGCAATGGAGAGATAGTATTTGGTTAGTCCTTGTTACGTTTTTTAGTCTAGTTCTTTTTCATTTCTATGGCTACAGCATCGTAATATTCTTCCGTTGGGTTAGTGGTGATTTTCTTGTAATTCCATATCTTTATTATCTCTTCAATCAGTTTAGTCCCATGTGCAAAGATTAGAATTACTCTGGATCGATAATTCTGAAAATATTTTCATATATCTTTGTTTTATCTTTACATCGATTATTATTTACCTATAGTATTGTTAATTTTCTTCCATTCATGAATGTTGTATGCGTTTTTCTAATGAAATGTGTTTCCTGTTACTTGTTAGAGGATCTTTTCATTACTGTTTATATTTCATGCTCTCTTTATGTGGAGAATTCTTTCTTACCTTTACTATTTGTCTTTGTAGGTGGGGCTAGTGCTGTCTCATTTAAAGAATTGTTTCGTTTTGTTTATATATGTTTGCATTTTTATTATTGCCACTCGTATTTCTTAATTGTTGGATTCAGTGTCTTTATCGTTTGTTCTGATATTTTGCTATTGAAAATAACTCGGGCTCATTTTGAAATTTCAACTGCTTGATCCCATTCTCTTTCAATGTTGCATTCAGTCTTGTTGCGTATGATACTGGTTGTGCTATCTTCGTTAAGTATTAATTTAGTATTTACGGTAATATCTCTTAGGCGAGGAGTTCGTCAATATAGGCTTGTAATTCTACTGTTGAATTTACATTCCATGCTGTTGCTGCATAGGAGATCTTGATTGCCTTTTTTTTTTCTTGCATTACTGGCTCTTTTCTTTTTATTACTTCTTTACTTTTAGGACAAGCCTTAACCATTGCCCTATGTTTATGTTGCAGCTAATGCATTTTTTATTGTACTTATGCAGTTTCTCCTGCCATGTGGTTAGCTACATTTGAGCCTATTTCAGTGTCTTTATAAGGGTAGTTTATGGTAGTGTGTCAGCCTCTTGTAGCAAATGAAACACATCTGTATATTTATATATATACGTCTGTTTGGATGTTTGTAGTTGAGATGCATAATTTGTAGGCAAGGAGTCCCTAGTGTATCAGTGGCATTATAGGCCCAATTTATCTCAATAGTTTATCTTCTCTTGGAAAGATAATGAACACTTGTTGATTGGGGAGAATTATTTGAAATATTTAATTATTTCTAAATAATCAATAGCTATAGCTTACAGTTTGCAACTTATTAATGATTCAACCAGGCTGGAAGAATAAGATAAAATAGTCAGATATTAGTTGCTGATAGGGTTTAATTGCGGCTCTCTTAAAATGGCACTTATGAAATCTGATGAACATTGCTGTTTTCTATGCATTCAGTTCCCTTTCTGGTACCCTTGTTGCTATTTCGGTTGATTAACACACAATTCTAAAGAGATGTGTGCGTTTCTTGAACTTTATTATACCCTTATTTTTTAGACATGATTGATTCTCTTTGGAGTTTTGTTTAACTCCTTGTGTTGAGTTCTCTCCTACCTATGACTCTTCCTTACAAAGGACAATGCTTCGACTAAGTACAATTCATGAGGAAATTTTTGCTTCAAGAAATATAATTTTTTGTGCAGTCGGTCGACTTCAACGGCACTAAAAGCACCAACGCTTACACCCCCTTTATTGACCTATGATGCAAAAGGCATACCCACGACGAAGGCCCTTAATAGTGATGGATTGCCATGTGCTGTTACAACTCGTCTATTTCTTTCTCATTTGGGGGCAAAAGGGGCCGAGAATGCCCCACCACAACTCCCGTCCATTCACACCTATCAGCTGGCGCGTCTTCAGTCAGACCTTTCTCTTTCTCTCACTCATTCCCACAATCAACCCATATTAAGTAAGATCTTCCGTCCTTTCTATTACCCTGACACTCCCTCTGGTATATGCCCTTTCTTAACTATTAATATTCACTTTTCTGGCATGTTTATACCACCTTCAATAACTTTTGGTCACAAATTCACTCACACCTTTCCTCACACTATGAAACCCTCATACCCAGTTGTTGTTCACACTATCCTCTATTCCCATACCAAGCTTCCCTTTCAACATGTCCATTTACACTGACCTAACTGTAAACCTTCCTTCCCTTGCCATATCCTAGTCCCACTGCCATACATCAGCCTTTTCACCCGTATACTAATTTGCAGCTTCTAGTCACATTCCACACTCAAACACATATCATTCACTAAGGCCCGAATCATCTGAGACTTTCTACCCTTTGAAACATTGCAGTCATATTCTGCCTTATCTTTACCACTATGAATTACAATGCGGTATATTTATCACTATTAATTACAATGCCTTATATTTAACACTATCATTTAAAGTGCATTAATTTAACACTATCAATTACAAAGCCTTATTTTAGCGCTATCACATTTACTATGCCTTATATTTACCAGTATCATTTGCAAAGCTTTATTTTTACCCATAAAATTTCCAATGCCTTATCTTTACCACTATTATTTATTGTGCCTTATCTTTACCACTATCATTTACAATAAATCCTAGATACTTAAATCTTCGCATTTATTTAAATACGACAATAAGGAGTTGGATATAACATCCTTCCCCCTTTTCATCTCTAAATCCTATTACCCTTCTTTTTTTAGCCACCTTCCTCTCACACACCCTGGCCAAAACTTCGAGCAACATTCTCAACCAGCGGTACCAGACTATCATGATATTCCAACATAGATAGAATCCATTTCTCCCTGCTCCTCCTCAATTTTACACTTCTCTAATTACTTCTATCAATATAGATATTAAACAGTCATAGTGGCATCACACAAACCTGCCCTACATGCCACATCTATCCTACCACTCACCTCAGCTATCTTTGAACCTAACGCATACCTTACTCTCCACATAAAGATTCTTCACTCCATCCAACAGTTAATCATCCACTATATATATTCTTAGCATCTGCCATAATGTTTCTCTATCTACACTCTCATAATATTTTTTTAGAACCATGTATCTAGCACACTCTTTACGACTCACTTCTCCTGTTTTTCTTTTAGCAGTCTCACTGAAATTACTTGATTCTCATACACAACACTCTCAAACTCTTTCGTTCATCCACTACTAATCCCTCAGTTATCTTTCTTCTCCACCAATTATAATTCTTTTTCAAACACTTCACCTTAAACGTTGAAAATATTTATTTCACAATAGTTTTGGATTTCACTCGCCCCCCGCCCCTTTAACTGACACAATGTCACTACTACAGCACTTTTCCATTTTCAAAGCACTCTTTCAGTTTCGAAAGTTTTACATCACAGCCACCAGACCCATTCCATAACACAATATCACTACCACTTTTTTGGCATCTCATCGACTATATCATCTACTCATTATTTACTCTCTCACGCCACTACCCGATTTTCACCGATGAAGATAAACATATTTACATTTACATTATCTTTCGTACCACAATAAAATAACTCATCAAAAAATTCTTTCTCTCTTCTTTCAACCTACTCGTTGTTCCTAATTATACATCTCCTTCCTAATTTTTTCGCTTCTTTCCACAATAGCTTCCTTTCCTACCTTATTGATTTACTTCATTTTCTTCTCTCTCTATGCATTTTTATTCCCCACAGGTATACCGCATTCCAGTTATCCTATCTCGATCTGTTACTCATTCGTTCATTCAAATCTCCTACAACCATCAACTGACACACATTCCCAATACCATCTACGATTTGTAAACAAGTCACTCCAGATCATTTCTTTCTCAACTATACTCCTATTATTATAGGCTATATACACTACAGGCACGTATTGTCTGAGCCTTGCAAATCTCAACTTCACCCAAATAATTCTCGATCTCTGATATTCATATCCAAAAATTGCATCCTGTGACTCCTCACTTAATGACAATGACACTGCCACACATTCTTTCATTCCAACTCATTAATCTATACCTGCTTTCACACTATTTAATCCATCCTACATAAACTCTTCATTCTCTTTCATGTTTGTCACATATAAAGTAACATTCTGCAATATTCTTGTTATAAAGACACTTCATATCGCTCCCTTCTTTTCCTCATCACATATACGCCACACTTTCCGCACACATCGCGATTCATACATTGCCAATGATTAGCCAGTCTGACTGGCCGTGGTCCACGACAGCCTCGCCCATTACCTTCATTGTCTATTGCGCTGGCCGAGTCACTTTTTAGGAAAAGCAGCAGCAGGCGACGGTGTAGGTATTCTTCTTCCGTCAGATAAAGATCTATTGTTCAAAAGAATGAAAGTATGGTGAAAAGAGAAAAGTTAATTACAATGATCATTTATCGCTTAATTTTTTGTAATTATTCTAGGGAATCATTCGTTGAGACAAAAGAGTGGTGAAGCTATCATTGGATTACTGTAATATAATGGAAGGAAATCAAGTGATAATAGGGTAAATTGCTTCAAAAAGGACACGGATCTGAGATACTTTGACATCGTTACCCATTCCTGAGCCACTTCCACACGGATACCCATTCCAGAGAAAATTTGACATGGATAACCATGATTGAGGCAATTCGGCTTAGTTACCCATAAATGAGGCACTTCAACATGGTTACGTATTCCTGAAACACTTCGACATGGCTAGTCATACCTTAGGCACTTTCACACGATTACCCATACATTTGGCACTTTGCCCTGATACACATACTTAAAGCAATTCAACATGGTTACCGATTCCTGTGCCACTTCAACAAATTATGAAAGCTTCTTCCATAAAAAAGACATTGCATAAAAATGAACTTGGGTGGGACTATATAGAACCCCAACATGCAAACTATCATATAAGCCACAGCAAGAAAATTTGAATCAAGAATATATGAATTAATAGCACTTTAACAGCTAGCAACCACAGATTACCTATTAAGAGAATCATAATGTCAAATCGAAAAGAGCAAATATTATGACAAAGAGAACAAACAAGCTCACTGAAACTTGACATCTAAAGTAAATTGAGTACCTTCAAATTACACGAGGAACCAAGTTCCATGAAATTATTGATTAAGTAACAGAATACACGTTAGAAATCTAACCTTTTTATAAATGCCACTTTGGCAAATAACAATGAAGCGTGGTAATTTAACATACTACTACGTGACGCTATGAAATGCGATTTAGACAAATGCTAAAAAATAAGATGGCATGGAACTATTGGTGAAAGACTGGAATATACTGAATTCAACAGGCGTTTAAAAACACTCAGGGTAGAACATCAAACCTATTTTTCAGAACAAAATTATTGCAAAAAGAAAATCAACAAACTAGATGAAACAACACATAATTTATAGAAAGCATATGGCAAAACTAACAAAAAATACACACCAAAATGCGAGACTAGGGAAATTTTATTAGGAACTCTATGAATGCAATGGTAGCCACACGGTAGATAATTTCTCAATAAACGAGGGCGAATTCCCATGAGTGGGAAAGGCAAAGACTTCCACGGACCTAAAAAGATAAGAGAGCGGCTGGAGAGGATGGAGTAACAATCGATGTTATTAATACTGGAGGACCTATTATTAGGTAGTCTGTTAATAAAAAGTTTTGGTTAATTATGGGATTATGCCCACTCTCGAATTTTGTGGGTGCTTTGTTATAAATATCTCTATTTAAAAAAAAAATACGCAAAGGCTATATCGTTTGAGTATATCGTAGATATACTCAATATAGCACTTCGACTAATTAGTATGTGCAAATTTCGAATTATGTTGTAATGACGAAAGAAAGATTGGCCGCCATCTCGGGAGACACATTCTGAGTTGGAATCACATTATATGTAGTGTATTACATATCATTTTGAAGTGAATTATTTTAGAATTAAAAGATGATATAGACGGTTCATATTAATCAATTTTAAGGAAAATATGATTGATTTAAATAGATTTCGGAGGCGAGGCTTATATGTCAGAAGTCAAGCAACGTCGGAAAAAAACTAGAGACCCAACGACATTTAGCAATCACCTTATAAATTCGAATCTAATGTTAGGCTTACAAATTAGGAATATTAAGAGTTTATTTAAATTTGGTGGATGCAACCACCTCAAATTCAAAATTATCTTATAAATGATATATATTACAAAAGATATATATATATATATATATATATATATATATATATATATATATATATATATATATATATATATATATATATATTATATATATATATATATATATATATATATATATAGGAAAAAGCTCACAAAGTATCACGTGAGGGTAGAAAATAAATGCAATGTCTTCTCAGTTTGACCTTGCTACCTGCTTCTTGTCATACTTAATGTGAATCTTTACCTTCCCCCTTCCGTCTTCCTCATTGGTGATTTAGAGGTGGTCTTTTATACTTTTCTTTTGTATATATACCTCTAATATAATATTATTTATTGTAGTTATCCTTGATAAAGAACTTAATAAAGTTCGAAAGTACTCGGAAACACTATTTCATTTTTTCCTGCGGGACATTGCATTCATATATATATATATATATATATATATATAGAAATTATCCAAAAATTCAACGGTGGGCATAATCACAAAATTAACTAGTTTTTATGGATAGTAGGATTTCAATATCATTTTTTTGAAGGTTTTGTTTTGCTTTTATCCTAAAAGGTAAGAGAGAAACTTAAGAATTACACCTCATTTAATTTCTCCTGTAGTATAACATATTATTTTCCAAAGTAGCAAACACCAGAATAGCACTAACGATCGTCTCCAGTCAGCCACAGGAACAAGCAGGTGACAGAATTATTTATTATTTATGATCATCTGTAGTCTGTTCAACAATTATTTCGCACAAGTAATTATTTTGAGAGACATTTCTACAGGACTTTTATAAGGCTTTTCACTCGATAAGCACCGAATTTGTTAATAAATAACCTCAGAAACTATAATTACCAAACATTTATACGAATATACTTCTGCATATAAAGTCATGCAACTTTGTCCTTTAGGCTGCAACCCGTCAGTAATAAAATACAAATAATAAATGAATGAGCAAGGGACGCAGGGGGGTAGGGGGTTCATATCAAAGTGCTGCGTATGAATTAAGAGTGATCATTATAATTGATGGAAGATATTTTATACTTCTATGCAAGTATTACGATGGCTGATGACATCGTATTACTAAGATCGCATTGATAACATAATTATCAAAACCAGTTTCATTATGGAACTAAAAAGAATTTTTAAAAAGAATAATAATGTTAAATAGTTTGGAATAATATAGAGTACCTGGAAGAGGAATCAAATTTTAAAGCAGGTCTAAGAATGTGTATAGTCAGGACATTTTGTGAGGGCTGGTAGAAAAATGGATCAGGAAAAAACAAAATTTGGTTGGAGAATAGTTGGAAAGCTTAGCTATCTCTTGCAACGAGAGATGACTGATTCAATGCTTAAAAATCAACTTATTTAATCGAAGTTTGTTTATAATTTTTACGTATAGAAAGATATCTAGGACACTAAACCCAAAGAGACTCAAAAGCTAATGATACGTGAGACACAACTCCTAAGCAACCATAAAAGAAATAAATCGAAACAAACAGGGACAAATTTAGTAAATATATGAAAATTAAGATTGTTTTTTAAAGAAAAAGCTCATCTGGCGACTGCCCACTAGGGCAAAACCTCCATAATCACGCTAAGGCCTACTAGTAAGCTAGATTATAAAACAAATAACAATATATAAATAACAAATATAAAACAAAAAGACGAAAACTAAGCACAAGGTAAAAATCAAATAAAAAAAAGCGGCAGAAAGACAACAAGAAGAAAGCGCGCTCCTGCTTCGGGGATAAGCCCCAGTTCCCTCGGCGCAGGAGCATGGAACCTACAAAATATACAGTGAAATAAGGTGAAGGAGGCCAGCCTCCTCCAAAATGTATAGTCTACAAGTCTGTGTCCACGAATCCCTCCCGAATTCCAGGGACAAGCGGTAAGCACCCCGCTCTTCCCGGTACCTGAAAAAGGTAACGTGTGCGAAGATAAGCCAGAATGGGACATTTGACAAGAATGTCCCAAACAATCTGGGGTACAAGGCAATTGTCGCAATAAGGGGCAGGCGAGCGCTCCATAAAATAATGGTGCGTCCCGTAAGTGTGTCTAATTCGGAGACGACAGAAAGCAACCCGAAGCCGTGGCCGCATTAGGGGGTAAGTCCATAGGCACAGAGGCGGCGCAATAACACATAACTTTAAGTTCCCTTCGACCGTCACCGATCTTCTGTGCCAAGCCACCCGGAGTGCATCCCGTATCCTACCATGTAGTCGGTGTGAGGAAGAGCGAAACGCTGGTCTGGTCGTCCAGTCCCTGGAGGCTATTTGGTGCCCTCAACGCCATGCTCAATACCTGCAATTCTTACATGCCCATGGAATCCAGCAGAAGATAATCTAGATATCCGACCGGCTCACTAAAAGACGTGGCGTCACGGATACCGCGAACCAGGGTATGCGAAGATTGCAATGCCCCAAAAGCATTCATGGTGCTCTGTAAGTCACTATAAATCACAATCTGGTTTCTTAACCTGGCATATAGCATTATCTCCCGTACCAAACGGTGTATTGCAACCAGCGTACTCCAGGCGCTGTAGAAGTTTGGGAGCATAGGCATGGCGACAAAAAGTTAGAGTGTTACCTTCCAGTGTGGCATCCTGAGCAGAACCAGGGACACCACCGGCCCGAGAGCTCTACTGAGCTCTGGAAAGAGTTTTCAAGCCCTAAATCCTAGGTCCTTAGTGTATGACTGGCGTCTCGCGGCAGCATAGGTACCATCGAGATCAGCAGCAGATGCAGTGAGAGCTGTTGATGACTGAGGGGGACGACATGATAACGCGTACAGTCGACTAAGGCACTGTTCAGGGTGCTGAGCGAGTGGCATCTCCCCAGCATCGAGGAGTAGGTTCTCAATGGGGGGACATATGGACGGTAGTGGTTGCCAGGTGAAGGCAGGTGTGGTTGATCGAGTCCACCACAATACATGCTCGGCTGTGAATGCATAAAACTCGTATCTGTACTCGAGCTTTGAAAGAACAAAGGATAGATAAAAAAGTAAGCCAGTAGTCCTATCATCGCTCCAGGCGCTTAATTTCTCGGAGCAGAGAATATTTATGGCAGAGGAACAAAATACCCTAAAACTGTTAATATAAGCTTCACAGGTGAGCGTCGGTGAAATACAAGACCAAGGAAGCGGGGCGAGTCCACCACCACTAGGCGATTCCCATTTAGAAACAAGTCTGGGTCAGTGTGGAGCCATGGATAGCGATAGAATTGCACCACCTTAGTCTTGGCCCCAAAAAACAAAAGCCTATGTGCTTTCGCATAACGAGAGACTCGGCTCAATGCCTGAGTTAGCATCTGGGCCAGGTCAAAAGATATCGAAAGGTCGTCCATGGAGAGCTAGTGAGAACATCTTCTGATATAACCGAATTTTACACTGAGGACACTTCCCTGCATTACATTGTCTTCAGATATAAATATTTTAATGTTTTCCCTCGCCCCTATTGTGTGGAGAGTCTCCATGATACCGTATCGCCATACAGGTTAATAGGCCTTCACCAGATCGAAAAATACCGTGAATTAGTGCTGTCTACGAAGGAAGGCCTTGTATACGGTATTTTTCCGGAGAGTGGAGCTTGCGAAAGCCGCATGCGGAAAAGACAGATGGCTTTGACTGTCGAGAAAAAAAGGGTACTTTAACATTTACTACATTCTCTGTTAACTTGCACAGGCAGGTGGGTAGAGAGATTGGGGAGAACCCAGCCGGGTTTGAGTGATCTCTACTCGAGTTGCAAAAAGCAAGCTCAGTATAAATTCGCCAGTAGTCTGGTAGGATACTCTTTATCCAGATCTAATTGAACAAATCTAACAGATAGGCCATGCCTCATTCACCCAGGTGTCCAAGCATGGCATACGTGACATCGTCTGTACCAGGTGAAGTTGCCGCACACGAAGCGAGAGTGGAAGGCAACTCACTCAAAGTAAACCTGTCGTTAAAGTGTTCTCTGCCTCTGGAGGTATAATCCAATCGGCGGCCTTCCTCGACATCACGACACGCATTAAATGCTGGTTGAATGGCATCTCGGATAGAAAATACGGAGAAAGAGTTCGTGAAGGATTCCGCAAAGAACACGGGGACGGATTGCGGTTCAATCTCCTGCCGAACGGGAAGGGGGTCCTGAGATAACTTTCCACAAATCCTTTTGACTCGCCTTCTCACCTCTGCTAGAGAGGTCTTCCCGTTAAGTGAAGACACGTTTGCCGCCATGAACAGCGGTGGGCGTGTTTTGAAATATACGGAATCCTATCCCTAGCTCGACGAAATACACCGACAGTAAAATCGTTTCAGCTTCTAGCGCATGTAAGCATAACGCTTCCATTTAATAGCCGCCTCACACTGGGCTGACCACAATGGGAGCGGTTGGCATGTAAAACGGCCAGATGTTCTATGAATACTAGTTAAGCCAATTACGATGAAGTTGGCGGGAAAAACTCAATAGCCTCATCAACTGACCTTATCTCCTCGACAGAGACAGATAAATTATTTATTTCCTGAAATGCGGACCAACGCGGCTGGCTCTTAGGTGGCAGCAGCTCCAAAACTATATTTGAATGGGAAAGTGGTACCATCATGGAGGTAATCGACTACTCCCACCCAAAATCAGGCTGTGCATCCTTTGACCCCGCCCAGCAGGATTAACAAAGAACTCACGAAAACACTTTGACTTTATAGGCTCCTCCTTGCGTTGAGATTGATGGAAGAGAAGTTACGCCCTCCTTAATTCACGTTAGTATTAATATAAGGAGAGAAACCTTGCATGATTCATGATACTTGAGTCTCGTTTCTGACTTGTACATTAGTAGCATTATCCTTATTCGCGTCAAGAGTCCGTTCTTCGTCCTCGATCCATCCACCCATAGCCCGAACAATCTTACGCAGAAGGAGACTTACACGAATCACTGAATATTAACACTGATAGTCAAGACTTTGTTATTTCGCTTGCCCAACGTAAGGTAATCCTAAACCGAGATTAAGGCCTACAAAACCGCCATTTTTCTTACCAGTCATTACTTCTACCAAGAGATAACCAAGGTACGTTTAGAACCCAGCCGACTAGCGGATATCCGGTAAGAACATTTTTATTCAGCCCAAACTTGACAGTAAGACCATAACCACTTTCGCATGACTACCAGCAAAAGTGTTGACCACCTTCGTAAATAAATAACCAATCGACATACCACCATAAACTGGAAACCTATAAACAGGTGACGGGCTACCATAAGTAAGCTGACAATCTCGACCCCTGATCAATATGTGAAAATTCTTCAGGGAGGCTTTGCCCAATAGTGGGATAAAATTCACAGAAAATGTTGAGGATAATCTGCATACATATTCGTATAGATTATTCTCATTGTCGTCAGTGAAGCCACGCTTTGAGCATCCCTTTCCCAGAAAGAAATTAGCAATAAGAGAACTTCAGCTCCTTCGTGCCTACCCAGTGCTGGATGAGACGCAATGAGTGGAGTACCTCCTCCACCTTTCACTGGCGAGCGAGCGCCGACCTAATTGGGCCACACCACCTTCAGCACCTTCAGGAGTTAAGGCAAGAGAAATGGAAAGCTAGCATACAAGGTCAAACCTTCTCTATGTGGCGGGTTCTGCGGAAAATAGCCCGGGTATTTTTGTCTAACGCAAAACCACTGGTATGCTTTGAGGACCTCTTTCTCCTATTGGTCCCAGGCAGCTTCTTCAGGATAGATGAGGAGGACAAGTTCCTTCATAAGTAACTACCATGAAGATGTAATCAATTCTTGTGCCATCTCTTTTCCTTTTAGCTGTTTGCATTCATAACAACATGCTGGTGATGCTTGCCTGCCTCCTCTCGTGGTACAAAGAGTTTCATGACTCCCCAATCATCGGATGTGAATTGGGCTTCTAGATGTACTTTTGAATCCGATGTAATGTTCCCATTATTCTTTTGCCTCCCAAAACATTCCTTTATGTCAGTGTTTCCCAAACGTTTTTTGTCGTGACCCTGAACAGAAATTGATCTTTGTTCGGTGACTTTCAGAAAAGAAATATTAATTCATTATTATTTTAGCTTTATCCAATTAAATAAAGCTACTGAAATTTACTAATTAATGTAATATAATATAGATTGAAGTATATTGGAGGCAAACCTTCATACTCAAGCAAAGAAAAACAAACTTTTGACTACCAACTGTAATACTGTTTCATGAATCATGCCTTCTGACTATTCTACTACCTTTGACTGCTGATAAATACATATTTAGTTTTATCAAATATATTTTAAGGATATTGGCCTTTTTTCAATAAACAATATATTTTTAATTTTTTATCTTGATTGAAGATAGTAAATGCACATTTTCATATTAATGTAATTTATTGGAACAAGGAGCAATCAAAGAAAACAAACTTTTGGTTGGCAACTTTTTCTGCCCCTTCAATTAGAAAAATTGCAAAAAGTATTTTCCTGACTATTGTGATGTTCCTTCATATTATAGACAAGTTTCTCCAGATTTTGCTTGATGTTTATGGAAAGAAGACAGCGCAGATTAGGTTAAGGGTCCACATTGATCCTTGCTTTATTATTGATCGTCACAAGAGCCGAGAATTCTTGTTCACAAAATTATGGAGTAGTAAATAGAATAATAGCTTTTCAGCTTCATAAATCTGAATACTTTTAACCTTCAGTTTAGCCCAGAATTCAGAGCATGAGAGACTTTCCAAACTTTGCTTCTGCACCTGAATTTCCTGAAGATCTAATAGATCTCAAAATCCTGGTATATCTTCTCCAACCTCACTGACGGTCACATTCATCACATTCCTGAAGCAGCTTTGTTGACAAATAGTTTTCTTACTCGTATATAATGTCGGCAAGCTCGATTTCTGACGAATCTTTCAGCACTACACTTAGCTTTGGAAAAACAGCTAGTTTTTCCGTTGGCTAATTTTTCTTTCCCAAGTTTCTTCTTTAATGCTGTAACATTTTTACCCATGTCTAGCATAGTTTTATTTCTGCTTGCATGTCCGAGTTCAATTAATTCGAGTGCCTGAAGATGTCGCCTAATTATGGTAGCTTTGCCATCTTTGAAACAGTCGCTCAGCTTATGCTTCTTCTCTTGGAGAAAACTTCTATTTCAGTTTTTGTTCAATAACACGTCCAAGAATGCGGCCTTCAAGATAGCCAACGGATATTAGATTGGAAAAGTAAGTCTTTCTGATGTGATCCAATCTCTTCACACAATTTACGGAAAATGCGCGCGTTCAAAGCTCTGACATTTATAAAATTTACAATTTGGATAAAATCATTCAACACAACATGGTCTTCTGGCTGGAGTCGTTAAGAGGCTAAGTTTTCCCAATGTGAGAAACAATGTATTATTATGACAACAGAACTTTCTCCTTTAAACCCACTGACAAAACCTACTCGACTTCCCATCATCGATGGCGATCCATCAGTACACACAACCAAACAGTTCAACCACTCTATTTTATGTTTCTTGAAAAAACTGCCCACCATACCAAAGATATCTTTTCTTGTGGTAGTTGTTGATAGGGCATTACAAAACAGAAATTCTTCCAAAATTCTTTCATCTCCTCTGTACTTCATCAAGACCATGGGCTGAGGTTCATCGGCAATGTCCATAGATTCATTTGTTTGAAATGAAAATTAACCAGCTTTATTTAGTGCCACAATTAATTGATCCAAAATATCTAATCACGTGAGATCAATTCGACATTATCGGCGTTGTTAGAAAGTGGGCGGACATTTCCTGATCAAATTCTTAGATGTATGAAGCCATATTTCAGAAAATCAGATTTATACGCCACTTTGGTCTTGCGCTGGACCATCGATCATGCTCGAATTCATACCTGAAATGAGCATTTTATATATATACATATGTATCATAAATTGTTCTAAATTACTTATTGATAAAGTGACATAAACGCTCACCCACATTTACAATGTTAAATACTTAAGACATAAAACACACATGTATAAATTGCAAACTTGATCACACCAGTCATAACAATAACTTTTCCTTAGCAAGTTTCCTTTATGGGTGAAAATTTCCAAGCTTTTGCTATATGCTTGGAATACTTGAAGGGAATTACTTATATATTATGTTTTAATTAATTGGTTCTATATTTTAATTGTCTGAACTTACAATTTGATGCTAGGAACTATCATTAATGCGTAGGAAAATGTTACTGAAATCTTTTTGCGGAGAGAATTTTTAACCATACTTGCATCGAGGATCTCATGTGGTATTTTATAAACTCGATTGTTCACCATTTTTCTTTGGAGCCTAGCCATTTTTTATCCTCTTATATATTTGCTAATCATTCTTACTTATTTATTGGTTGGAATTCTTTTTCCTTGGTTGAAATTATGATATTTATTGTCAGATGGGTGTTGCAATCCCATAGGTCCTGCTGAAATCAAGGTCTGCAGACTAAAATGTCCCTGCTCTCACTTATTTTGATTTAAGGCCTTACAACCTTCAAAATTTTTAATAGTTTCGAAATAACCTTGGGAGGAACTTGGTAATTTTACCATTTAAAATAAAATGTAAAACAACATAAGGCTTTCAGATTTTGTTAGAATTAGCCAAATAGATATAATGTTATTGTCAAAACAAAATAGTTACCGAACTAGCCTTGGGAGGACTTTGGCAATCACATCGTTCGAAAGAGAATGTAGAAGAACATAAGGGTTTCAAGTTTCCTTAGAATCGGCCGCCAAATATTAATGATGTTATTGGCACAGCAAAATAATTCTTGAGCTAATCTTGGCTGGACTTTGGTAACTATATTATTCATAACTATTCGGCCGCCGAATAGTTATTGCCAAAACAAAATTCCAGGGGTAACCTTAGGAGAACTTTGGCAATTATATCATTCGAAATAGAATGTCAAACAATATACGGATTTTAAATTTTAATAGAATTGGCACAAAAGTTACAATGTTATTACAAAAACAAAAAAAGCAAAACGGGGACCGACTGACCGATATACATAGATTTCGGGTTTTCCATCCCTAAAAACGAAAACGAACACTGAATTATATTCATACTCTCTAAAGAGATAAGAATTCCTGTATTTTTACCAAATGTTTCATAAATTTTGCTAGAAAAACAAATATTCAAGAATTGGTGCACGATAAACTATATGTACAAACATTTTATGCGCAAAGTGTATGCAAATTTGTATTAATAAACGAAAGTTATCACTAGATAATCAATTTACCAAAACAATTTAAGTCTCCAAAATGTTTGTAAGGAGAGTGAAAGCAAATTTCTATCCAAATATAACGATTCGATTTAACCTGGAGGCTCTTATTCTCGATGATGCATTGGCATCTCCAGCTACAAGAACGAAAAAAATGTTGAACCTCTTGCCCAGCAATCTTGTTACATTAATGTTGAAAAATTTCCCAGAGTTCTTGATATGTTTTTGGATTCCTCATTTTAGACATCTCTCCGATTGTCTTTCAAAAGTTTCCAATGTGATTCAGGTAAAGAGATGTGCAGGAAAGTTCATATAAGGGAGGTGCTCGACATTCCGGAAGGTCTTCAACTAGTTGGTCGTGATCTTCAGAAAACCTAAGCGTTGGAATCATTTTGGACAATGGACATTTCAATTTTCTAGCAAATTGCCTAGCTGCCGATAACTTTAATTTTATTTATTCAAACTTGAATAAGCAGTACTCATCGTTGTTTATACTTGTAGTTTATCGTATACTAATTTTGAAAATCTTGGATTTTCTCTAAAAAAGGTATGGAAAATATTATGATGGAAATACGATCCTTCTTATTTTGGGAACATTGGTAATAATTTAACCAAGCAAAATGTCTTTGAATAAGTTGTAGCTTATAATCCTATAATAAGTAAGGTCTTTATATCCAAGCTAAGTTTTTTAAGGTCAAGAATTGATGCATTTTCCCTAACTCAATGCCTTTTACCATGCTCACCTACTCATTTGTTGGTTAGATCCTAAGCATGGAGTAGTACATGAAGGGAAACATACCGGCTGAGGAAGGAAAGAAGTAAAGGAGGAATGTGAATAGTGTGCTACCTTAAAATTAACTCATCGATATGCCTGTGTTATTCACAAGCAACAAAGCTTTATTAGGCTAGATAAACTTTTTAATAAGGTTAAATATTCATCATATTAGTGATTTTCACATTTGTAAGAGCGCAATCGAAGAAGTGTGGCGGGAGTTTTGTAATTATATAGCTCGCGTTTGGAAGACGCTATCGAAGATAGAGCCACCGAAAAGAGTTGGAGGGAGAGAGGCCTTAATCATGAACTAGTGACAATAATATTATAATATTATATTCCCGACTGCTTTAAGATCAGGATGAGACCTGTTTTTAATTCCTTATTTCGCCGCCATTGGTACTCTTTCTATCTAAGTAAAATATAGTTTTCTCAGGAGGTTTTCCTTATGGTTGTTTGCGGCAGCGATTAAAATAAAAAATCATTTTAATCAACCGAATTCCATCATAGAATTTTTCTTAATTTTATCTTGTGATCAAGACTGTCTTTCTTCATCCCAATACAAAAAAAACAACGCTCTTTCGTAGCTTTTGGGGAACAAAGCATTGTATGGACTCCATCTAAGCAGGGATAGGGTTGACGTGTTGTGGCAGGAGATAGATAGTGTCGTTAAGGTCTTTGAAGGCGGGAAACTAGTACTAATATTGTTCTGGGAAATAGAAGATTACAGAGAGGGGCAGGGTAAGGAAAGAGATGCAAAGGAGATAGAGCGGAAGATTACAGGCTAAATGAGGTGCTTCAGTGATTGGAGGGCTGAGTTGTCATTATACCAATGATTGTAGTCTCAGAAATAACAAGAATGAGGTATTCAGTTATATTATTAATGAAGATATAGATACGAGGAGTGGTCAATAAGTTTTGACATTCGGATATAAGGAAACGAGATATGAGAAAAAGTGTTTTATAATTTTTCAATATAACTACTTTCGACTTCAATGCACTTGCACCACTTGTCCCTGAGGCTTCGAATTCCTGACAACCAAAAATCTCCCGACTGCTGTTCAATCCACTCCTGGACGGCGAGTTGGACATCTTCATCGTCCCCAAACCGGCGTCCACACAGTGCAGCCTTGAGCTGGCGGAATTAAAAGTATTCGCGAGGGGCCAGAATTGGACTGTAGAGGGGATGGTTGAGCTCCTTGAATTCGCACTCGTGCAGGGCAGATTGTGCAACTCTGGCCTTGTGGACTTTGACGACGTCGAAGTCGGTCATGGGCCGTGAGGTTTCTAGGGACCCAACGGGCAGAGACCTTGGTCATGGCCAAATTATCGTGGATGATGTTGTTAACACTTTCATGTGATATTTCAAGTTCTCGCTCGATTTCTTCGACCTTCACCGGTTGATTTTCAAGGATCCTCTTCCCCACACGGGCCACATTTTTCTCGTTGGTCACGTCTGAGGGGTGTCCTTGACAGAAATCATTTTCAAGGGACTCACGACCATGGCGGAACTCCCTATTCCAGCGAGCAATAGTTGCATAGGAAGGTGCGGTGTTGGTGTACACTACAACCATGCGTTCATGAATCTATTTTGCATTCTCGCCTTCCTTCATCAAAATGTTTGATCACTGCGCGGTGCTTAACCTTCTCCATTGTTGAAAAATTTGTGACTGACGATCTGCGATCAGCTACTGCTTCTTAAAGGGACGAGGCAGGAGCGTGCAACTGCAGGTCCTCACTCGTCATAACTTGTCCTAACACTTCCACACACAGCTACCCCCTTCCTCTGTTTTGCCCCACCGATTCGCAAAACCTATTGACCGCCCCTCGTATAATATTTTCATGAGATAATGAAAATAAATTTAATGACAACGTGAGTGAATTGGAACTACAGGATTATGATATGTATATTAGTCTAGGGAGAGATAGGACTGGTGTTGAGTTCATTATCTATATCAGAAATAGCATTACTTCAAATTTAAATTCTATAAATCAAGGAGAAGTTGATTCAGCGTGGATAGATATTAAGGTCAGTAAAAGTAGGATAATACACTTGGGAGTCTTTTACAGGCCATCCAGACAGACTGATTGTATGAATGAGTTGATGATCAGGGAAATGGTAAAGGATATGAAGTAGATACAGTTATGCTTGGTGTCTTTAATTTAAATTCTGTTGACTGGGAAAATATGATGGGAAGCATTAGAGCAAGTTGTAAGTTTATAGGATTCTTTGAGGATAATATTTTACTCAATTGTTAGTAAACCAACAAGGGGTGCCAATATATTAGATCTGGTTCTTTCAAATGATGTTAACTTGGTTCAGGAATTGACTTTCTGGGAAGCATTAAGAAATACTGAGCATCAGATGGTTCGTTTTTACTTGGGAATATTAAAAGGTAGAATATCAACCAAATCCACAAAAACTCCAAATTTTGATAGGGGCGATTATGATAAATTACGCAACTTGCTAAATCAGATCAGGTGAGATATAGAATTGAATGGAAAGAATGTATACGAGATGTGGGACACTTGAAAGACTACATAAGCTACACATAATTCAGGAACTATATATCCAAATGAAGGTGCTTAGGAAGAAATGTACATAGAAAGCCATTGGGGTGGAATCAGGAGATAGCTAGTAAAATTTCTAAGAAGAATAGGGCATACCAGAGATTACATAGAAAAAGTACATTTGACAATTTAAATTATTATAGATCATCCAGAAATAAGCTAATTAAGATTATTAAAAAGAAGTAAAGGGCGGAAGAAATTAATTTTGCTCAAAATAACAATGAAGATCCAAGAAAATTCTATAACTATTATAGAATCAATAACAAAACTAAGTGATAAAATAGGGCTTATTAGATATGAAAGAGTTTTGAAAGAATCTGATGAGGAAATAGTAGAGTTTGTTTATTATAATTTCTCTTAATTATTTACAGAAGATAATACAGATAGATTAATTTATAATAATTCTAAGTATTGTTGGAAAACATTAATGTTAACAGGGAAATAATTAAGGTGTTTATATTGGAGTAAAATACTAGTAAGGCATCTGGCCCAGACAATATTCACTCTAGGTTACTCAAAAAAGATGTCAATATTATTGCAATAGTTCTTAAGAAGATATGTAGTGGATCACTAGAGTTTGGATAAATACGTAAGGATTAGAAATTAGCGAATATAGTGCCAAATTTTAAGAGGCGAAATAAAGCAGACTCGAATTCTTCAAAATTGATAAGAAGGGAATTTCTGATAATCAAGAGAGTGGTAGGTAAATAAATGAATTTACTAGATTTTATGGATTATATATCTAAATAATTAGATATGAGATTGAATGTTGATGTAATTTACCTAGACTTTAGCAAAAATTTGATAAGGTTTCACATACGAGGGGCGGTCAATAAGTTTTGCAAATCGGTAGGGCAAAACAGAGGAAGGGGGATGGCTGTGTGTGAGGGTGTTAGGACAAGTTATAAGAAGTAAGGACCTGCAGCCGCACGCTTCTGCCTCGTATATTTCAGAAACAGTAGCTGATTGCAGATCGTCAGTCACAAATTTTTCAACAATAGAGAAGGTTGAGTGAGCACCGCGCAGTGATCAAATTTTTGACGAAGGAAGGCAAGAATGAAAAAGAGACCCATGAACGCATGGTTGCAATGTACAACTACACCGACCCTTTCTATGCAACCATTGCTCACTGAAATAGGGAGTTTTGCCATGGTCATGAGTCCCTTGAAGATGACTCCCATCCAGGACGCCCGTCAGACGTGACCAACAAGGACAATGTGGCCGGTGTGGGGAGGATGATCCTTGAAAATCGACCGTTGAAGGTCAAAGAAATCGAGCGAGAACTTGGAATATCACATGAAAGTGTTAACAACATTATCCACGACAATTTGGCATGACCAAGGTCTCTGCCCGTTGGGTCTCTAGAAACCTCACAGCTCATGATCGACTTCAACGTCGTCAAATTCCACAAGGCCAGAGTTGCACAAGCTGCCCTGCGCGAGTGCGGATTTGAGGAGCTCAACCTTTCCCCCTACAGTCCCGATCTGGCCGCTAGCGACTACTTTTTTATTCCGTCAGCTCAAGGCTGCACTGTGTAGACGCCAGTTTGGGGACGATGAAGATGTCCACTCGCCGTCCAGGAGTAGATTGAACAGCAGTCGAGAGATTTCTGGTTGTCGGGAATTCGAAGCCTCAGGGATAAGTGGCGCAATTTTTTTTAAGTCGAGGGTAGTTATATTGAAAAATAATAAAACACTTTTCCTCATATCTTGTTCCCTTATATCCGAATGTAAAAACTTATGACCGCCCCTCGTAGGAAACTAGTTCACAAATTAAAAATGCATGGCATATGTGGGAAAGTTTTGAATTGGATAACTGAATGGCTGAAAAACAGGAAACAGAGAAGTGTACTTAATGGAGTCAGGTCTTAGTGGAGGTATATTACCAGTGGCGTACCTCAAAGTTTAGTACTAGGCCCTTTATTATTCATAGTGTATATAAATAATATTGGGAAAGCTGTGAATAGCAAATAACCTTTAATCTTAAAAAATGAAGTTATTAACATGGCAAGGGATAATAGGGAATTTAGCTATGAAATGGATGGGCATTGGCTGAATTCAGTTGAATATGAGTAGGACTTAAGCTTACTAGTAGATAGATCATTAAAGTTTTCCAAGCATTGTATTGAGGCAAAAAATAAAGAAAATAGGTTGCAAGGAATATTATTATTATTTGAGATAATGAACACAAAATTCTTGTGGGAAAAGCCTACCGGCCATGAATTTGAAAACAAGCTCCCACATAACACAGGGCCCATATGTAAAGTAAGAAAGAAGAATGCTAGAGTAAAGAAATTGAAATGCGTAAATAAATAAATAAATAAGTTTAAAATTATTAAAACCAAATCAATATTAAAATTATGAGGCAGTAGCACCCACCCTTAATCTAGCATTTCAACCTCGTTTGAAGATATTAAGATCTTGCTGCATAACTTCTGCATGAAGATCATTCCGCTGCTTTACCGTACTTGGCAAAAAGCAACGCTGAAACTGAGAAGTGCGGCATTGGGAAATGCATAGTGCATGTGGATGTTGTCCATCCACAAAACTGGTTGCTCTAGCAAGAGGCAGGGGCTCAGGAATTAAAAATGATATTGGCAATTCCCTACTGAACTAGTATTTCGGAATATCTACAAACATGAAAACATCCGTCGATGGTTTAAGTCATAGCTATCCCCTTCAGGACAAATGAGCCTGCCTCCACGAGCAACCCTATCTAAGAGATACAGATTTCTGGCAGAGGCGGAAATCCAGACTAGAGAACAATACCTACGAAGATGGAGAACAAAGCAACTGAAAGAAGTGGCATCAATATCTTCATTATGATATATATGAGGTCTTACGTACAATACCAAGTTTTCTGGCATCATTAGCAGATACATTTATAAGATGCTTCTCAAAAGTCTGGTGAGAATTATAGGTAATGCCAAGGATCGTTAAGGATTCCGACTCAGCAAGAAGTGTATCTCCAACACAGAGTGGAGGATGACGCAGCTCATTGGTACGAGATCTACTAACCAAGACGGTCTTAGTTTTACTTGAATTAAGCTTCATACCACTACGATCACACCATTTCCTAATTTTTTCTAAATCACGATTTAGACTCATGGCAACTTGGTTTTTCATTGCTGGAGACCTGACTGCTCCAACAAGTGTAGTATCATCTGTATACTGAACAACCTTGTTTTCGAGACCTTGTACCAAATCACTTGTGTATACTAAAAACAACAAAGGCCCAAGAACACTGCATCATAGAACTCCAGACACAATACGTCTAGCTTCAGTAAAAACTCCATTTACGACAATACGTTGCTGTCTATCTATTAAAAAGTCGTTAAGTAGTCCTAGGATGTACCCACCTATTCCAAGGTTTTGTAGTTTAAAAACAAGTGCTTTATGGTTAGCACGTTTAAAAGCAGCACTAAAATTAATCTGAACTAATCTAGATTCAAAACCCTTGTCAAGATTATTTTGCATACTACAGGTCAAATCTAAAAGGGCATCACAAGTACCCAACTGCCTCCTATATGCATACTGACTTCTTTTCAGTAAGCCATTCGACTCCAGATATCTATACCAGGGCCTAGATATCAGCTTCTCAGAAACCTTAGAGAGCACAGGAAGTATTGAAATAGGCCTGTATTGACTACAATCGGCAAATAACATGCCCTTAGGAATAGGCACAACATTGCTTAATTTACGATTATCAGGAAAGGTGTTTCGTCTAAATAAAAATCTATATAATCTACTTAACTTAGGTGCTAAATCAGTAGACATCTTTTTTAAAAAATAAAGGGAAAACGTTGTCGGGTTCGACTCCACCCCAGCTGTCAAGAATGTCAAGTATCTTTTTAACATCACTTGCACAAAAAGCAAACCTAGTCAAACGAGGCTCAGGATGGCAAGAGTCATGTAGAGGAACTTCTTTAACTGATGACTTGGCTTCAAAAGATCGATGGAGTAACTTTGCTTTTTCTTTTGCACTAGTTGCTAGCTTTCCATTTGGCAAATGTAGCGGTGGAATGGTAAAAGTGTTAGAGTCAAAGATAGCAGATTTAAATTTAGTTCACCACAAATGAACCTGTCTGATCTCTGCCAACTTACTCTTCAGATTATCATTATATAATCTCTCAGCCCGATGGTAAACTCTGTTGGCCGTACGCCGAGACTGAACAAGATCTCGAAGTTTTCTCGCGTCCGATTGCGCCTCCATACATTAAATTTTGTTTGCTTATCATATTAGGATCTTCTACAGAATTCATCAACCATGGCTGGTCGTTTGTACGAATCCTGATAATTCTACTGGGAGCATGCCTGGCCAAAAAAGTAGATAGCATATCATTTACCTTAGCCATTGGATGTGGGTCAGATGTGGGATAAGTTGTATATTGGCAAGTTATTTGAGTTGGAAGGTAGTAATAGGACAAAGGGTCACAACTTAAAAAAAATTACAAAACAGAAGTGCAGGTTGGATGTTAGAAAATATTTGTTCAACAACAGAGTGTCAGATTACTGGAATAGTTTGCGAGCTAAGACAGTAGACAGTCCATAATTTAATGTTTTTAAACGTAAATTAAATGATTATATAAGAAGGTAGGGGGGTTCTGGACTCATTCCTGTGGATGCAGTTTTTTATTGTATATTATGGGTGATATGGGTTTTAAAAGGCCTTGATGGTGATGCCTTTTGTTTTTGATGCATTCTTGTGGATGGTTTAAATTGTATAGTGTAGATGCATGATCTGACACAGCTTTTTGGATGAACTTTGTGGGAGGGATTTAAAGATGACCTTTAATAGGACGTTGTGGCTTTTTCATCGGTGAAATTTTTCTGTTAACCGTCCTTTGCAAAAAGATAACAATAAAATAGGAGTAATAGATGTTTTGGTATTATATTAAATTCCATTCTTCGGATAACTTTTCGGTAAAATGAAGTTTTCCACACCAATAACAAATATAATAAATAGAGAAGTGCAAATAATACGTGATGTTGTTCTCGCAGGGACAGCGGAGTTCTTAAAATTGCAGCCTTTTTTTAATTATATGTAAAATAATATTTTACTAGTTGTTTGAAATCAACATTTTGAATATATTTAGCGTAATATTTGCCTATGTACTGAAAAATAACAAAACATATTTTAGAAAATATCTCCAACATGCAAACAATACTATAACTGTTGCTACCAAAATTGATTATATATTTTATTAAAAAGAGAAAATAACTAAATAGATAATGCTGCAAAAAATTGAACAAACAGTGGTTTTCCATTTCGCCTAGACAGATATTTTCACATTTCATGAAGACCTTATTTTTATGACAAAGCCGAAGTTTTTTATAAATAGGTCAACTGTTATTATATTCTACCAGTCAAATTCCCCTTCTTCCGTTTGTTTCGTACCTACTTTTGCTTTTTCGAATTATTTCTTTATCTTTATTATAACAAAATAGATTACAATGAATTCCATCTTGGATTATAAACAAGACATAGCAACGAAATTTTCTACATGTTGATTTATAATAATAACAATAATATAGGGGGGATTTTATTCTGTCGATTGTTTAGTTTGCCCTAAGCAATACTTTGGGCAAACCGGTAAATCTTTTAGGATACGCTTGACGCAACATAAATACAATATTAGGAGGGGTGAAATTAATAGTGCCTTCTTTGTCCATTTATCTGAAAACAGTCACCCTATCAATTGAAATTGGGCAAAATTGATTTAAAATCTGATAACTTTGTTCAAAGAAATATTGTCGAGTGCTCATTCATTAATTCCTCGCCTAATTTTAATATTTTCCCCTGTATCTTTAAACCAGAGCCTGTAATTAAAAGGCTTATTTATAACAAAATTGTCCATTTTAAATCTTAGCCCTTTTGATTTATTAATTTAGTTATGTTTCTCTTGTTTATTTTTATCTATTCATATTTGCGTGTGTGTGTACTTAGTTTTGTGACCTAAATGTCTATATTCTCTGCTCACATTTGGAATTTCTGGAAGTAGATCTTATCTATTTGGTTTTATACTTCATATCCGGTATCTAAACTTGTATTTGATAATATTTTTCTATTCCTTGAGATTGAACTGGACAAGTTCGAAGGAATTGGAATTCGCCCTTCATTTTCCTGTTGGATTTATTGCTCTATTCACGCGCTACTTTGTTAGTTCCTCATATATATATATATATATATATATATATATATATATATATATATATATATATATATATATATATTAGTGTCTTCTAACTTTCATTTTAGGTTGGAGTGTAAAAGCTTCTAACTATACAATCTGGCTGGGTTTTCTGGTTCAGCCAGCGACCGCTGGCAACCCCATAATGTCGATACCTGGACCCCCACGCCAATCGAGGCCTACTTATTCTGAAAAGCAATGAAAGGTGCATGATTGTCATACAAATAACGCTCTTGCTTTCACATCAACCTTCAAGTAGCGCTCTTTCCACGCTGCATGGCCCCTGAATTGAGGCAACCAAGAAGAATTTCGAACTCACCTTGTAAATAAATATTCATAGCTAGCCGCATCACTCCCTATCTACGGCAATCAAGTGAATGTACCGATCCACCAACCGAACAGTTTGTTGGATGCAGCTACATGCTTGGCATGGAAGAGGAGCGTCCCTCAGGTGTGCCAGGTGCAGTGTGAAAGTATCTACTTACTGCTATGTCAACCGCATACCATCACCTCATACATTGAGGTTGACCTTACTATGTAAACATCCTTTATTTAATGATTTTAGTTTTGTTCATAAGCCTTTATCAAGAGATATACATAAGACATCATTGGTATGTTATGAAAATAATACTAAACTAAAATTTTCTGGACAATTTCTTTTTACGAAACCATTCAAAACTATTGTATCTTAATGAGACAAATATTATCATCTTAATTTTTTTACAATTCAGTCTAGTAAAATCTTTTTACATGTTTTGTTGGCCTTTGTACAATCCAGTGCTCTACATTATGAATGCGTCCGTTATCTAACGGCCGATGCACATTTTTTTACCATAATGGATCTATTGATATTTTCGTCAATTGAAAGCTTTCATATTTAGTTTTTGTTCCTTTTGGCTTGTGTCCTACTAAAAATTCCTTAGTAATCTTTTCTCTGAAGTAGAATGTTTCTGTATGAGTTCATTTTTGAATTGTGTACAATGACGCCGGTATATAACTATACATTTACAATGAACATATTTGAAATTGAACAAATTCGCAAGTAATAAATACCCTTTACACAAATATGAGTAGAGCATGAGTAAAAACAAACCTCATCACATATAGAGATCTGGCTACCAATTGCTTATCTCTGCACTGGAGTAGATAGGTTTTTACACTTCTCATCACACACATAGCCAAATACAACACTGCTTTATTTCCTCCTTTCTTCGCAGCACAAAATACACACGTACTCTCTATTCCAAGGAATCCTGCCGATGGGCATCTATATCCACATATCTCTGACGCGCAACAGCTCCCTCTTCCCCTAGCCCATGAAGGTTTTTAACCATACACTGATTGCCATACTGACTTTGATCTATATTTCATTATCAATTGGTTTTCGCCATGGCTACGGCAAGATAGCGAATTACGACTACTACACAAATGTTTGAATGATAATAAGTAACAAGTATGTCATTTAGATCTATTTACCAAAGAAGCATTAATATTCTTGGAGTATGGATTTTCTTGGAATCTCAACGTAACTTTCAGTTCTACGATCACATCAAATGAACTGGCTTTAACCTACAAATGAATAGCATTTGTATCATTGGAAACCTTTCTGAGACCGGCATCTCGAAGATATTATGCTATTCAATCCTTATCTTTGGGAGTTTGCCTTCCAAGTCCAGGTTCCTATAGGAGGATATACCGCTAAATAAATATCTTCCACACTATTTCACTTACTCTAGTTTAACCGCTATCTTTGCTAATCTCTCCATACAACTTTTCTACTTTATACGCTTTTGTCACTCTTTCGCTTTATATTTGAAGTAAAAATAACCACGGGCTTTTTGCCATACCATTTAGATGAGGCTCTAGGACACTTCGACGCGACTGGTTTGGCGCGAGCGTTTCGGCGTACACACATTTCGGCGCGGGCCATTTTCAACGCAGACCTAATTTTAAATTCAACCAGATCAACTTTTTTTTAAATCTTGAAATTAAAATTTAGTTCTAGGAATCTATAACAAGGAGGTCGTAAATTATGTGATTGACGGCGTTCGTTCGTTTTAAAACTTATTCCAAAATTAGTGAATCGATTTCTACAAAATTTGGTGGATCACTAAATTCATACCCTAGAAGTAAAATTTTAACTTTTAACCAAGATCCAGTTTTATTCGGTTAGTCGTTTTTTTGTTAATAATCTATTTAATAAACTATATATCTTTTAAGCTGAAAGTGTTAATTTTGAGTTTGTAGATACTTCGAAGAGCTTTTCAGACAAGTAAAATTTTTGGAGATTATGTAATGACCAACACGTATTTAATTGTTTGGTAACAAAATTGCACAAAAACAAATTACTGCTTTCTACTAAATTTGGTTTAACACTAGAGCCATAGCCGAGAATTAAACGATTTTTTATTGACCAAGATCCGGTAATAAGATCACAGATAATTTGCCTATATCTGTGGTCGCCAAAAAAATGACTAGGCTTGGTTTCAAACAAATTTGCGACACATCTTTCTAAATATTTATGTGAAAGAGATTTGAAGGATTCTACTAATTGCTCCTTTTTCAGCTTCAAGATGTAAACTCTTGGAACCATTAAATATAATAAAGAATGTGAGATTAAATTTTCCTAGCATTGAAGTGTATAAATAGAAAATGTTTTCCAATTTTAAATTCATTTATGCCTTAGACATCTTTCAAGTTGATGAACTGGCTCACCTTCAATCAAAATTTCTTAACTTTTGAGATATCCAGATCTCATATACAATTCAGTTTTTCTGAGTTTACCTCTAATAATTTCAAGTGATTAATTTAATCAATCATGAAAATTCCACTATTTCATTTGATTGAACTTTTATTAGATGTTAAATATTGCAGTGAATATAATATCAAATGCCGAAATTTGAAAGTGATTGTTTTTTGTTTTTTTATATAGTGCGGATAAGGAAACAGAATTTTATAGGTGTGAAAGAAAATATCCCTGTACGCAAAATTCTTTTTTAAAACGAAGAAATCTTGAAATATATTAATGACCATGCATACATTCCCTTTATAACCATAATTGAGAGAAAGCATCTAACTCAAATAAAGACGCGTGCAAGCAACGCAATAGAAGGAACTGCTATAGTTGTCAAAGAATGTTAACAAAATTTATATCAAGCTTGCTAAGGAGCTATACTAGATTATTGATCTTTAAAATTGAAGGTCCTTCGACAAAGAAATAATATAAAATTATAAACGATAAGCCAATCGATTTATCCAGTCTTGTTATTCCAAAAGAATTAAAAACATATAAATTTAGAGGAAATCAAACGGAAGAAATTTTGCTCACCGATAGTGAATGTTCTAAAAGTTCTTGTCAAATTTTAATATTTGGTCGTATAATTAATATGAGATTATTAAATAAGCGTGAAAAGTTTTTGTCGTTTGTACTTTTAAAATCGCCCCACCTTTTTTCCTTGGTTTATGTAATTTCAAGTGAGAAAGATGGAGAGCTACATTGGTTGCTATACGCAATGCTCCCCAATAAAGTTCGTGGAAGTTATGAAGAAACATTTGACATCATTTTAAAAACTTGAACTTAGTTCTATACCAGCAAATATCAACTGTTACTGTGAATTTTTCAAATTTTAAAAGATTAAAAGTACCTTTTCTTTTAGCAGATATCAGAGGATGGTCTATTCATTGGCTTCAAAATAAGAAAAAGCATGTTTGGCCTCTATGACATTAAAAACAACACAAAAATCATTTAGAGTTTAATAAAAAAATGCAAAATGGTCTGTGCTTAAACTTTTATTCCAATTGAACACATAAATGAAGCAATCTTGCAGTTAACTCACAAATTACGCTTGTGATCTACATGAACTTCTCAATTGGTTGGTTTGAAGACAATTAAATAGGAAGAATGTACAGAAGAAGAAACGACAGAAGAGAGCGTCGTCTTCCTTATGTAATTTGGAATCTATATCAGCGAGTACTGATAGAAGAAGACAGGAGAAACAATCCTGCAGAAGCAGCAAACGGGAGATTGCATTCGGAACTTGAAATGCAGCATCCAAGTATATGTAAATTTATTGAATGTTCGTGTAAAGTACAAGAAGAAGACAGCTTTATTGTGAAAAACGAGTTGCAGCCCATAATCCTCTATTAAAATTAAAAATGTTCAGAGATGCAGATGAGAGTATTTGCTGATTGGTGGACTCCAGAATACTGGGAGCTTGAGGGGTTCTGTTAGAATTGTGCAGTCAAGCGGGACGCACCTAGCGGGTACCGATAAGGGGCGGGCAGAGGATTTTGACGGGGCAGGGCGGGCGGTGGGTACTGACTTCTAACTGTGGCGTCGGAGGATTTATAGTGGGGTCGAATGGCGTTTTCCCCCTTCCGTCCGAAAGGAAAGGCTTCCACGATCAGACGGATCGCCAGACGAGAATAGTCTCGCCCTTTTGGGGTGATCACGGGAAGGTTCCTAAGCCGGCGAAGCAAAACTTTGTTCGACTTCAGATGGGACCCTTTGGGTTCTCAAACTTGTCGCAGCCTTCTGTAATTGCGGCATTTCAGGTCACCACGGTGTCTTACGGCATCTGATATTTTCGCAACTCCATTAGCACAGACAAAAATGGTCGCTCAGGTGTCTGCTTTCTCTCTCTCCATTTAAGGGGCAGGCGAGTCGGCGCGTATATTTCTCTCTCTCTCTCTCTCTCTCTCTCTCTCTCTGATCTCTGGCAAAGAATAGCGTACATGATTAAAACGAAATGAAAAGGTTGTTCTGTGTTTTTTACTTTGACGTAAATATCCAATAGTGCTTTTAGTTTCTCTAAGATTATTATTAACATTACTATTAGCATTAATATATACGTTTAAATAGCGTCAATATGTATGCCAATATTAAGTGTGCGGAGTGTTATTAAGTGTACTTTATTAAATTATTATTATTAAATATTATTATTATTGTCTTTGTTTAATTAGCATTAAAAATTTAAAGTTTCGAGGTGTTTAATAAATTTCCAACATTTAGTTGTTTATATAGTTTCACGTATTAAAAAAGCTTAGCTTAGCAATATATATATATATAGCAATAGCAATATCCTGAAATTCGATCAATATGTTTCATTTATATATCGAGTAATTAGTTTTCGTGCAATGTTGTAAATAAACAGATTAAAACATGTTAACGATTGAATAATCGCCACCAAGTCTCCTTGGCCAAAAAACCCGAATAGTTTCCTAGAGGCTAAGGATCTAGTGCTGCAACAAATTTTGTATAAATTGGTCCAATCGTGTTTGACTAGGTTTAAACAAGACCCACGAACGAACACCCTCGATCCTATAATTTACTACTTTTTTTTCAGAGATTTTTAGCACTAACCTTTCTTTTCAATGTTAAATAAAATAGATCTGGTTGACTCAAAACATTTTAACATACTTTTCGCCGATTAGGATTGCACCGAAACGCCTCAGCGCCGAAATGGATCTGTGCCAAACTGGACCATTCCTGCGACCAGGCTACAATCGGCACATCTCTCCCCGAGGCGACTTCGGGTCGGAGATCGCAGACCAAGACCAAAGTCGCTAGTGTGCTGAGCGGAGCCTCGATTATGTCTGGTACCTCAATGAAAGACTATCTGCAATTTAGAGCCCGCTAGTTTAGAAAACTTTCTGGTTAATTCCCTACTGATGGTGGTAGAATATTGGCTAAGGAAAACTATACCTTTCAGAGGAGAGCATTAGCTAGCTTGATTGATGGATAGGCAAAGTTGTCCCGTTTCTCGGACGGAGACTTCTTGAAAATGCGTCGGATCCCTTAGAGGCGGCCATGATTAATAATCTTTCGCACATTGGCATGACAGTAAGTGAGACGCCGCAATCTACCATGTACTTCATGAAAGGAGTGGTCTAAGCGATGGAACTTGTCGATTACTTCATATATTACATCACCTTAAAGCTGGCCGTCTATCAGACGTTCAAAGTCGAACGTGTGATGAGAAAAGAGGGAGGGGCCTCGAGAGCCACCATTAAACTCTTATTCACGTTCGACTATAAAAGGCTCTCTGATTTAGGGCCTGCCAGTTGGTATCGCTACCGCGTGAACGCATTCATGCCACTGCCGAGGAGGTGCTACTACTGCCACCATTTTGGCCATACAAATCACTCCTGAAGACGTGTAACTTCGAGTCTACTCGAAGTATGCGTAAGTTTCTCCAAGGGCACATACGATAAATCCCTATCGATTACAGACAAGTCTGTCAATAGCGGTGAGCTTCACCCACATTCCTTAAAGAAAATGTGGTCCATATCTCCTGGATAATTTAATCCTCGCCACCAGGCTAAGGCCTTTATCCTGGCGTGCCCAGTTCTTCTTCAAACGTCTTTTGACTGGACTTTAAACAAGACACCATCTCCCTCTGGTCCTTGCAGACCTAAAAGCACGCTGATTTCTACCCCCATTCGGAACCCTTATGCCGATTCTACTCACCTTGGGCATTCCTTTGGTAGAGCTGGTTACACAATATGCTCACACACAGCCTCTGATAAAATCAAAGCTGTCATCTCCCACAGCGTAATCGTTTTCCGTAAGGTGAAAGGGCTGCGCGCCCCCACCGAGTCGTTAAACTGACAGGAGGCAACAACACTGAATGTGTCATGAGACCATTTTTCAGGCTTCCTAAAGCTGCCTCCCAAAATGAGGACAGCACCAAAGAAGCTTCGGTTCCTACCGTTCCCACCAACGGCTTAGGTTGTCGTCTCAGAAACGGTGGATCATCGAAAGGAGGGACCACCTCCATCGAAGTCGTCTCGCCCGCCTAAGGTTTCGAGTCTAAGAGATGATAAAACACACATGGTGACACCAAACCTCCACAATTAAGTCCTTACAGGCGAGAATAGCTTCAGCGCCTTGTTCGAACAACTCATCCCGGAGTTCAGCCTCCTAGGATTGTATGGCCATTTCCGTGAGGGTTTTCTCTTCGAAAGGTCCCCTCATCTCCTTTGAGCTATACCTGAGATGGATCTTTTTCAATGGAATTGCCGCGAACTCCAGAACAACTTGAAGGAGATGCGGAGGCTCGTATTCTCCCGTTTGTTGATAAGGCCGTTGAGTTTTCTCCAATAACATCCTGCCCGTTAGCCTACCTACTATACGTAGAACGTCTGGACGTTTTCCAGGCCGATCTCTTCCGCGATGGTCAGCCTACTGTAACACAACTATCAAATAGAAGAGTTATGCCTGCATGCGCTATAAGCGCCTCCCAAAAGAAAGCCAGTCGAGGAGATGCGTAGAAACGAGCCAATGTGTTTGGGGCAAGTTCTCTCAGAACTCACTCCCGTTCGCCAGGTGAATAAGACAGCAATTTCGGACTACGCGTCCATAAGGGAGTCCGTCGCAACACTTGCTCCGCATTTTCTAGCCGAGATGCTGCACCGCCAGCATTCAACACACGTCATTATGTCGCTGAGTGCCGCCAACTGGACTTTAATCCTAAAGGTGGAGAACCCTTTAACGTCAAGTTTACATTGAGTAAGTATTGTTCTGCTCTCACTTTGTAAGCGGGCCCCCCCTTCACCGGACACTTTCACTTATGCCATGCTTCGATAACTGAGTGAGCAAGGCAAGGACATTCTGTTAGAATTGTGTCTACAAGATCAGGACAGATTGTAGCCTTTTAGATTACTGGCACTTAGCTACTGTGCTCGCTTTTCACAAATTGGGGAGAGATCACTCTACCCTGGCAGGTTTAAGCCAAATATCTCTAACCTTCTGCGTATGCAAGTTAATGAAAAATCGGTAAATGTTAGATTAGTCCTATTTCTGAACAGCGGAAGCAACCTGTCTTCAGCTCACTGCTGCTTTCGCAAGTTCCAATCTACGTCAGATACTCGAATCTGACTGTACTGTAAAAATGTGAAACCTCGGTGTTTCACAATCTGGAGGAGGCCTATGATACAGCATAGCGATACAGAATCATATAGATCCACTACACAATGGGGGCCAACGAGAAGCTTCCCAATCTTTATTTCAGAGTTTTTGATTCGATTTTGTGTAGGGTAGAAGGAAGCCTTCTATGGCCCAATGAAACACGAAGAGGATGTCCCGCAGAGAAGTGTCCTCAGTGACACAATCTTTGCCTTGAGCATCAACGATGTTGCGTTCTGTTCAGGACGCCACTTCGGTGTTGTCGAAAGTTGTATTCGCTCAGCTCTACGAGGGTGAATTTTGAAGCCCTTTGCTCTTTTAATTTCCACCCCCATGCCAACTCTCGACCATTTACTCCACCAGGCATTGAACCGCATCTCTTATTTTGCTTAACCCTACAGGTTTCTGATTTATTGGCTAAGATTAAGGTGCTTCACTTCTGCCGCCATCCACTACTCACCCCTTACCCAGACTTATTCCTAAACGGGTTATGCCCGGAGGTAGTGGATTCGCACCGTTTCCTTGATCTTGTTTTCGCCCGACACCTCACTAGGGAAGCTTATATTCGTAGCATTAGGGTCTAAGGTACCCGCGCCATGGAGATTCTTCGTTCCATGACGTTCATCACCTGGGGTGCTGTTAGGGCCATTGCCTTTTTTTTCTATCGATCCTTTGTTCGTTCGAAGCTGGAATACAAATGCGAGTTTTATGCATCTGAAGCTGAACAGGCATTGCGGAAGGTGGATTCGATCCACCACAGCGGTCTCCTCCTGTTAACAAGTGCCTTTCACACGTCTCCCATTAAACACCTAATTGTCAATGCTCGTGGTATGCCTCCTCCATTTTATTTGACACTCTCTGTTATAGGTCGCATTTTCCTGCATCGGTGAAATCGGGATTCCTCCCGACGCCGGAGCGTGCTTTCTTCATCTTTATGCTCTTTTGTCTCATTTGTTTGTTTTTTTTTGCTATTTTAATTTTTCCTTTTTTTTGTTTTTTTGTTGTTGTTTTTTCAATCTAGCCTAGTATAAGGCTTTAACGTGAATACAGCGATTTTTTCCCGAGGTGGTAGTCGGCAGATAGTCTCATTAAAAAAAAAAATATGCCCTTTCTCTTTCCCTCCTTACTGATAAGTGCGCGCTGAGTATGAAGCATATACGTCACACATCTCCACCCTTCTTACTTCACCCACCCTATTTTTTTATAATTAAATAGAGGTTAGTTTTCTCAACTATCTTTTCAACAGTATCATTACTAGGAAAAGATTTGAAGTACTCTTATAGAATTGAAAGCTCATTTGGTTTGTGCTGAAAAGGTTGTTTTATACTTTGAATCGACAATCTCTATAGGGATGGGAAAGCAATGTTTCTCTCAGCGTGAATGCTTTCCTCAGATAAAGAAATCTCTGCAAGAAAAATATGGGTGTGTATATTTTTTTAAACTGTTTTTTCAGTGTGTGTACGATCTTAGTAGCTTTGTTTCCATTCAGCTAAAGTCATTGCGAACGGGTCTGGCCTTCTTCCTACTTATTCATTTAGGGTCAAGTATAAAATATAGTTTTTGTGCAGTTTCCATGAAACACATTGAATTTTATATAAGCAAATATATACGTGCTTTCCGCTGTTCCTAAACAAATGATTATTTAAAAGAAAAATTATTTTCAAAAATTGTACCTTTATTATGATTCACTTATGCAATGAATATTTGTCAGCACTGATGAGCGCTGATTCCTTTTACTCAAATATCATTCAACATACGATTACTTTAAAAATGTCAGAAGCTCCTAGAAAAGTCTATAAGCAGTGATGATTTGAAATCATACCACTGGAAACCAAATAAAGGAATTAGCTTAATAGTTAAATGATGATTTCATATGTTGCGACTGGTAATCAATAGCTATCTATGGGTGAATTAACCTATCATCTTTTATTGCTTCCATACATATTGAGTTTGGAACACTTAGGCATTTATTTCTGAAAAACATTTTTTTTTTACTTTTAAGGAACAGCACATTGTTCATATAATTTTCTAGACTACTGTAAAGACTATAGCGGAACCCGGTTCACACGGCAGATATAAAATACAAACAAGAAATTTATACAAGACCAGGGATCTGGTCTTCTAGAATTTATCAGGACGGTGTGTGGAGGAATCCCCTTCAAGTAATAATATTCACCCATCTACTAAGACAGTATCTCGGGAGAGAAAACGAGGCATTACTCTCCCTCCCCACCCACACACACACTTTCTGACCTAGCCCTCGTTTGACCCGCCGCCCGGTCCCGTGAAATTCTTACCAAATCTTCCTCTCGGTCATCTCAACCTCCTACCCCCTGCGGCTCGGGAGACTGATTTGTAGCTTCGCCGTGAAACTCGTTAATGGCCCCGCCACTATTGCCCGTCTGGCTACTGATCGCAACCGTTGACACTTTCTCGTAAGGAGGCCCTCCATTCATCACGCTGATACCGAAGGTCAAGAAGGTTTCTATCTCTCTCTCTGTTTCGAATAGCTCCGGGTATATATGCTCAGGCTCCAAGCTGATGGACAGATTCGGTTAGACGAGACTTCCCCAAAAGGAGTGCACTTCAACGAGCTTTCTCTCAAGAACTGCGAGAGACGTTCGCAAGCCACTGAAGAGATGGATATCACCCCTCGTGTCCTTGTGTTGAGGAGTAGAGTTTGGTGAGGCAACGTCAGCCCTTCTCATTCGCCTTCACATCAAGAATTGGAGAAGCCATCCCCCGAAGTTTTTCTGGTGACCTCTTACGACAAGAGGCTCATTCGTTCGCTCAAGCCGAGTGTGGAGAAGTCAACCCCTCTTTCAAAATTCGTTCGGTGAACCCCTGAGGACAGGAGGCACGCATCTCGCAAACGCGACTCCAAGAAGAGTAGCCCCACCCTCAGTGGGGTCCATGGCTCCCCCCCCGTAGGTAATCAAGGTCACTAAGACATCCCCCTATTTGCTCTATCTTATCCTAGAGTTCAAAGGAAGTAAATTATTGATTTCTCTCATCTCCCATAATAACCATTCTCTAACTACAGTTATTTAACTAGTATTCGGAACTTAAGTCCGTCTCATTTTATGTACCATTTATATATATATATATATATATATATATATATATATATATAAATATATATATATATATATATATATATAAATTGTTGTCCCCTTTTAGTGTGTATTCATTGTGTTTGTTATATTCCTTGGTTCCGCAGTTGCCGCTATCAATTAAATTGCACTCTTAGAAACAATAACAGTTGTCCCCTTGCTTGGAATACCTTAGTGCCTGTGTGCTCATATTCACGTACACTTGGCCATACCTCAACACGGTGCTAAATTACGAGGTATCCGCAAGGGGTTAAATAAATACACACAATAGTATTTACAGTAGTATTTACATTAAAAAAAAATTAAATAAATTGTCTACTAACAAATTATACGGGGGTACATCAAATAATAGGAAAAATCCAAAATGCTTATCAGCATCTAACGATCACAAGTCGTTCTAACCAAATAGATATTCGCGCATATAAAATTCGATGTTATGAATAGATTGATAAAAGCCGAAACGACATGCGCTGTTGAAGATGAAATAGGCTTTGCTACTCTACTGACAGGTGTTCTCAGAATAACCTCATTCTCTTACGTCTCTTACCCGAATATCCAAAGGTACACGAATAATACTTAATTCATTTAAAAAGGGACGTAAGAAGAAAGAAATATTCTAAAATACCTGATATCAGAGAAGTGAAGCAATAATCTACGTCGGAATCCCAGGCGAAAGAGGTTCGGGGACGATGAGTGAAATCAACCCAAGTCCACAGGGGTGAATTCGATGACGGTCTTCCGTGAGGAGAAACCTACATATGGCGATATCGGGGCGAAAGGCGTTGAGACCACGGGAAACGATGACTCGAAGGCCCAACGATCCGAGAGAAGTAATTCGAGATGACAGAATTCTCCGAAGAGGAGATGGCGAGGTGACTGGGGGAGAGCTTTCACGTGCCCAGTGTGAACGGCTTCTCAAAGGAGTACACTTGCAAACGTAACTGTAAGAGCACAATTCGATGCAGCCGACAGAGGGGCAGAGAGAACGCTGGCAGGAATCAATGGCAAAAAATCTCGTTGTAAGAAGGAATCCAGTACGGGTCTCCACAAAATTAACAATGCCAAAGGCAAGTGACGGAAAACAATTCAGCGGAACAATCAAGTCAGAATCCTCGCAAAGGAATAAATTAAAAGGCCTTACGGCCCCATTTATATCCCTTAGTCCTAAATGGGGAAAAGAGAAGTGGGACACGAGGGCGGGATGAGACCCTTTCCATCCGCAAATTAGGCTGGTAAGTTACAGAAGTTTAGGCCAAAAATGGTATCCTCGAAGCGGGTCAACCTGCAATAAACACCGTACACTTTGATGAGCAAGGGAGGGCATGGGAATATGAAGGCCTACACTTTACAACCACCTTAAGATTTGAAATATAATGTTATCCAAAAGTATGCGATAATTTACAGCTCGTAAGATTGGTCTCTTTTAATCTCTCTTTATTAATGATATGAAAAATTACTTCTTTGTTTAAATTGAAATCCTCTGACTTATAAAATATGCATATTTGTGAATAGAAAAATACTGTTATTTGCTTTCGAATTAAAAATAATGCAAGATTTAATTTGCATCGAAAAATCAGTGCTCAAATGGTTTGTCAATAACGATACATTTCAATAAAGCGAAACACTTTTGATATTTGCTTATTGATCATGATCAACGAATCTTCGAGCTTCTACATTTTTATACATAAAATTTGTTATTGCGAAGCAAAAAATCCAGCAAGCGTCCTTTCTATTTTGCCTTGCATGATATTTTCACCCCAACTAAAAAATATACCCTTCCTGATCCTTAATTTTCTTACCTTTTTAATTCTGAAATCAGATCAATAAGATTAAACACGACTCTTTTAATCTCACTCCTTCATTAAATATTTATGCAAACGTCAGTCCTGAGAATCCTGATGGTTCAAATGCAGTGTAAATTCATCTGCTTTCTTTTGCCAACGCTAAAATATGAATCATTTCCTAACAACATGAAGATGACAATCAAAACATCCATAAAAGCGACTTACATTAAATAATAGTTTATTATTCCTGTTGTGGTATACCTTGTGGTAATGATGTACTTCTTTGATGAAGTATTCTTTGATCTAAGAGATCTAATTTTGTTATTTTTAATGAAGAGCCGCTTCAACACGTAAGGATAAGAGGAAACACACAGGAATTATCCTAAAATAAAAATATATTTTAAATTTAACACTTAACTATGACAACCAAACAGTAATGACATTTATATCCTTGTCCTAAGCTAAACTAGACTATCCGGGTTGGCAGCTAGGCCTATTACAATGCCTACAATGACAAAAATTAACAAATAGGCTACACGTAAACACACCAATTGCCGATTAGTATTTTTATAGTTACCCTTTTTGATTAGCGTTAAACATTAAATTAAAGTACTCTCTTTTACCAAAAAATATGACCGGGGTTCAGTCACAATTGTCTTTACTTCTATAAAATCGTTCAACCTACTAACCTCATAAAATCGCAATATGAATATGAATGTTCTTTCTAACTTACATGATAAAGAAAATCAGGGGTTGTCGGATGACGCTGGAGGGCTTATCTCGTGCTTTGGAGGGTTGCCCTGGCCGATGATTGAATTTCGTAGAGGTGGGATGGCGGAATATAGGTAGTGGAAGTCAATTTCTTATTGCAAATTTGCCTCTCGTTAAGTTAAGAAGATGGAGAGAGTTACGGTGCTCTTCGCTCCAAAAATCCTCTTCTGAATGACCTTGACGCCTCTTGGTGTCTTATTCTTCAACATAGAGTGTCCAACTAGATTTTGAGGTATTCGGTGAGATTTCTACCATTTTTAACAAACGGGACCTCGTAGGGGCTGGGTTTTTCTCCTCTCACTCTTACGGAGCTTGAGACGTGAGAGTCACTAGAGTGTGAGCGGGTTTACTTTTCTCTAGTCAGACCTCTTCTAAGTCTGTAAAGGATTCTTTGGTATGGCACCGATACAAAACTTGACAATTTATGTTAATTGGGCCCGGGGAGGGGGGATCGATCTTCTCAAGCTGATCCTATCGTTTCTCACGGAAATTGTCTTGTATGGCTGAATGATCGATCTTGACGAACTGAACCTTCTTTTTTCTTATCGAATTCTAATCCCTTTTCTTTCTTTCCGGGGCTTATTTATAGGAGGACCATCTAAGGGGAAAGGGGTGAGGCCACATAGGGGAGCGCGAATGGTGAATTCACATCTGGTGAGAGCGAGAAGTGCAGAGGTTGGCACTGAGGTGCCTAAGTCGGTTTGCTAATTAGAGAGACTCTCAACCGCCCCACTCCTTGGCGTGTCTTTTGACTAGCACCACTTTTTTGTGACATAACCACGGGTTTATGAATCTCGTAGGAAATTAGATCGTTAGAGCGTCGTTTAAGGGCCTAATGTGGTTGCCTTAACACATATTGTTGCCCCAACTACCTAAGCGGCAAGGAGATCAAACAGGGTAGGCAGTTACTGTTATTCACCGGCTACCGTTCCCACAATTCTCCTTATGGTGCTCGCTTCTCCGGCTTTCTCCACAAGGAGGCGAAACTTTAAGGTATATGTCCTCCTGGCTCTCCGGGATGTTTTATGTAGCCATTTCTCTACAATTCCTGAGGACCATTTTTTGCCTATTTTCCTTCCGGACTAAATGGTAAAGTTCAATATGCAAACCTATCCAGGCCATTTATTCACACGAAGTCAAAACTTCCCCACATCCAGGCAAAAGACAACAAAGGCGAAAGTAATGACTGCGAAATGAGATGCGTTAATTTCTGTACTTACTAATGGCTTTTCTTTAACGTACACACCATAACGTCCATAAGCATTTTTTATTTCACTCCGAAGCTCCCAATTGGCGGTTTGAATCTCGCCGTAAGCACAATTTAGATATTTAAAGTGTCTGAAAAAGGTTTTGTTTTCCTTAACCATCCAATCACATGCCTGTCCATAAGAAAGCCAGACCAAGACGAATTCTTTTGGCTCACCCGATACAAAATAGACTATGTTCGCCCAAATTGCAAACATGAACACTTCAGCCCACCACCATATTATTCTTAATATAAAGACAAATTTGTAGTCTTATGATAAATATCCATCGCCTCTTTTCTAAATATTTTTGTCATGTGCGTTCCTCATTCTGCTTATCTTTCTTCATTTGTTTTACCCAAAATTAGTTACATCCAATCACCGAGTTTTGTTTTACTTTAGGCATTTATAAATTAAATTCCCGGATTAATCTAAACTTTTTCAGATTCCCATAGCGACGAAAATTTAAGCACATGCAAAGCAAGAAGATTGATTTATTTGATGTAATAAAGATCTTTAAAAAGCCTGAAGACATATTATAACTTGCCATAGAAAGTGATCGCACGATTGTGAGGAAAGATCATTCACAGAATTATACGACGAGTGATCTTACACCAAATTTCATTGCCGGATCAAAATCTACAGCAGGCAAAGTTCATTTCTCGATAAACAGGATCATTTTTCTTTGGAAATTTTATTTTCTAATCCGCAAAAATTCCGTACAATGATGAGATTCAAACCGTGCACACTGAGGCAGCGAACAACCACTTTGATCTCAAAAATACCGTCCTTTAGACCACTCGGCTACGCAGAAGACAAAAATCTCCCGAATAAATAAGCTTTTGAGGTACGCTTGGCAAGATCGATCTGGGCAATGAAAGAGAGAGAAATGAATAGGAAATTCATAAGATTTATACATATATATATATATATATATATGCAAATTTTTTTGAAGACCATTGTGTATTTTGCCTTGGCAAAATTTCCTTTGTCAACTTTCTCTTCTTATAACTATCTTTTTTATTCTAACATGTAGATGGTGGATTATTTGTCCAGTATTCATCTCTTTTTTAAATGTATGTGTTCGGTAAAAATCAAACTAAATTGCTAAGCTTTCGATCTTATTCGATCATCTTCGGAGCATTTTGAAATGTTCTCACCTCCTCTACCTATGTAATGAGTGCAGTGAGGATCTAACAGAGTGGAAGTAAACGATTTTTAATGGGTATTTATTCCGCCTTGGTGAAACGTAAAGTTAGAGAAAATGGGTCACTCCTGTGAGTGGAATATTAAAATTCTTTTAATGTGGGATTCCAGCTTATCGTTTGACTGTTGATGGCCGGCTTATCTTCATTTATACATATGGCTTCTAAGATGTTCAGCTTCGCTTTATTAACCTTTTTTCTTTTAATAATGGTGTTATCAACGAGCATATCTCTCGTTAGGTTGATATTATGGACACTCTGCTTATGATTCTTAGGCCCTTCGCTTTGTAGATGCATAGTTAAACGCCTCGAAATTGTAATGGCTGTCATACCAATATATTTTAAGAATTTATAAAGCTTACAGTCTTTTATCGGGGCAGATGAACTCCTAAGCTATGTTGGTTGACTTGCGATTCGAGGAGTTTAGGCAAATGTTGTTTTGCATCAGAAGATTGATGGCTTTTGTTGTTTTATAATAGATAATGTGCTGGATTTTATCCGTTTGATTTTCAAACTTAATGTTACGGTTAATAATCTCCTTGATGTTTTTTCATCTATTTTATAGACCGTGGACATCTGGTTTCTGTAATACACTTTGATGTTGTTGACTTCTCCCTGATTACTTTCAGTTTTATCAGCATGTTTGTAATGGTTATTTAAAAATGATTGGAGTTGTTTTTCAACCATGCTGTTTGAGAAACCATTATTCATGAGTATTTGTTTTACTCGTGAAATCTCTTGGTGGAAATGTTCCCACGTAGATCATCATTTATAGGCTTGGCGGATGTATGAGCAGATTACGCTTATTTTATACCTTTCAGGGCATTCACTATCCGCATTGAAGCATGTTCCATGTCCATACTTCTCCTATGTACTTTAGTGATGTAGCTGCTACTGATGGTTTGAACCTCAACGTCCAAGAAAGCGAGTTTATTGCCCGTGCTCAATTCATAAGTGAATTTTAGCACGGAGTTGTCATCAAAATGCTGCTTGATATTAACTAGATGTTCTTGGCTTTGGAGGTTCATATAGATTTCATCTCCATATCGGCAATATGTGTGTGGCTTATTTTCCATGATGTCAAATAATCTCTCCTCAAGTTGATCCATATAATAGTTGGCAAAGGTGTGCCCTAAGGTTGACTCAATGGCCACTCCATCCACTTGCGTGTATAGATTACCGTGCGGTGTTCTGAACAGCGCCTCTGATGTGCATGAACGTAACATGCTCCTTAAGATGTTTTGGTCAATATTTAGGGCAGACATTGTAGGATAGTGGAACACGCTTTTTTATAATGATGTCGATGGTCTGAGCGATAGGTACGTTCGTAAACAGGCTTTCTACGCCAAGGGATGATATTAGTCCTGACGGTCTTGTAGCGTGGAGTAGGTCGATGAATTCCTCCATATATTTTGTGCTATATTTCGAAGGGATGTATGGTTTTATTAATGTATTTAGGGTTTTAACTAAACAGTACGTAGGAGTCGTGACTTGAGAGATGATGAGCCCTAATGGGTTGTGCGGCTTATGAATTTTTACATTGTCATACAGATACCCTGGTGTGTAATCACCGATGAATTTTTGGAAGTGAAGTCCCCCGATGTGTGCATTAGCTTTAGTTATTTGTCCATTTATTTTCTTTTTCAAGTCTTCTTTTGGATCTCCTCTGAAATTTTGTGTTGTCACTTAAGATGGTATTCAATTTGTTATTATATTCTTCTTTGTTTAGAATGATGTATCTGTTGGATTTGTCAGCTTTTCTTAGGACTATTTCTTTGTTGTTTTTTAGAGAGCTGATGGCCTTACGTGTTTCTGGTGTTATAAGTTTGCTGCCAGTAAAGCATCTTCGTTTGGTAGCTTCAGCGCGTAGCTGGTCTCTTAGGTTGAAGTTAATTTCAATGATATATACATATCAGGTTGCCCAGCAAGAACTTCACTAAATTCAAACATGAATAATTCAATCAAATGAAATTGGATATAAATTTAAATTTGTTTACAACAATTTATATGTATTATTTATGTCGAAATATTTCAACAATGGACCAATAATTACCTTATAGTATAGATGAAATATTTAAAAATCGTCACACAAAAATTTTATTGTTGATTCTCCCCGACAAATGATAGTGTCCAAAAAATCAAATTAAATGTTTTATTGAAATAATTTATTAATATGACCACCTTCTTTGTAACATACAGCCTTTAAAGGCTTTTTAAAAAAAGAAATATATTTTATAATATCAGATAGCGTTACTTTATTCCATGCAAGAATAATTTTTTCCTTAAGTTCAGATTCACTAATTTTTTGGCAATTGCTGTAAACTTTTTCTTGTTGTAAAGATTCATGATAAAGGCAGGATTGATGGATTTTGGGTTCTTTAAGTCATAAACACTTTTAATTTTACCTTTTGTTTTCAGTTTCAAAGTGGATTCTTTTTCGTCGGTAAACACAAAATTTCATATATCTTGAGATAAATAGCGATCTTAGAGCAATAAACAACGTGTCTTTCTGTGTTGTCTTACATTAATATCACTAAAGAAAATGATGAGTATAAGAGATAGAAAAACTAGGCTATTAGTCTTATACCCTAGGCATGCAAACTTACTATTTCCTACATATAAATATCGCACGTTTTCGTGATGATTCGTTAAGCAAAGTTTTAAGTAACTATTTTTACTTTATAATTGTAGCAATACTATTAAATATATATTATTGAAGCCTTAAGAGATAAAGAAGACCAAAATATTTGCGTATAGGAATTTTCATATATTATTGACTACATTTGAATGAGTTATTCAATTGGAATTTAATCAAGTTTTGCTGGGCTATATATATATATATATATATATATATATATATATATATATATATATATATATAAATAAAGGCAACACCGGATGTTGAGTTGTTGAGTTTAGCTTAACGTTCTCAAACTTCCTGAAAAGCTTTCTCTCGTCCAGAGAAAAGTGAAAGGAAAAGCTCAGGGAGTTCCATGGGTTATTTCTTCGAGAACTATTTCGGTTGGCAAAGTCAACTGCAACCGAATAAACTATGGAACTCTCATATCTTTTCAATTCCCTTTTCTCTGGACGAGAGAAAGCTTTTAAGGAAATTTGAGAAATTTAAGCTAAAAATCAACATTGTCCCATACCTTTGTTAAATTCAACAAATTTTGCATACAAAATGGGCTTCTAGCCAATATATATATATATATATATATATATATATATATATATATATATGTTCGGACTGGTACTCTTTCGACCAAGAAATCGTTTACCCTTAACACTTTCTCCTGTACAATTACTACCTCATCATTATTTTCAATAAACTAGTGTCAAATTTTATTTTCAAAATTAAATCTTCATTTCTAAACCAATTATTTCAACCTGTTCAAAACAGAAAGTTTACATCAAATTACCTTGTTTAGACTATTCGACCTTCAGGCTTAACAAAGACCAGATGACTTCTCTCCAGACATTTTTTCAATGACCTTTTATCATTATTAACAATCGTTTAAATTTGTCATCTCTTTTCATATTTAAAGATCCCATCCAAAACTTATGAAGTTTTCAGTTCTTTACTTATATACTTTCGCGACCTGCAGTAGTCGCTACTTTGGTTTAAACATTTTACAGCTACAACTGAGGATCTTTAAGCACTTGGTGATTTCATATAGAACTAATCGACCTAATTCAGGAGCAGAGCCCTCCCATATACGCTCACATATTATCACTCGTGGTCATTCGAGCAATACAGATAACTTTTCTTTAATTCTGATTGCAATAAATTCCATAGATATAAAAATAATTGAATCCTTCTATATGAAAACTTTAACTCCGAATTTAATAATTTCAATTCATGTATTAAATTAATAACCCAGTAAATATCATCTAACCTACCAATTATCTTATATCCCACTAAAAACAATTCTCTCCGGCACTATTCTTATTCATACACTTAGTTGCCCCTACAACTCCGTCAGTCAAGGTTAGTAATTGTAATCTTTTACTTGCAATTCAGATCTGCCTTAATTTCACTTAAATTGCAGTTGGTGTAAATATTTTTATTTCATTTATGTGTGTACTTATTTATTGTGTTTAGTATGGTAGTTCCCTATTTCCCATTTTAAATTCCTTAGCACTAGTCAAACAATGTTCTATTCCTAATTATTATCTTTATTTGTCTAGTTTTAATAGTTAATCATTGTAAGTTATAATTTCTTTGTGTCCTTTGGCCTAAGCTTTAATCTTATTGGTTCACATTTAGTCAAATTATTTTACTGTTATTTGCTATTTCTCTTTAAACTCTTTTTCGGCTGAGAGGTTGTTGAATGTTGTCTAATAAGCATGTTATATTATTTTTATTTTTATGTCCGTAGCCACTGAAGATGGACAAGGTTTGTTCCGAAATTCTATTATTTTTACTGCATCCGAAATCTATACATCAGGAAATGCTCATAGGCTTCGGATACGTTCCGGCCACAAATAAAGTGGGAGGTGTTTGTGGTGACAGCAGGGGGTGGAGTAGGCTCTAGCGACATGCTTTGTCAGAGGTCACTGAGGAAGGATTTCTTAACGTATTTTATGGAGCGATTCCTTTTGCTCCTACGCAAAGTTGACGCCATATAACTCCACTCTTTAAAGTCAGAATGGGGAGATCTAAACTTTATCATGATTTAGATAAGTTGTGCCTTGGCATTATTAGAAAATGGCATAGATGTGTTACGTATGGCCGTAGACCTTATGGTCACGCATATGGCTATTTACAACCAGCGGAAACCAGCCTAGTCAGTAGCTCGATGGACAGTATCACCTAGGAAACCAGGCTCTGGCAACCAAAGAAAAACGAGTGTTCGAACTAACAACATAAAGAAACGAGAATTAATCTCAGCCTTATCTATATCTGCTTCTGACATCTAGAAAAAGCATCCCAAACTCCTGGATGACGTCGCCTAAAATTTTAGATGTATAGATTTCCAATGAGGTCACTGTATATATATATATATTTATGTTCATCATCCGATAGTAAATAAGGAAAGGTGGTACACAAGCGATTCCGTGTTTTATAAGACCAAGTAACGATCATAGATCAAGGAAGCCGATAGAGAGAGATAGCAAACTATGCGGAATAATATAAACTATTTCTCCCTTTGAAAAAAGTGAAGTAATACATGCGGTCCGAACCTGATGCCATCGACCACGCTAGCCACTCAGACACCCTGCACCGAATGAGGCGTCTACATCCTTACATACAAGTGCGACACAAAGTGTGCATTCGGTGTTCTTTGACTCTCCCTAAGCCTCTTTCCGGGTAAGACAAAAAACTCGAAATACTCGTTTATTCCGATTTCCCTCATCTACTTATGAAATTATATGTTTGCCAAAATTTGACTCTTTTCCATCAGGTTATCATATTTTTTTCCTTCATTTTATTACTGTTCCTTAATTGTTCGCAGATTTATATATCCTCTTTCTACATCCTTCTCTTCATGGATAAATAAATGAAGATGGCGAATCTCAAAACTAGTTATTCAAATCCAATCAATTGAATTAAAAAGGGTCATTTTCTTTTAAATATTTTATTAATCCAATTATTGTAGTCTCTTAATATATTTACATATATATATATATATATATGTGAAGTAAATAAATTAAATTTGCACGTACATGTGAAAAGAGAAAGGTGAGTTAGTCTCTTTCAAAATAGTCAACCATTTTTAACTTAGTAAGGTTTTATTCAAATTCAATTTGAGTTCCATCAAGGACTGATAACTTTTATTCCATTTTATACCTTTTTCACTCAATCATTTATTTTCGTATATATGTATAGGAGTTTACTCGTGGTGCAAAAGGTGTATATTTAACTCTGAACCCTTAATTGGGCGCGCATCTCTTGTAGTTACTTTTATGCAAGAGTCAGGCTTCGCATTTCCAGAAAATGATGCTTCGACATAGTTTTTTAAAGCGCCCCTTCTCCGCTACCTCTAACCCGCTTGAGAAATAATGCACGAAACTAGAGAGAAAGAGGTTAGTGTTATGTAAAATTTTGTACGTAGGGCAGTAGATTGAAAAGCGAGGAGCAGTGATGGGCATCATATTTTGAAAGGTTTAGTTTCATTCAAAGTTTTTCACTATAAACGTGAATTACTATATTACTCCAAGAAAAGGCCTACAAGCCCGAAGGGAACTAGATTACTATCGAATGTTGCGTCATTCCAACTGCACATGGGATCGTTTCTTCGTTACCGCACACTGCTAACTCTAGGAGAGTTTTAAGGAGAGACATAAAAAATACCACAACACCAATAAAAATCATAAGGTTCAAATAATGATAAAGCCGTGATAATGGATCCTAAAAATCAAGCAACCAGTTCGTCAGGCAACGAATTCGTGGATAAGGTGTTAGTCTTCTAAAGTCTAGGAACGAGTTCGTCCCCAGGTAGAAGGGACAGAAAACTTTTAGCTACATCAACACCTACATAATTTAATATGTGGTTGAGTGAGCATACATCAGCTTTTCAGATAAATATCGAGCTATTACTAATCCTCTACAGGTCGAGTATATTTTATGCCAATCCTCTTTAAAGAAGTTTACACACGTAAAAAACTAACCAAAATACCTATTTATTCAAAAAGCAACTGCTCATTAGTCCTCATTAACTACTTGTTTTTCTTAAAAAACAAGTAGTTAAATTTAAACTAAAGAAAATAATGATCATTGAATTGTAACGAATTAAACTTACTGACAAAAAATGCAACATACAATTTATAAAGAGTCATAATGGTTGACCTCAATTCTCTCTCTGTATTCTTGTCGATATTCGCAAAAGCTATGAATTATTTAATAATTATTATGAAAACTTCAATAGCAAGGCAACAATTATGTTAATTATACCTTCATTGCTTTAAAGCTTTATTAATGAGAGTCATTCATGTAGGAAAGAGCTTCGCTAAAAATTGTAATTGACTTTATTTCTATAATAATTTGATATTTTTGCATTTAAATATGTTCCGGACTTTGAGGAAAAATCCATACTTAAACTTCTTAAAAAGACTTTATAATGTGTATTGACAGGAAAATAAACGAAGACTTTTATAATATGATGAAATAGTCAGAGAAAGAATCAAAACCGACACAAAAGGAAAGAACGGTGAAACACAAAAGGAAAGACCGCAGGAATAAATATAAGCAAAATTACCATCCAATTCTTGTGTTCACAAATACTAGTATCAATATCATTTGGGGAACACACAGATGATTGTTTAAGTAGAAATTATTTATTTGCCAAAGAAGTTCAGACTTTGCCAAATATAGTGTTGGAGAAATGTTTGATAATTATGTTATGTTTTATCCTATTATAATATCACTTAATTAGGCAAAAACTCTAAAATAAATAATTAATTATCTTGCATTCTATATGTCTAAAATGGTAGTTTTTGAAGTTTCTTAGGTATTCGACCAAACTGAAATAGGTCTTAAAGAAATAGCTTCATTTGGTGTTAATATAAGTAATTTATTGTTAGTTTTAATATACTTTCTATATTATCAGTTTAAAAATCAGACATTTTGTATGTTCTCTTCAATTTTATTACTCCATGCTATTTTGAGTTGTTGGTTATTCATATTATATTACTATCCCTCCTCTATTTGGATAAGTTTATATCCATTATATTGATGCGTCATCAAGTTATCTCAAAATAATCCAAGCACAGTAACTCAAACGACCAATATCCCTGCTTATGGTGGATGTATTAAAAGTGCTTTTTAGCTCTTATGAATGAAATAACTCTTTAGACGATTATATTCATGTAACTAATAAAGAAAATCTTGAAGCATACTGACTTTTTTAAGAAATTTAATATATATTTCATAAAAAATTAACCCGATCCCCAAACCCTGAATTTTTGCCTAAGTAATACACAAATTTCCATGAATATTCAGTTAAGCGCTGAACGATTTGGAGCCGTCCTTAATTTAGAAATAATATCACCGCATAAGTTTAGGCCAAATTTTGGTTAATTTTCCTACCCCAAATATTTTTCAAAAAACATATGAAAAGATCAGATAACATAGGATTTATATCGATTGTTGTGACTCGTACATGATTTGGCACAAACTAGAATAATTAATTTGATCTATCAAAATTAAGTTATTTTTATTTTTCAGACGTTTGTCACTTCCAGAAGCTCTCTTCTCCTGACAGTCCATCTGATTTCGATTTTCATTGGACCTCTGTTCCCACAGATATTGGTAAGTACCTATGCCTCTCAATGTATATATAAATCCTTAAGAGAACTTTAAAAACAAATGAGAATATATTTCTACCACTATATACACCATGGAATTTTATCAACATGCTGGTATACCTACAAGGTAAAAATATCCTAGAAGTTAGTGAAGTACTTAAACATGAAAAAAGGATTCCGAAGTTGCATCTTCGCCAGAAAGTTTGTGAAGATAGGTCCATAACGAAATGGTTGGAGTAGGGAAAGTGAAAAGGTGGGTTAGATATCTATATATATATATAGTCCGATTAGTAAGGTAAGGCGTCGAGTTCGGGAGCTCAGTAGCGGGTTGGCGCAACTCTCTCAAATCTGCTTAAACTCCGCGATCTTTGTAGATCCAATCGCGAGCGTTGTTCTCTAGAAAACACTAAATTTTCCTGAAGTCCAGTGCTCTCTGTGGTTGTCAATGCTATCATATCCCCTGGTTGAGTTTCCTTAAATGAACGTGACTAGGGTGCTGTCTAATTTAAGAACTCAAAACAGAAGAAAGAGCAAAATGCAATAAATAGAGTAATAAAAATAGTTTGAAAAATATATTAAAAATCACTTTAAAAAATCACGTCAATCGGAAATCTTTTAAATGAGAAAATATGTATCAAAGCATGTTGCATCAAATACAAGCAAAAAATGGGACGAAATAACTATAAACTTTTCTTTAGTTTTTATACTGTAAAGTTTAAATATCACCGGAAGCGCCTAACACTCACCTTTAAAAGAAAAAAAAACATAAATAAAAAATTTGAAAAGGATATTACGAAACGAACTTAAAAGAGTGAGTGAGGCTTACATTAATTAAAAAATTATGGAACTGACATCAGAAAGATATCCATCAAATAAAACCTTTTTAACACGTTCCGCTTTAACAAGTAATCTTGCTATGAACCATAAGTTTCAAAGGATTATAGAGAATTTGTTAAAAGGATGGTAGTAAAATTTAGTACCATATGTACAAAGATATAGAAGAGAAAGAGAGAGGAGATATTTGGCTGAAACAAATTCATTGAAAAATATTAAGAGAGAAAGAGTCGTAGGTCTGTATTTTGATACCAAGCAGTGACCAGGAAACACTTCATGGTATAATAATGGCTAGCCATTCTGGGTAGAAGGTAGTACTATATGGAATAGCAACACCTTTGACGTTTTCTAGGATGGAAGAGTGAGGTGAAGTATATCCGGAGGTAGACGTAGATGACATACCTCTATGTGCGAAATAAGCTTCTTCTTCCAATGCTCGCGCTTACCATGGCGCTATTAGTTGACTAGCTTCTTACGAGCACCGCAATTTTAGGTTTCCGTTCCTTCTTTGATTGGATCCGATGTAGGGTAATTAGCCTGTGCCGAGTGTTTTAGAATTCTAACTCGAGGAATTAGGAACTGTTTCGGTGTTGAAAGGTTTATTAAAAGCAGAAGTGTTGTGCTTATATTACCGCCAAACGGATATACCCCTTTCGACCATCAACACAAATCCTACAATCAAATTATCAATAAAATGTACAAATAATGGCGAATTATATTAGTACACTGAATTTTGAATGACTTTGAATCAAGAGCAAAATTAGATTTTATATTCTCGGAATATTTTGTCATGGTTTCTGAATACACAATTTGCACAGAAATATGAGGCATATTTTCTCCTGCCAAGTACTCTTAGATATAATTATGCGCATGCTGTTTTATTAGTAGATTTTTTAATTCAAGTTTTGTAAAGTTTATTCTAAAAGTATTCTAGGATAAACCATATCAAGGCAATTAGGTCAATATAAAAATTAAATTGGTAGCAAAAAATCTAACTCAGCAAAATAAAATTAAATATATTTTACGTAAATTGAATAATCTTATGCGTAAAAATTTATTGAAATCATTATATTTTGTATTTATCTGATAAAAGAGCCAAAAGCATTGCTCACTGGAACCAAAATATTTGAAAAAACTTCCGAAAGTGATAAACTTAGCGCGAGAGACTGGTTGAAATATGAATTAATTACAGGACAAAAAATGGGACAGTACATACTCGAACTGAAAGAAACGAGGGCCCAGGAAACTCCTCTAACTTTTACAAATCCCCTGTAGAAACGGGTAGCAGTGAGTGACCTGATATAAAACAAGTGAGCCGAGTACCCTATCAAGGCAATTAGGTCAAGTAACTATTTAAAACAGAGGTAGTTAATGGTTATTTCATAGGATTCAAAATGATTGTGAATGGCAGAAAGGTAAGTGGAACTGTTGCATCCGATTGCTGTGGTCAGTAGCAAGGAGAAGAAAAGAGAGAAAGAGAGAGATATAGAGGAAGAAAATGGGAGAAGAGAAGAAAGAGAGAAAATATATATATGGAGGAAAAAAAGAGCTGAATAATAATGAAAATATAAGGGGGAAAAGTGTAGCGAAGAGAGTGAGAGAAAAATATAGTGGATAAAAAGAGAGAAGAGAAGAGAAAAAATAAAGAGGTAAAAAGAAAAGAGTAGACAGAGGGAGGGATAATATATAAGGGAGGAAAAGAGAGAAGATAAGAGAAAACGAGAGAGATAAAAATATCGGGGAGCGAATAAGAGAGAAGAGAAGAGAGAAAAAATATTGCGTAAAGAGAGAAGAGAATAGAGATAGATGAAGTATCGGGGATGGAAAAATGAGAAGAAAAGGTAGAGATAGTAAAATATATGGGCGGAAAAAGAGAGGAGATGAGAGAGAATCAAGGAAAGATAAAAGAGAGAAAACAAAAGAGAGGAGAGTAGAGAAACAATAAATAGGAGAGGGAAAAGATATAAGAGATAAATGTCAATAAAGAGGAAAAGAAAAGAGAAAAGTAGAGAGATAAAATAGAATTAGTAAAATGGAAATAAAGAGAAACAGAATGCAAATAAACCTGAATAGGCGATTGCAAGAGAAAAGATTGTTAATAAATATTGGACATTATTAATTTTAAAACTCGCCATAGCAACAACCAGCGAGGTTATCGCCGAAATGCTGTTATAAACCCCGACAACTGTAAATACTCCCGGCTGAGTTCAACGGTCGAGAAACTCTTGAATCAAATTTCAGTCACCCTTGGAGGGTGACTCAAATTTCAGTCATTTTTTCCTTAACAGTTCGGAACATAAAATGTTTTTCTCCAATTTAAAGCGCAATAGAAACTGGGCTGATTCACGCCGAAAGTGTTTCAGGAAATATCCGTAAAGAAATTAAAACCGGTAGGGCAAATGCAGATGTTGGAGCTGGGAGGCCCAGCAATTCTCGAAATGTTACCCAACATCTCCATGCGGGTTCAGGGCAAAAGAAAGTTCAAAATGTTTCAACTGAGATTTCACATTTTACTTACTCTAACTTCACCACTATCCCTCGAAGTTTACTATAAATAACTTACAAGTAAACATTCCCTCATTGATTTCCTTCTTCATTATTTATAAGAAGGAAATAAGTAAGAATAAACATAAGAAGAATTATAAATATATAAGATCATCTAATAATCAATGCGGACTTTTCTTTCATGTTTATCATTATTTCATGGAATGAAATCAAACATCTCGGAGGTTATTTATATTTAAATAAGGATTTATTTATTAGGTTGATTACGGCTATAATTTCTCCGAGTTTATGCCATTAGACTTTATCTTTTCTTTATTTTTTCAATACCATGTGTGTAAAAATCGTTTAACTTTGGTTAAAATGTTTTAAAATATTAAACATGGCAACGCCCCAATAGGGGTCGCATCTCGTGCTATGGGGGATATGAATGGCATATCAATTTTGAAACTTCTTAACCCACATCACACTAGTACTGAAGGGCTTTACTGTACTGACTTGTTCTGTTGACAGGCAGCACTTGAATAAAAGCCAGTATTAATCGATAGAAAAAGTGTTAGGTTCTGGTCTAATGTGCGATCTACGGTGAATTTACCTCAAATTTTGTGCCCTCTACATAGGATAACACTGTATAACAGTGAAAAAAAGAAAGAAATACTGTCAGTTTTAGATTTAGATCACAAAAATAACACCTGGTTTTGTGTGTGAACCACCAATTTCTTATAAATGACGTCATAATTATGTACCTATTTTGCGCTCTGAAAAATCATTATTGGACAACCCATTACGTGCCTCTGAAGTCATCTCGAATACGTAATTATCATTTAAAACAAAATTCTAATTTGATTCAGATCATTACATTATATTTTTATTTCTTTTACAAGTGACCTTGATATTACTTGAGCACTAATGCCTAGAAAACCTTAGAACTATCCTAACAGATTCTGCTATATTTGCAGAGAGCTGACGCTAAAGAAATATAATGACACTTGAGAAATTAAAACTGGTAGATCTCTCATATTAGTTGGATCAAGTGCACAAAAACAAATTCAGAATAGTTATAATGTATCGCTCCTGGTTTCTCATTTGGCATGCTAATGGACTAGAGAGAGCGCAATCACATTAAACTGAGTGCTACTTCTTTTTAACAGATATCACATGTAAGTATCTCCCCTATATGTTTCCTGCTAGTTAGAATTTTCTTATAAGAAATCTCAATTTTATAAATAAAAAAAACAACTGCCCTATGATGTGTTTTTCTTTTTTATTACCAGAAGTCTCAACCTGAAGGGCAGCTGAAATAACAAGCAATGACATGGATAATTCGGATGAACCAGGATCACACGATTCTAAATAAGAGCCACGACCTAAATACGACAAGAAACCACATCCTGTCATCCAGGCTGAACTTAATGCTTTGGTCGTTGATTGATTTAAAACCTACTAAACAAGAGAAAGAACTCATAACATCTCGTTTTCTAGAATAAAATCTTTTGGATAAAGATGCACGAATTACAGCATTCAGTGAGCTTTCGTCCGAGTACAGCGCTTCTAATCAATGGAAAACAACCTTTGTTTTTTCACTGATATCAGAGGACTCTTTGATGCTCTTGAATTGAGCTATCACGTTACCACATTAAATTTGTTTGACTGCGCATTGGAATCACCATGCTATCTGTTCTACTTGCTCATTCAGCTTTTCTACCAGACATGAAAATCATTCTTTCATTGTAAATCGCATAAATTAAAGTGAACATGAATTGCTTATTTATGCAGATTTGAAATTATGCCCTTTCTCAATGGGTTACAAACTGGTTATGCAAAATTTATGCACTTTCTCTGCAAGTGGAACACTCAAGAAGATCTGAGCTTTATAAAAATTCAGCTTGGCTGAACTTACATAGATTTACTACTACTATCCGTATCCCAAAATGTTATTCAGGAAACACTAGTAAAAATGCATAGGATCATTTTTCCTCATCTACCCATAAAATTTGGCTCAATGAAACAGTTTTCCAAGGCTTTTCAGCATCATAAGCCGTGTTTCTAGTAAATCAAGGAAATATTTCCAAGATTTATTGATGCTATAACTAAATAAGGCATATTTTCCTTCCTCAGATTCATCAACTTATTGCTGACGAGGATTTCGAATTAACGTTGAAGGAAACTGTGGTCGATGTAAGTTGTGCATCCAAAGGTGTCTGCAATGCATAACGAGTTCCAAAGTAATGTTTTAGTGGATAGAGTAATCAAATGTTACCACGATCTTGAGCGAAACCTGTGAATGAATCTTTATTTTCTGCATTTTCATCTCACCATTTTTTCCAGAGAATAGAGAGAATGTAAGTGATGAAAACTAAGAGATGTTTCATCAACAGATATCAAAAATGAAAAACAGGTACAAAGGGAACTGGAGACTAGCCATGCTACCCGAATTCTGTTGGAATTGTAAACCGCTACCAACCAGAGGCATCAGACAAATGCAGAAGAAGTAAATACTGGGTGAGGCAGAGAGGACAGACGTTTGAAAATTTTACTAAATCATTAATTTTACTTCAAAATGTTTTAGTGACATTAATGTGTTTGCATTGAATTAATATTTAAGAAAATCAAGTTTGAAAAACATCTTCCATGTGGTGTTCCTTTTCATTGATGCATTTCTCAAGGTATTATTTGAAGTTGGCTTCCACTCTTTTCAACATTCCAGTATAGATTTGGTTGACTTCCCCGTGAATAACTTTGCTCAATTTGTCCAATGTACAGGACGTATGCTCCTACACACGTGCCATCAGGTTTCTTCACAAGAAATTATCACACATGGACAAATCAGTAGGCCGAGTACCCCAATTAGTGTCAGCAAACCTGGAAATGGGGAAGATCACCAAAAAGAAGGTAAAAAACGTCTATTGATGCTCTGGCTATGTGGACCGTCGCCCCTTCATGCTAAAACCACAGGGGTAGAATAGTAGGGCATGTCATACTCTAGAATTTTATTAAACTGGTGATGAGGAGTATTCAAATGATGAATATTGGTGAAAAGAACATACTCTGATTCATCTAACCTACATCAATTTGAAGTTGGAATACTGTTAGTTCTGGGTCATTTACTATATTTTACTATTATTTTAGTTACCCATAAAAGATCAAATTTACCGGTTTTTATCATCATTACATTTATGTAATCTGAAAGATATTTGTCTAAAAAAAATGTTAAAATGTATTAGAGAGACGTGAGAAGTAGGAAACCTGTTAAAAATTACCCTTAATTTAGTTTAGTCTAACTCCCAAATTGCAAGTAGCCAGTACTCATTACTCAATGGAAGGCAATATTCCAGTAGTGTTACCAGTTCTGGTAACAATTATAACTGGTAACTGTTTATAGAGCATTTACATTCTATTTGATTGCTAGTAAAGGCTGTCGATCATTTTAGAATAACATATAATTATTTGGTATGGATTATTTCCTAATCTAAGTGCCATATTTTCATTTACAGATATACCTGCGATTAGTGTGACAATGGCGAAAATCAATCTAAGGTCTAAATCAAGTTCTCATCTGACTAATTTTATGGGACTGGGAAAGAGCTGATCGTGTCTGAGTTACCAACAATGACAGATATTTCGAGGTACGGCATTTACCTGAGGGAGCAAAGTGAAGATGACCGCAGAAATTATGAAGTGGACCAGCTGCTAAAAGACATGTATCAGGGCTTAATTAATCAGTGGACCAAAGCTAATGCTCTCTTCAAGCCACCTGTTGTAAATCAAAAGGTCACAATAATTTTAAAGCCTAAGGAGGTGTGGAAGGAAGCAGTAAAAGTTTCCTTGGTAAAACAAAATTAAAGCAAAAGAGAGTTTTTTTTCAAAACTAGATAAGTTATTTGATATATTGACATGCAAACGTCAAATTTCCAGTTTGGGGAAATTAGGTTGCAATTGCTGTGAGATTGAAACCCACATTAACTGCTTTTGTAGTAAAGATATTCCAGAGCATAATAGACAATTAAGAGCTTCAGAAAGAAAAGAAAAAGTAAGGATAGCATAAAGAAAGAGAAAAAGTAAGGAGGAAAGCGCTATTTTAGCAAAAAAAAGCAGAGAGAAAAGAAATCGAGCATGTTTTGGCAGAAGATGAAGATCTAGAGACAGAAAATTCTGATTGTGACAACAGTTTGGGTGAAGAAAAAACTTTTGAAACTGTCCAAAAGCCGGAATTTTCCACCAGGAATAGAAATAATTATGATGAAGTTCCAATTATTGCTCTTATTGGCAAAGAGTATGGTGTCGGATTGAAAACAACTGCAGCTATACCAACAGCAGTTTTAATATATGTTGGATTCATTACTGAGGAAGAGACAAGTAAATTAATTGTTAAGAATAAAGTTAAGAGAACACAGGAAAAGCTGATGACAGTTATTAAACATGAGTTTGAGGAAAACTTAAGGAAGGATGGGGAATTTATTGTGTTCTCTTTGATAAACAAATTGATGTGACAACTTTTATGATGGAAGCAGAAGGAAGTGAAAAATTGTTTCCAGGAAAAAAAAAAGAGGAGCATTACACGGTTATCAGTGAGCCTGAGAGCAATTAACTCTTCTACTTTGTCCCATTAGAGGCTACAAAAGAAGAATCAAGTGCAGAGAAGATCACTAAGGCTATGTCTGGATGGTTGAGGGAAAGGTGTTCGGAAAAAAGCTTACTAGCCATTAGAGGAGACTTCACGAATGTAAACACAGGTGTAAATGCTCGAGTAATGCGGAAAATGGAGCTCTATTTGGGCAGAAAGCATGTTTGGTTGGTCTGTAACCCGCACATTGAGGAACTACCTTTCCGTCATCTAATTATCAACCTAGAGGATGCAACACTATCTGACAACAGATATTGCGGACCAATAGGAAAGCTCCTTGACTCTGTTACAGACTTGGATATCAAACCAAATTTCCTCGAATATCTTTAGGTCCTCTTCTTACCAAGATTCCTCAGGAAGTAGTGAAAGATCTTTCCACTGATCAACACTACAGCTCTAGAATTCTATCGGCAATCAGAGATGGAGTTCTTCCTACATGGCTTTCTATATTCGAAATATGACCAGTTAACCACAGTTGCTGGCTTGCCATAGCTCACATACTTCTTCGGCTGTGGGTGTCAAAGCATTAGCTCAAAGGAAAAGCCTTTAATAATCTACGACTGATTGTTGATTTCATCATTGGTGTATATTACCCGTGTTGGTTTAACGTTAAGAGTAAGCACTCTTAGACCACAGGACCTAGGCACATTCTTTATCAACTTCACTGCCTTAAGTCTCAGACGATGGAGGTGTTGAATGTTGTTTTGACAACTGTTAAAAGATTAGCTTGCAATGCATACAGTGAAGCTATCCTCCAAACCCTACCATGCTCTAAAGATCAGGCGAAGAAAACTAAAGGGGTTAAAAGTATCCACACCATCAGTGGAGAAGGGGACACAAATACTCAACTGACAGACTCTTTTGTATGGCTTAGAAAGACATTAGGTCTTAATTGTGAGGCTACCAGGATTGAAGATCTGATCAATTGGTCAGAGGATGTCTCTGTAATTGGTCACCTTTAGAATAATGTCTTGTTGGCCTTTTCAAGTTTTCTTCATACATATTAACTTTGTAAACTTATTCTAGCCTGAAGATGAAAACTTGTATTTTTCGAAACGTAGTGAAAAATTAAAACATGCTACATCCGTTTCTCGTGGCTCTGGGATTTATCCTCAATATTAAATGCAGGCTTCACGGCCGAGCTTCATATGGATATATATATGTCTATATAAATATATATATATATATATATATATATATATATATATATATATATATATATATATATATATATATATATATATATTTATTTATATATATTTTTTTTTCTAAGTTTTGAAATATATATTTTGTTTGAACTATTAAAATTATTCTACTTATTTATTTATTTACACTTTCATATATACATATATATATATATATACATATATATTTATTTATATATATATATTTTGTTTGAACTATTTAAATTATTCTACTGATTTATTTAATTAATTTACACATTCTTATATATATATATATATACTTTTTATATGTATCTCTTTAATATTATTCTTATTTTAAGAGAGATAAAAAAATTCAAAAGTAATACTTTATGTGGTTAATCAAGTAATCTACTTCTTTTATACTATTTATATATTTTTTTCTTAATTACTAGATATAATGAAATATATACATTTATATGAGAACAGCCGTTCCTCTCAGCATTGTCTCGAGCTGGAAAATTGCCTAGTTCAGGTCACTTTATCCCTTTTGTCCGCTGGAATTTTTAGACCCTTCGCTAGTTCGGATGCCGTATCAGTCAAGATCCTCTACCAAGTTCCTTTGTCCAAACTTTGGGTCGCCAGATTGATAAGTGTTAAGGTGGCTCTTCGGTGGAGTTCTCTTTGGGGTATTTGATCTGCCTTTTTGTGTTTGTTTATATTGAGAGACGCCTTGTTCTGGACTCTTTGTAGGCGGGTCAACTTTTCTGCGGGACTCCGGCCTAGAGGAGGAACTCTGGCCCTTGGTGACCCTCTTCATGATTCTGGCGCGCCCTTTAAACACGAAGTCGGAGATAATGCGTTCCAGGATCGGGTAAAGCTGAAGGTTCATCATCTTATGCTGAAGACCCCTCAGCCAGACCTTGTTGATGGCCTTTTGCACGTCCCTTAGTACGATGTCCACGTACTTTTCATCCGTTCGGGACTCGGCGATTATCTCGGTTAGGAGAGCGAGTGTGGTGTCCGTACTACGGTTCTTCCAGAACCAATGTTGTTATGGGTTGTGGCCCCCCTTCTCATCAAGTTGTTTCCGAAGCCTGTTGGCTAGGATTTTTTCCAGAGGCTTGCCGATGATTTCTAAGAGTGAGATGGCTATGTAGTCTATCGGCTGTTCTGGCAACTTTTTTCCTTTTGGTATAAATATGACTTTTGCCATCTTGTATCCATCAGGAAAGTAGCCAATGGTAAGTACCGCGTTCACTAGATTCGTAATGTCTTGTAGCAGGTGTGGGCGAGCTTTTACCAGGTGGTTTTTGGTAATCCTTGTCCAACCAGGAGTTTTCTGCTTCAAGGATTTGAGCGTACTCAGAAACTTCTCAGCAGTGATCGGTCGTCCATGTCCCACCATTCTCCTATCTTGGCAACGTGCGAACGGGAATGCATGCGGTGGATTATGGTATTGAGTTCGTCAATAACCTGGTGTTCAAATTCCAGGTCGAAATCCTCGTTCTCCTTAATGGGGATGGAGAATACTTTGCGCCAGTACCTTCTAAACCTTCTTTCTAGTCTCTCCGGTTCTTCAATGATTTCTCCATTTTCTTCCAGCCTTATTTTCTCCTTCGGTGGTATACCTCTTAGCTTTTTTAACTCCTTCTAGAATTTTCTGGGGTAGTGCTCTGTGTCGAGTCTCTCGATTATTCCATCTCATATGGCCCGTTGTTGTACGTTGATCTGGTCTTTGCGTTCCCCTCTGAGTTGATCGAGTCTTCTGGTGTTATTTCTATTTGTGCCAAATTGCCTAACTTTCCCATAGATCTCTCTATGTTCTGATGCAATATCTTCCATTCCCTCGGTCCACCTGGGTTGCGGAGGGATTTTGTGCGTGCAGTACGGAATGCATTTTTCGTCCGCTTCCATGATCAGGAGTTTTATGCAGTTAATCCCTTCGTCTATCTCCTCCAGGATACCTTCGCTTAGGTCGGCTGGTTAAAAGCTGTTGAGCATTCGCTTGTATAGCTCCCAGTTTGCTTTTGCAAAACTCTTCCTGGTTGAGATATGAATCATGATAGGTGCAGGAGAGATTGTGGTCATGATGTAGATATGGTCACTTGCAACCGTGGGGCCAGGCATACTGATCAGATTGAAAGGAAAGTTGCTACTTGTTAGTATTATGTCCGGGGCTCTTACCGATCTTTCCGTGATGTAGGTCAGAAATTCAGGCCCTGCTAACTCGAGCCTGTGCCGGTCAATGATTAGCTGAAGAGTTCTGCCTCTTTCGTTAGTTCTGGTGTAGCCCGAGGCCTCCAGGCTAGAATTGAAGTTGCCCCCTATGAATACATTCCTGCGGTGGGCAGTTAGGGTTATAAGATTGTTGATGGGTAGATATCAATGGCGAGGAGGCTTGCATGCTGCTGCAATCGTGAGTCCCCCAACAAGTGTATGGATTTCGACCACTACGAAGGACTGATAAAGCTCTGGGAGCCTTTTGAAGGTGATCTTCCTTCTAATGGCTATTGCAGCAACGTCAAATCTATCTTGAGTGGAGTTCTTTGCCAAGACGGGGTAATTCAGGGTTTTCATCCATATGTTATAAGTGTTGACACCGTGTTCAGATATTAGGAAAATGTCGGGTTCCGCCCTTCTGAATTTGTTGCCATATTCATCCGCTTTCCCAAACCATCCATTTGTGTTTATGTTCTCCATGTTTTGTGTCTACTTCTAGAGTGTGCTACTTATTCCTTGTGCTTGCATACCTTTTCTTTCTTCATCTTCTTATATTTCATCGCCTAGATCAGAAATAGGAAGGCGCCGTCCAGTAACACTATACCTGAGTAGAGTGCTGCCACAACTTCAGTTTCCTCTTCTGATTCTGGAATTGTCTATTTTAGCTTTTGGTTTTTGATGCCCTTTTTGATGTCCGTGGGGTATATATCATCAAGGAGGGAGTTCTTATTGGAAGCGTAGACCTTCAGATCCAGTTCCCTACCGTCGTTCTTGTGTTTATTTCTCTTGCTTTTTTTCCTTTCAATTTTGTCCTCTCTTGTGGGTACGCTTAGGGTAGTGTCACTGTCCGAGTCTGCGTCGGTCGTCGTTTGACGTTCCCTTCTTTGTTGTATGTTTGTGGCAGCTTCCTCGCTTTTTCTTGCCTCGCTTTTTAGGGGGTATTCATTTTGCCTAGGTTGAACGTAACGTTAGAGGAAATGGGCCACACCTGTGAGTGGAATTCTAAAATAATTTTAATGTGGGATTCCAGCTTGTCGCTTGACTCTTGATGGCCGGCCTATCGTAATTTTAATATGGCTTCTAGGATGTTCAGCCTCGCTTTATTAACCTCTTTTCTTCTAATAACGGTGTTATTAATGAGCATATCTCTCGTTAGGTTAATATTATGCGCACTTTCTATATGATTCCTAGGCCCTCCGCTATCTAGATGCATGGATAAACGTCTGTAAAGGGTAGTGGTTGTCATGTTAATATATTTTGAGTTATTATAAAGCTTACAGTCTTTATCGGGCGGATGAACTCGTAAACTATGTTGGTTGACTTGAGATTAGAGAAGTTTAAGTAGGTGTTGTTTTTCAGCAGGAGATTGCCCGCATTTTATGTCTTTATTTTAAATTATAAGTTGAATTTTATCTGTTGGATTTCTAAACTTGATGTTACCGTTAATAATCTCCTTAATGTTTTTTTAATATAGTTTATAGGCCGTGGACATCTAGTTTCTGTAATACACTTTGATTTTTATTGACTTCTCCCTGATTACTTTCAGTTTTATTCGCATGTTTGTAATGGTTATTTAAAAATGATTGGTGTTGTTTTTCAATCATGATATTTGAGAAACCATTATTCACGAGTATTTATTTTACTCGCTCAATCTCTTGGTGGAAAAGTTCCCACGTAGAGCATCATTTATAAGCTCGGCGAATGTATGAGCCGATTTCGCTTAATTTATACCTTTCAGGGCATTCACTCTCTGCATTGAGGCAGCTTCCCAAGTCCGTACTTTTCCTATGTACTTTAGTGATGTAGCTGCCATTGATGTTCTGAACCTCAACGTCCAAGAAAGGGAGTTTATTGCCCGTGCACAATTCATAAGTGAATTGTAGCACGAAGTTTTCCTTAAAATGCTGCTTGATGTTAACAAGATGTTTTGGAGGTTGATGTAGATGTCATCTACATATCGGCAATATGTGTGTGGCTTATTTTCCATGATGTCCAATAATTTCTCCTCAAGTTTACCCATGTAATAGTTGGCAAAGCTCGGGCCTAAGGTTGGCCCCATAGCCGATCCATCCACTTGCGGGTATAGATTACTGTCCGGTGTCCTGAACGGCGCCTCTGATGTGCACGAACGTAACATGCTCCTTAAGATATCTTGTTCAAGACTTGAAGGAGATATTGTAGGATGGTGGTACACATTTTTTATAATGATTTAGAAGGTCTGAGCGATAGGCACAATAAAATCAAAGGCCGATTCCAAGTTCTTCCGAAAAAATTCGAGGTACTTGGAATCCGCCTTTTATTTTCCTGTTGAATTTTTGCATTTATTTCTCTACTCACGCGCTACTTTCTGAGTTTTTCATATATATATATATATATATATATATATATATATATATATATATATATATATATATATATATTTATATATATATATATTGCAAGGGGTATTTGAGGAGATTTCGTTTTCAGTTTGTTGTTACACATTCAAATTAATTAAAATAGCATTTATTATGTAGATATTTCTTTAAATTAACATAACTTAAGAAATGAAGAGTCATACAGTCATAGTTGCTATACATGCAAAGCATAGTGATTTAACATACTTTAGATTTTCTCTGATGAATATCACTTTGACCAAGATCAAAAGCTTAACGAAAGAAATGGCAGGTGATTATATGCAGATCCTTCTGAAGTAGCCAGCGTGCTCTATACCAAATTTCTAGCAATTATGATGGTTTTAGGAGTGATGAGTAGTGAACGTCATGTCTTGTCACCCCATTTTTCCACAGGTTCTAGAATTAATCCTACTGGATACCTTGAAGTCCTGGAAACTGTTAGACAGCCCGGGATAGGTGAAGTACTCAATGGAAGGCCATTCATTTTTCAGCAACACTCGAAATTTTCTCATAAAGTCCTAGTAAAGCCAGAATGGTTGTTAGATTATCTTTACGATCAGGTAGCACCCAATAGGTGGCCTCCAAACTCGGTAGATTTGAACCCTAAGGACTACTACGTGTGTTTTTCTAATGAAAGGATACGAAATCTTGATAATACTATAGCTTTATTAAAGGTCGCCATTGTCCAGGTGAGTCTGAAATGAATTAGTACCATGTAGTATCACCATGTCAGCGTTTTGGTTCCGCATTGAAGAAGTCCTATGAGTGGAATTCCACCCAGGAGAGTGGCCCATTTTCTCTAATGTTACAGTTTAATCAAGGCGAAATAAATACCCCTTAAAAATCGTTTACTTTCACTCTGTCAGATCCTCACTGCACTCATTACATCGGTAAAGGAGGCAAGAACATTTCAAAACGATCCGAAGATGATTGAAATAAGAACGAAAGCTTAGAAATTTATTTTGGTTTTACCAAACACATTCATTTAAAAAAGAGATGAATACTGGACAAGTGATCCACCATCTAACAGCATGAAATAGAACTTGCGAAAGCTACTAAAAGTGATCCCAAAAGAATTTATGCATATATAAACAATAGCAAACTAATTAGGCAGACTATAGACCTAATAATTTCAAATTATGACTTGCTTTAAATGATACTTCTAATATAACTAAGGTTGTAAATGATCACTTTGCTAGCGTTTTTACCAAAGAAGATATCTCATAATAAATATATGTACCCTAACTCGTATGTCTAATTCACCCGGAAATTTTGTACTCTCTCATAATAAAATTTAGGAATCCAAAATAATGAACAATAGTAATGAAATGAAACTCGCGAAATAACCTGGACTGGACAAGATCTTTCCGATACACTTAAAATCAGCAAAAGCTATTTATTTGATTACAGATTTCCTTTTGAATTGGAAAAAAACTCTGTGCTCTTCACCTAAACTAAAGTTTTAAGTCATTGTACCTCTTCTTATCTATCTAAATTTAATATTCAGGAAAATTCCTAATTACTCTAGTTAACAAAATTTCTCTTTTTTCTTGTTCCTGGGTTAAAAGTGTTATTATCAGTCGATTGTATCTAGGTAAAGTAAGTGGAAAAAGTCTTATTTGATTCCAACACGTTGATTTTATAGGTAGGGGAAGTAATTTCTAAATTTGCCCATATGGAATATAATGCAAGGGTTTTATTAGTAATAAGGGAAAAAAATGAGAATATTTTCTAAAAGGCTGTAGGCGCTAGTTTTTTCAAAGCATGGTAGAAAATTATGAATCTTATTTTTAATAAAGCATTAACATTTTGTAGAATAATCTATTTCTAAGCAAACTTAGCAAAACCTTCTAGGTTTAATGGAAAATATAGTTGAATTTTATGGAGTTTCAAGAATGTTCCAGAACTTGCCATAACAAACCTCTGGATAGTTCTAGAACCTTCTAGAATATTACCTCAGAAATATTTAATATGAATTCACAGTTCCGTTATCATTTCAACTCTAGCTACTAATATGAACACCTAAGAGAACAAGTGTCATCAATAGGCTGCGATTATTATCCAGATGCATTCTGTTACATCTGCAGACAGTTCATCAAAACAAGAGTAAAGCCGTTCGGTGTGAGAGCATCTATGATAATGTAAGAAGCTTACAGATCATGCTTTAGCATGCCAATTGGAGACTAAGACAAACTCTGGCAACCTCATTCTGCTTGTCAATAGTGCAAGAAAACTCTGGAAATCAATAAAATTGTTTGTTGTAAAGAGTAAAATATTAAATGCGACAAGTATTTAAGCTTATATGTTTGTTTGTAAGCTAAAGTAGTAATAAATAATATTTTATTCACATTTATACCATGGTATAGAAAGAAAAAAGAGCCATGAACTTTGTCATTCCAAGAATTTGGCTTGAACTCACTGACCACTCAAGCAACTGCTACTTCTGTATGGTGGACCTTTCCAAACATCTAATTAACAAAGATGTACATCATATTTCCTATATTAAACTTTCTATATTTCACTAGTACCACACACTGCTGATTTTCCTTTATCTGCACCTCTATTTTTCTTTTAAGGGGCTATCTGGCGACTGCCCACTTAGGCATAAGTCACCGTAAACAAACAGTCTAGTTCTCAGCTACTTTAAAAAATTCGAACAGAAAACAACAATAAAAAGAAATAACAATAACAAAACAATAACAAAAACAACAACTAAACCTAGTTAAGTGAAAGGGAGAAGGCTGGCCTCCCCCAAATAGTCAACAAGTCCACCAGTCAATGTGCACGCACTCGTTCGAAGTACAAAGGACAGGCGGTAGCGACCCCGCCCATCCCGGTACCGGGACAGGTAACGTGCGCAAAAATCACCCAGGCTGGGACATTCGACAAGAATGTGCCGAACAGTCTGGGGACGAAGCAGTAGTCGCAATACGGCGCAGGCGAGCGCTCCATCAAATAGCGATGCGTCACACGAGTCTGTCCGATTCGGAGACGACAGAAAGCGACCTGAGGCCGGCGCGACATTGAGGGATAGGTCCATGGGAACAGAATCGACCAACAGTCTCTCAATGGGGTAAGTGCGGAAGGCACCGGTCGCAAGGCGAAGGCTGGTGTGGTGGATCGAATCCACCTTCTGCAATAAACGCTCGGCTGCGGATGCATAAAACTCGCATCCGTAGTCGAGCTTCGAATGAACAAAGGATCGATAAAAAAGTAGGGCAGTAGCCCTATCAGCGCCTCAAGCACTGAACGTCACGGAACAGAGAATATCCCTGGCGCGGGTACAAGAGACCCTAAGGCTGCGAATATGAGCCTCCCCAGCATCGACCAACAGGCTCTCAATGGGGTAAGTGCAGAAGGCACCGATCGCAAGGCGGAGGCCGGTGTGGTGGATCGAATCCACCTTCCGCAATAAACGCTCGGCTGCGGATGCATAAAACTCGCATCCGTAGTCGAGCTTCGAACGAACAAGGGATCGATAAAAAAGTAGGGCAGTAGCCCTATCAGCGCCCCAAGCACTGAACGTCACGAAACGGAAAATATCCCTGGCGCGGGTACAAGAGACCCTAAGGCTGCGAATATGAGCCTCCCCAGCATCGACCAACAGGCTCTCAATGGGGTAAGTGCAGAAGGCACCGATCGCAAGGCGGAGGCCGGTGTGGTGGATCGAATCCACCTTCCGCAATAAACGCTCGGCTGCGGATGCATAAAACTCGCATCCGTAGTCGAGCTTCGAACGAACAAGTGATCGATAAAAAAGTAGGGCAGTAGCCCTATCAGCGCCCCAAGCGCTGAACTTCACGGAACGGAGAATATCCATGGCGCGGGTACAAGAGACTCTAAGGCTGCGAATATGAGCCTCCCAGGCCAGGTTTTGGTCAATACAAGACCAAGGAAATGGTGTGACTCAACCACACCCAGGCGCACCCCATTAAGAAACAAATCTGGGTCGGGGTGGAGCCGTGGATGGCGGCAGAAGTGCACCACCTTAGTCTTGGCCAAAGAAAACCGAAACCTGTGCGTTTCGGCATAGCGAGAGACGCGGTTCAATGCCTGTTGGAGTCGACGCTCCCAAGTTGGAATCTTGGCTGCCCCAAAAGAGATCTAAAGGTCGTCCACGTAGAGCGTAGCGAGAACATCTTCCGGCAGCAGTGAGGTGATGCCGTTGATGCTCAGGGCAAAGAGTGTGACACTGAGGACACCCTCTTCCTGCTCCTTTGGGCCGGAGAGAGCTACCCCACCCGTACGCGGAATCAACGATCTTGCAAAAATTCAGATATAAAGACTGGGAGGCGTCCCCTTGCTCCCATCGTGTGGAGAGTCTCCATGATACCGTATCGCCATGCGGTATCATAGGCCTGCTCCAGATCAAAAAACACCGTGGCGTAGTGCTGTCTACGGAGGAAAGCCTCGCAGACGGCATTTTCCAGTCGGAGCAGGGCAATCTGACGTGGAGTGGAACTAGCGGAAGCCGCACTGTGCAGAAGACAGATGGCATCCACTGTCCAGGAAAAAAGGCTGATCTAACATTTACCAATTTCTCTATTAACTTGCACACGCCAGAGGTTAGGGACATTGGGCGGAAACCGGTCGGAGTAGAGTGATCTCTCCCCGGCTTGCGAAAGGCGAGCACATTAGCGATTCGCCAGGAATCTGGAAGAAGACCCTCCACCCAGATCCTGTTGAACAAATTTAACAGAAAGGCCATTCCTCGCTCACCCAGGTGTCGAAGCATGGCGTACGGGACATGGTCCGGACCATGGGCCGTGTCCGCGCACGAAGCGAGAGCGGAGCACAACTCGCTCCCAGTTAACCTTTCGTTGAAGGGTTCTCCGCCTCTGGAGGTAAAGTCCAGCCAACGTGCATTGAAGGCTGGCGAAGCAGCATCCCGCCGGCTAGAGCATGCGGAAAAAGCGGTCGCGAAGGATTCCGACACGGACGCGGGGTCCGAGATTGCGGTTCCCTTCTCCTGGAGAACGGGAGTGGGGTCCTGCAAAAACTTGCCCCGAATCCTTTTGACTCGCTTCCACACCTCAGCTAAAGGGGTCTTTCCCGTTAAGTGAAGACACGTATGCCCGCCAAGAAGAGCGGCGGGCGTGCTTTGAAATATACCAAAACCTAGCCCTAGCCCGATGAAATTCACCGACAGTGAAATCGTTCAGGCGGCGCTTATAGCGCATGTAGGTATAACGCTTCTGTTTGAGGGCCGTCTCACACTCGGCCGACCAAAATGGCAGTGGTCGGCGTGCAAAACAGTTAGACGTCCTAGGAATAGTAGTCAGGCCCGCGGTGATGAGGTTGCCGTAGAATAACTCAACGGCCTCATCTACAGACCTAAACTTCTAGACAAAGATAGAAAATTCAGTCATTTCCTGAAATGCAGGCCACCGCGCCCGCGCCAAGCAGCACCGAGGTAGGCTCTCAGGCAGCAGTTGCCCTGAAAATAATATTTGAATGGGAAAGTGATCACTACCATGGAGGTCATTGACCACCCCCCAATCAAAATCAGGCTGTGCATCTGAAGAGCACAAAGATAGGTCAAGGCAAGAAAATGAAGCGGTTCTCGGACAGTGATGCGTAAACTCATCCACGATTAGGACACCCATCTCAAGCTCTTCGATCAGATCGGCAAGGACTTGTCCCCTGGGATTTATGGAGTAATCTCCCCAGAAAGGATGCTTGCCGTTCAGATCTCCAAGCAAGAGATAGGGCCTCGGCAACCGTGCCACGACGCGGCGGAAGTCCCCCGCGTCGAAGTCAGCTGACGGTGGAATGTACGCAAAAAAGATAGTATTTCTTCTATCCAGGTGCAGTTGCACAGCCACTGCCTGAAAGGAGGTATCTAAAGAGAAAGAAAGAACGGAGACATCATGCCGGGTGTAAACCAGGCATCCTCCAGCCCGGCCATCCCGCGGTGGTAGGGTTGCGAGAACCTTTTACCCCGGGAGGGTAGCAGGGGGCACGCTCCTAGCATGGTGTCCTGCAAAAAGATAGCTAACGGGGAACGGGACGAGACGAGCCTCCGCAGCTCCTCCCAGTTGGCCCGGAGTCCACGACAATTCCATTGAAGAAATATGCCCTCCAGGCCTAGCTCGGAGGAGACGCGGGGGCCCTCCTTGAACAGAAGATCCTCGCGAGAATGGCCGTACGCTTCCCAGGGGCAGAACCCCGGGCGATGTTGGCCGGACAAAGCGCTGAAGGCGCTGTCACCTTCAAGGACTTATTGGGGGAGGTTGGGCTCGCCATGCGAGTCTCTTTCTCCCTCCGCCTTAAAACCTTAGGCGGGCGTTGCGGCTTCGAAGGCGGGGTGCCCTCTTTTGAAGGAACTACCGTCTCCGAGCCTCTCGCTCCACCATCAGGCGTGGGCGAAGGAGCTGAAGCTCCTTTGTTGCTGTCATTCTTTCAGGGAACAGCTTTAAGAACCTCGGAAGATGGCCTAGCGACCATCTTCAGGGGTGTTGCCTCCTTTGAGTCTAACGACTCGGTGGAGGCGCGTGGCCGTTTCGCCTTACGGGAAACGGTCACGCTGTGGTAAGACAAGGGAGCCCTGGATTTAGCCAGGGCTGAGTGTGAACCCTTTTTGCCGCCAGCTTGAATAGAGCCCGCAGAAGGGCTCCGAATGGGCGCTGAAACAACCGTGCTCGTTGGCCTGGATGGGCCAATGGCAGAGGGTGCCTTTCTAACTATTAAGGCATATGACGTCCCAGGCAGAGCCAGGTGCGCCAGGACCAAGTCCTTAGCCTCGCGGAATGAGAGTCGATCCTAGGCCTGAACGGCCAGGATTACTTTCTCAAGGAGATATGCACCACATTGCTTCGAAGAAGCCGGGTGCGGCTCTCCGAAATTGACACACTTGGCCACACACGATTTGGACTTATCGTGTGTGGCATTGGAGAAATTTACACAAACTTCGGGTGACCCCGACTTTGCACGTCTACAAGAACGATTCGTATGGCCGCGGCAGTGGCACGAATGCCTTCACGCGGTAGTGGTACCAAACGGCACGCACCGACTCAGGGAGCTTGCCACAGTCGAACGTGACGAAGAGTGTAGGGGTGGGTCTCGAGGCCCCTCCCTGTTTTCTCATCACACGTTCAACCTTGACTGCCTCATGGTTGGCCAGCTCTAGGGTGATGTCCTCAATGGAGTAGTCAACGAGTTTCCTCGCATAAACTACTCCTTTACCAAAGTTCATGGTAGAGTGTGGCGTCACACTCACCGGGGTGCAATGAAGTGTCCGAAGAGCACTTATCTTGGCCGCCTCGGCGGGATTCGCCGCATTCGCCAGAAGGCTCCCGTCCGAGAAACGGGTGACCTTCGGCTCTCTACCAATTGTACTAGCTAATCCTCTCCTCTGATGGATCATGTTCCCCTTGGACAACATGGTGCCATCAGTGGAGCGAATAACGAGGAAGCGCTTGAAGCCAGCGGGCTCGAAAACACCAAGTAACCTCTGAATGAGGGGCCCTGATGTCATTGAGGCTCCGCCCTTTGCACTTTTGGTCTTAGTCAGGGGCTCCGCAACCGAGAGGGGGGGCAGAGGGGCCGGATGTGCCGGTCTTTGCTTGGTCGCTTACCAAAGTAGAAGCAGACCCATCCGTCCCCACAGCCCTTGCGGATGGAGAGGAGCCCCGGGACTTCTTAGTCTTTTTGGTCTTTTTCGTCCTTTTCTTTTTTGGAGAGGAGGGCGGGGAATGAACCCGCTTCTCACCTCCCCTGGTAAAGGCCCCTAGGCCAGATGGTCCGGCCTCAGCTAGGTCGTTTTCAAAACTGAAAAGGTCCTGGTGGTCACAGGGGCACCGGGCGTAGGAGATCCCTCCCCTCCCTGTACTGCCTCTGAAACCCTAAACGTTTGAGCAGGACCTTGCATAGGGGCGGATTTGGGTTCGGTGTTTGGCGCCGAGCCCGAATTCCCCCCCATAAAAGGCCCTACCCTCTGAAACTGGGTTTCCTTAAGGACCATGTCTATCACAGGAGGCGCCTCTAGTTGGCCATCCTCTCCCAGGACATCGCAGGTCCCCTTGGCAGCGTTAAGAGTCTTTTGTGGGGAGGAACAGGCCTTGACCCCGGCAAGGCTTAATATTCTTGCCAGCAGGTCTTTTGAGGGAAGCGAACGAAGGGGCTTGGCTTCCTTCTCCCCCCTAAGGAGGTTTGACCTACCAAGCCGCTTACACGAGGGGCGGTCGGCAACGGGCTCCCTGCTGGCTTTCTTGGCAGTCCCCTTAGAAAGAAAAGGAGGGATTGCCGCTGGAAATAGGAAGGTGCCCGAAAGCACCTCCAGAGAAGGGAGTGAGGGGGAGTCCCCTACACCCGTAGGCGTAGGAGAGGAGTAAGCCTCCTCTCCGGTAAGAGAAGTATGGAGGGTCCCCTGCGCAAGCACAAGAGAGGTACCTCCATTTTTTCGGTGGAACTGCCCGAGGGTGGCTCCGTTGATGTTACAGGGGAAGTTGGGTGTTGTTTTTTTTATATTCATCATTGGGCATGGTGACCCTCTTTTTTACACGGGACGCAATAGCTCACGACCTCTCACAGTTGCCCACATTGCAAGAGGTGCTTGCAGGCCCGGCAGAGCCAAGCGCCGCTATTTAGGACCACCCCTCTCGCCTGGTGGTCTGGTAGTCCATCGGCATGGCTGCTCCACCTTAGACACGGCGTACAATTGATAGAATGTGAAGAGGAGAGGAAAAGGGATGTGAGGAAGTTATGGGTGGGGATGAAGCAGGTTCTTCTCAAGCCAACCGTCCCGATTCGGGATGGTTGGCTTGAGAAGGTCAGCATCTACCCTGTGAAATTAGAGGCTGACCAGAGAAAGTTGTGGGAGAGGTTGTATGAAAAGCGACGAGGTAGCGGAGAAATACAGGCTATCTGAAGGAACGAAGAGAGGCTAAGCCTGGGCCGGACGGAGTGCTGGATCCCGTCAGCACGGTGGCCAGGATGGCAAATCGCCACGCCCCTTTCGGGGTATCTGCACCTATAGAAAACTAGCCACCTTCAGAAGTAAACAACGATTCAAAAGCTGAAATAATCAGTGAAGAAGTAGAATATGTACAGTGTCGGGGATATGGCTGTTGAGAGGATTCCATACATTATAAACCAAAGAGTCTTTACTGAACTTGTCAGAGATGTTAGTTTGTCCAAATCAAATGCTGAGCTTTTATGTTCAAAGCTTAAAGAGTGGGATTTGGTGAAGGAGAATGAGCAAGTGTCAAACCTTAGGAAATGCCATAAACATTTTTCAATATTCTTTACTTATCAAGCTGGGCTATTCTACTGAAATGATGGATCTGTTCTGTTTGATGCAATTTTAATTATATGTAATTCAGATAAGTGGAAACTTTTCATTAGCAGCTCCTCATTCACATTAAAGCTGTACTTCTCCTTAAATAGAATAAGCATCCACTCTTTCTTTGGATCAGTCAATATATCACAAGGAGGACTAAAAAACTACAAGCTTTGGATTATAAGGACTGTGGCTGGGAAGTAAATGGATACTTCATATTGGTAGCCATTTAGATGGTCTCCAGTGGGGTTTTATCAAGTTTCCATTTCATCTCTTTGGGGCAGTAGGGATGCCACAAGGTTTGAGTTCTCTGCTGAAGGATATAATGTCAAGCGTGAGAAATTGGTAGACGGCCGTCAAAAGTTGTTGTTCCCTCCATTTCATTTAAAACTAGCTATCATGCATCAGTTTGTAGAACTTTTAACTAAGAGTCTGCGGGCTTCAGTATCTTCAACATTTCTTTCCCAAACGACCTGAGGAAAAAGTGAAAGCTGGTATCTTTTTTAGACCACAAATAAGAAATTCATATTGTTCAGAATTCACCAAAAGCTTACTAAAAAGGGAAAAGAAGCCTGGTAGAGTTTTGTTTTCGTGTGCCACGTAATATTGACAATTACGTGGAACTCGTTGAGGACTTAGTGAAAAGATATGGCCAAATAAGCCGCATGTTGTTCTTAAAGGGGTTGTATCGTTGATGCCCATCTTAATAATTTCAAGAAGAATAATCTAGCGTAGTCAGAGGAGCAAGGGCAGTGCTTCCATTAAGATATATTCAACTTTGAGCATAGATAGCAAGGAGTATAAGATGAAAACATGATGGAAGACTACATTTGGGTGTTGTACGGGAAAGCGTTTTGCATCATAAACGGAAATTAAGGAAAACTGTGCACCTCTAACTTTTTTACTTGTTGTTATGTATTTCTTGTAGAAGCTTTAATAATATTACATAAGTATAACTGCTTTTTGTTTTTAGAAATGCATTGCATTGAAACTGAAAATTTGGCTAATTTTAGGAAAAATTCATCATAAACCACTAAAGCATAGTGTAGAACAAATAATGGCTATTTCCATTTGTTTTGCAATAAAAGGAGTTGGGAAATAAATCTTACTGATAAGGAATAAAGTTTCTATTAAACTGTGTTATTTATCTTTACTGTGTTCTCGTATGGAATTATAAATAGATTTAAAAAAAGGCCAACTTTAATCAAAAGTAGAAAAGTGCTGCTTTAACAAGACAACTCGTCACCTCATATCGCAAGATATACCATACAAAAGCTTAACAATTTCGCTTGAGAAACAAATGATGACTTGGGAGAAACCGATGAAAATTATATTACTTATTAAATTAAAAACTAAATACTTATTCAAATATAAATAACTTTACAGGTTTTATATCTATTGATAAAATAATGATAAACATGCCTTGTTAGTTATGGGGTGACGATATATAATCAATCAATTTAATTGGTAGTAAAAAATAAAACAATTTTTTGTCCTCCCCGTTTTTTCAAAATTACACTACATATATATATATATATATATATATATATATATATATATATATATATATATATATATATATATGTGTGTGCTCAAAGTGGCTGCGTCTGGATTATAAACTTCAATTTAATATTTGTAGAAAAGCCGACGACCTGGAGAAATAGCAAGATTCATTCATTGAATGATTTATTTTTTATGTTTCGGGCTATCATGCTCATCTTAAAAAAAAATCTTATAATGAGAAAATACAAATAATATAGTTATAAAATTTTAAAAAAACACTTGAAGAATACATAATTAACATAAAATTTAATTGACAATATTTAAATCAAGACAAACTAAGGAAGATATACAAAAGAAAGGCATAGGAAATACAGAGAGATGAATCAATCATTTGATTAAAACAATAATTGAGACACTAACTAACCTTTACATAATTACATCGGACCCTATAAGGGATTTGAAGCAAGCAAATTATTTAATAGAATGTTATTGATTAGTTTGTTGGTAGTGGTTATGAGATTAATAAAGGAGATACGAGTAGGGTCGGAGTTGAAAGTTGCGTTAAATGGATTTTGTATAGGTTGAAGAATAAGTTCTTGCTGTTTTATCAAATTTATTCAGTACCATTAACAATTTTAGAAAAACTTTCATTTTTAATTGATAACAATATGCAATTTAATCAATAATGTATTCTCTGTTGTTATTTACGACTTCTTCTCAACGTTCAACTAGTTTTTCGATGCCTCTACAATAAAAATCTCTGGATTTTGACTCAAAGAATTCGTCTAACCAGGTTCTTAATTTTACATCAGTATTGAACGAAACGCGCCGCGCAAATTGCTGGAGAGCGATCGGAACAGATGGAAATACGATGGTGGTAAATCTGGCGAATATGGCGTCTTTTGTCATATTTGCAATGTGAGGACTAGCATTGTCGTGTTGCAGAAGGACTACATAACGTCGATGAGTTCGCTTTTCAAGAATAGCTTTGGCGAGTCGATACATTTATTGAACATAGAGTTCTGCATTGACAATCTCGTTGTTCGCAAGGAGCTCATAAAGAATAATGCCTTCACAATCCCACCACACACACAACATCGTCTTTCGTGGATGAAGTCCTTGCTTTAATCGCGGAAGTGTTAGTTTATTGAGGCTAAGCGATTGTTTTCGATGTTTCATGTTGACATAAACACACCACTTTTCGTCACCAGTGATGATGCGGTGAAGAAATCTGTCTTTATATCCACGAGTAGCCTTGTAACGAGCAAGCAAACCTGCGGCAATCGTGGAGCGTTGAAGTTTGTTGCTTTCGCTCAAAGCGTGCGGAACCCATGCACCGAGTTTGTGAACTTTTCCCATCGATGAAGGTGGTTCACTTCAGATTTCTGATCATATACCATTTGTACAGCCAATTCTTTAGTGGATTGACGAGGTTTTTCATAAAGAAGGTTGTTCAATCGATCTTCATCCAACTTAATGGGACGAGCAGAACGTTCTTTGTCATTAAGATTGAAATGAACGTTTTTGAAACGTGAAAAGCACCATTGAGCTGTTTTTTCTGATTAAGCATTTTCTCCGTACACAGCAAAAAATATGGCGACAAACTTTAGCTGCTTTTGCATTGTTCCCGTCTAAATTGAAAATGAATAACAAGTGTCGAAAATGCGCCTTTCTTTCAACTTGACATTCCATTTTGAGGGTACAGAACAAAAATGAAATTAACAGAACTTTTAAATAAACCGCAATGACTTATTACTCAACTTAAAGACATAGCCTAAGCAAAAGCCTAATAGTCTACGCTGTTAAGAGTTGTAGCCTAACCTTTGCAAACTTTGTTCTCATTATTTATTATTGTTTCTTAATATGTGCACAAATCACGTCAACAAAACTTAAATCAACATAAAATTAAAAAAAATAAGAACTTATTCCTCAACCTAGTAGATAGATTCGAATAAACGAAGCATATTGGGAAATTTATTGGTATATAAAATTTTAAAGTTTTCCAGACTTACATCACTCTTACATTCTATCGACTGCTCTCTAATGGCAGAATGCACTTTTTGTTAAGGATTTTAACCGTTCCAAGGATGATTCCCATTTGGGAGAAAACCCTAGCAAAGCTGTTTTATAAACGTCTAGAAATCATTTCGTGCAAAAAGAACAGATATTCAAACGGGAGAATCTTGTTGAATCCTATTGCAACTATTATCCTATTGTAAAGCAGAGCAATGATCTGGCCTTTTTAGGATGATGTCGCCTTTGTTTCAAAGTATAGTAAACCGTCAAGTGGCGGGGGATTGTATATGCATTCGGTTGTTCCCTGCACGGAGCTGATAAGGCTAAAAAATTGTAATAGAAATGGTTATCTTTCTTTAAAGACCAGTCAACGAACAACTGAAGCCTTAGAAATAATGACAGGATAAACAAGGAGACAAGAGAAAGAAGACTATAATGGATTATTGATCACTATTGGATGCGGGTAGCATCAATTTTTTCCATCACTGATAGAAAGACGTAAAATCTATGACAAAGACGTCTACCAAGTTAATTTTGTTGAATTACGTATAAATTGAAAACAATTAGAGATTAGGAATCAAAAATTATCCTGATCACACGGAACTATTGATACGAGTAATGTTTACTTGATTCTTCTAAATTGTCCAAAAGCATATGAACATTTCTCAATATTTTCTTCCTACTATAATTGACTAACTTGAGGATATTGAATGAAAATAACCTCTCATTCCTGCTCTTATTTCTCATAAGTCTCTTAATTTAAGTTCCTCAAAACTTTAGGCGTCTGAATTGTAATTATTATCCAAGTCGCCCCAAATGTACCTGCCTAATTTGTAGAATTAGAACACGTTTGTGAGAATTTTACACCCTCCAACTCTCTATTTTATTAAGCTGTTTTACTTTGTCTCTGCATATCCGCTTCTTATACTATCACTACTCACTTCTGCCAGGAATAATTAGTAAAGGCAAGTCTTAGCAGGAATTATAGGAAGTAATCGCTTTGAAAACTCACTTAACCTTAAGATTATTCTCTTTTACAGTTTGTGCCTTTCCTTACATCATGGCGTTCACTAATGAAAGCATCGAGATCCGTCTTGTAATTAACGGTAACTTGGTCCAAATGATGGTAATGCCCAGGCTTACCTTTGTGACTTCCAAGGTTTGTATGAATCATTCAATTACACACTTTATACACTTCTTCTTCTGAACGTTCCATTGACAAAAAACTATCATACAGTACGAGATTTTAAGAACAGAGTTAGACGCAAATGTGGGGGAGCTCACAATATACGAGTCCGTGTAACTTTGCGGGAGAAGTTAAAGTTTTATACATTTTCGGCCACTTTAACCTACCAGGAAGACTTACATTCTTACGGTCCTGTGAGAATTTAGGGATGGCTATTAAAAAAATGTGGTAATTACGGGAAGCGTATATTACAGCTTAAAACAAAAAGGCATAGATTCTGATTAGTTATCTTTCCGTTTTTCCCACCAAATTACGTTTAAAATTTTGCCCCGTACTGAAATGTTCCATTATTTTAGGCTTTGTAGTATTACTCAAAGGTGATGTTCATATTATGCAGGAGGTGTGAAAGAAAATCGGGTATATTTACTAACTTCTTTTGGGGAGGCAATATAAGTAAGCTCATACATGAATATACATGGTATGTGAGCAATCTTCATTACATCACAACAAGGACTTTGTGATAATGGTGTCGAAATTTGTGTACATTAAAGAAGCAAAATTGGATGGTGAGCATTGGTTTGAGGAGTGGATAATTCTTTACCTCTAAACCATTTATTTTGCAAGGCAAAATTTACTCTTTCAAATTGAAACCACTTACTTTTCAAGTTGTATACAATTTAACGTCATTAAATATAATTTTTATTAAATAACTCTCTTGATCCTAAATTAGAATTCTTTTTCGTGGGATATGGAAACAATCCTTTGAATATTCATTTATACAATCAAGAAGGATAATTCGTTCGATAATTTTCATTTCGAAATGCAAGTTATTGAAGTATGTTGAATTTCTGTTTAACAAAAAAGTCATCGTTGTTAGGAAGTTTGAAGGAAATTTATTTAAAGCAAAAATGCACAAAACATATGCTTTGACCTACATTGTCGAGTAGGTTTGAAGGACCTAAGTGCATTGTTTTACTGAATAAAGTCAAAGTTTTTGAAAGGATACCGAGTCAAAATATATTCATAAAAGGCTGCGATTTTTATCTATTATATCAGAAGTAGTGCCATTCCATTTAATGTTTGGTTTCTTTAAAGAATTTTGTTAGAGTGAAAAATGATGTTCCTTAATATTGCATGATTGAATATTATATAATGTGATTCAGGATTATAAATGACGATTTTGTTTCAAAGTGAGTTGCCCCTAAATCAATTAATTTTAATAGGAGAGTTTGAGCTTTGACTCCCAAAAATGTTTTATGAAAACTCAAAACCTTCATGGCTCAGAAAACTAATTTCGCAATTTTTTGGTCAAATAGAAGCACGATTCCTGGTGCATATAATACTTTATACGGTTAGCTGATTAGGTTCCTTAAATCCAAATACATGTATCCTACATAATTATTAAGCTTAACAAAACTTCATCATTAAAAAATTATTTAAAAAATATTTTCTTAAAATCCTCCTTTCTTTATTCATGCTCTGTGAGCTGTAACCAGCAAATATCCACCTCTTGCTTAAAAGCGATCACTCGATTTACTCTTTATAAAGGATATAAAAAGTGCATTAATAAATTTAAAAGTATAACGGATTATTTTGTAGAATTTAAACTAGTGTTTATATGAATATTCAATTACCAGGAGATCAGATGTCTTATTGGAATCCCAAAATAAATCACATATAAGTTAACTGCTATAATATCTCTAAATCCCAGGTTTTTATTTAAGGCTGATATAATTTTTGCAACAACCGCCCCGGAGTTTATTCCTCTGCAGCAAGATGCCGTACGAGTAGATAGAAGTGAGAGAGATTCTTCCATATCCCCGCCACCTTCTCCAAATTCTAAGGATTCTTCTCACGAAAAAGGTTTGTCGCCACGAATCCTTTCAAAATTGTTTTAGGAAGGAGTCGAAATTTTATTTTTGTTGGATTTTATAGGATTTTTTTCACCCTAATCATGTCTCTGGAGGTGTAATCTAAGCACATTCCACCAAAGAAAGGATTTTTAAGGTATTTCTCAAGATATTTTCGGCCAAGTAAGCATCGAAAATACGAAATATAAATTATTTTAACTTAAAGTGTTGGATTTCCATGTGTATTATTTCCATTATGACAAGAAATTTTAGTAATTTAAAAAAAACATTTGAATTTTCTTATAATGTCTAGAAGTACATTTAATTCAATTTCTATTATGGTTGGTAATTGTATCCTTACCGGCTTTTTTTAATATATAGTTATGACTAGACACTTTTTAACCTGAGGGATTGCTGTCCTAATGGAGATGTAAACGTAATAGTATGTCTGCATTTAAAAATTGAATTTAAACTCTCATTTAGTCTTTCAATGTTCAAATTATCCATTTATATGGCCACTTGTAGTCTAACTTTTATTGGCCTTGTTCATTAAAAATTGCGTTTGTTACAGGCTTGTTGGGTGAACGAGGCGAACAATCTCCTGGTGGTGGTTCTAGCAACTCTGTCCACCAAAAGCCATTTCGAATCTATCGGATTCCATTCGCATCAATGACTGGAGCGCCTCGATGCGATCACCGATGTTCGACTCCATCTAACCATCTTCACCAAACCGTCCTTACTCGTGAAATTGACCGGAAATCTGAGAGCACAGAGCAGGGGAGTGGAGCTGAGTGGAGAGGAAGAAAGGTAGAGCGAGAGGGGCATGAAGAGACAGACGAAAAGGAGGACACTGAGACAAATATGCACCTTCAAGTTGAAAACCAATCTTATTCAACCAGATCTTGTTCTGGGTCACCTACTCGCCATCTTGGCACCTTGACACTATTCCCTCAGTCTACAGGAAGCAGAAGCAACCTCCTATCTTCCCTCAAAGGCTCATCAAGTATCTCGATACGGGACCTCAACCACCAACGCAATCGCACTAATTCTCTTACAGTCGAAATGGGTAGCTTTCCTTTCAGGCCACTTCCTCCCAAACCCCCCTCCGTGCCAAGAAACCAGCGATCGCTTAAATGAGGTATCCCTTCTTTCAAAGCAAAGAACCACGTTTCATTTAAAATATAAGTAATTTTTACAGTAAACAATTTTCTTCTATGACAATAAAATTAATTTATCAGGTAAAATATTTTGCCTTCATTTATAAACTCGTCTGACTACCCACTTTCTAATCTCGAGTCAAACTTATATAAACCCATAAACTTATATCACTTACTGTTATATAAATGGATTGAAAATAATAAAATTTTTAAATGATATTCAATAATCCAAATAATAGCTAGATATCAGAAGTCAATATTAAAGAGCGACAAAATTAGACACTCAACGTTGAGCATGAAAAAAGTCATCCGCACCTTAAAAAGATGTTAAAATTATTTAGGTTGAATAACATATGTGCTTACATATTGCCGAATAACCCTGCATTGCATTTAAAAAATATCTCCAAAGAATTATGCACTGACATGGTATAAACTCTAATTAGTACTCAGAATCAAAATAAGTAACAGAGAAGTTTCAGCAGCAATATTACACCAGAATTTTTGCGGACAAACTCTAAAAACATTTTAGCACATATAGCTGCCAAAATTGCAGTTTCGCAAATAATTCCAAAATATCTAATTTAAATTCAATAGTAATTGTACTAAAGTAACAAAAAAAGAAGAAATTAATGTGAGCTACAATGCTCAAACGTTTTGTATATTTAGAGACACGCACATGGTCATATAGGCTCTGTGGGAATGAGAAAAACCTTGAACAGATTTTACGGACTTAGAACAAGCTGGCATAGCATTAAAATCAATGGAAAATATCTACCCACATCCTCCTTTGCATGGGAATTTCGATGACTTAATCTTGCAGATAAACTGAACATATACGAAAAACTAGGAGAGGTCTGAAGTAAATATAACCTTATTGCTATAGTACGAGCTTTAATATGATACCCGAACTCTCCGAAGCCTTTCGCTAATATTACGAAAAAATTTCATAATTTTCTAAAATCAATTTCAGTTATTACCACAATTTTCCAATCTTTTATCTCAGTGTAAACCTACATTGTACTTACAAAAATCTATGATATTATTGCTAACTTAAAATTAAGAAATTAAACCAACGTCATTATCTCCGCTCGAGAAATTGTAAAGAACATCTGTAAAGAAAGTGATGAAGCATGAGGAAGTTAAATGCTTGAATGATACACATATAGACACAGATCCACCCACGGCCGTTGGAGGCGAAAGTGTACGCAATGTTCCAGGTGGTGCCCGCTGACATATGGTTGCACATACTTCACCTGGAATATTATTGCAGGTTATAAATGTGTTATTGATGTGTTATTGATGTTTTCTGCACTCAAAAATTCAGGCTACGAAGAAAATTTTGAATTCAGCATATTATTTGAAAAATTATTTGGCTGTAATAATTAATGGATAGACAAAATGAATCGACAGATAAATCTAGGTAAGGACTTGGAGCAGTTTGGTTGATCTATGTCAAACATGTAAATATTTAGTTTCATCAGGGTGGACAGTATATTTCGACTAATTGCCAGTGAGTCAATACCGAATGTTACAAAATTGATACAAAGAAGGTATAAATTCAATTTTACCTGCCCGCATACCTTGAGAGATATAACAACAACCCCCTGTTTGTGATCGGAGCAGTGACAGCTTTGTGGCATCGTTGGATCAGAACAAGTTATTAAAAAAGTAGCAAAAGAGCTCTGATTATACCTAATAAACGCCCATTGCTGAGTATACTTAAGGACAATTACTGTCTACTAACAGCACCTAAGGCAATTTAATCAATGTACATTTCAAGAATATAGACTTAAAGTCACCATGAAAACAATTTAAATGAAGCTCTTTTAACATTCTAGTGCAACGTTCCTTATTATTTTCTGTATTCATGTAAAATAGTATTTTTTAAACTGATATTTATACTCTGTAGAAAAAATATTCCCCAACACCTTAATCTCAACTTTAGAACCTATCCAACTGCTTGGGAAAAGCTGTAGTTGCTAAATGTGTCAAAATTTCAACTAGACGAACTATGACCAATGGAGCACGAGTATTCTATTCTCTTTTAGACAGGAATCTTAATCTACTTGATTAAGTATGTCAAACTGTGCAAAAAGATTCAGTGAGAATGGTAAGAGGTGGACTGAAATTTTAAAATCCCCTTTAATAAAATTTACATGTTAATTATTTACGGACTTTCGATTCTAAAAAGGTAAATTTTCATTCTATGCAAATATATCCAGATATGCATGTTGGTGAAAAGAGATTAAAAGTAATTAATTAGCTCTATAAAGAATTTGGGAATAAAATGACAATTAAATAAAATAAAATGAAATTGACAATCACATTTTTAGTATTGATGAAAACTCAAGGAAAATTTGTAATATTTTATTAGTTTTATTTTTGTTGTGGATATTAACTAGAAGCTGTTAATGAAAGATAAATCTACCATGCAAATTTTCGGCTAAAAAATTAGGCTATTTCCTTCAGTGTTTGCGATATCATGATGATGGCCATACTACTGGATCTTATTCGTCAAAAATTGCAATGTATAAGAGTGAATCTGATCCCTGACAAACTCAACTGAAATGACTCACGAGAAAAAGAAACTAATAAATTATTTACCCAGATTACGAGTAATAATTTATTTTCGAGGCATATTTATAATTTCAGGGAGTTGTGTGCTAACGTTTACTTCAAAGGTGTACAATGGTGCACTAATCCATCTGCCTTTGTCTGAGTGAGTATAAACATAAAAAGTTGTTACATTAAACACTTAAAAAGATCAAGCTAATTAACTAAGGAACTAATGAAATAAAAATATCAAGTAAGCAGAATATGAGGGACTTAGAAACGTATTGAAAGTTTTCTATGCATACATTTGTAATTTGTGGTCTATGAGAAACCAGCCACCCTAAAATGATTGTGTTAATTCTGATACCTCTTCCTGATAATCATCAACTTAACTAAATATTTGGATTCCGACATTTCCATGATTTCTTAATTACCTTCAGCTTTGTTTCTAAATATAAAGATAATTAAATTACTCGTGATTTTATCAATGTTCCAAAAGCCTGATTGATGAACACAACTTTTAAGAAAACGGCACAAATATTGTGGGTTAATTACACCACCCGTCCTTGTCAATTGTAAACCAGATCACCTGTCCTGGCTAATGAAATTCACATAAAGATCGGTCTGACAATCGCTGGCACGTTCCAAAACACCATGGGCCGTTCATCGTTGAGGAAAATGGAGTGAAAGCATTGTGTTTTGCCAGAACTAGCAAACATGGAACCATTTGTTCCTAAAAGGTGAGCACTCCCTCCCAGTTCAGGCGACTGTGGTTTCTAAATACCCCTTTGGTGAGTTTCTTAGACGGAGTGATGTGTTGTGTGTGAAGAAAGGCGGAACGATACAGCAATGTAGACGAAAGCTATGAATGCAATGACCTAGGTAGACGAATTCATCTGCAAGTGTCTGTTATACTAAGTGCACGAACATTTGACGACAAGCTCCGTACATGAAATTCTTTACAGCTGTCAATTATTTCCTCACATATTATTTCTCTTCCTATTCTACCACCTCCATTTTCCTCTCAGATTAAAATAAATAAAAATAATCTAGCCATTACCCGACCAAAATAAATATCCTTTGGATTCCTTTGTTAAGAGAAAGTCCTAAATAAAGTCCTAAATAAAAATGCGTACACAAGGGAATAAACATTCTTAATCATTCATTCATTGAATTTCACTTTACCCTGGTCATTCAGTATTAAGCATTAATGCAAGATATTTAGAATTCTTCCTTATACATCCTGTATAAATATACCCGTCACATCAGTAGAAGCATTGTATATATATGTTTCAAATATTGGCAGCTATTATGCCTGCCATCATTTCTATGCGTTTAAAAAGTTAGCAGCTTTTATACTTAACATCTATTTCTATACGCTATTTGTATGCACAGTAGTATTGAATTTCTGAAAATATAGAAAAGAGATCTTGATGTCTAATTGGATTTTCTAAGCCTTCAACTCTTGACCCAAAGCGGAATTTTATTTCAGTATAAGCGTCATATATAACTTGTTTATTGTAGGAAAGAGCAGCATTATGCGTAGAACTACATATTTAGATTTATCTAAGGATCACAAAATAATGGAAATATGACTCATATTGCCCATTAAAGCTACACTAAAGGGGGCTATCTGAGAAAATAGCTTTATCTTCTCCCCTTCAATTTCTAGCTAGAATTTCTGCTTGGCCTTAAAAATGGAATATCCGTTCCCCATATAGTGCTTCGTAGGTATTTTTTTTCCATTTTCCGGTGTTAGAAGATTTATATGTGTTAGATTATATTTTCATATTACATTTTCTATCGTATGAATAGTTATTGTACGTGAAAAACAAAACCTTCATAAATATATTATATTTATCTTGTAGTAATCGTTTGTGTAAAGGCAGGATCTTATATATAAATATATATTAGCTTGTAAGCATGTAAACTCATACATACATATATGAAATATATCTATACTTATATTTCGGATCATAAATTGCAGTAAGTGTTATTAGAGCCCATCAAATTTGCATAGATATTTATAAATATGTACCTGAATGAGCATTTTATTCGCTAAAAATAACAGGAACAAACTATTCTCTCATTAGCTTCCATGTTTCGAATTTTCTGATTGCGCTATTTTATTACAGATTTTGTTGGTTTGAAAAAAATGTTTCTACGCCGAAAATTCTGAAAAATATATTTGTAAAGAGAATAGGGGACTAATGTGAAAGGAGAATGTGAGAAAGATAAAGCATAGTCAATTCAGGTAATGTGCACAATTCCTTTTTAAGGAGAAAAAGTATATGGGTGTGGAAGGCACGCGTTGCCATCTTCATACCTGACTATTATTTTAGTGGTAAAGATTAGCTTATTTTATCGGAATAAAAGTAGATCGCAAATTATGCTCATCTGAATGAGAAATAGTTGTAGGCTTGTTTGATGTAACAAATACAAAATTAATTACATAGACAGTAATTTGTGTGCCATATTTTGTCCACGATGTTAATTTGACATTATAATTGTTTCATGTAGAATTTCTCATAACTTCTACTTTTCCTTAGCTAGCCTATCTCACCTGATGTCGGAAAATGCCTGATAATTCCTCAGGAACTTAACTAAAAGAAATTAAAATTATCTCCCAAGTTTACCGGAATAACATAATTCATTTATAAAAACTCAAATGATATATATAAATCCTCTTGTAATTAATTATCTCTTAATTCATTTATATTTTTTAGTGTATTTTACCTATACATTTCATGTAACAACAGAATAACTCGCATACTTCAGATAAATTTTAATATATAACTATGTATATAATTTATTGCTATTTAAAATGTCATTTCCTCATATTTCCGAAAAATTATTTATTCTAAAAATAATAATGAGAGTTAATGAAGAAAATGATTGCGAATATAATTAATTTGCTTATTTGTTCTTTTTTTGTACTTGGGTACATCATTCAGTAACGTACCAGTTTAAAATTGAGATAAATACAGTTTGCACAAATAGGATCACCATCTTTGCCTTGCAGTGTTCTCGTTTAAAATAGCTGTGTATAAGGTTATAGAGTACATTTTATATATAGTTCAAGATAAGTCTTTACCTAATAGAATAATTTTATCAAAGGTTTTTGTAATACGGCATGGACCATTTTTTTTATATTTTATAATTTCCCGACGCATTACAAAATTTTATTAGTAAAAAATATATTTCCTTTGCGTTAATTAAAGTGTTTGATCTAATACTGCACCGAACTTTCTAAAAACTATTGGTTTATTTAATAAAACCTATTTAAGTAAAATTATATAATGTAGCATCTATGTTCTTAACATACAAGATGCCAATGCCTAAATACTTGAACGTCCTCAAAATAAAATCATCTAAATAAAATACTACTATTGAAAAATATAGTCTAATAAAAACTCATTAAAATTTACTCAATGTGTATTAAAAAATTTACAATTGTATTGGCATCAACGACTTGTAGTTTATATTATATAAAATTAATACAGAATTATTAGAGTATAATCTCCTCTTGATGAGAAAGAATACGCGGAATGAAGTGTTTATCTAGAGTCGTGAGTTTTATCTGACATGATTGTGCTGAGTAAGGTTAAATTAGTTTGCTTGTGGAGAAGAAGATTTGAGCAAAACGGCAAAGAAGGCAGAATTAAAAGTGAGAATTGTTCGATTTAGTAAGAGAAAAAAAGTATGTGGAACTGCTCAAAAGTGGAAAAGAAGAAGTAGATGTAGACAGAGGATAGAGAATATGTAGAACATTTTTAATGAAGTAAAAGATACTAGTGCCAGAACTTAATGTCGAATGGTTGAATGATGATATGAAAGTTCTAGTGTATGTAAAGTATTGGGCATACATACAAACTGCTCTTAATGCAAAGGTTCATATCTAAGAAATGCAATAAATGCATCTAAATAGACAAATAACGTAGTGAGACTGATTAGTCATCAAAAGAAAGCAGCATATGAAGCCTTTAGGAAATTGAATGAGGATCCGAATTGCAACATGAAATTACTTTACAATGGAAGGGAAAAGGCAAAAACACAAGACAAGAAGGGATTTTGAAACATTGGGTATAAAAGTGGAAAGATGTATTTGGGCGATAACGATGGTAGTATTACATGTTAAATGTAATTTTATTGCTCTATAACTTGAATATATAGTAGGAGCGAATCTTAATCTGATTAGTTTCTAGAGGGAAAACTAGTTATTGTACAAAATATATAATGAGAAGGGTATGATAGTCATTTTGAAACTCTTTACTAGTTGAATAATAACTGAAGAATGGAATAATACTCCGATAGTACTAATGAACATGAAATGAAATATAGAAGAAAAGGTGACTGCAAAAATTACAATATCGTATATGTATTTGGCAAGTGTGGTAGTTAAGGAATGCAAATAAATTCTGAATGATCTGATACAATGCATAACAGAAAGAAAAAATATCTAGGATAGTTAAAGTTTGTTAGAGAGCGTGTAATGTGAGTGTTTAAGATATCAGAAAATTGGAGAGGCAGATTGTATCCTGTACTATGGAACTGACAAAATCATCCGATTGTATCAATATCAGTCATTACGGCAGGTGCTAAGAATGCATACAGACGGTGGTAAAAAGCGTTTATGGTGTAAAAACGTTTATGTTGTAGGCAGAGCATGAAATCGCGAAAGTAACGGCTTAAGATAGATATATATGTCGAGAAGTCAGGCAAGGATTGTGTGGTGATATAAGGGTTGTTTGTTTTCTTTATGGATGAAATATGAAGAAAAGTACGAAGAAGATTATGGGACATGAGTAGGGGATTGATAACTAATTGTAAGAAATGAGTGCTATGTCAGTCTGCTGTGGACTTGGTGTTATTGACTGAGATGGCAAGATATTTCATAGTTTCGATTAAAATTTTAATAGAGCAGGTGTTTGTAAAGGGCAAAGATTAATGCAAAAAATGGTAAGGTAATGGTAGTTATGTGTAAGGTGTGGTGCGATATTATTTTCCTCGTTGTACCCTTTGAGAAAGAGTACTTTTTAAGTATCTAGATTTTAAAGTTAATAATAATAATACGGTTGAGGAAAATTGTAATAGCAGATTTACGAAAACATTAGGTGAGTTGAGTGTTAGAGAATTCTAAGAGTATGAGTGTGAATTTACAATGACAATGAAAGAGAGTATGTTATTTCCAACACTATTGTTATGTTATGAGATAATGCTATGGAAGAAAAAGGAAAGATCAAGAACGAGAGCAGTGCAAATGCACAAAATTAGAGGGATGTGAGAAGTGAGATGATTATATCAAGAGAGAAGAAGGTTGGATGTGGATCAGTGAGATATTAGATAAAGAGAGAAGAGAGTGGGAAAAGAGGTATATACAGCGTGAAAAAAGATATTTTCAGATGGCAATGGTTGGTAAGAAAAATGGCTAATAGATTTGTAAAAGGAATACATGAGACAAAGTTTCCAGGTGTACGAAGGGATGGAAAACCGCGTATAAAAAGGATTGAATTTGACAAAGAGTAAAGTAGAGGATATTGCGTAGGATATCATTTCATCTAGGGAATTGTTAATGGACGTACACTTAGGGCCTTTGCCAGTAAATAAACCTCGACTAGATACAATACTGCTGCGCAAACCGCCCAACTATATGAAGACTGAAGGGCGTCGAAAAAAGGTGATCACTATCTTCGTGCATGATAGGTCATAGAACGTTCAGATATCAAGGGTAATTTTATTAACGCTGATGTACGCGCACCTGACTTGTAGGAAATAGTTTTATGGTAGATGTTTTCGTAAGATTGAAAGAGTAACATTTAGCAATGAAATTACATTTTATAATTTTTATCTAAAGATGCTTTATCACCCTTTGGCTTTTTATGATATAATTCTTTTTATAGGAACAATAGTTTTCAACCACCCTTTGGGATTACGATTTAATTCCATACGGGTATTGAAATCATTATGTTTCAATCCTAACTTGATATCTTGGAGAAATTTTTACATTTTTGTTATATATTTATATAAATATATAAAATATAAGCTGAATTTCATTAAAATTATTTAATTTATGAACACAATAGTCAGCTCAATTTTTTTTTTAGAAATATAATTAATATATTTCAGATCTTTCGTCTTTTAATATAACAAGTTTGAAATTAATCATGAGATTTCTAGGGAAGGGACTAGTTGAATTTCGATGTCTCCGATTGTCAGTTAACGGCACTGTTCTCACCAGTGGGATGCAATTAGTATAACAATTAAAAACCAACTTCAAACCACATCGGGTATGCCTGGCGATTTTGTTTTGCAATTTTTTGAATGGTCCATTTGATACGGCGAATTGCCTGGCATGGATGAGAAGTGTACCTCAGGCATGCTGAAGGCTATTCATTGCAATACTAAACGGGTGTCCCCTAAAAGTTTTATTTTCTTTCATATTTTCTCTAACATTTGAATGACTATTTTATAATTAGAAATTCCAAGACTATTCAAATTTTATAAGTTGAAAAAATAACTCTTATGCGTAAATCAATCATTTTAATTCAATAAAAATACCATTCAATCCACATATTCATTCTTAAAACTCGTTAACTCAAGCTGCTTAGAAGAGATTTATTGTATAATATTTACATTATATTTTTATAACAAAGTAAACGTTAATTATAACTTGAAATTCGTATAATATAAAGTATAAATCGAGCAAGTTGATTATAGAAAGTGTTAAATGATATGAGAAATTTTAAACACGTAGATTGAATATAGAATATTTTTATTTTAGCCGTCTAAATTTAAAAATATTATTATGATGATGTCATAATTTTATGAAAAGATGTATCTCGCATACAAGCCTATAATGATTAATTTACATATATTCTAAAAATTAATTGTGGTCTATTAGGCGATTTAACTTGTAAAAGTATGTAATTAATTTTTCGCTTGTGGAAGGAAATTTTTTTTCCATGAATTATTAATTTTATCTATTTGTATTAATATTTTGTACATGCAAAGACACTTTCATGCAGCGAGATGGTTTTAAAAATATGTAATAGAAAAATAAACGACAGTTTTGGTCACTTCTAGAACATACATAAATTAGAATTTCAGCATCCCTAAATATATTTCAATTCACCTCGTCATGCAATTTCATTTCAGAAAAAATTAAATATTTTTTCTCGCTCTAGGATGATATTCATAACAATTTATCATATGGAAATTATTATAATTTTGGCCTTTTTAACTACTTCTAGTTTACTGTGTCTTTTCACTAACTCTCTACTTTAAGAAGGGGACTTTTTTGAGTATTTGACTAATAATTTCATCTTAGTTTGGTTATGAGTTATGTTTTTTTAAATCCAAGTTATTTCTAATAATTATTTTATAATATCAAAAAAAAATGGTGAAGTTCAGAAATAAATAAGTATCAAAATTTGGTGAATTTTTTAAAACCCAAAGAATTACAAATGTTGAAGTTCAGAAAATTTATAAAAATGTAACCTTGGCTTCTTTTATTCAGATTTTAAATTTTAAACTTAGTAGCGAAGCGCAAGCTCCCCCAGTATTGGGAGGTGGTGAAACCATTGACTGGTTTAAATATAACGTTGGCTGCTTATACTTCAAGCAAAATCATTGTTTCTATTAAAATATTAATTAGTATGATCAAAATCACTAATTTTTCTTTGTGCCAAATTAAATAATTATATTGTATCTAATAAAATATTAAGTATGGACTTTAAATTGCATTAGGAATAATCTAAAATTTACGAGAGAAGTTTTATATTATCGATGTAATATTTTTTAATAAGTAGAAAGTTGGTTAAATTCCTGAAAATTTATGAGTCATAAATTGTCGCCAATAAAATATTGTGATCAAATTATCTAAGATACATGTGATTTATTTTTGTGTTAATGGTATAGCTGAATCAGTAATCAACTTAGTATGACATTCTACCTTCATCATTATATTTATTACTACTATTGAGACCAATATCTAAAATTTTGAATTAAAAAATGGATTATTTTTTATCTTACCCAAATTTACTGCTATAAAAACTTTAATTCCTATCCTTTTAGCGTATTTATTTGGGAATCTAATTTGCTTAAATAGTAAAAAAATTATATTAACACTGAGAATTAATAAAAACCATTGTTATCACGTCCGAAAATTCTGAATCTGCCTCAAACTTGTATCACATGGAAAACCCCTCATGTCCCTTGAGTATTAAATATATATATTGGTGAATCTGTTTTTTTTAAGGTATTATTATAGATTTAAATGCATCCACGAGGTCAAATTGGACCACACTGCCCAAAGGCTTAGAGCTGGAGTAGAGGAAATTTGTCAATTTCAGCAACAATTCTAAATGTCCTGGACTCGAGATTTTTATTTATTTATTTGAGAGCCTGATCATACTGCTTTTAAGACCAATGATTATTGAAAGAACAGGGATTACACTGTACAGACCTAATGTCAGGTGAGAAATATGATGGGAGTAATTGTTGAGATAATATAATGATTCTTTGGATTTTCATATTGTTACTGAAATTTTTAAGATTCATAATAAATAATACAGCTTCCTATCATGCTGGCAATATTGTTTGGAATTATCATCTTATGATAGGAGTAATTCGATGTTATGCAATATATGTATCCTATGCAAACAGGATGAATTGCGAAGTCAAATGAAGAGCCAAGTAACGCTATGTTGTAGAGCCAAGTAACGCTATGACGTAAAGCCAAGAAAGATTGACATATTTTAATGGTAGGTAAAAGATCTTTCGATATACAGTTGTTTGTCCTAGTTTGTTAAGTCGGTTTAATACACTTTTGCTCATTTACAAACAATTTTTGTAGATAATTATTCTTAAGGAATAAAAATAAATCTGCCAGATCTTCCTCTTTCGAAAATTTGGGTAAAACAGAACGTATGTAAATTATGCCTGTTCATGAGGAAATATTAACTTCATTTACCATCTCATATGGCATAGAGTCCAGTAGCATTGTTACAATTTGAACAGAAAATCTAGTCCTTTTGTACAATGGCTGCGCTTAAAAGAGCATACTAAATATAAAGGCGTAATTCTCTGTTGGGAATTCAGTCAAAAGATTTATGTAAATTTAAGTTAGAGTTGTGAAGTTATATTCGAATCAATTTACTTCGCGGTCTTATCACCCATGATTTAAGTGAGGAGCTGACTAGTAGTATAGTTCTAACCTAAACTAATGTTAGAGTTAGTATTTTTCAAGTAACACCCTATTTATAACTCTTTAATTAATAAAATCGATCCAAACACATTCTCTTAGGATGATATTCAGAGATTCATAATTAATCCTTATATGCTTCATCGTATACTTGTATCTGTTCATGTTGTTCTCGCTTTTAACTCTTGGAATGCTCCTTATTATTCATCTAGATAATTTACATTCTGTTATTTAATATTAAATCGTATATTTATGTCGGAAAGCCATAAGGATTTCTCATAAATTCAGTATAATAGCTCAAACCTTCTACAAATGGCATTTAATACACATTAACTAACAGATGTTCTATGATTACTATAAGTTTCAATAATTTTAATATTATGATTTATCAAATTGTAAATTTATAGACATGGTTCCCAAAATGTGCATATAAATAAATTTTAATTAAAAAACTTTACTCAAACAACTTGTCACTGTAACTAACTTCTACCTGTTTTTATACTGTGTGCCTCTCGCTTTTTCCAAGAGAAGCTGATCCAAATATCGCCCCTATTTCCACTACTATTGTTAATAAGTTTATTTTTACTTCATTTATCGTTTTAATCATTAGAATTTTCTATGAGGAAGTCGCATAAGAAATAGTCCAGCGAATTTCAGGTTGGGGATTGAGGCCATTATGCATTCTTTCTGATATAACAAGGATTATATTCTTCTAGAAAATTCTGACTCTCAAAGACTATAGGTGATGGCTATTGAGAAGCAAGTCATTATTTATTTATCAGTCCATGTAGCTTGATGAGTTTACCTTACATTTATTTGTGTCAGTAAAATGAATTTTTTTGTTCTTCTTTTACACTAAATAACTGTCAAAAGTACTAATTTCCTTTGGAATTGTGAATTTCCATGATAAAGAGAAGAGCACAGAATGACGCATAGCCATGAAATATTTTTTCTTTTATTTTTACTATTTATGACTACATCAAAAGTAAAAACCTGTTAATCTGTCAACATAAATTCTATACATCTTTACGTAAGTAGTGATCATTCTACTCTTCTTACATTTTAGTCTTGCAGAGAAACCTGACATTTTATAGGATTGAATTTCGATCTCTGCAATTGGTGTGTAAACAATTAGGAAATACCAAGTTGCGTCGCATGTCTCATTAGGATGAATGAGTTCCTCAAACGTAACCTTGTTATTCTTTGTTAAAGTAGATTTAGGTGTTGCTAATACCTTTTATTGAGCTATTATTCGACTAGATATTATTTCTCAGGTATTTAAAAAACAGCAGCAATTCTATAATTTTAACTCCAAACCTTGGCTTCAAACTTGCTTCTATAATGACTTTATTACTTTTACCTGCATTATATTTTAAAAATCTTCTATACGTTATCTAGGCACGAAATTTCTATTTAGACGTTGTTTTAGTGCGTTTTTATACTATAAAAAAAACATTTAAGGCATTGAAACCTGCAGAAATCATAAAACATATATTAGAGTTCATATGTAAAAATATCGCTGGTAAAAAGATAGAATTTAGTAAACTTTGTTGGCCACTCTAATATATATATATATATATATATATATATATATATATATATATATATATATATAAATGAATCCATTAAACCACATTGAAAGAGAAAACGGAATAATTTTTCCTTGCAGTAAGATTTTTATTACCATTTTTTTAAAAAATCCGTACAAGGAAGCGATTTGAACCATGCGCACTTAGGCAGTGAGCACCGCTTTGATCACTAAAGGCATACTTTGAACTGTGATCAAAGTGGTGCTCGCTACCTCAGTGTGCATAGTAGGAATCGCTTTCCTGCACGGATTCTTTCGAAAAAAGGTAATCAAAATATTACTGTAAGGAAAAATTATTCCGTTTTCTCTTTCAATGTGGTTAAATGGATTCATTTTTATCATTCTCTTGTGCTACTTGAGATATATATATATATATATATATATATATATATATATATATATATATATATATATATATATATATATATATATATTAACAAATACTGGTTAAAGTAGATGTACAAGAGCCATCTACCTCATTTTATCTTCCTGTGTTTCCAGTTCTATATTTATCAATAATCCAGGTATTTCAAGCTACTCTTGGTAACTAAATAAAACCGCCTAAAATTGAAGTTCTGTATTTCAATGATACAATATAAAATTCGTCCATAGGACCAAAATTTCCTATACTTTCACTTGTTATTATAAGTACCTAACATATATACTTTGTTTTCGTTTTGGAACAAATATATAAATTGCTGATATTTAATTCCGTATTTTTCCTTCATCTGTACACAAGGTAAGCAAGATATGAGAAGCTTGCTGTGAAGAAATGATGTAACGTTGTCACACGCCAAAGATTTGTGAGCTAGAGAATTTTTCATTTCTGAAAAAATAAATCAGATTCAAAGACTTTGCTTTTCGTATGAGAAAATTGCGGTGTTTATAGGATTTTGACACGGAAGTAAGAAATAACAGCCTTGTGAATACTAAGTATTTGACTCTCTACTTTAATATATTTGAATATTAAATAAGAATAGCTGACGAGTACCACCAGCTATAGCTAAGATGAAACAAAGCAAGATGTAATAAAAGCGCATGAGTCGTGAAAAATTATGTAAATTAAAAATTTTGCATATACATTTCAGTAAATGCGTAAAATCATTTTTAATGTGTTTATGTAGCTCATAAAAAAATAAGCTTTAATTTTCTAGCAGAGGTTTTTAAAACATTGAGACCATTTCTGGAATTAGAGCTTCATGATAGAAGGATGCATCGCTGATTTGGATGAAATTTGAAGGATAAATAGATAACAAAGAATGTCGGGTCTAAATGACAAATTGCTAGTCTGATTTTATTGGTGTTTCGTTTAATTAAATTAAAGCTCAGCTATATTATATTGCTAAGTTAAAAATTAATGTATAACTTTTGTGTTCTGGATTTTTGTGGTGAGGATAATGAAGAAATTGATTTTTTTATTAATTTAAAACGCTTCCTCAAATATACCCAGTTGGATGGCTAGTTGCTCAAATATATCCCTTGACCTCCACAAGTAAAGGAGGTGACATGCTGATGTCGGCCTCACCCGCAGTTAATAGGCGATAAATAAGAACAAGAAGCGTTCTAACCATGCTTCGTGAAAAGGTCTGGTAAGACGGGAGCTGTTGAGAAACTATGCAAGACTTTAATTTGGTCACTGTTCATAGGATGATAAGGTCAATTAAATAAATTTGTGTTATAATCTAAACACATTTATCCGATATTTTTGTGGAAAGAAAATCATTTCGTGCTATTCATGGGGCAATGAAAGCAAATAATGAAAGTTGAGGTTAGTCTTTATTCAGATTCCAGACACAAAAAACATAATGTCTATTATTGTAGACCGTCATCTCTTCGAGATATTTAATGCATCTCTAGATGAAGGTGAATTACCAGCAGCTTGGCGTATGGTTGAATTAACTCTCATCTACGAGAAGGGTGATGGCGGTTGGGAAGAAACTATCAGGTTATAAGACTCGCCATATTGTAAAAAATGTCTTGAAAAGAATTATATCACACAAGATGGACTCAGAAATACTGGCAACAAGGCTATCGTAGAAATATATAGTGCCTGCCAAACATGCTTGAGTTTTTTTATGATATAAGCAGGAGCCAGGTTAGAATCTGTGTAGTAGAAATCCTGTACTCGTACTTTCGATGTGCAAATGTTGTGAATTAACGGGAAGGAATCCAGTGGATTAAAAAGGCCTGTCTGTGATGCGGCAGAGGGTTGTGATCAACGATTAGAGCTCTCGGAAGTTGTCAATGACGAACAGGATCCCTCTGGCCTCCGTTTAAGGCCTTCCGTTATTTATCATCTATATAGACGAAATATAGGTTTGATTGTTAAGCAAAACGATAAAAAAGCCTAAAAAAATTGAAGGCTGGCCTATAGTGGAGAGCAGAGCGATCTGACACGCGGCGGAATCCTTCCAACATAGACACGCGTAATGTGATGCAAATCAAGTATGATAACCCCAGATTGGACTATACCCTACAAGAGCAAGCTTTATGGGTGACCGATGTGCTAAAAGAGAGGTAGACTATTAATAACGACCTAAAGTTCTCCAGGCAGTGCATTGGGGCAAAGAAAAAAGCTCAGCGAATTTCAATTTAAATAAAGAGGTATTTCAGTCATCGAAACTAAGAAATAATGATGCACTTTTATAACTCGCTGGTGCGAACAAACTTAGAGTAAGCGGTTCAGTTTTGCTCTCCCACTTTTCAAAAAGACAGAATCAGTGGAAAAAGTGTCATACAATGCCACGAAACCGGTCACGCAGATTAGGCATAGATATTACGAAACGGGCCTGAGAGAGCTTGGTCTCTTTTCACTAAAAGGTATGATACACCTTTGTCCTTTTCGCTAGAGACAAAGATAAAGGTCAGTCTCTTTTCGCCGATTAATGATACAGGTATTCAAAAATCTTCGATGATTCTCTAATATTGCTCAACAGATGTTGTATCTCCTTAGCCAAAATAAGACGAGGAACTACGGTTCAAAGCTTGTACTTACACGGTTCAATACTACTCTGTATTGCAAAGACTTCACATATAGAATATGTTAACATGGAACGAGCTAACTGCAGAGGAGTTTAATAGATCATCGAGGGGGCAATTTAAGGATACAATTGACCGAAAGTATTATAGAACACAAAAATTGTATATATGTAGATTGTTCTTATTATTTGTTCTAATTTATCAGCCTTACATTCAAAATTTCTTTCTTAACATATTCGGGTATCATTTCCGCTTTTACTTTCCCGCCAAGAGGGTGGGAGAACTGGATAGGATATCCTTCGTCCTTAGTATGGTTTACTTAAGCTTTATACTTGTTCTTTCCCTCCAGATTACCTCCTCGGAATAGAAAGTGATGGCTTTTAAAGTAGGCATTCCTATTATTGTAACTATTGCATCATAAAATGGACATGAAGTTACAATACGTTATTTTTTCATACATCTGTATCATTCAAACAGACGTATCATTCCTTCTTGATACCTTTCTACTTTGTTTTTTTTGTTTTTTTCTTTTAGCCTATGATCTTTTTATCCTTGTTATTCTTTTATAATATAGCCTAGTCGTAGGCTATAGTAAGTACGGCGACTTATGCCCAGATAGGCAGTTGCCAGAATCGCTCCTAAAATATAAAAAATACAAACAAAACCGCACTTTGCGGAATACTGTTGCCCTCCGCTGTCCAGGAAAAAAAGGAGGAGCTAACAGAGACGGGGCGGAAACCAGCCAGGGAAGAGTGATTTCTTCAAGGGTTGCAAAAATTAAGGCTTTAGAGCTGACGAGGAAGCAGGGCGCTGTAAAGTTCCACTTGCCAAATTTCTTCTTCTTTAACCTTGCTGAGAAATGAAAGAGGGAGTACTTTAGACGAGAATTAAGTCGATACCCGAGTGATAAATGCTTGTCCGTGTCTATCGTCTGTAGGGCGGGAACTCTGGCCTTAGGTAGAAGCGAGGCTTGGTAGAGAGGTAACGCATCACGTTCGTAGCTGGAAGCCTTTGGGAGCTGGAGCATGGGTACGAGACTGTACGTGACTGCTAAACAAGACGGGACTGTATAGTACTAATTTCTCAAAGCTTTTTCCGGAGTATTTATACTGACTCGGCAGAAGCGGGTCGCCAGAGGCCCCAATAGGGGAGGCATATATCTCATTAGACTTTGCGCGCCAGGGGGGAGGGGATATTCTCTGAAAACATCACAGGTTCACGCGGAAGTCCTCGACGCCGTAGGTCTGGCGCCGATAAGGAGATGCGACGGAGGAGAAGGAAAGCCAACCCAGATCACACGGCCGCGCGAAATCCTCGCTGCTCCCTTAGGTCTGTCTGGCAATGCAGGTACGTCGTTCCTCACTTATCACCGGTAGATGTTGGGTTCTATGGGTGGAGGGGTAACCTTCTCTCTCTAACACCTACTACCAAGATACTTTAAACAAATCTAACAGAAAGGTGATGACTCGCTCAAACAATTGCCGACCCATGGCATGCGCGATACCATTCGGACCAAGGGGTGGTGTCCGCGCACGAAGTGAGAACAGAACGTGAATAACTCAATCATAAACCTATCTTTGAAGGGTTGTCGGACTCTGGAGGTTAGATTTAGTGACAAGCCTTTCGCGAAATCATAATGCGCATCGGATACTAGTGGAGCAGCATCCCGGTTAGAGAATGCGGAGATAGCGGTCACGAAGGACTCCGCTACGAAGGAGTAAGTCAGAGATTGTGTTCACATTTTCCAGGAGCATGGGAGGGAGCCCCGCGAAAAATTAACCCGAAAGCTTATGATTTGCTTTCATGCCTCTGCTAGAGGAGTTTTATCGAAATTTACCGAGAGTGAACTCGTTCAGTCAGAGCTTATAGCGCATGGAGGCATAACGCTTCTGTTTGTCGGTCGTCTCACACTCGGCTGAACACTACGGAAGAGGGCGGCGTGCAAAAAAGGCCACACGTTATAGGAATAGTAGTTAGGCTCACGGCGATGAGGTTTCCGAAGAAGAACTCAACGGCCTCATCCATCAACCTATACTCTCGTCTGATTAAAAGAAATCAGTCAGTTCCTGTAATGCGGAACACCGTTGCCGTGCCAAGAACCACCGGCCTGGGATCTCGGGCAGCAGAAGCCCAGAAAGTTATATTGAAATAGAAAAGTTATCACTACCATAAAGGTCTTCGAACCCCCCCCCCAAAAAAAAAAATCAGACTGAGCATCCGGAGAGCATGAAGATAGATCGAGGCAGGAAAATGAAAAGATTCTTGTACAGTAATGCGTAAACTCATCCACATTTAGGACACCTATCTCCAGCTCATCAATCAGGTCGGCAAAGACTTTATCCCTGCTATTAATCGACTAGTCATTCAAGAAGAGGTATGTAGCCTTTAAATCTCCAAGCAACCGTGACAGTGTTAAAGGATGGATCCAAGTCCTAAGAGGGGGCCGGTTTCCCCACCGTATCCACTATGTTTGAACGCAGCAGGGATCTGCCTGGCACTGCATCAGTGTGGATGGTCGAGCGGTTTGGAATTCACCGCTCTTTACAAGCGCGTCCCTCTTATTCACACTGCTTACAGGCAGTAATACAGGCTCCATGGCAAAAAGATGAAGGAAGGTCGAGGGGAACTTAAAGTTTTGTTCCATTGCGCAAGACTGTTCGCATGGACCTTCCCCTCAATGCTGTGTCTGCTTCAGTTTGCTTTATATTGTCTCCGAATTTGACACACTCGTAGGACGCATCCCCATTTGATGGAGCGCTCGCCGCTACCTCATTGCGACGAATGCGTTCTTCCCCAGACTGTTTGGCAAATTCTTGTTGAATATTCCAGTCTAGGTGTTTTTCGCGCATGTTACCTGTCGCAGTAGCGGGAGGGGCGAGGTCACTACCGCTTGTCCCTTGTACTCTGGACGGGCTCGTGCATACAGACCTGCGGACTATATTACTTTTGAATGGGCCTGATCTCTTCAACTTTATCTCACGCCCCTTTATGGGGGTTGCATGTTCCTACACCGGCGAGAGGAGGGCCTATCACTGACTCCGAGCGGGCTTCCTTCTTGTTGCTTATTTGCTCATCTTCTTTTGAGGTTTAATTTGTTGTTGGGGTTTTTTAGCTCGTATCTTAGCCTTTCTTCCTTTTTTATCTCTATATTTTTTTACTTGTTTTTTAATCCTGTTTAGTATTAGGCTGCTGCCTGACTACAGCGACTTTATGCATTTGCCATATGGGATTTGAAAATTAAACAAAGAAATATAAATACCCCTAAATGCCACGACAACATCGGCTCGTTTACTGTCGTCCTCATATTGGGCATACCCGTGTGATCACCTTCATTTTATGAAGCTATCTCCCGCATCTTTCTGCGACAGCTGCGTTATCCCCCACACTGTGCGACACATTCTTGGTAAATATCCCAATCTGAGTGATCTTCGCACGTTACCTGTCTTGGTACCAGGATAAGCGGGATCGCTACCGCTTGTTCCATGTAATTGAGAAGAGTTTGTGTACACAGAAATGTGAACTATCTGACTTTTCAGAGGATACTAGACTCCTGGATTTCATTTGCCCCTCTTTGGTGTTGGTTACATGATCCTGCGGCGGGAAGAGGAGACCTCCCACGACGCCGGAACATGGTTCCCTCTTGTTGTTTATTTTGTTTTTCTTTATATTTTGTATCTTATTTTTTTATTTTAACGCAGTCTTCTATTTGGTTAAAGATTCAATACGCCGATATATGCAACAGTAGGCAGTCCTCTGATAAGTACTACAAAAAAAAATAAAATAAAATCCAGTTCGGACATTCCAGTCTTGGCCTGGTTTCTGCTGGCAAGGGAGCACTTCTGTCTATCTCCGTAGCCCCCAGAAACAGAAAAGAACTCTTGACTTATTTGCTTTCTTTCTTTGCCTATTCTTATCTTTTGGAGAGGAGGGCGGGGATTGAACCCGCTCCTCACCCTCACCGAGACGGATGGCCCAGCCTCGGCCGGATATTTCTTCTATAGGAAGATATTGGTTATCAATGGGGCACAATGCGGAACAGGAGGTCCCTCCTCTCCTTGTGAGTCATCGTAGGCTGGAGCTGCTTGAGAAGGAGCTTCCACAGGGGCGGATTCACGTTCAGTATCTGAGCCCCGAGCCCCCATTGAAAACTTTGCTATCATTTTCAGCTCAGTTGGAAACCTTCAACTGCCCGCCCCCGGATCTTTAGACCTGGAACTAATATGCCCTAGTCCCATCGCGAGTGTCAATGGTGGCAACAGTCGACCCTATTTGGGACGATAAGACAAGGAACTTCTGTCACAAAGTTTGAGTTGCCCTGGAAGGATCCGAAGAAGGTGAAAGGGAAACCCCTTTGCCGCATTCATAAAGTAGTCGGGGATCTCCTCCATCTATCAGAGTGGTGCGGTCGTTTTGATTTTTCCTCTGCAACATCAATGACGGCCGAGGATTGTAAGAAAGGGACGTAGATGAAAAACAGTTGAGAACTTTTGAAAGCCTCCTAACTAACGAAATTCTGTTACGCTTATGACCACTAAAGAAAATCACAATGTGACCGGTGAGTTATATCCAGCGTCCAGCCACTCCCGCCTATCTCGTCTCAGGTTTTCTGATTTTTCAGAGGTCCGCCCTGGATGCATCCAAGATGGTGTTCGCAACCTAGAAAGCGACGCACACCGATCAGGAGTTATATAGGAGCCGGGCCTTCCCCAAAGGTTGCAGTTCCCAACTGAACAGCGAGAGAGACAAGGTGGATATCATTAGTATGACGTAATATTACTCGAAAGGATGGCCAGGATCTTAAGATCTGTTGTAGGTAATCTAGGGACAGGACCGTAGAATACAGTTGGCTCACCCACCAAAAGAAAGACAGCTAATGAATAGTTTGGGGTTTAGTTGGCCGTTTTTCTTTCCTGGGTGATCTGTGCTTTATTGTCAGATAGGAGTTGGACAGGGAATAGGTTAATCCTCTGTTGAAGAGACTGGATCCAATCTTGTTTTGGTGTAATTTGATGGGAAGTATTTTCATTTCAGCATGTAGTTGTAAGGTGTATAGAAGAAAACCAGTATAGGAGTTGTGAGTAATGTTATCACTATAGAAACTAATATATAAATACGATTTATTGGGTTTGGGGATTCCCAACTGGCTTTTTTCTTAGAGGTAAATTTGAAGTGTTGCTTTTCCAGTGAGATCTGAGGTCAACAATTGAGATTGTCTTAGAATAGGCTCCCGATGATATACTGTATAAAACTATTCGTTGAGGGGGGTTATTCTATATTTCAAGTGCGTGGTAATCTGATTGACCGAGGTTAGTTCATAAAGGGGGAGAGGCTGGAAAGGCTTATTTATCTTCAATATACTTAAGAAGTGGAACGGAACACAACGATAAATAATATGGCTACCATTAATAAACAACACACGGAAAATGTTTACATAAACGGGGATTAAACATGGAGAAATACAAGAAATGAAGAAGGTCATGGGAATATCTGACTAATCTGAGGATTAAGATTTGGAGAGATTTAAAACGGCAAACAAACAAAAAGGGGGAATGGTTCGCTAAACACTTTAAAGCACAGAGTTGCGTTGACAAAAAGTTAAATGATTAAAGGTAATGCTTAGCTCACGTAATTACAAGGTTGTCGTGCAGAGGAGCAGAAGAAGACGATGAGAAGGAATCTTCGGTCCAACTGGCGATTTCCAGGAGAAGGGGTGCTTCAGGGGGGTTTTCCTTAACGAGGGGAAAGGACTGTCTTCGAGGAGTGAGAGCGAAGTGGGGCTCGGAAGTACAAGTGATCCTTGTGGCAGGATATAGGAGATGTTCTAGATGCACAATGGAGGTTATTGTTGTAACCAAGCGTTCTCTTGAAGAACGTTAAAAAGGGGGAATTAAATTATCCTGACGTGATGTCTTGGGAACGAGAACGGTTTCTTGACGAACGGACTTGAAGAACCATGGCTCTTCTAATCTTGTTCTCTTTCTGAACAACAGGGGGGGGGGGGAGAACCGTTTATTGACAAACGAGCTTGAAGAACAATGACTGTACTAATGTTGTTCTATTTCTGAACAACAGGGGGGCCTTGGTACTCAAGGGATATTGTCCTCTTCGGGAAAATAAGGGGTTTCTCGGCAGAGTTCCTAGGTGCACAAGGGAGACCGGATCGGCTTGTTGCCTCGCGAAGATAATCTGGATCTGCCTCAATTGGGAAAAGCTATGGTATAAATAGCCGGAGTCATCCCCATGGCGTAGGGGACACTTGGGTGGGGGACTTCGAGGGAATGTCCCGGTGGCGACTGGGAAAAGATCTTATCTGCCCATAAGCCTATTTCAATCTGGCGAGATCGAGGCATGGAGGGAAAACGGATGAGTAAACCTCCTTGATTAAACATTGGCTATGATGGGCGAAAACGCGCCTTCAACTTACTCTCGCAGGATACACTTCGGTAAGCATGTGTTTTAACATGTGATAGAGGCTGAATCAAAGCGGCCTCAGACCGTTCTATCACAGAGATGACAACACGAGCATATCGAGCTGACTCCAACTTGATTTTCGTTGACTAGCAGGATGCTTCTGAATTTTTATTTGGTTCGGTTGGGAAGATGATAGAGTGGTGACGTGAAATTATCTCTAGATAAGTTCTTCCTTGCTTCTTGTTCCCTTTAATTCCATTTAGACAAACAAGACAAGATAAGAATACAAAGAAAAGAAGATGAATTTTTATAGTCAAGTTACAGCAAACTAGCAGTCTGAGAGGAGAGTTTCGGTAATAATTTAAGAGGGGATAGGAGGAGGGAGATAGGCCGATGGCTATACATCACTCTGAATTATGTGTCCAAGTGTAGTTCTAAAATTGAGGTGTGTGACTGGTGAGGCTGGAGGATCGGCCTTAGAGGGCGGACTCATTGGCAGGCTGACCAACCTTGACAATATTGGCAAAACCTGATGGCTAATGGCTTGTACCCCTCTGCGTGGCGGTGTGCGTTCAGATCGAAGAAACGTCACTTAATGCTGCTATTTAAGAGTATATTGCTTCAGGTGATTGGTGGTGAAATGCTGCTGGAAATCGGCGTACGCAAGCAGCAGCGTATTGAATGTGTTGTACGTGGTTGTATATGGCGTCTCTCTCAAATTTTCCGTGAAGTAGAGTTAGTCGTGTGAACCTTTAGGTATTTAGTGGTGTGAGTTTATTTGTGTCGCGTAGTGTCGACATTTTCGTGTACATGGGAGAGCGACAGGCACGCTTCGGAGCAGAGTTCTAAATGCGCTGTGCGCCTCTTTTCCATGTAGGGCTTGCGACAGTTAGTGTAATTGGCGCGTATGTAATTAATGCTCTGACCAGTGTTTCGTACAGGTTTAACTGCGTTTTTTTTATTGTTGTGCTTGAACATCTTCAGGATTTTTATGCGGATGGTGTGCGTGAAAGCCTAAGTACTCGAATGTTGCCCCCGAGTATTTTTGTGTCGGGTTTATTTGTAAGTCTTATGGGGGCTGGGTATTGTGGGTTTGGTATGTTATCGTCTATTCTTATGTTATAAATGTAGTAGTCTTGCGCATTGTATAGCGTCACCTAGGTCTTCTGAGGATTACTAGTCCTCTTATTCTGTCTTCTCGTTGAGTATTATTTGTGCACAAGAATTTAGGGCGCTGGCTAGATAGGAGAATGCTCTCGTCGTTCGCATACGCTATTGTCTCTGTGTGCACTTTGGTTCTGAGCATTTAATCATTTTTATAAATAATGTTTGGTTGTTTCGGGTCCTTTTTGTTGTTTGTGGAGTAGAATGCTGTAGGAATCCTTGAATATTTTCGGAAAATATCCAGAGGCTAGAGGGACGTTGTAGGGATGAGTAAACATTTTCGGTAAATGTTTTCTGGCAGGTGATAAATGGGTGTGGTTAGGAGGCCGGAGGGGCCACAAGCTCGTTTTCGTGTGGCTTTGATATAATGTTTTATTTCCTCTATTGTTATTGGAGTCGTTAATGTGGTTGTGTTATCGAGCACTTCCATTTCGATCATGGGGGTTGGTTACAGCTCGTTGGCCTGGAGCCAGCACCCTTTCTGGCCTTCCTGTAAATGCTCTTGTGCGTGTTGTCTGTGTTGAATAATTGTGAGTACTTGATCGCAGTGGGACCTGAATGTATCGAGGATGTCTTCGCGTCACCTGCGATTCAGTGGGACGATTGTGAACTTGTCGTTATTTGTTCTAATCTTCCATCGTCTCTCGTACCGGTTGATTTTATGGATTTCCGCTATTGTGCGAATTGCCTGATCCCTTGATTTCTTCACCAGGCACACAACCATCTGGGTGACGTCATCGGAGAATTGCAGATACATCGCATCCCTGTGCACCGAAGTAAAGAGGTCGATAGTAAAGAACAAGTGAAGCAATGGGCTCAGACAACTTCACTGGGGAACGCCAGCCTGAGGTTCGCAATTCAGGTTCTCTGTATCCTTGGATCATGAGACCTACCCTTCTGTCCTTAAAAAGTCACAAAGGATCCTCTCTAGGATTGGGTATAGCTGGAGGTTCAGGATCTTATATTGAATTCTTTCCAGCTAGACTTTTTCGAAGGCCTTCTGCACGTCCATCAACACAATGTCAGCATAGTACCCATTCGCTCAGCAAAAGGCTACTTTTTCTGTTAGGAGCGCTAGGGGTGATTCTGTGGCTCGTTTTATGCGGAACCCGTGTTGTTGGTGGTCATGCGCTCATAACTCGCTCATTGAAGCTTGTAGCCTATTATCTATAAGCTTTTCAAAGATTTTTCCGTGCATCTCCAGGAGAAAGGTCGGGCATCAGTTAGCCACTTGGTCTGGGGGCTTGTTTCCTTTCGGGATGAAGATGATTTTAGCCATCTTGTACCCGTTAGGAAAGTAGCCTGTATTCAGGGCGGCATTCATGGTGTTAACCAGTCCCTGTATGATTTGCCTCGGGGCATTAACTAGGTTGTTTCTTATGATCCCATACCAGCCTGGTGCCCTTGTTTGAAGGACTTTATGGTGTTCATGGTCTCTTCTAAGGTGATTGGGCACCTGTGGCCAACCATCTCTCTTTCCTGAGATATTTGCGGGTGTGGGTAGGTTATATGTATCACTGTGCTGAGGTCATCGAGCAGTTGGTCTTCGAAGTACTAGTTGACGTCATCGTTGTCCACAGGACTTATAGCGAAAATCTTTTTTTACTGCGTCCTGAATCTTATTTCGAGAGACTTTGGATCCTCAATGATCTTATCTTCGTCTTTAAACTCTGTTCTGGTTTTGGTGGGCATTCCCCTAAGTCTTCGGATGCTGTTCTAAAAACTTAATGGACTGTCTTTCCTGTACAGGCAACCAGTGATTTCATTCCAGATTTCCTTCTGTTTATTTCTGATTAGGTGTTTTAGTCCTTCGCTTAGTTGTCTCATTCTGGCTGTCCTTTTCCGATTTGGGCCTGCCCTGACTTTTTGCTTATATAACTCTCTATGTTTCCTGGCGATTTTCCTCATCTTGTTCGTCCACCTAGGTTGTGGGAGCATTTTATAGGAGATCTTGGGGACGCATCTCTCATCGGCTTGAATGAGGAGATTAGTGATGTAGGTTATCTCCTCATCTATTTCTTCGAGATTGGCGTCTCCCAGTTCAGCTGGTTGATATTCGCTGAGTATCTCTTTATAGAGCTCCCAGATAGCTTTTGCATAACTTTTCATAAGTGAGACGGGCTTGAGAATAGTAGAAGCGGGATGTGGTTGCTCAGTACCACAGGTCCGGACTTATCGCTGAATTTAACTATCTCGCTTATATTTTCCCAATGTTGGTTTCACTAAATTTCGCTTTTTATTTCTTCCTTTGCATGCTGGCAGATCCACGGGTCCAGCCTTTGGCATATCACACTTCTGTGTGCCTGAATCTGGGGAGGGGTACTGGGTTGGAGGTTTATCTCCCTTAGGACCTTAATACCAGCTTCCTTTGTGAGTGTCTCGATATCTTTCTCTTTCTCGCATATAGCGATATACCCTGTCGGAGAGTCAATTAGGCGTAGTATATCCACATTCAGCCTGCTGAATCAGGTTTCATACAACTTTCCCTTATTCGGTTTTTCTAGGCCACTTATTTTTCTCAGCGGGACTCTTGTGGTAATAAAGTCTGCCATTTTGGCTTGTGTGCAGCCCCTTGAGGAGTAAAGTGCACTTATGTTTGGTCTTAACTTTTTTGTTGTTTATTTGAATGTAGAACTACCAATATGTGTTTTAGGTTTTTTCCTGTTTTTTAATTTATTTGCCTTGGTAAAGAGACATTTAGTTTGTATAGGTTTATTGTGTAAAAGCGTACATTTATAAATGATATAATACAAATAGAATAATAATATATGACATAATAATATATAAATTCACATAACATAAGTGTACACATTACACAAAGCGGGGAGCTCGCCCGTGTCGGCGTGAGGCAAGACGCGGCGGAGTGTCCCACGCGTGGCTTGTCTGCTTCTAGTGAGTGGTGGCGGTCCTCACCATCCGTCTCCTACCTGGTCGCGGGAAGCGATCAGCACGGAGAGGGTGGTGTTCTCAGCACCTCCAGCAGCTCGTTTGTCAGTGTGTGGCAGACCACCTGGGCGGCTCTTGCCTCTCGCGCCCTCAGTAGGGCGCTTCTTACACGGTGAGGGGCTGGCGCTGGCTCTGGCCTAAGGCAGGCGGTGGCTAGGCAGGAGAGGAGGAAGGGCACCAGTGGGCGCCGGGAGAGGCCACCGCAGTGTTCGCACCTCCCTGCCACAACGTCGGCGTTCAACTTTTCCCGCGTGGAGTAGCCCAGCCTGAAACGCTGCAGCTGCACGCAGTTCGCTCTGGGTTGCTGGTAGGCTGCGTCCAGTGGGCGATATGCTGTCGCTGCAGTATACGACGCCGCTTGCTTCTTGGTCGCCTCCTATTTTTGGTGCTATTGGCAGGCGTTCTGGGCGGCCATGCGCTTGGACTGCGCCTTAAACTGCTGCAGGCTGGGGCGCACACTCCAGGTGATGGTGGGGCCGTGGGCTGCTCGCTTGGCGGCTCCGTCGGCAGCCTCGTTGCCGCGCACGCTCACAAGGCTTGCAATCCTCGTTGTCCCCACAGTGCACGGGTGTGGCGATCCTCTTGTGCGGGATGGTATTCAGTATGAGGGCTGCACAGATACGCCCATTTCCATCGCTGGCTGGAAGCGATTGGAGGGTGTAGCCTGCGAAAGGCAACTCAAAGCCGGCCGGTGTGGGCGTCTCCTGCAGGAGAACGAGGTCCAGGTCCTCTTGGAAGACGGCTTGCAGGACCTGGTGTTTCTTGGGGCGGAGGCCCTGCACATCCTACTGCAGCACCCTCAGAGTTGGCGCTAGCGCGTGGGCTGGGTGGGCGGGGCTATCACTCCACGCCTTGATCTTGGTTGTGGGCGTGCGGTGGGTGGAGAGGGTGTTGGGTGGCCCCCCTTGGCGTTGAAGAAGATAGTGGGGGCTGAAGGGCACCTTCTGTGACGGCGGTGAGCACCTCTTCGCAGAGAAGTGGGTCGAGGTCCTGCTTGGTGGGGGCTGCGGTGCCCTGCCGGCGGTCGAGCAGCCTCTTTACAAGGCGTAACACACACGCAAGGATGACGTCCACAATGGTTCTGCCCTCCTAATTGAGTCCCTCGCCGTAGCCAGGGGGTCCACATTGAGACTCTGTCGGAGGTTAGGCATTGAGCAGCACCGTAACGGCTCCTCGTCTGGCGGGCGTGGTGTGCCCGACGCCTGTGTCCCTCCCTACTCTGTGGCTTGGGGTTCAAGGAGGTTTGTGGCTGGGTGGAGGTGTAAGCGGAGTTGCCGAGGGGGCGGCTGCTGGTATCCCCTCTCGCTGCCTGCCCCTCCTTCCCCCCTAACTAGACCTAACCTGTGCCGAGCTGTTAAGACGTGGGGGCGGGTGGGACGACCACGCAGGCCTGTTTGGTGGTGGCGCAGGGACAAGGGGTCGTCTGTCTTGTCGCTGGGGGGGCCCACGTGGTTCCCTTCGCTACTGCTGCCTTTGTTGCTGGAGGGCCACGTTGTTCCCACTGCTGCTGCTGCCGGTGTTCCTGTGGCATCATCCTCATGCGCTCGGGGCACTTCACGGTCCACGCGTGGTGCCCCTTGGTGCAGTTGGGGCACCATGCCGTGGTGGCCTCGCTGGCCTTGTGGCGACCGATGCACTGCTCCGTCGGGTGCGCTTGGCTACACACGCCGCACCTGACGGGGTTTCGGAACGTTGCCTGCAGGTGGCCGAAGCGCTTGCACTTGTAGCACCTCACAGGCTCACCCTTGTAGGGGCGCAGGGCGTAACGGCCCCAGATGCCCAGGTCCATCTTGGGGGGCAGAGGTCCCTCGTACAATAGCAAGATCTGCCTCGTGGTGACCTTGTCTATTTGCGCCATGAGCCGTGTTGACGAGAGCACGTGGGGGTCGGCCTCAACAGCCTGGAGGGGGATATTGGTATGGTAGCGCTCCAGCACCACCTTGTGCCTCCTCACGCTGGGGTGGAGTAGGATCACTCGGTATCCCTCTTCGGCAAGGCGACGCAGTAGGGCCTCCGACACATCTTCTTTTGCGGTGAGGACGAATTCAAGGGTGAGAGTGGGGCGTATGCTTATTCGCAAGCTAGAGTGCGCGTTCTTCAGCTCCGTCACCGTCTGGTAGGCACAGGTGGTGTTATCCGGGTGCACCAGATTAAATTTGGGCCTGGGGCCTCGTCGGGAACGAGAGACTGTTACCCAGCTTCCCTCATTCTCCTACTGGGCCTCCTTGGTCTGGGGCTCTTGTCGATGACAAGGCAACCGCTTTCTTCGCTGGGGCACTCCCTGCCTGTGAGAACTCTGGCTCCAGGCTGCGGCCGGTCCTCTTTAGCGTGGCCTCCACCGGTGACGCTGAAGGCGAGCGGTTCCGCGTCTGCTTCACCGATCTCCCTGGGGTGGCTAAGGGCGCTGCTCTTGCACTGAACAGGTCACTGAGACAATTTCACACGACATTTATAGCAGACACTTGCTCACTCACGGGATTGAATTTGGGCCTGGGGCCTCGTCGGGAACGAGAGACTGTTACCCAGCTTCCCTCATTCTCCTACTGGGCCTCCTTGGTCTGGGGGCTCTTGTCGATGACAAGGCGACCGCTTTCTTCGCTGGGGCCCTCCCCTGCCTGTGAGAACTCTGGCTCCAGGCTGCGGCCGGTCCTCTTTAGCGTGGCCTCCACCGGTGAGGCTGAAGGCGAGCGGTTCCGCGTCTGCTTCACCGATCTCCCTGGGGTGGCTAAGGGCGCTGCTCTTGCACTGAACAGGTCACTGAGACAATTTCACACGACATTTATAGCAGACACTTGCTCACTCACGGGAAAAACTGAAGATAACGTAATTTTTATACACATTCATTACATAATTCTGTTACATTGTTAACATTATATTATATTTAATACATTTTAAGATCTTAATTAGATTAAATCAGGGGTAATACTTTAATTTAGGGGCGGACGATAGGGGGCTCTGTTTCTGGGCTACAATTATGGGCTACAATCTAGGCCTTATGACATCAGACGGTAGCTTCAAAGGGTGCCAATCACGGCGTTGTATTGTTTTGTTAATTTGTTTTTTTTCCTTTCTTCATTATTATTTAGTAAATGCTTACACTTCTAGTTAATTATATTTTTTAGTAATGCGTTGATTTTTTTATAAGTACTAATGTATTAAACTTTGTATGTTTCGTTTAACTGTTTTTGTGAAACTAAAACATTAATTTCACACACTAGAAATCCTAAATTCAACCTTATTTCAAACATTGGCAAACCTGAAACCGAGCAGTTAAAAGAGCGAACTACCTGTGAATATGGTTTGTTCGCCTTTAATACGACTTATGCTAATTCCCCGGTCAATTTAATAGACTTTTATTTAGATCGTGGTCTCATTTAAAAGGAGCGCGGCTCAATTATAATAGTGAAAGGTGGAGATAGGGTAAACCTGAACATCTGCGTCACGCGCTCACCTCCGCTGTTCCCCGGTCCTGGCCGCATAATATTTCGTCCATGTTCCAATATGTTTCACCTTTTTTGACTAATTTGAGTTTCGGCTCGTGAAGGGAATCACCCTGCGATGACCCTCAGATTTCGATCATTTGTGGGGGGGGGGGGCGCAGCTTCACAGTATATAATTGTAATGGTTTATAGAATAATGTTCTCACGTTTTTTTGTTTTTTTTAGCAAATCGTTTGTGCGCGTCTGAACGAAACAAAAGCGACTTGGTCCCGATAGATTTCGGCTGAAATCTTTTTCCAAAGTAACTAAAAAAAATTAATTTTTGGCGGCAATAGCCTAAATTAGGCGGCGCTATCTTCTTTGTTATTTTAATAAACGTGCTATCGGCTCTGCACATTTATCGAAATAATAAATACGATAGTGTCGCCTACTTTAAGCTATTTTCGCCAAAAAATTAACATTTTTAGTTACTTTCGAAATAAGAAGCTTCGCCTTTTGACGTCTGACGTCATAAGGCCCACATTATAGCCTAAATTTGTAGCTTAGAAACAGCGCTCCCTATCCTTCGTGCGCCACTAAACTGTAGTATTACCAAATCAGGTCTAGTCTAAAATAAAAAATTAAGTTTAAGTTCATAGATATCAGTCCGAACATGCTCCATATTTGTTTATTTTCCTGATTCAATACATTAAAGTCTTTCCCATAACTTATTAGCTATAAGCATTTAAGCAGTTTTCCTGATTAAAAAAATTATATTGTACACCTACTCAGTGCAAATATTCCCATTGGATTAGTTTAATCAGTCAATACAAAACAGTTCTTTCAACACTTGTAGGAGCTCCCATCGCTGTGTTTGTGAATTCAATTTTTGTTCAAGAAATTTATTAGTTACCGCTAAAACCAAAATAGCGACAGATTAGTTATCGGTAAATATGTAGACGAGCGGCCCGACCGATAGGACGTACTATTTCGTCCGTGTTCCAAAATATTTCACGTTTTTAGAGTACATTTAAGTTGACGGCTCGTGTGGGGGTAAACATAATGCGTGGACCACACTACGATGACCCTGAGTTTCATTAAATTGAGGGGGTTTGGGGTACAGCCCCCTATTATATAATCCTAATTGTTTATAGAATAATGTTCTGACGTTTACAGAGGTGAATGCTTTAACTACATCATCTTAGCGGCTTTAATCGATTTGCGAATAATAATAGGGGTGGGGGTGGGATATGACGTCAGAAATGATTGATTTGTCAATATATTTTTCACCATTTCACTATTTTTATTACCTTCTTTTATACATTTAAATCTATTTAGCTGGATAATTTAAAGGAACTACTTTTTTTTAGCTGTTTGCGTATCATAGAGATGTTTATTACGTAGTTTCAAAGTGGAGTCGGTTGGCGAAGTTTGTCCGTCGTCTATTTACGAATTATTAACTCTAGTTTCTGATAACGAAAATTGGTAACCTTTTTGGACGTTCATAATTTAGTTAAAATTAAAAGCTATTGCGAGATTTGTGGCCGGGCATTAGATGTGGTAAATTTTTAGATTAGTGACTCGAACGACAGGACATACTAATTCATCCGTACTTCAATCCCTAAATACGGAAGAAAAAACGGACAGTTCAACGCATATCTTGCAAGCGCTTCCCGTTGACCAAAACGGGAATTAAAAAGAAAATTCCACGCTTTCTTCATCGCTATTTCTGAAGTACACCCCCCTAAATAAAGTAAGTGATCAGCGTTTTTCGTTCTTTAGTTTTGTATAAATAAGATGGCGTCAGCTAAATTTCGAATAGGACGCAGACGCGAGAAATAAATAGGCTTTCCTCTTCGCTATTTCAGAAGTATTACCACTGCAATAAAGTACGTAAACAGCGTTTTTCGTTTGGTAATTTCCGGGCATTTTGGTGAAAAAAAGGCCTACGTAAACAGCGTTTACCGTTTGTTTACTTTCGGGCATTTTTTTTATAAAAAAAATGGCGACAGCTATAATTCGAAGAAGACTCAAACGCGCATGAATATTGAGACATGGGTGAACGATAATATTTACACAAAGTAATTTTTTTAGGCCGGGCCGCTCGTCTACATATTTACCGGGTAGGATAATAACTAAGTATATGCTAAGTTGATGTGTAATCATTCCTCATGGATAAATATATAATAAATCCATGTAAGTTATCGGATATAAATTATTGTCACTACGTTTATTTTAACCATATACACCTAGAAGGCGCATTTTTATCATAGTATATTTTATTTTTTTAGTAAGTAGGCGTTAGCTAAACATAATTAATACATCACTGCCATGTTCATTTATTTTGTTCGTAAATAAATAAATACTTACAGGGTGTTCGAGCTAAATTTGACGATTTTTGATGATTCCTTTTTTCACGAACAGGTGAATATATTGATCATCCGTAACCGCGTTCAAGAGAATGAAGTGTAAAGTTATAGGGGAGGGAAGAGTAACTGACTGTGAAAAATGGAAACCATCTGAATATTAGAAAAGAGATACATGCATCATGATGATTCGCGCCGGGTATCAAAATCCCGACATCGTGATTCCTGTTCAAATATTGTGTGAAGATTATAAAGGATGTAAGACGTGATATGCAAGGCTGAAAGATAGACTACGATGCAGTGACCAACACAAAGAAACACAGTATAAGATTTCTGGCTGCATTCGCAAGCCGGTATTCACCCTACAACTCTAGGGCAAGTTGATGGGAGAGCCAATCAAAGATGAGTTTTCTAGTCTTCACCATGAACTGACCCTGAATTAAAACCTTCGCTACCACGCGAACAAGAGGAGCAAGTAACAAATTCTCACAGCCAAGGGCAAGGAGGGCCACTTGACGAAGTCAAAAAGCGCATCAACAAGCTGAAATATTCTGTTAAGCAGGGGACGATCTGGTTCTTCTCAGACGAAAAGAACTCCCAGGACCTGTTGCACAACACCCATAACAATAGCTGGTATGCCTACAAATCCTGCAACGTTTCATGTAACATGAAGATCAAGTTTACTCAAACTGTGATGGTCTTTGTAGGTTGCCATTGAAGGTAAAATAATGCCGCCACACATTTTTAAGCAAATTTTCAGACTCAACTTTGAAGGGGATTTAGAGTTGCTGGAGAATATCCTCAAACCTTCGATGGAGATGGTTGCTGCTAAATTGCCATAGACCCAGAAAGAGCCGTGAGTGGTTGTCGGGATTTTAGGAGCCCATCTGAAAACTGCATACTCGGGCATAGATCGCCGTACTCACTACAGCCTACAACTTGGCTATATTATAAAACAAATAACAAATAGAAAAAAAAGACATATTCTAAAAATAACAACAAAAAAACGCAAAAATGTAACAAGAAGAAAGTGCATTCCAGCGTTAGGTCGGTACTCCCGCCTTCCCCCGGCGCAGGAGCATGCGACCCACAACAGTCAAATAAAGTGGAAGAGGCCAGCTTGCTCCAAAATGTCGTATAATTCGCAAAGTTGTGTGCAGGAACTAGTCCCGAGTACAAGGGACAAGTGGATGCGTCGCAGTACCAGGAGTGGTAACGTGCGCGAAGATCAGTCAGACTGGTAGAGTCAAGAAGAACGTGGCGAATAGTCTGAGGGAAAGGGCAATCGTGGCAATAAGGCGCAGGCTATCGTTCTATCAAATGGCAGTGCTTTATACGGGTGTGGCGAAGACGGAGATGACAGATGCAACCTAAAGCCTTCGCGGCATTTGAGGGAGGACCATGAGAATAGTCGCGGCGCAATGGCAGCTAACTTTAAGTTTACTTTAACCGTTTCTCAACTTCTTTGCCAAGTCACCCCGGAGGCAGCCCGTATTGCCGTCATGTAATTGACTAGGGAGACGATGGTTTGGTCGCTTATTCCTCAAGGAATCTTTTGTGCCCTCATCGGCACGCTCATTTCCTGCAATTCCTACATGTCCAGGAACCCAGCAGAAGATAATATCGACATCATCCCGGATATCCAAAACCGTGGCGTCACAGATATCTCGAACCATAGGATACAGAGATTCCAACGCTAAGAGAGCACTCAGGGCGCTTTGTGAGTTGCTATAAATCACAATTCAGTCTACGAAACGGGCACTTCTCGTTTCGGTGTATTGCAACCTCATTGGCCGTGAAGAGAGAAGGAGCGCCTGGCAGAGCCCCACTGACTTCAAACAGAGGAGATACAGCGTGGAAACCGACCCCTATTGGGACTTGGAGCCATCCGTATACACTAGCACAGTTCCAGCGTGACACTAAGTGTGTCTAAATGGCCGAACGCAATACTCCTGGCGCAGTAGAAGCTTTGAGAGCAGATGTATGGCGACATATAGTCAAAGGTGGTACTTTCCATGGTGGCGTCCTGGGCAGAACCAGAGGTGTCACCGATCCGAGAGCTATACATAGCTCTCGAGTTTGTTTCCTAGCCCTAAATCAAAAGGGCTTAGTGTATGACTAGCGTCTTTTGGTGGTATAGGCACCGCCTAGCTCAGGTGCGGAAACAGTTACAGTTGTTTGCCCATGAGGGAGGTGCCGGACTCTCGCGAAGAGGCGAATAATGCATTGGGGACGGCGCAGAGCGAGTGGCATCTCCACAGACTCGCCATGTAGGCTCTGAATGGGGGACATGCAGAAGGTAGTAGTAGCACATCCGCTGCAGTGGCACGAACTCCTTCAGGCGGTAGCGATACCATCCGGCACCCACTAACTCAGGGAGTTGCCACAGTTTAACCTAACAATGGGTGTAGGGGTTGTTCTCGAGGCCCATCCTTGTTTTCTCGATGCATGTTCGATATTGAAAGCTCCATTGGCGGCCAGCTCTAAGATGATGCAAACTACACTTTTCACGAAATTCATGGTAGAGTGAGGCGTCACACTCACCGGCATGCACTAATCATGGCTGCCTCGTAGCGATTCGACGGATTTGCCAGAAGGCTCTCGTCTGATAAAAGAATCACTTTCGTCCCTCTACCAATTACGCTAGCTAGTTTTCTTCTCGGATGGAACATGTTACACTTGCCCAACATACTACCATCAGTGGAGCGAATAACGAGGATGCGTTTGAAACTAAACCAGCAGGCTTAAAAACGCCAGGTATCCTCTGAATGAGGGGCCTTGACGTAATCGAGGCTACGCTCTGCTCATTTTTGGTCTTAGTCTGTGACTTGCCACAGAGAGGAGCACCGGAATCCGACGTGCTAAACTTAGCTTGGCAGCATACTGAAACGGCAGCGGCGGCGACCGTCCCGTGGCTCAGGGAAGGGAGAAGATCCCCGAGTCTTTTTCGTCTCTTTTCTATATTTTCTTTACTTTTGGGAGAGGAAGGCAAAGAATGAACCAGATTCTCCCCTCCATTAGCAGTAGCCCCTAGGCCAGATAGACTGGACTCAGCAAGATCCTTCTGTAAAATGGAGGAGGTCTTGGTTGCCACAGGGACACCAGCCTGGAGAGGAGATCCCTTCTCTCTTTGTGAGGCATCAATGGCCAGAGCTGTCTGAGAAAAAGCTTGAGTAGGGGCCGATATGGTATCCGAACTTGCCATCTAGCCTGGGTTTGACCCTTTAGAAGATCATACCGTCTGGGGCAAGGTCATCGTATGGACCATGTTCATCTCAGCGGGGTCCTCCATGTTGCCATTCCCCTTCGATACATCAGAGATCCCATTCGAGGTTCCTTTTTCACCTTCTAATGCTGGCGAACTGGCATATGTCGATGAAGAGAGAGGAACAGATAGAGTGAACCCCTGCAAACTACTCACGTAGTCTAGCAAGTCATTATAGGGCACCGGCCGAATGGCCCCGCCATCCCTATCTATCTTAAGGGTCTTGGCTCTATCGCTCCGCTTCCACCGAGAGCGTCCATTTATAGGCCTGCCTATAAGCTTTCTTGGCAGTCCCCTTGGAATGTAAAAGGGGAACCGCCACTGGAAAAAGTGACGGAAAAGGGGGTGAGACGGAGTCCCCTGCACCCTTAGGTAAAGGAGAGGAGTAAGTCTCATCTACGGTAGAAGAAATTTGGAGTGTCCAGTGAGAGAGCACATGGTGGGACCTCTATTTTTTTCAGGGGAGATGGCCGAAGGCCACTCCGGTGATGGTAAAGGGAAGGTAAAGAGAGAGAATTTTTATGGACTCACTATTGGGTAATGTGACCTTATGTAATTTATGGGATACTCACGTTCATCACACCACGCAGTAGCCCGCTCTGCGAGGGGTAAATACGACCCGGCAGAACTAGCTGCCGCCATTTGGGGCAATTCCTTCCGCCAAGTCACCTTGCATCTCATTGGCATGGTTACTCTAACTTAGGCACGGTGTAAAAAATGATAGATAGTGAATGGAGAAACAAAGAGGTGTGAAATCGGTGAGAGTGGGGGTATGGCAGGTTGTTAAAAACCAACCCTCACAAACCGGAGCTCAGTGGTGAGGAAGTTTTGTTCCATACTCCCTTAACCCCGATCCCGGATAGTTGGGTGAGAGGAAGCTGGTCGGCGTCTACCCTATGAAATTATAGTCCGACCAGGAAAAGTTGTGGGAGAGGTTGTAGGTAGAGTGAGGAAGTAGGGTGTCAGAGAGAGAAGGTTTACCCCCCCCCCCCTAGACCTAAATGTCTACCTATTAAGCTCTAAAAGATGCACCTGCACGGCAGGAAAGCCCTAAGGGAGCATCGAGCCTTTGGGCGGTCGGCGCACCTGGATTGGGTTCTCTTTATCTTCTCGTCTCATCGTCTCACCGACGCCAGACATACGGCGCTAAGGACATTTGTGTAAAGCTGTTAGGCTCCCGAGACTATCCCTCTCCCCCTTGGCGCGCCAAGTCTAATGAGATCCCCGTTTCCCTTTGGGAGGCCTCCAGCGAGCTGCTTCAGCCCGAAGCAGCATAAATACTTCGGGCAAAGCTTTGACAAATCATTACCATACAGCTCCGTCTTGGCTGGGAGTCACATACAGTCTCGTAGACTCTGATCCACCTCCCAACGTCTTCCAGCTGCGAACGGAGATATGTCACTCCTCTACTCGCCTTCGCTCGTCCCCAAGGCCAGAGCTCCACCGACAAACGATAGAAACGGATAAGCATCTATCACTGGATTATCGAGTTTGTTCAACAACTGGAGTACTTCCTCGCTCAATTCTCAGCGAGGTTAAAGAAGGAATTTTGCAAGTTCAACTTTGCAGCGCCCAGTTTACTCGCCGTATTCAAGCCTCCAGTCAATTTGGCTATACGTGAGTCTCCCTGATAATCAATATCGCCCATTTTCTCTGGAAGCAATAAACGTGTATCCTCTCTCAGACCTTCGTACCCGTCGAGCCATTTGTATTCCCTCCCCATTTGGTATCATAGGTCTCATTTTATTTATTGTCATTTATTTACTTTGTATATTTTCTTAGTATAATGTAAAATTATATTTCCTTATTATATAGTAAAGTTATATATAAATATATATATAAATATATCGTCTGGCCATTCCACGACAGACTGAAAAAAAAATAAGACAAAGAGAAAAAGAAAGATAAGAGAAAAACGAGAAGAAAGAAAAGAAAGCGAAAAACGAGAAAGGGAAATAAAAGAGAAGGGACGAGAAGAAAGAAGAGAAGAACGGAAAGAAAAGGAAAGAATCCGCCTTCATGAACTTTAAATAAGTAGGACAAGGAATGAGACTCCTTCCATCAGCTCGAGGTCCAAAGCTTCCCCTACCGCATCTCTTAAAGCTTTCGGTTTTCAAGAAAGGCGAGGATTTCGGAACCTTCGTAACCCACTTCGAGAAAATCTTCGAAATCAAACACTAGGACATCGAGGCAGATAAAGTGGGTCAATTGTTACCTTTGCTAAATTCCTAACTTTGAGATATATTCATATCACTTCCCTGGGTTACAAAAATTGATTATTTGCCCTTAAAATTGGAGTTACTTGCTGTATATAACATGATTACAGACTTTTACCGAGCAAAATTCAGACATGCTCTCCTTCAGGTAGGCCAAATATACCGTCAGTTTGAGTATATTTTCCAGAGTCACCTCAATTTGGGGGTCGATTCTTCTAAAATCCCTCGTGATTATGATGCCCTCGTTGAATTCTTCATGAGAGACCAGTTGTTGGCTGCACTTCCGGGTGAAGTCAGATCTTTCGTAAAAGACCGGCGATGCCTCATATTCAAGGAGTGCACAGAAGAAGCCGACATTGATTCAGCAAGCCACAAGCTTTATTGGAAAGAAGGAAAGAAAACGGTCCCTCTTTCCCCAAAACCTAAGCCAAACAAAGGGAAATTATTCCTACAACATGAAAACAAGTTTGCCCATGTAACTGGGCCGTCGAAGCCTAATCCTCTCTTTTCTTCCCTACAGCAGGATGTAAAACCGTTCTCATCAGGTCCCCCTACGTTATCTTTTCCAAGGGGAACTATCATTTGTTTTTCCTTTGGTGTGGCGGTTCACATAAAAACGAACTGCCGTCAAAACTCTAAGTTCAGGAATTACTCTTCTCACCAGGTAGACCAGATATGTGCCAAGTCTGCGCCTCTGTCAACACCATCGGAATTTTCACATCTCCCTAGCACCTCAAGTCCCGGTGGCCACTAAGAAAACTTCTTCTTTGATAAGAAGAACCTCAGAGGAATAAGTTAGAATCTGAAACGATTAATGGCTGCTATTCCCCTACGCGTGGAAGAGATACCCGTTGCACCTGCATAGTGCTGTCGGAAAAGCTTCTTCCCCCAGTACACCCGGACCATAATAAATTTGCCGTCGTTCCCCACTACTTGGAAGGTACCAATTGATTCCCCATTGGTAAGTGCTACATTTATTGGGCGGTCTTCACTGGCTTGGGCAGAAGTACTAGCAGCCCCTATTAAATTCTACTCCGTCCTCATTGTCCAAACACAACGCCTAAAATAGATTTTAATACACAGTAAATAAAAGGCACACAATAAATATGGGTATATATATGTACATGAATAAGACGGAATTATGCTTCGAATACTAATTAGGTAACCGTAGTTAGGGAATAGTTATAATGAGGGATTGAGGGCAATGAGTAATTTAGTTCATTTTAAACTCAACGGGCTAAGCGGGGAGATAATGGGGCTACTTTCTTGAACTTGCGTTTTGTGAGATGCAGGCCTCTTGTCCTCAAGAGGTCACCGGGCGAACTTCGAAGGGGGTGGAGAGATGAATTCTCCACACTCGGCTTGAGTGAGCTAACGGGCCACTTGTCCTCAAGAGGTCACCAAGAGAACTTCGGAGGACGGCTTCCTCAATCCTTGATCCGAAGGCGATTGAGAAAGGCTGACGTTGCCCCACAAGACTCTTCTCCCTGACCCGAATAAACGGGTTCGATGTCCAGTTGTTCCGTGGCTTGCGACCGTCACTCACACTTCTCGGGAGAGAGCTTCGTTGAATTGAATTCCTCTCGGGAAATCCCGTCTAACCAAATCTCTCCGTAATCCTAGAGAGTGTACATATATACCCGGAGTCTTCCAAAACAGGAAGAGAGAGAGAGAGAGGCCTTTTATAACCCTCGTTATCGGCCGTGACAACCTGAGCGTCTTCTTGCGGTGAAGTTTCCAAGGCAGGTTTGAGCTGGCCAGTCGGACGACCATCGGGTGGAGCCATAAAAGCTGTTCACGGCGAACCTACAAAGTAGTCTCTCGACCCGAAGGGCGGGGGGTAGATTGAGACGGCCAGGAGGTAGCCTCAATTTCAGCATAATACCTCGGTGTGAATTTGGCGGAGTCTTGGCCGCATGTCAAAAAAGGGTGAAGTCGGCTGAGGAGGGGGGGGGAGTAACGGCTCGCTTATATGCCATTTCATTCCAGACGTCGATCCACCTGAACTTTGCAGAATTTTATTGCATTGTAAGCACTCCATTTCATCTTTTCTTTTAAAGTATTTTGACACATCTGGTTTTCTTTGAGACATAACGAAATAAAGGGTTATATTAAGAATGAATTGGTAGAATGGAGAAGATAACGGAACGTAATTCTTCCCATGTGTTATAGGCGAAACTCGGCCAACAACAAGATTTAGCAAAATAAAACTACCGAATTTACTCAAAAAGTACCAACTTTCTAATTTCTTATATTTTCCCTTTAAATCAACTGAAATGTATAATATTTATTATTTATAATATACTTGGCTATATTTTAAAGTTGCTTACATATATTTAATGTACATACTTTATAATTAGAAGGTTGCATCCTCAACATGTTCCTCCTCTTTATCCCAATGTTTGTAGGGGTGCGAAAATGTATCAGAGAAAAATTCCTTCCAACTCGATAATATAAATAGCCAATTAAATTACCAACTCAAAACGGACTAAGCCGTGGCGTGAGGCTAGAGTATTGGCGTTTAAATCTAACGGCACCACATTCGAGACTCAACAGTCCCAAACCTTTTATGAAGAAATCTCAAGAAGAAAACGGAAGTCAAGGAAAACTCTTGAAGGACTGACTCAACTAAAAGCACGAAGGAATCATCAACTCAAGATAAATGGAAGAAATATGAAAAGCACCAAGAAAGAAAAACGAAGATTAAGAACCAACCCAGCCAACAAGAATACCTAAAACAAGATAAATGGAAGACAAATGTTTGAAGGGGCAACTTAAAGAAAAAAGGACTTTCAGTCAAGAAAGAAGTAAATAGATTCAATATAGAGAAAAGGCAAGATGAATAAATATAAAATGATAATAAGAATGCTGCCCCCCCACCCATAGTTCTTTCTTTAATTTAGCACAAAACTCTGGATCAGGTGTATAAGTGTCGCAATTTAAATCATCAAAACTTTTTGAATGTAGCACAGGATTAATTGCTGGGCTATGCAGTTTAGACCTATTCTTGGCTTTTATGTTATTTAGGACTGAAAATATTCTCTTGGATGCAGCTGAAAAATGTGGCAAAGATTGGAGTTGTAACATAAAGCATGATAGGTTCTGATAACGAGCTTCATCTCCACATTTTGCCTTAGAAATTTTATACCAATAATCTTTTTGTTTGGTAGCTTCAGTTATGCCATTGTTATCTTGTAGATTAATTTCTCTTCATTCGTTACTTAGAGCTTCAATCTGACTCTCCTGAACAAGATTTTTAAATTTGCATGGCAGAGGAACAATTAAACTTTGACCATTGAAATCACGTATACTTCAGATTACTAAAAAAATCATTTGCAAAGAAGCGCTGAAAAAATTCGTTTCCAAGATGCACACAAAAATTTAAGGTCATGAAATTTTTTCAATTCAGTTGTATTAATAGATGAAGATTTCTTTAGGGAGATGATCTCAGCCTTTGCTCTTCTGTAAATTTCAGCTATGGGAAGATACACAGTTGGATCATTGATGTTACTTTTATGTTGCGCTATATTTTTTATAATTTATTTTTTAACAAAATTTGTGCCAAGAAGTCCTTTAACAATACATGTAATAAATTTGAGCCGTTTGTGCATTCTATCGCTTTCTGAATGGAAATCTAAATTCAAATCTATAATATGTGGCATAATATATACTAAAAATGCATAATACATCTCTGTGATTGGATTTATGAATGAATTCAGAACATTTGAAGGTGCACTATTGTTATCTTCAAGAGCAGCAGATGTAAAGAATAACACTAGAGCTGGCCACTGTTCTAATTTTCTTTTGAAAAATTGCTCTAAAGATAGCTGCTACCTTATATACCTTAAAAGTAAAAGTGGATGAGAATTTGTTTGAGAAAATGCTTGAAATTCTTCATATTCTTGCAATCTTTTGAGGCTATTAGAGTGGAATGAGTGTATACTTCTAGCGAGTTTTTCTAAATATGAAGGTAATTCTGAACAAGCCTTTGATGCACAGAGATGCATAGAGTGACAGATAAATCCATGAATAAATAGCAATGGTACCCTGTTATTCTGTAAAACCTGCGCACACCCTTTCTGTGCCATCATTACACTAGCATTGTCACCTGCAAATTCTCTCAAATTTTCAAGAGAAATATGATGTAAGGTAAAGAATCTTTCAATAGAGGCAAATAATATTTCACTAGCAGAGCAATCCTTGGCTTCCAAAAGAATGAAATAAATATCACTAATTTTTTAAGAGCTATTATCATAAAATCCAACCAACGGAACAAGCTGTATTTTTGTACATACATCAATAATTTTATCTATAATTGATGAAATCTTGCGCTCATTTAGCTGTTTAGTGAGATCTCTACATAATAAGGACCTAAAACATTTTTAAATATTTGAGTAGCTTTGATTCTTGCACATTTAATATATTTTGCTATTTTTGAATCAAGACATGCATTCTGAATTAGTCCTCCAGGCAAATGATCCATAAGTCCCACTGATAAGTTATGTTCTGCAATAAATGCACAAAGTTTAAGCTCCGCCGCTACTACTTTTGCAATACGAACAGAAGATGTAGGCTGACTATAGTCAGTCAATTTTCTACATTTATTTTCTGAATTAATATTTTTAATATGTTTATCCGTTTTTCCGCCCCTCTTCAGATGAGTTACAGTGCCTTGAATTTCGCACCGACAAAATTTAAAGTATGCTCTTTCAATATTTTTTTTTACTCGATTCTAACCATGATCAAAATCGAGCAACCAATTTAAATTAGTTTGATAATTTATGATTATATTGTTTTGTGGAGGTCGAACCAAGTAAAACATTCGAATGAAAAATTTAAACGGTTCACACATTGAACCTTATAATGGGAAGAGAAACTTCCCGGTATGTATTGTTATCTTTCGTAAGTAGGAAGACAGACTTCTCGGTATATATTTTTCTTTCGTAAATGGGAAGATGGACTTCCCGCTTTGTATTATTCTCTTTCGTAAATGGGAAGATAGATTTCCGGGTTTGTAGTATTCTCTCCCTTGTAAATAGAAAGTTAAACTCCCCAGTATGAAGTATTTTCTCTTGTAACAAAAATTCCAGTGTACTTTGTCGGTGAAGGAGCTTCTAAAACGTTGCCTCCTGTGCTGGGTAGTGAGGTAAAGGGCCAATGTGATGGACTTTATGGAGGAGAAATCGTGCGGGTCACAGAGAGCGACATTGTTGACTCGATGATACTTATAAATTATCTCATTCTCCTTGTAAGATCTCGTAGGGAAGAGTTCAAGCCATGGAGGTCGCTCACCCAAACCTTTACTTCTTTTACCGAGAACACACATTTGGAAGCGTAGGTGGATCCGAGCTCTGATTGAGCGCTTAAAAATTCGGAAATGAAATGAGATTAAATGAAAAGAAAAGTGGGAGACAGATAAAAGCTCTTCCAACTCTCCCCCAGCTCCCCTTGGCCCTCATGGAGCGGCCAATGAGGGCCGGAAGGCGCGTTACTTCTTTGTAGACCCCCATAGTCAAACTGTCTAGAGTCAAAGTTATTCATGGGGCCTACAGCTTAACCTGGATTCGGAAACACTATGTGTAGCTTGTCTCTAACTATAACTTTGCAGTTTATCGTAACCTCTGTCCCACCCATTAACTGTGAAACCCGTGTGCGAAAGTAATAGTAAAAATAAAGGCTGAAGAAAGTAAGAGGTTTGCAAAGAGATGCTAGTTACCTAGATATCAGGCTTATCTCTCTACACTATACGTAGTTATAGCTAGCGTGATAAAGTTTTGTTTTATTGTGGGTTTTTTTTGTATATGTATCTAGTTTTAATATGTCTAAGTAGCGTTAGTATTTATGAGGCTTTCAAACCGTTATTAGTAATTATTCTTATTAAAATCTGGTGTAGGATTTTATCTCACTATCTATACTTTCGTAATTCTATCCTAGTTAAATTGACTATATGCTATTCTCTGGTGATGATTCGGTTATTTAATTACTCTTAGTCTTCTTCGAGTATTATTCTCTTTCTCTAGGTGTAGAGTTATTTTTAGTCCTCTTCTCCTCCTCCTGCTATCCTTGGGAAACTTGAAAATAATCTGTGTGATCTACATCCTTCTCTTTGGGCAATTTGGTAAGTTAATTCAACCCCTACTTTACTCTGTCTTTTCTATGACTCTCCTTGCTCTTTTTTTACTTATTCTGTTACATGGCTTCATCTTTGTCTCCCTGTTTTTGTCTCGTAGTCTTCTTCTTTCTCCTCTTCTAGTGTTTGTTTTTAAGTCTATGGCTTTGTTTTAGACTTTTTGGAGTCTTACTTGGTTACTTCTCGAGATCGTGTACATTGCTATGGTTGGATAAATAATTGTGGGCTGTACTATGCCTTGATAAGTTTTCCTCTTGTTTTTCAGACTTAGGTTAACTAACTTGTACAGTAATGCCTGGATGCTTTTCCTTAGATTTACCCACTCGTTAGGTGCTTTTTATAACCTGATTTCCTAATGGTTAGTCCAAGCAGCTTACATTCTTTATCGTATCTGTAGCGCTGTCCTTCTATATATATACATCTGGGATGCACCTTCTGTACACGGGTACAAGGGTAGCTTGCATTGGTCCGTTCCTGTAGGGGCAAACTATGATCTGGGTGACGTCATCATCAAATTGGATGTTCAAGCACCCCTCTTTTCTTGGTGGTGGTATATCTGATGTGTAGATTGAATAGAGAGACTGATTCAGACATCCACCTTGGGGCAAACCCACAGTGAGCTCGAATATTTCTTCCTGATGTCGTCCTATTTCGACATAAGCACGTCTCTCCATTACATAATCACATAAAATCCATTCGATCTTGTTGTTCATTCCTAATCTGAGTATCTTGAGTTGCATACCCCTCTGCCATACTTTGTTGAATGCCTTAGACACGTGCCGGCATACGATTTCTAGGCTCATTTTTTCTCTCTTTGCTTTTGATAAAGAGAGGTAAAGCAGGAAAGGATTCAAGAAGGACGGAAAAAACGCCTTTCTTAAGAAAACTTCTAAGAAGAAATATATGCGCTCCTGGGGCTAATTGGCGATTCCTCCTGTTCCTCTTGAGAGAAGTGACACCCACCCACCCAAAGGGGTTGCTCTTCCTTATTCTAAATTTTTAGCTCCTTATTCGTACTTTTTACCTCAAACTTACTTCTCACTAGCACTCCTTAACTTTGTCACCGGCAGGTTCTGAGTTGTAGTTGATAGTAAGTTATAGTGAACTCCTGTAGGAGACAGCCTTAGGGGACTAGTATAGGGGGCTAAGTCTCAGTCACGAGCCAGAAGCGAACTGTGGACCGTTGTTTGGGCTAAGCACAGATAGGTGTGGTTGACCAAAGAGAGTGCGAAAGTTGGAAGCTAGGCGAGATAGAACAAGGGCAGATAGAGGGGCTTCTCCCACTAGTGGAGACTGGATAAAGTCTCCACAGCTGAAGATCAGCCGTAGAACTCCTCTCTTCGGAGAGGGAACGACTCCCAGGGAAGATAGACAAACCGGACTTGAAAAGGCTTTGCCTTAAACACATACCCATTGGAAGGAAAAGATCACCACAAAAGTAGTGCAATGCATATTTACTGATCTGGAAATACCAATAAACAAATGTATTGAGACACCATCTTGATTCACAGTTATTTGACCAGAAAATAAAGACGTAGAACAGCTACTATCATTTGCTGAGAGCATTTCAGGAAATGACTGATTTTCCTGTCTCTGTCGAGGAGTTTAGGTCGGTAGATGAGGCCGTTCACGTCTTTTCCGGCAACCTCATCGCTGTGGGTGATGAGGTGGTTTAGCACGCCGTTCGCTCCCTTGTTAGTCAGCCTAGTAAGAGACACGCCACAAAAAATAAGCGCTGTGCCTCCATGCGCTATAAGCACCGCGCAAAAGACTTTACTGTCGGTAAATTTTGTCGAGCTAGGGCTAGGTTACGGGATATTTCGAAGCACGCCCGCCGCTCTTCTTGGAGGACATACGTGTCTTTACTTAACAGGAAGACTCCTCTCGCAGAGTTATAGAAGCTAGTCAAAAGGACTCGGGGCAAGTTCTCGCAGGAGCCCCCTCCAGTTCTCTTGGAGAATGGGATGGCGATCCCAGACACCGTATCCGTAGTGAATTCGTTCGACACAGTTTCCTCTGCATTTTTTAGCCGGTATAATGCTCCGCCAGCTTTCAATGCGCGTCATGATGTCGCAGAAGGCCACCGACTGGACTTTACCCCTAGAGGCGGAAACCCTTCAATGACAAGTTTACTTTGAGTGAGTTGCTTTCTGCTATCTCTCTTCTTGCGCGGAGACCGCCCCTGGTCACATCGATGTCCCGTACGCCATGCTTCTAAACCTGGCATGGCCTTTTTGTTAAATATGTTCAACAGGATCTGGATAGAGGGAATCCTCCAAGTGTCCTGGCGAATCGCTACTGTGGTCGCTTTTCGCAAAACGGGGAGGGATTATTCTACCTCGGCCGGTTTCAGGCTAATCTCTCTTAGCTTTGGCGTGTGCAAGTTGATGGAGAAATTAATAAATGTTAGATTAGCTTTTTTTCTGGACAGCAGAGTCCATCTATCTTCTGCACAGTTCGGCTTCCGCAAGTTCCAATACACGTCGGGTGCTCTGCTCCGACTGGAAAATTTCTTCTGCGATGCCTTCCTTTGTCGACGGCACTAAGCCAAGGTGTTTTTCGTTATGAACAAGACCTATTATACCGCAAGACGATAAGATATTTATGTAGACTCTCCACACGATGGGGGTTAGGCGACGCCTCCCAATCTTTATATCTGAATTTTTGCCAGATCGTCGATTCCGCGTAAGAATGGTGGGAGCCCTCTTCGTCCCAATGGAGCAGGAAGAGCGTATCCCGCAGGGAAATGGTCCCAGTGTCACATTCTTTACCCTGAGCATCAACGCCACCACCTCGGTTTGGCCACAAGATGTTCTAGTTACGCTCTACTTAGGACACCTTTGATCTCTTTTAGTGCAGCCCAGATGCCCCAACAGGCATTAAACCACGTCTTTCGCTCTGCCAAAGAGCACAAACTTCAGTTTTCCTTGGCCAAGCCTAGAGTGGTGCACTTTTGCCGCCATCCACGGAGACGTCCTGACCCAGACTTGTTTCTAAATTGGGTTTTCCTTGAAGTAATGGGATTGCACCGTTTCTTTGGATTTGTATTTGTCCGACGCCTCACTTTGTAGGCATATATTCGCAGCCTTAGGGGCTCTTGTACATGCGCCATGGATATTCTTTGTTTCGTGATGTTCAGTGCCTGGTGCGCTGATACAGCCTCTGCTTTAATTATTTATCTATCCTTTATTCGTTTGAAGCTCGACTACGAATGCGAGTTTTATGTCTCCACAGCCGAGCGTGTATTGCGGAAGGTGGATTCTATCCGTCATCAGTACTTTATTCTCCTGTACGTGCGAGCCTGGTGCCTTCCTTAATCACCACCAGCACTCACTGTCTCCGAAGCTGGTCTATACTGTGCTGATGCTGCCGAAAGACGCCAGTCACTCACAAAACGCTTTGGGTTTAGGGCTAAGAACTTCTTTAAGAACTCTGTATAGCTCACGAGGCGGTGGTGCTTCTGGTTTTGCCTAGGACGCCACCCTGGAGGGTACTATTTTAGGATATTTGTCGCCACGCTTCTGCACCCAAATCTTTTACAGCGCCGGGAGTATTGCGTTCGGCCTTTTTGGAGCACACTTTCTGTCACACTGGAACCGTGCCTGTTTTTACGAATGGCTCTAAGTCCAAAGAGGGGGTCGGTCTACACGCCCTATCCCCTCTGTTTGAAGTAAGCGGGGTTCTGACAGAATCTGCGTCTGTCTTCACGAACGAGCTGGTTACAATACATTTCCCGGTACTTGAGATAACGCGTGGTACTCAGTGCAGAGACCGGTTTTATAGTGACTCACAAAGTAACCTGAGTGCTCTCGTGGCATTGGAATCTCCTCATCCTGTGGTTTGCGATATCCGGGAAGCTACGGTTTTGCCGAGCTAGGCAGATGTAGTGATTATCTTTTGCTTAAGGTTATGTGCCATTGCGCCGCGCCTGTTCCCATGGACCTACCCCACAATGACGCGACGGCTTCAGGAGTCTTTCAACTTGTATTTTTATGTAGGTCACATCTTCCTGCCCCTGGGGAAAGTGGGCCTACCCGCGACGCTGGAGCGCGCTTCCTTCTTACCTTTTTGCCCTGCTTTCTTGCTGTTGTTATTTTTTAGCCTTTGTCCTTTTTTATCATCGTTATTTGCTATTTACAAATTGCTATTTGTTTTTTCTGTTAGTTGTTTTTTTAATATATCCTACTAGTAGGCTGTGTTGTGTACATTGACTTATGCCCAAGGATGCAGTCGCCAGATGGGCTCCCAAATGAAAAAAAAAATCTTTGGTATTCAAGAATCTGACCTCTAATCTAAAGATGACATTAGACATGGTTTATAAATTTTATAGATGTGTCAATGCAAGTTACCAGTAAATTTCATGCAGAGCACTTAGGAATAATCAAGGAAATGAAGGAAGTTGTATTAGGTAGCTTTCCTGTATACGAAGTAGAGATTTGTCTAAATGGCAGACCTAAAGGAGGTTGTCCATAAGAACTTGATTGAGAAAGTTTGGAAGCTGTTTGAAGAGAAAACTCTGAAATGAGTTGTAGAAACCTGGCAGAACAATTTAACGTAAACCATACAAATGCCCTAAGCTAACTGAAAAAGATTGGAAAGGTTCTAGTGATTGGAAAATGGTTACCGCTCGAATAGTCTACGGCAAATCAGCAACAGCACGATTTGAGTCATTGCTTTCACAACACTTTCAGGTACCAGTTTTAGCCGGCTTTTTACTGGGGATGAAAAGTGGATCGTTTATCACAACGCTAAACACCTTAGTTCTTGGGTCATTCAAGGAAGTATAATTTTTCAAAGAACCGAGAGGAGGACTTCATCTCCAAATGATCATGAGTGTATGGTGAGATAATGAAAATATTGTCTATTTCGAACTGTTAGACCACAATCAAACAATTATTAGTAATTTTTCCTGCAATCTATAATCTACTTCGTTGTTTGAAAGACGCTTTAATCCAAGGCAACCTTCCTTAGTCAACAGAACGTATGTCATTTTCCATCACGGGTGCGGGTCCGTACATAGCCTTATATTATACCATTATAGCTGTGCAATGGGGCGGTAGCTGCTGTAGGAAATTGATTATAATTAAGGGTACCGCAGGTTCTCCAGATAAACTCACTTCCTGACACAAGTTGAGTTGGTTTGTCATTTAGTCTGCCACGCGCACAATCTACTACAATATTATAATGCATTAAAAATTTGATACCTAATACCGGATGAAGTGGTATCCGCGACTGCAAATGACTACATACCTAAATGATCAGCGAAGCCTGCGGATTACTATGTCCGTGTGAACCGCTCTGTGCACTTATATTTTTTGGCCATTAACCGTTGAAATATTTATACTAGATTCACGCAATTCACCCAAATTCACCAATTTAGCCGGAATTATTGATACACTCGTCCCCGTGTTGATTAAGAAATAACATTTATTATTACACACTTTAGCAGCAACGGTGAAAACAGATGGCATACCGGCGGCCGCGCTTACTATGGCATGCCCTCCAAGTTTTCCGCCCGAGATGGAGAAGATGGCCTGGAAGAAGGTTGCATATGGACCTTTCCTTCTCTCTTGAGCCACTTGCACCAGGGTTTGCATAATTTTGTGTTTTCCCCAAAGAATACATATGAGCGGCAAACTACAGGTCTTTGGGCTTTTCGGAACGGTCGCATTCCTTCTGGTAAATTATTCGAACCGTAATGACTATTATTTTACATATAACACTGATGACTCCCATTAGGATATGCACCTTTGGGCACTGTCCTCGCATTTCTCGCAGAATTATTTATATACCTATCACTCGCATCTATATTTGTATACGGCATATATGCGTTGGACAGGGAAACAGCAATGCGACTTATCGACTCACTACTAGTATTTATATTAAGGCACTGCGCACTACCAAGTGTCATCAGCCACTATTCCTTATTGTGACAGGGTGAGTTCTTTTGAGTGGCAATTATGGGCACGATGTTAGCCGGTAGAGACTTGATGAATTTGTGCCTTACAAGTTCTTCACTAACACCTACCTGCAGGACAGTCTTTCGTAGTTCTTCTAAATTGGTAGAGGGTCAGCCTGTGAGCATAGAGGATGCCATGAGCCTCACAAAAAGTTCGGGTTTAGTCTTCTCGAAAAGTTCAATCACTTTCGCTCTCAAAAGAGAATAATTTTGGTCCAACAAAATGGCCGCCAGAAAACGATCGACGGTCTCAGGAGGAAGTGAAGCTAATACGTGGAAAAATTTAGTCTCCTCTTTTTTAATTCCGGAGATGTGAAATTGGGCCTCCACAAGTTTGAAACAACCTGGGACTGCTGTTACATTAAAAATGGCCGGCTTAATGTTGACAGCGTTCACGAAGTCTTCTTCACCTTGTCTTGTCTGACAATGGCTTGTTGCGTCCATTTCTCCTATACCTTCACTGTATGGTCGAAACGAAGGGTCACTACATATACGTGGGTTGAGGTGGAATTACATATATACATTTACAGGAAGGATCAGTATATGGTCAAGGGGAATTAAGTATATGCCTCCAAAGTTGAATTATTCACTGTATTCTTATTTTTCGCTGGGCTTACCAAAGGTTTCAGGGTAATCGAGGTAAAGAAAGACGTTGCAAAAATAAACTTTATTCTAATATTGGCCTATAATGGGGGAAGTAGCACGTCACCAAGTTACTTTTCGGGCGACTAGCAGTCTATATATATATATATGTATATAAATATATATATATATATATCTATATATATATATATATCTATATATATATATATATATATATATATATATATATATATATATATATATATATATATATATATATATATATATTCAACGTGAAGTATTAAATTCTGGAGCGACAAGACTTGGCGAACTTAAAAGGGGGAACGTGAACGAGATAATATTCTTTAATGACTGTAATCTAGTAATCTTAACAATACATTAATCATGCTAACTAAGCTGCTACGCCTAAATATATATATGCTTATTTCCTAGAGAGCGTGGTCTAGATTTATCGTTCTTCACCCCAAAGCCGGAGCTAATGAAAGCTGTGTTAGTCAAATTGAAAGGATTCATTAAATTAAAGGATTTTTTAATTGCCCAAGGCAAATTTGTTTTATCCACATTTAACTTTTTTCTAGATATTTAAGCTATTATAATCTCACTATTCTCAGAAGCAAACACACTTACAATCTTATTGAATTATAAATATCCCATCATTTGACTTAATATATGTTTAAATATTAACATTTCTAAATCGCTAAAGTTATGTTCAATTAAAATGTAGTGTATGCAGTCAGGGTTGACATCGTCTAGCGGCTTTTATCCCTTGTTGGCTGGCTTGCCGAACTTGGTACTATTTTACCAAATTTGGTATTTTGCTTTCTGTGAAAAATAAGTTTACAGCGTAAGTAAGTGAACAATGTAACAATAAATGCTTTGCATTATTATTGTACTAAGAGTTTTATTTCAAAATATTATTCGCGACATTTTAATGGAGGCAGTTTATAATTGGTATGTATGGCGTATCCCAATTACGCAAGAGTTGCGCAGTTGGGATGCGCCAGACGGTATAAAACGTGATCATTACTTGTATTGTACGTACCATCCGATATTGCCGGATTGCCGCCTCACATGCCAGTCAGCATGTTGTAAATGTTAGTGACAAGAGCTTCCTTACTATCTCATTTAACTTTTATTAATTTCAAGTGAATTACAACCCTCATTATGAGCAGGAATACGAAAGATAAAAGCAGTGTAAAAGAACAAACTCTGACCCCTCCCCTCCCAAAAAAAATTTATCGGAGACAACGTGCTATGGTATCGCACCATGGACGACGTTATTTCCTGTTCCAACATTCTCGAATTTTCGACTCCTGAGCACGTTGGGAAAATATTTCTCAATCCTGCGACCTCGTACCAAGCCTTCCCCCCTTCCGGTGACGTGGTCTGAAAGAGCCGCACTTTCTCGTCCCTTCTTACTAAATGATGAATCAACACCGCCTCCGGATTAAGATGCCTGGAGCTTGTAACTCCTTTCTCTAAACTTCCCCTTCCCATCCAGAATCTCCAGAATCAGGCATACAAATACTCGGGCTATTCTGTATGTATTCGAAGAGTCCAGCCCGCACCTCAAGGCCGTCCTTATCGTCTCGTCCTGTGAGCGTTTTTCAGACAGCAAGCTTCTTCAGCCGTGATTCTACCCAAGTCATTTGGTAGCTTTCCGATCGGCAAGCCTTTGAATTCGCGAAACAATCTCCCTTAGTTTAATCGAACCAAAAAAAATCTCCCTCGATTACCTTTAAAGAAAAGAAGATTCCTCTTTCCATGGAATTACGACAATTCCCACATTCCCCGTCGAGCGTCATCTTTAAAGTTTAGCTATCTTCATCGTAACGTTAATTCGAAGCGGTGCATGCCTGCCTCATTCAGATTGTGGTCCACCTGCCTCATTGGATCGTGCCCCACTTGCCTCATTCGGATCGTGCCCCCACTTGCCTCATCGGATCGTTCCCCACTCGCCTTATCACAAGAAGGACCTTCCTCGAAGTCATCGACAAGTAAGACTGTAACTCCCTCCATTATTAGTATTTTCAAGTTCCCCCTTTTGATCTGAGCATAGTTACATTAATCAATTCCATTTGAGAATCCCTCCTTATAATAATTATCAAGAAACTATCTCAATTTAAATAATTCCCTTTTGCGCATTATTATTCTTATTTTAATCTTGGTAAATAAAATTATATTTTTGTTGTTTCATCTTTAACTAACCTTGAACGATACTCTCGGCCTATTCAAGTAAATCTCGCCAACCATTTATGCACTCTGTTAGATTATTAAGGATTTGAAAACCTAACGCCTCAAGTGTGACCTCCTAGTGGGTCATTAATCCCTGCGAACAGTCCTTCAACGGTTCGCGTAACCTCTATTGCTTTTAGATCCAATGAATTGAAGAAATTTCCTTGGGATCTCGACACATATGGTGGGACAGACTCAGATGTTTTTTCCCTCTATTCTGTAAGAGGTGTACCACAGTTATAGAACCTAAATTAGCCGTAATATTTAGATTGCTTCGGAAGTCTGGTAGTTTTCCATCTTATTGGCGTAAGGCCAACATCACTCCCATTCCTAAAGGAGCTTCAGCTTGAACTTCTCCTTCTGATTTTGACGTAGTAAACCAAAAGGCCCTAATCTATAAGTTCAAATCATTACGGACTTCTTAAATAATAGATCTCAATGCCTGTTGTTTCTGGTGTTGCACAGAGCAGTGTCCTTGGTTCTTTGTTTTTATTAATTTTCTTCCGATATGGGCACTCATCTTGAAAATAACCTGGCACCTTTTGCCAATGATACTACACTTTACTCATCTGTTAACTCTCCTAGTAACAAAGGTGAAGTTGCTGCGTCCTTGGCCCGAGATTTGGCAAGGATGCCTTATTGGTGTCAACTTTGGGCCATGAATTTTAATGCTAGCAAAGCGTATTCTATTACTATCAGCAGATCCCGTATATTGGATCCACCTCATCCCTGTTTGCATCTTTCTGGTGGAGAGGTTGAGGAAGTTTCTAGTTTGCGTTTGTTGGGGGTATTTTTTTACTCTAAGCTGATTTTTGAGAAGCCCATCCGTTTCTTATCTTCTTCAATTCCCAGAAGAAGGGCTTAAGTCTAAAATGCTTGAAAACCTTTAGTCATGACTCCACAGTAATAAAATCTTTTTATGTTTTCATCTTGCTTCATTTTGAGTATTGTGCTGCTATTTTGATGTCTGCAGCCAAATCCCATTTGACATTGCTGGATGGAACTTTTAATTTTATCAAGTTCATCTCTCCTGAGCTTCTCCTTGATTTGTACCATCGGCAGCAAGTTTGCGCACTTAATGTTTTATTTAAAGTTTTTAATATCAATCTGCATCTGTTACATAATGTTTTGCCTGGAGCTTTCAATCCTGTCCATATGACAAGGAATATATACTCTTAGCCTTAATAATTTTGTGATGAATCCTATTTTCTCGTAGTTTTGTTCCTTCATTAGTCAAAATTTGGAATCAATTACCCAATGATATTGTCTCTTCTCCTAACATCTATACATTTGAGCCTCGATTAAATGTTTATTTCTTACAATAACTCCTCATTCATTATTTGGGCTTACTAGGGGCCTGTTTTACTTTGTTGCCTCTGCTTTTCTCCAGTCCTGCTGGTATTTTGTGTGAATTTAATTCTCTTGTATCTTCACCCTGGTGGAAGGCTTTGGTAGCTTTATGATAATATTATAACATTATACCTACTATACAGATTTAGCTTCAAGGCTACTGCCTGAAAGGAGGTATCTAAAAAAAAAGAGAAGAACGGAGACAACATGCGGGGTGTAAATCGCGCATCCGCCTGAACGGCCCCCATCCCGTGTTGGTAGAGTCACAAAACCCGGATACCCCGGGAGGATATGCTGGGGGCACTCGCCCAGTATGGTCTCTTGCAAAAAGATAGCTAACGGGGAACGGGAGAAGACGAGTCTCTGCAACTCCTTCCAGCTAGTCCGGAGTCCGCGGCAATTTCATTGAAGGAATATGTCCTCTAAGCATAGCTCCAGGAGATGCAGGGTCCCTCTTCGAAGAGACGACACTCACGGTAGATGCTGTACGCTTCCCTGAGGTAGAACTCAGGTCGTTGTTGTCGGGACAATGCGCTGTTGCCTTCCAGGACTGGTTGGTAGAAGGCCGAAATTGATCCGTTTCCTGGACAATGGCCTTCTGGCGCGTGCGTTGGATCGCTTCGTAGTGGCCATGATTAGTGGGCTTCGAAAACTTGGACTTCTCAATAGATAACATCACAGAGCTGGCCGAGCAAGGAGCGTTCAAGGTCGGACGTGTGATGAGAAAACAGGGAGAGGCCTCGAGACACACACCTACACTCTTCTTCACGTTCGACTGTGACAGGGTCCCTGAATCGTGCGTACCAGGGTTGGTATTGCTTCCACGTGAAGGCATTTGTGTCACTGCCCTGGAGAAACTACTACTGCCACCGCTTCGGGCATACTAATCGCTCCTATAAACGTGCAAAGTCGGGGTTACCCGAAGTCTGTGTAAGGTGATCTAAGTCCCACTTGTTAAGTACAAATCGTTATGGCAAAGTTTTTAAATTGCGGAGATCTGCGCTCTGCTTCTTCGAAGCAATGTGGTGCATATCTCCTTGAGAAAGAAATCCTGGCCATTCAGGGCAAGTATCGACTCTCATTTTGTAAGTTAAAAACTTGGCCCTGGGGTGCCAAGCGCTGCCTGCGACGTCTAATTCCTCAAAGTTGAAAAAGAAGCCTTATGTCTTTGGCCCCTCTTGGCCTACGACAACGGTTGTTTCTGTTTCTATTCGGCACATAACGTTCACACAACTCCCGGGCAAAAACCAGGGCTCTTTAACCTCCTCCGAGGGATTTCATTTTTTTAAATTAATGTATCGACTCTCATTTCGCCAGTTAAAGGCTTAGCCCTGGCGCGCCAAGCGCTGCCTGCGACGTCTTAATCCTTAAAGTTGAAAAATAAGCCCTATTCTCTTGGCCTCTCTAGGCCTACGACAACGGTTGTTTCTGTACCTATTTGGCACAAAAGGTTCAAACACCTCCCGGGCAAAAACCAGGCCTCTCAAACCTCCCCCGAGGGACTTCATTTTTTTTAAATTAATGTAGGCCATCTGGTGTACTTGAGCATAAGTGGCCGTAGTCGACCTAACCTATTACTAGGCTATATTTTTATAAAAAAAGACAAATAACAATGATAAAAATGATAAAGGCTAAAAAATAACCAAAACAGGCAAGAGAGAAGAGCGCTCTGGCGTTGTAGAAAAGCCCGCTTCCCCCCCGGCACAGGAACATGCGACACACAACAAAGAGTCAAATAAAGTGGAGGCGGCAGGACTCCTCCAAATGTCGTAAAGTCCACAAATCAGTGTGCACGAACTCGTCCAGAGTACAATGTACAAGTGGTAGCGACAGATAACGTGCTCGAAGATCACCCAGAGTGGTACATTCAACGAGAATATGCCAAACAGTCTGGGGGATAACGCAGTTTTCGCAGTGAGGCGCAGGCGATTGACATAAAACAACCTCAAGCCGTCGCGGCATTAGGGGTTAGGTCCATGGGAACAGTTGCGGCACAATGGCACGCAACTTTATTTTCCCCTCGACCATCTCCCATCTTCTTGGCCAAGCATCGTGGAGAGCTTCCCTTATTCTTGCCATGTAATCGGTGTGAGGAAGAGCGAATCGCTAGTCTGGTCGCTTAGTACTCGCGGACGCTTTGGCTCCAAAATCGGTGCCCTCATTACCCCAATTTATTGGGGTTTTTTAATTCTAAAAACCCATCTGGTTACTGACTACATGGAAAGTCGTGGTACTCACTAGAGAGTACGATTAGGCTATATTAAAAAACAAATTAAAACTAAATAACAAATAACAAGGAGAAATCAATTATAGGTAAAAATAAAACCAAAAAAACAGAAGACAAAGCAAAAAGGTAACAAGAAGAAAGTACGCTCTAGCGTCGGGGGTAGTCCCGCCTCCTCCCGGTGAAAAAGCATTAGACCCACAACAAACAGTCAAATAATCCCCAAAGTGGTATAGTCCGCAAGTCAGTATGCAGGAATCTGCCCCGAGTACAAGGGACAAGCGTTAGCTATCCCGCTCGTCCCGATACCGAGAGGGGTAACGTAGGTAAAGATCATCCAGACAGAGACATTTAACAAGTATGTGCCGAACAGTCTGGGAGACAACGCAGTTGTCGCAGTAAGACAGAAGCGACTGCTCCATTAAATGGCAGGGCGTCCCCCGAGTGAGTGCAGTTCGGAGACGATAGAATTCAACCTGAAGCCATCAGGGTATTGGGGAGGGCAGGTACATGGTAACAGTCGCGGCGCAATGGCCTGTAACTTTAAGTTTCCCTCGACCGTATCCCATCTTTTTTTGCCAGGCCACCTGGAGGGCAGCCTGTTGTTTGTGCCATTTAGTGGGTGTGAGGAAGATCAAAGAGCTGGTCTAGCACTCAGTCCTCGTGGACTCTTTGGCATCCTCATCGGCGTGCTACCTCCAAGCAATTCCTACATGTCAAGGAACCTAGCAAAACCTTATCTCAACATCAGCCCGACTCGCCAATATGATGACGTCTGGGATAATGCGAATCAGAGGATACGGAGAGTCTAATGCCCCGAGAGCACTCAGGGCACTCTGTGATTTGCTAAAAATCATGATTCGGTCTCTAACCGGGCACGTCACGTTATCTCCTGTAAAGAGTGGCGTATTAAAACCAAATGGGCGGAAAAGACATACGCACCACCTGGGAGAGCTTTGCTGACTTCAAACGAAGGAGATACGCCATGGAAGCCGACCCCCTCTTGGGACTTACGGTCATCCGTATACACTGGGAGGGTACCAGCATGATACGAATTAAACTCCAAAGAGGCCGAAAGCAATACTCCCAGAACTGTGCAAACTTTGGGAGCAGAGGTATGGCGACGAATAGTTGAACCTGGTACCCTCCAGGTTACCCTCATTGGCAGAACCAAAAGAACCATCGGCCTGGAATTTATACCTAGCTCTCGAATCCGTTATCTAGTCCTAAACCCAAATGGCTTAGGGTGACACTGACGTCTCTCGGCGGCACCGTGGATATCAGTTGCGGATGCAGTGAGAGCTGTCGGCGAATAAGAAAAGCGGCGGGCTCACGCGTACAGGCAAATAATGCACTGTGCAGAACGCAAAGCAATTGGCATCTACCCAGCATAGATAGGTATACTCTAAATTGGGGGAAATGCGGAAGTCACCGCTCACCAGGCAAAAGCCAGTGTGGTAGATCGATTCCACCTTCTGGAATACACGCTCTGATGCGGATATAGAAAACCCGCATCCATAGACGAGCTTCAAACGAAGAAGGGATCGATAAAAAGTAAGACAGTAGCCCTATCAGCTCCTAAGGTGCTGAATATCACGGAACGTAGAATATCCATGGCGCGGATACAAGAGACCCTAAGGCTGCGAATGTGAGCCTCATATGTCGGGCGTCAGTCCAAAACAAGACCATGAAACGGTGCGAGTCCACCACTTCCAGGTGAACTCCATTGAAAAACAAGTCTGCTTCAGGGTGTACACGTGGATAGCTCCTAAAAAGTGCACCACCTTATTCTTTGCCAAGGAGAACCGAACCCTGTGTGTTTTGGCATAGATAGAGAGGCGGTTCAATGTTTGTTGTAGTCCATGCTCCAGAGTTGCATCTGGACCGCTTCAAAAGAGATCCAATGTGCATCCGCGTAAAGCTTATAGAGGACATCTTAGACTAGCATCGAGGTGAATCCGTTGATGTTCAGGAGAAAAATTGTTACACTGATGCCAATTAATTGCGGGACACCCACTTCCTGCTCCATTTTGTAGTAAAAGCCTCCCCTAACTCGTAAGTGGAATCGATGGTCTCCAGAACGAGAAACACCGTGGCGTAGGGCTCTATACGAATAAAGTCCTCGCAGAAGGCATTTTACAGTTGGAGTAAAGCATCCGACGTGTATTAGAACTTGCCGGAGCCGCACTGTGCATAAGACAGATAAAAGGCTAATCAAACATTTACTAATTTTACCGCGGCCGGAAACCGTCTGGGGTTGCATAATTTCTCCCCGGTTTGCGAAAAGCGACCATACTAGCGATTGGAGGATGAGCAGGGACGGTTTTCGCGCACGAAGAGAGAGAGAGCGGAATGCAACTCATTCAAGGTAAACCTGTCGTTGAAGGGTTATCCGCATCTGGATGTAAAGTCCAGTCAGCGGCATTCCGCGATATTACGACGTGCATTGCGTGCTGGCGGGGCAGAAGCCAGCCTCGAAGATGCAGAGAAAGTGGTCGCAAAGGATTCCACCACTTACCCAGAGATTGAGATCGCGGTCCGATTCTCCTGGAGAACTGAAGGGGGATCCTCCGAGAACTTGGCAAGATTTTTTTGACGGGCTTCCACACAGCTGCTAGAAGAGTCTTTCCTGTAAAGTGAAAACACGTATAGCTGCCACGAAAGCCGGCGGGCTTGCTTCAAAATATACCGGAACCTAGCCCTAGCTCGACGCTATAGCGCCTGTAAGTATAACGCTTTTGTTTGGAGGGCCGTTTAAAACTCAGCTGACGACCTCGGGAGCGTTCGGCGTGCAAAATGGCCAGACGTTCTAGGAATAGTAGTTAGGTCCACGGCGATAAAGTTGCCGGTGAAGAAGTCAACGGCCCAGTCTACTGACCTAAACTCATTGACTGAGGACCATCGCATCATCACCAAGTACCACCTGGGCGTGTTCTCTGTCGGCAACGGTCAAGAAAATTGCATTTGAATGGGAAATGAATAAGGTCTTCGCTTTCAGAGAGGCACCAGCCGTGGGAGGCATCCCTCTTGTTCTTGTGAGGCCTAAAGTACCCGAGCCGTCTGTGGAGGAACTTGCATATGGGCGGACACGGGTTTTGTGCCTAACATGCGGTTCGACCCTATGAAGGATCCTACCGTCTGAAGCGGGATCGCCTCCGGGACCATGTCGATCTCAGAGGCGGCCTCCATGTTGCCATCACCCCACATGGAGTGAAAACGTCAATATGAATTGAAGTTAAATCGCCATCAGCTCGAAGCCATTCCCATCAATTCCCGTGCAGATGCCCCTCAATCTGCTTCAATTAAACTCCCAACTTTCAAATAAGGAGAGTACTTCGGATCTTTTCTCAGTCACTTTGAAAAATATTTGCAAGTTAATCATTGGGATATCGAGACAGACGGTGTCGCCAAACTCCTTTCCCTTCTTAGTTTTCAGTTCCATGACATTTGTGTATTCCTTACCTTGGAAGCCACGGTAGGTTACTCCACCCTTAAATCCGAACTTCTCGCGGTTTATAATATGACACCTAATTTATACCGCGCCAAATTTCGTCACGCCCGCATCCAGCCAAATATCATCTTTCATCATTTTGGCTATACTCCTTCAGTAATTTCAATTTCTGGCTACACGCATCAAAACCCCCCCACGATTATGAGTCACTGGTAGAGTTCGTCCTAAGGGATCAGTTGCTGCCATCGCTTCCACCAGAGATCCGCTCCTTTGTGAAGGATCGTCGGTGCAACTCCTTCAAAGAGTGCATAGAATAGGCAGATATCTATGTGGCGAGTCACAACCTATACCGGAATTAAAATAAAAAGCCTCCCCTTCATCCACCCAAAATAAAATTAAAAACTCATGGTTCCCTCCTAAGAGGGAACCACTTATGCCCAGAAGTTTCCCTACATCGGAGCCCCGTAATGTTAAGCCCCTCATCTCTAATACCCCTACCTCCTCCTTCCCCCGTAGGCCAATTGTAGGTGTCACGTGCGTTGCCGAAAGTCACGCCCACCAGAACTGTCCCCCAAATTCCCAACTCTTGTACACCAACTGAATGCTGCTCCCGCTCCCCTTTCATCGTGATCAGAAACCCCAGCTCCAATCTCGTCTCCCAGTGTCCCATGGCACCAAGTTAATTTTCTTTTTCGACAAGAGCTATCCAGGAGGTTTCAAATTTGAGAACGGAACCGTTATGGGCTGCCAAGTCTCAACCCTAATTCGCGATACATGGTGTACCTGTATCGTAATATCTAACGAACTTCTTTCCCCTGTGGCCCCTGACCACAAAACGTTTACGGTAGTCCATGACTACCTGGGACGCGCAAGCTGCTTCCCTATTGTAAACCGTTACCTGGATTGTCAATACTTCTCAGGATAGGCTGAATTCAGGTCAATCCCTATCAAATTCTGCTCCATTTTGGTAGGACAGTGCCCCCAATTTACATCTAATGCGGTGGCTCAGCCCGGTATTACGAGAGCCAAGGCAAAAAAGGATTCCCAGACCCGCTGCCCTTGAAACCCCCATGGATTATGATTTTAGCGGCGTTATGAGCGTAGAATTTGCTCAAAGACACAATGAGTGTTCAAATCTCCTTTCCTTGTGGAAAAAATCTCGGAGCCTCGAGCAGGATTCTTTCCGCGGTAGCAAGACTGTTTTTTATATCATAAAATAAGGCTTGTTATATCGCACTTTTTCGAATGGCGTTAACCTCGAGATTCACACCCTCTGTGTTCCCCGTTCACATGGTCCCTTTAGTCCTGAGAGTTGCACAGGATAGTGTCTTTTCTGGACACTTTAGCCACAATGGGACTCCTCATAGGATTTTTCGGTATTTATACTAGCCATGTGCTGCAATTGACATTTCTGTATACTGCCAATCCTGTGACATCTGCCACAAGCCCAAGGAAAAAAGGGCGTGTTAAATCTGCCTCCTCTTCAGAAGGGACCAATCATATCTGAGACTTTTTTAGAGTGGTTATAGAGCTTGTTAGCCCCATTCGTACCTCTTCGAGCGAAGGGCATAGTTATGTCCTTACCCTTGTGGAGTGTGCCACTCGATTCCCCGACGCCGTACACTAAAAGAGAATCGACACTGTTACGGGTACCGAAGATTTAATTTCCATTTTTTTAAGGGTAGGCATACAAAAGGAAGTATTGTCTGACAGAGGTAGGCAATTTAACTCTCAATTAATGGAATATATCGGAAAACTGATGATGGTAAAACCACTCTTTACCACTCTCTTTCACACCTGCGCAAACTAAATTTGCGAAAAATTTAATGCGAAATTGAAATCGATATTAAAGAAGCTGTGTGCAGAGCAGCTCCGTAAGAGGCATCACTTCTTGCCCGTGGCACTATTTGCATACATGGAGATGCGAATTAATCTACAGACGTAACGTGCGGGGCCCCATTAGCCTCCTCAAGTAGTTATTCTCGAACTCCAAGTTAGATTGGGAAATTTAATCTTCCTACGCGTATGTATTGGATCTTCGACGAAAACTAACAAAGTGTGCTGATATTGCATTCCAAATCGCCTACGTTAATTTGGAAAAGTACTTAACGTATCTCGATGTCAAACGAAGGAGAGAAACTTTAATTCCGGTGATGAGGTTCTGTTGCTACTTCCTACGGAGAGCAACAAACTCCTGAGCAAATGGAAAGGCCCTTTCCAAATTCTTGAAGCGCGAGGACATGTAGATTATTTAATAAGACCCCCACAGGGGAGAAGCTGTTCCACGTAAACATGTTGAAGAAATATCACAGTCGTGCGTGTAACAACAACATTATTACTATCGACGAAGAGGCAGCTTCGAGGCCGACTACACGACAGCCCATGTGCGTCGAACAGGATAGAGACTACCCACTACCCATTACCCGCCTTGTCCGGCGCCACTAATTCACCACCCGCTTGCTTGGATATCAATAAGCGGCTAATTCTCGATTAAATTAGCCAGCTGCAGTTTATTCTAATTAAGTCTGAGGTCTTGATTTCCGAGACCCCTGGTTGTGCTATTAACTTCGAGCATGACATAAAGCTTACTACCCAGGAACCTGTTCGCTCAAAACCTTACCCTCTCCAAATTTATTTGAAAAATGCCTTTAACGTTGAGGTTACAATCTTCTCAACTTCGAAATCGTTAAATCCTCCACGTCAAATTTCAATATTTCTTCCAATTCTGAACCCCCTTCTCTAACTAACCTTTAAAATTTTATTAATTTTATTCGATTCATATTATATAAATTGAGGTAATAAGATTAAAAGTATTAACTATAGGGTAATACTTCAGTTATGAGCGCACGGTAGGGGGCGCTGTTTCTGGGCTACAAGTTAATAACCCTTATGACCTCAGACGGTTGCCTCGAACGTGGCCAATCACGGCGTTGTATTTGTTTTGTTGTGTCTCTTCTTCATTATTTAGTAAGTGACTGCACTTCTACTCGATTTTATTAGTTAGTATTGTAATGAATTTTTCTATGCTTCGTTATTTCGTTTAAAGATAAAATTGCACAGCTTCTCTTAATGTTAAAATAAACCATCATTTTCACACACCTGCAACCTTAATTCGACCTTATTTCAAACATTGGCAACCTAGAACCAAGCAGTTAAAAGAGTTGCGAATCTCGACCAATCGGTTTGATCGCCTTTAATACGACTATGGTCAATACTTCGGTCAATTTAATACTTTTGTATAGATCATGACCCCACTTTAAAAGCCAAGATTTATAACAGGTGTGGAAAAGAAGCATGGCTCGATTATAATACTGAAAGCTGGAAATGGCTTAACCTTGCCGTGAAGGGATTATTTATTAGGTAATTTAAGACGACAATAGCGAAGCCGACATTTAGTAATCGCCTAAATGTTGGCCTTTTGAATTAGGAATGTGATGAGCTTTTTTTAGAGTTACTGGGAGTGTGAGAGAGGGACCCCCTACAATTAAGTAGGGAGTATGGGGACGAAGCTCCCTTTCGAAAGTAACTATAAAATGTTAATTTTGATAAACGTGCCATCGGCTATGCACGTTTATCGAAATAATGAAGACGATGGCGCCGCATACTTAAGACTATTTTCGCAAAACGTTACATTTTTAGTTCCTTTCGAAATGAGGGCTTCGCTTTATGACGTCTGAGGTCATAAGGCGCCCAACTGTGCTCCCATAAACTGAAGTATCATCATCTATGAACTTTTACACGAATTTATATACATATATATATATATATATATATATATATATATATATATATATATATATATATTTAAAAGCTTAATATTACATAATTCTAGTGTTGGTTTTATTTAGAACTCATTTAAAGGTTCCTTGATTAATTGAAAAAGATTGATTTAGTTGCTCATACAAACGTAACTTTAAGTAAGATGAGAAAAATTTAATATATATTTTGGGGGCATTTAATTATGACTTATTAAAAGATATTTATATATTATTTTGACGTAGTTCTCTGTTTAATTTAGATTAATAATAGTTTCAGTGGAGCAGGGTAAATTTGGGAAGAGATAGTTTTGGATCAGCCAAAATTTATGAGATCTGCCCGTTTATTTAAGGAATTTGGGCTGTAGTTTTAAGCGATTGTTGTAGATTTTGTATTGAGATTACCCTCTTACTCGCCTGTTTGCCAGATTCTGCCAGGTTAGAATCAAAACCCGGTATTTTAAAGGCCCAACGTAGTATGGACAAAATCGTAGTGAAACATGAACCGAATTTCCTCGAGAACAAGGACTGAATTTAGTTGTGAATCCATATCCTTAATGAGCACTCATTACAAGGGAGAGTCCTAATACTACCGGGGACAAGCGCTCTTTTCAGAGCACTTCAGATTTCCCTTCAGCGAATGTTTACTTTTGTATTTAAGGTTCGACGTGTGAACCGATTATAAAATTTCACACAACTGCAAACTGCTCAGTTTTGAGTTAACTTTGAGTTCTAATCGATTTTATGATATGGTTCCAACACCACATATTCTTCAATTACTAATTAATCAAATTGAATATATACATAATATTTATCCTCCAAGATATTTTCAATATTAGACTCCTAAATTAACTTTTACTTCTCATTTTCTCCCCTTCCCTTATAGGAATGTTGCGTAATGGGTAATAATTCAGTTTAGGGGTGCACGAGTGGGGGCGCTGTTTCCGAGCTACAAATTGGGCCTTATAACGTCAGACGTCAAAAGGCGAAACCCCTTATTTCGAAAGTAACTAAAATTTTTAATTTTTGGGCGAAAATAGCCTGAAGTAGGAGACACTATCGTCTTTATTATTTCGATAAACGTGCAGAGCCGATAGCACGTTTATCAGAATAACAAAGACGATAGCGCCGCTAATTTAGGCTTTTGCCGCTAAAAATTATAAAAAGTTTAGTTGCTTTGTAAATAGATTTCAGCCGAAATCTATCGGTACCAATTTGCTATTAGGTTTCGTTCAGACGCGCAGAAACGATTTGTTAAACAAAAACAAAAACGTAAGAACATTATTCTGTAAACAATTACGATTATATACTGGGGGGCTGCACCCCCCAGACCCCCCTCCAATTGGTTTAAATCTCAGGGTCATCGTAGGGCGATCCCCTTCAAGAGCCGTAACTTGAAATTAGTCAAAAAAAGGTGAAACATATTGGAACATAGACGAAATATTATGCGCCATGACCGGGGAACAGCGTAGGTGAGCGCGTGAAGTAGATCTTCAAGTTTACCCTAGTTGCACTTTTCACTATTATAATTAAGCCTCGCTTCTTTTAAATGAGACCAAGATCTATAGAAAAGTCTATTAAATTGACCGAGGAATTAACACAAGTCGTATTGAAGTCGAACAAACCGTATTCACAGGTGTCGCGCTCTTTTAACTGCTCTGTTTCCGGGTTGCCAATGTTTGAAAAAAGGTTGAATTAAGGATTGCCAGTGTGTGAAATTAATGGTTTAGTTTCCCCAAAATAGTCAAACTAAACATACAAAGTTTAATACATTAGTAATTATAAAAAAAATATATTACTAAATACAGCGCCCCCTATCCTGCACCCCTAAACTTAAGTATTACCGCGTAATGTAGCCAATTTGTATCCCTAAATATATTAAATTAATAGCTAACTTTATCGTAAAACTAATTTCTTTTTTTTAATTATTATTCATCTTAATTTTTATTTACTTCAATATATAATCTTCCAACCACTAAATTCAAATCCTAAACTTTTATTCGTTTGTGTTTCTCTTCCGCTCTCAAAAGGATTCATAACATAACATAACATAACATAATTTCACGGATGACAAAAGCCACAAGGGCCTATCAAAGGTCATCCGCATCCGTCAAAACCCAGCCACATAGGACTATATCAATAATCTCCAGGAAAAGACAAAATCAAAGCCCCCCACAATATAATATAACAGATGACAAAAGCCACAAGGGCCCATTATAGGTCATCCAAGTCAACGGCCTCTTTCTTAAGGCACCCAAACTCCCAAGGAAACTTCATTTAGAGGATTGCGTCCACAAACAAGGGTATCACCAATCAAGGCTTGTCAAGAACTAAAACATGCAGCTATAGATATATACAAACAATATTAATATAAACAAAACTTAGGAACATCACAACCTTTCCTGCCCATAAACTCATCCAACCCACTCTTAAATACATTTAAATTTGGACTACCTACTACCCTACGCGGCAATTTGTTCCAGAAGTCTACCACTCTATTGGTGAAAAAATATTTCTTAAATCCAGCCTACATCCTTGATTTTTAATTTTCAAGTGGTGACCTCTAGTCCGATTTCCATCATCTAACTCAAAATACTTGCTAACATCCAATTTATCTATTCCAGAAAAAAATTTAGAGAGCTCAATCATATCCCCTCTCACACACCTCCTTTCGAACGAGAACATATTTAATACCCTCAGTCTATCTATATATTCAAGGTGCCTCAGGAAAGGAATAATCTTTGTTGCCCTCCGTTGCACTGACTCAAGAAGGTTAATATGATGTCTAAAATGTGGGGACCATGCCTGTATACAGTACTCTAGATGTGGCCTAACATAAGAGTTATAGAATTTAAGAATAACCTCCTTACTTTTGTAACTGACATTTCTCTTAATGAAACCCACCACTCTATTTGCCCTATTTCTTGCTTCAATACACTGCTTTGAAAACTTTAATGACTTATCTATTACTACTCCTAGATATTTCTCATCCTCTACTGAGCTCAGCCAATGCCCATTCATTTTATCGTTAAATTCTCTATTATCTTTTCCCATGTTAATAACTTTGCACTTATCAAGGTTGAAAGTCATTTGCCACTTATGTGCCCAGGATAACAATTTATTTAAATCACCCTGCACTTTAAAATTATCATCAATATTTTTAACTACAGCTGCTAATTTGGTATCATCCGCAAAAATTGACACTTTATTATTAACCTCCTCCCCAAGATCGTTTATATAGATGACAAATAATAATGGACCGATAACTAATCCCTGGGGAACCCCACTGATAACATCCCTCCACTCTGACTTTACACCATTTAGCACTACCCTTTGCTTCCTGTATTTCAGCCACTCAGCTATTCAGTTTGAAACCCCCTCACATATCCCAATCATTTTTAATTTATGAACTATTCTCCTATGTGGTACCTTATCAAATGCTTTACTAAAATCCAAGTAAATTACATTACATTCTCTTCCTTATCTACTTGATTTGTTACGAACTCCAGAAAGTCTAGTAAATTAGTCAAACATGATCTACCTGATCTAAACCAATGCTGAGCATCGCTGATTAACTCCTTCCTCTCTAGATGTTGGCAAATCCCTTTTATAACTATTTTCTCAAGAATTTTACAGACTACAGGAGTTAGGCTAACCGGTCTAAAGTTATTTGGAACCTCTTTACTACCCTTCTTGAAAATGGGGACTACATTCGCTCTCTTCCAATTATCAGGTATTTCTCCATATTCCAGTGACCTAGTATACAACTTCTCCAGAGCTATTGAGATAATTTCTACCCCTTCTTTAAGTTTCCTAGAATAAATATTTTTAGGGCTGGAGGCCTTGGTAGTATCTAACTCACCTATTAGTCCTTTTATCGTCCTCCAATTCACACTGATGGTAGAAACACCTCTTTCCCTGACCCATGAGTACTATATATAAGATATTTAGTTTCTCTTTTGTTAATACTGATGCAAAATGAACATTTAGTACCTCAACTATTTCCTCATCAGTTTCTCTCACATCTCCTTCATATTTGATAGGCCCTATTTTAACTGTGCCAGACTTGTTTGAATTTTATAGTAACTAAAAAAGTTTCTAGTATCTTTCTTGCTATCCTGAGCTAATTTAATTTCTGACACCCTTTTGTTCTTCTTTATAATCATATTTAACTCATTCCTAGCCATTCTAAAATCACTTAAATTTTGAATATTATTTTTTACCTGTAATTTTTTGTATGCCCTTTTCTTCTCTGAAATTTTTCTAGCTATTTCTTGATTCAAGCATAATGGTTTCCTACTTTTGCTCCTAATGGCATTCATTAGGATACATTGCTCTTGGACTACATTTATTATGTATATGCTTGAAAGTATCCCACATCTCATGAGCATTTTTACCTCTGAATTCTACATCTTAGTCTACCAAATTTAGCAAGCTTCGTAGTTTTACATAATCTCCCTTATGAAAATTTGGAACTTTTACAGCATTCTCGGTTATTTTACCCTTGTCAATTAACAAGTTAAAACGAACTAACTGATGGTCCCTATTTCCCAATGCTTCCCCAACAGTCATTCTTGAACTAAATGATCACTGTTAGAAAGTACTAAATCTAATATATTGTCTCCCCTCGTTGGCTCATCAACAAAATGATTCAAAATATTATCCTCAAAGCATTCTATGAACCTGCCACTTGTTCTATCCCTACCTATCATATTTTCCCAGTCCACAGAGTTTAAGTTGAAGTTCCCAATAATAACTGCATCTGTTTCACATCCCTTACTTATTTTCCTTATCATTAGTTCATCTATATCAGCAGTCTGCCCAGGTGGTCTGTAAAAAGCTCCCAAATGCACCATTCTATTTTTACTGAACCTAATATCTATCCAAAGTGACTCAACTCCATCCTGCTTTATTGAAGTATTTAAACTTGAAACAATGTTGTTTTTTATATGGATAATTATTCCTCCACCAATCCTACCTTTTATTTGACTAATGTACATATTATAGCCCTGTAAATCAAATTCACTTATAGTGTCTCTTCTGGAAAGGTCTCTAAATAGGTAAGCTGGACATTTATTTTCTAATGCCAAATGAATTATACAACATAATTTGTATTCGACTCATGCTTTGAGTGGTAGCTAATGTAGATTTATCAGGCTAGGTATGACTTTGTCTCTTAAGGTAGTATTTGTTACAAGTCTTGCATCTTTATTCATCAAAATTTGTAATTGTTTCAGGAGCTTGTTTGGTAGGTGATAGTAAAGGCTGTTGCAGTAATCTAACTGTCGTAGAATGGACTTTCGACGATATACCATATATGACTATTCGTTGAGGGAACTTATTTAGTTATCTTAAGAGTGCGTGGTTGTCTGGGTTGACCGATATTATTTATCTTAGATATGCTTAAGAAGTGGAACTGAGCTCAAGAATAATAATATGGCTATCATTAATAAAATTGAGTTTTATTAATAAAAACTATCAACAACACACAAAACGGAAAATATTGACATAAACAGAGAATGGAAAGGGTCGTGGGAAATCTAGCTAATCCGAGGATTAAGAGAGATTTAAAAAGGTAAAACAAATAAAAGTTAAAGGGATGGGATGGTTCGCTAAACCATTTAAAGCACATGACAGGGTTGACAAAAGGGCTAAATACTCAAAGGTAACGTTCAGCTTACGTAAATGCACTTGTTGTGCAGAGGAAGGCGACGTGAAGGAATTTTCGGTCCGCTGGCGAGTTCAAGCCGAAGGGGGGGGGGGGAGCCAAATTAAATGATCCTGACGTGGCGTCTTGGGAATGAGAACCGTTTCTTGACGAACGGGGTTGGCGAACAATGGCTGTTCTACGTTGTTCTTCCCTGAACAACAGGGGGGGGGGTGAGAACCATCTCTTGTCTTTGGGCTCGAGAACAATCGCTGTTCTAATGTTGTTCTCTTCTGAACAACAAGGGGAAAGGGTGAACACCGTTTCTTGGCGAACGGGCTCAAACGAACAATGGCTGTTCTACGTTGTTCTCTTCTGAACAACAAGGGGGGTGAGAACCGTTTCTTGTCTACGGGCTCGAAAGAACAATGGCTGTTCTAACGTTGTTCTCTTTCTGAACAACAGGGGAAGCCTTGTGGAATTGGCGTCACGAAGGCTCAAACCTTGGCACTCAAGGTATATTGTCCTTTTTCTGGACAAGTGATGGTGGATCTTGAGGTCGAGGACCCTTGGCGCACAAGATGAGAGTGGATCGTAGTGATGTTTCGCGAAGAAAATCTGGATCTCCAATCTGATCTTAGTGGTAAAGTTTCCATATAAATAGTCAGGACATCCCCTTGGCGTAGGGGACAATGGAGTGGGGGCTTCGAGGGAATGCACAGCCGCGCCTGAGGACAATACCTTATCTGCTCATAAGCCTAACTCAATCTGGCGGGTCGACGCATGGGGCGACGGAGGAAGATAAACCTCCTTGTTTAAACATTGACTCAGGTGGCGGCTATAATGCGCCCGGCTTCAAGGCGAAGATGCACGTGGGTAGCCTCGTGTTTTTAAACAACATGTGATAATGGTTAAAATTGAGCGGCCTCAAACCGTTCTATCACACTAACCTAGTGAGGATGTGGTTTGCTGTCAAAATCTTAAGGCAGTTTCTATTCAAGAACTTTCTTATGAAATAAATATTTCTCAGATGGTAATTTGTTGCCTTAACCACCCCATTAATTTGACCTCTTAAAGTCAGATTTTCATCAAAGAGAACACCAAGATTCTTAACCATAGATTCAACTTTTACTTGGTGAGAATTGATCATAATGTGTTCCAGGCTATATTCTCTTCTAATACGAGTCAGGTTCTTTTCCAATGACACAAGCATCAATTTGGTTTTATCCTCATTTAACTTTTGAAATTTCTTCTTTAACCAGCATTTGATGGTCATAATAAGGTTAACAACTTGGGCAATGCTCAGGTTAACCACATTGATGATAGATTGTCCCTGACTATAATTTTTCAGCTGTTTCACGTATATAAGGAACAGAATACGGCCAAGCACTGATCCCAGAAGCACAATCCTAATAAGTGACCTCAACTCAGATAATTTATCATTGATTTGAACTCTATATTTTCTGTCCTTCAGATAACTGGAAAACCATTCGTATACCTTGCCCCCGACTCCAATAGTCCTTAAATCATTCAAGAGTAGATCATGAGCAAGAGTATCAAAGGCAGCAGACAAATCCAAAAGAAACATTAAAGAGATTTTACGTTCATCCAAGGATGTAAGTAGCTCATCAAGCACTGCAAGCAGACTCATTTCCGTTGAGTGATTTGGGCGCTAGGCTGACTGGCATTCAGGGAGAACATTGTTCAATGAAAAATAATGATTGAATTGCTGTAGGACACATTTTTCAATAATCTTTGATAAAAATGATAAGTTTGAGACAGGCCTATAGTATTTGTACTAATTTGCATTGCTTTCTCCTTTATAGAGTGGATGTATCACCACGGCCTTCTCAGAGAGTGTAAATTTTTCAGACTTAAGACTAAGATTAACAATATTAGTGAAAATAATGACCAATTTAGGATAATTTGCGGAGCTAAGAACAAGAGAGATAGGAAATGGATCATTGTAATTGTGGGTCTTCTTTACGTTGCTTATGATATCAGTCACAAGCTTTGAGTTAACTTCTGTAAAGTCATTTCTCACTTTACTTCATCTCAAACTTTAGCGAGAGTTGTAATAAGGTGCCGAATCCTATATCTTTCACCTTCAATAATTGTACCTAAACCGATTTAAATTAATATATTGCGATTAATTGCATGAAATATAAATTTGAATTTAATTTCCTAAAATTACTTTAACGTAGTTTACCATTCTTAAGCATAATAGTTCGGTTTTCTCTCTAACCGTTTTAATTTTTCAACGTTAACTTCGCCATAATAAAAAAAAAAAATTATGTTCTGCATCTTACAGTATTTTCAACATCAATAGCTTAATTAATAAATTATTTCGAAGTTTTCATTCCCGAGCTGACATTCTAGAATATGGATAATTCTGAAGATCCATAGTCGCAAGCTTTCCCGCTCGATTTCCCATAATATTTCGTCCATTTCCCAATATGTTTCCACTGAGGTGGGAAGGGTCCCGTTATGTTTTGTGCAAGTGTAACCAATTTGTGGCTAATTAAGAGTAGGTGTAATGAAGAGTCTTCGTTGCTGTTGCACTGCTCAAAATCACCCTTTTAGAACACTGTGCGGGAGAGGGTTGCGGTAGAGTTGACTTGACAGCTAAAAAGGACTTTAAACAGTGGGCCTAGGTTATGTCCCTGTTGAATTGGTTCTGATGCCTTATCGACTATCACGAGGGGTTATGCAATAGGCTGTGCGTACCGAAGGTGCCTTCGTGATCGGGGTAAAAAACGGACTTGGAAAGGAAAGCGGCAAAATAAGATATTTTTAAATTGACCTATTAAAAAGGGGCAAACAGAAATGTCCTGAGTTCTTTGCGGGCAGTGAGTGAGTGGGCTTTTGTTTTACACGTTGACACGAAGTAATTAGTCTAACGGCTTCAAGATGTAGACGAGTTAACGGGGCTTCGTAACGCTACTAGGGGACTGATTGATTCTCTTATTGAATGATCTTGATTACTGAAATTTTACTTAATGATCCAATGAATTAACTAACGAATGAATGTCTGACTCTCGGTCTCTTTATATAAATTGTATTCCGTATCTAAGGGACGTGACTTTGAATTGTCCCTAGGGCAGACCCAGTGTTCTAATTTGTAAGTTACTTCACCCCTTGGGTGGAGTCCCGAAAGCTCTGTGTACCTGCTGTAGCTACATATTTCCCATGTATCAGATTGATCTTAATTATAGGCAATTGCTTTTCTCTTACCGTTCTATGTAAAATTTACCGGTCAAAGTCTGTAATTTGTTCAGCTCGCCTGTTTTCTTCAGTTGAGACCTTTTTGGCTAATAATAGAATTATTTTCCGCACGCGTATGTTTGGGTGTGTTTCCGAGTGAGTCTGACGACCAATTACTTTATATTTAGTAGCGTTACGAAACCCCGCTAACTCATCTACATCTTGCCGCCGTTAGACTGATTACTTCGCGTAAAACAAAAGCTTTCTCACTGACCGCAAAGAACTCAGGACATTTCTGTTTGCCCCTTTTTAATAGGTCAATTTAAATTAACTTATTTTGCCACGTCCCTTTCCAAGTCCGTTTTTTACCCCGATCGCGAAGACACCTTCGGTAAGCACAGCCTAATGCATAATATATATATATATATATATATATATATATATATATATATATATATATATATATATATATATATATATATATGTATATATATATATATATATATATATATATATATATATATATATATATATATATATATATATATATAGTACAAGAGAAAGAGAAAATTGGACGCGAATGAGCAATGAGACAAGAAACCAGAAATTTTTAGAGGCAAGAGAAAAGGGGCATTAGAAGAACACTAGAATCAAAGAGACAGAAGGTTGCAAGCTTAGGGAGATACTGGGTTTGATGGGTTAACACCTTGGGCAAAGTATAGTCATTGTGCCTGGTGGCTTAGCGGTAGAGCATCTGACCGGCAATCAGCAGACCAGAGTTCGAGTCACGACCAGGAATTTTCAATAAACTTTTTTCCCCTGGCGTTATTTCTGTTTTTTCGGTAAAGGACCTCCTTCATTGTGCCACCCACTGCTCTCTTTGATTCTAGCGTTCTTCTAATGTCCTTTCCTCTAAAAAACTCCGGTTTCTTGTCTCATTGCTCATTCGCATCCAATTTTCTCTTTCTCTTGTATTATATGTATATATAGTCAGCTATACAAGGTTTCTTCATCTTTCTTTCTGTATTCAAATTTATTTGAAAGGCAGGAAAGAAAAATATGGCGAAAGCTTTGTGGTGGTTGTTGTTATCACCCGCAGAACTTGTATTTGCTTTCTCTTTGTATATATATATATATATATATATATATATATATATATATATATATATATTCTTTTTTTAATTCGTTTTGGTTCTTTATTTACTACATGTGGCATATTATTTCCTAAATTTACACAAATAGAATTTTTTCTATCTGATCATTCCACCGAGCGTCCATTGGGGCAGTTCCTCGCTGGGCCTATTAAATCCTACAATTTGGGTGTCACAGGCCTACCTACTTTACAACATTAGAGCTACAAATACTCCCGTACCAGTTATGGAGTAACTGAGAAATAATGCATTATAAATAAGTACATACATAGATAGATACATATTAAGTACGTATCTCAGGCAGACCTAATGTCTAAGCGAATTTTAACACTAATATAGGGCATTGGTATTCGTAAGCACTCAACAAAACGGGCCTATTCATTATGCCATGTTCTGCCTTATAATACACAATATGTCGTGGTATGACATTACATTATATCAATACCATATTATATCATTGAGAGAGGACCAATAACTTGAAAGCGAAGCGACAAAAGGGACGGAAAACCACGCGTTCAGACGGGCTGAGTAACGAGAGAGTGCAACGACGTCAGGCAAATTATGGACACTGGCAAAGTTCAAGGTTATTTAAAGAGACATGTATAAAAATAGAATTGTATTTACATAAAAAAATTAATAAGAGATTTGAAGGGTAAAATTACCTCAGAGAATAAACGGGCAAAAATCACATCAATAAACGAAGGGGGGGAGATTAACTCAATTGGGTTACTGAAGGGAGAAGGGGGGTTGGCTTACGGATGTCTTCTGTAGGTGAGGTGAGACCGTTCGGACTTCAGAGTGGGAGGTTGGAGTGATGACGGTTCTTCAATAGCAAGGGGGAAGGGGAACTTCCGGTCCAGGGGAGAGTATTTCGGCTACCCGAAATAAGGGGAGCTTCGAGAGAAGTTGATGAAAGAAGTCGGAAAAATCACTGGGGGCGATCGTTCAGTGGAATTACCTCCTGGCTGGGGCTAATTCCTAAATACACAAAATAGTCCAGCAGTCACTTTGCTTTGTTGCTAGCACTTGACTTGGAACCATGGGAAAATCTTCTTTGTTCTGGCGAGACTTCTCAACTCTGTGTGTCTTCCGGGGAGTCGAGCGTTATTTATATCCGAGGTTCCCCTCGGAGTTGGGGGTTAGCGGGAAACAGCTCTACTCTCGAAGGGCCTCGAATCTTCTGGCAGAGCAATTTTAGCCCGCATAAAGGTGAATCGTGGGGGACTCGATTCGACGCTACCGCTTGTGGAAGGGGACGGGGGGGTAGGCTTACCACTTTAGTCCTAGCCGGGCCTTTTGCTGCACATAGGAGTTCCTTTCTGCTAAGGATCTTCCACGTGGCGATTCCCTCACACAATATATATATTTTATCTTACAATTGGATCTCATCCTCTTTTCTAGTATTATAGAAAGCTAAAATTATGAAATTATATATATATATATATATATTTTTATATATATATATATATATATATATATATATATATATATATATATATATATATATATATATATATATATATATATATATATATATATATATATATATATATATATATATATATATATATATATATATATATATATATATATATATATATATATATATATATATATATATATATATATATATATATATATATATATATATATATATATATATATATATATATATATATATATGGTTTCGCCCCTTAAAAAAGCTATAGAATAATAAGGCGTGTTTATATTTAGACCTCTTTTCTTTCACTACAATACGTCACTGTAATATAACGACTACAATATGATTAGAAAGTATAGGAATCGCAGGTTTTTGAGAAACATGTCTCTGCGATTTCCAGTACGAAAGGCTCTGGCTTCGAGTGCATGTGTCTTAGGGATGCCTGTGTGAAATCAACTTGTGCCATGGTTGACGCTATTTTTTTTAATAAACTTTGAATCGGTCTCCTATGAAGATAACAAAACTAAGGGTCTCGGATACACAAGTGTAGTCTTTAAAGGCGAAAATCCCGACTCATTAGGCAAGGAGCTAATGCCCAAAAGGATAATTGGAAATGCTATCGGCCAGCCTTGTTGATGGGCCATTACGGAGCACTTCAAATTCATGTGTGCCCTCTCTGCCATCTCGTTCGTGCACGGGCAGTACGCCGTGATGCGGAGACGATGCAAACCAACGAGGGCAGACAGTTCCTTGAATAACTCGGATTCGAATTGGGTGCCTCTATCGGTCACTACGTAAAGCGGGACTCCAAATCTGGAAATCCACCCGTCTAGCAAAGCCAACGCGACCGCTGCGGCACTTATATCCAGAATCGGTAGTGCTTCTATCTATCTGGGAGCTTGGTCGATACACGAGAGTAAATAAAGATTGTGCGACGAGTATGATTTTCCAGGCAGTAAACACGGTGGAATTGGTTCAACTATATCAATATGCACCTCTTTGAACCTTGAAGAGGGAATATCAATAGGCACGGTGGGAGATTTCGTGTGGTGACTGATATTGGAAGATTAACATGAAAGGCACTCCCTTGTCCAGGAGCGAATATCCCTATCCATAACAGGCTAGAAATATCGAGATTTGATAGGACGAACTGATGCCTTCAGGGTGTGCCAAATTATGCAATTGACCCAAAATGGCCCTCCTGAACGCTATAGGGACGAACGGCCGTGGCTATCTTGATGTTACTTTACACCATATCTGAATTTCACCTTGAAAATGGAAAGATTGTAATCACGAGCGAAACCCTTTTGTCTCCCCGTCATCATGCTTTGCTGCGACCAAAGCTTGGAGGTCAAATGAGTCCACTTGGAATGAACTGACGTTCCTCGATAGGCAGTCAGCGACTCCGTCGTTCTGACCACGCAGGCAGGTGATGTCGCTAATATTCTCAAAAATAGCCGTCTAAAGGCGTTGCTGTTTTTCCGTTTTTGCATTTAATGGCAACCAAAAGAGCCGATACTAATGGCTTGTGTTTCGTGCACAAATTAAATGTGAGCACCAGACTACAGGTCTTTTGTTCGTGCGAAAAGTTCGCAATCCTACGCTATTATATAAGCACTGTGATCCTTATTTCGCTGCACAAAATTGAATGGTTCACATTAGGGTACGCACCCATGGGCCCTAACAGCTCATTTCCCACCAAAATTACATTATTTATATAATCATAACTTGTACTGTTATTAACATTAGGCATATATGCATCAGACACGGAAGCAGCACTCCATTCAATTGACTCACTACTAGTATTTAAATTAAGCTACTGTGCTCTATAGAATGTCATTAGTTCATCAGCCAGTCTTATAATTGTGCCAAGGTTAGTTCCTTTTGTGTGGTAATTATAGGCGCAAGGTTTCCTGGCAGGGATGGAATAAACTTGCCCAACAAAATCCTCATTAAATTGTGCCTGTAGGGGACATCTTAGTTCCTCCAAATTAGTAGAGGGTCAACCTCAAAGATTAGAGGATGCAATGAGCTTCTCAAAGAGCTCGGGTTTAGTTTTATCGAAGAGACCAATCACTTCAGTCCTTAAAAGCTGGTAGTTTTGGGTAGATATGATCGCTGTCGGAAGATGGTCAACGGTCTCAGGATGAAGTGCATCCAATATATGAAATGCTTTAGTTTCCTCCTTTATTCCTGAAATGTGAAACTAGGCCTCCACTATCTAGCAACAACCTCCAATGCTGTCCCATTAAAGATGGGTGTCTTGATGGTGATAGCTTTTAGGAAGTCCCTCTCTCCTTGTCATGTCTGTCGATGGCTTGATGCGTCCATTTCTTCGTCACCTTCACTGTCTGGCCGAGAAGAGGGTCACCGTTTATGGGGTGTGTGAAATGCCCCGTTACTTGTTTGTTCAAAGGTAACCAATTTGTGTGTAAATATAAGTTGGCGTTATGAAGATTCCTCGTTCTGTTGAACTGCTAAAAATCACCCGTCTAGAGCAGTGTTTCTGTTGTCTCACGTTGTGATCTTTTTGGCTGATGATTATTCTCAGCACACGTATGTTTTTGTGTGTTTTTGCGTGACTCTGACGACCGTGTGCTTTATATTTATTTGATAGATGTACAATGATATATATATATATATATATATATATTTATATATATTGTTTCTTTTTCTAATTCTCTTTGGTTCTTTATTTACTACACGTGGCATATTATTTGATAAATCCACCGAGCATCTATTTGTGGAATTTCTCTCTGGACCTATTAAATCTTGCAATTTTTGTTCTACAGGCCTACCTATTTTACATCAGCTCCACAAGTTGACTCTAACGGTAGAATGGCTGAACTTATGCGACCGCAAAATGGCTGCTATCAGCCACTCAATGCAAGAATAGATCATGCTCACATCACGATCCCTACTAATAAATATTTTCTGGCTTTATCAAACTATATGATTTAATAGTGCGCTTCCAGTGTGTGGGGAGAAATTAGAGTGTCCTTCATTCAGGAAGACTGGAGAACTGAGAGAGATAGATTTTGTGAGCTTTGAGCCACTCAGATATTGGTAGATAGGTGTTCCACCTGCTTTCAGACCATATGGAGGAATTAACCCAGATAAAAAGGCAAATTTTAATGATCTACAACTCCTCTTTAATGAAATATTCATCCGGAAATTCCTCAGCATATTCGCCCATTGTGAATATCGCTATATCATATGAATCACTATTTGTCCCAACATTGACTAAAGATAACAGTCCTCCCCTACTATCAAAACTCAAACTACAACCATCAAAAGCAATAAATATAAGTTCTACAATCACAAACGATCCAACCCCCACATCTGGAAAAGCTCACCAAAGCAAAACGGCTCCAGCATTACAGGAAGCATTCAAATTCAGAACACCAAAACCGACTTACAAAACAAACACTTCTGCCCCAATTGGGAGGATTAAACCATCCAAACAATTTTCGACTACAACCAACACACCAACACATCGCTTGTTACAATGGAACATTCGCGGCTTTAGAGCTAACTACTTGCATCTGCCTCAATAAGACAATGCATAACAATCTTGATATTTTCTTAAAAAATAAATTCCTCTGCCACTTTGACCCGATTAAAAGAGGCAATGCCATATTTATTGAAAAAAGCACGCCTTATACCACAGTGAACTTCAATACAAATACAAATAGCATAGCAATAAGGATACAGTTAACCCCACTGAATAAAATATGGTCCATTTGCCTGTCTCGAAACATCACAATATTATCCGGAGACGTAGAACATCTAACTGATCAGATTCCCCATCCATATTTCATTCGAGCTGACGTTAACAGCCGAAGCCGAGTCTGGGGAGATGAAAAAACCGAGTAGTGGGCGTATCTTCTTGAACCTCATAGAAATAAAAAAACCAAGGAACCATAAATGATGGTAACCTCACCCATTACATTGGACCAGTTTTGCGTGCTGAACACAGTGGTGGTTTTCACTTTGCTCCTGAGGTTCTAGTTTTTGTGTTGCACAGCATGTGTTATAGAGCTAGGTGCATAGGCAGCTCTGTATGAATTGTTACTGTGTAATGTCATCGGGTGACTATTGACTGTGTCTTATGTTTATTTATTTTGTTGCAGATTAACTGAAGGATGCCGGAAAGCTTGCAAGAACCATCCTAACTCGTTCTGCTACTTATGCGGAAAGTACACATCCTCAAAATAGAAGCGCACTATCACAGCTTCAGTAAAACCTCTGTATCGTGCCTACTTTGCCATTAAATTAGGAGATCAGGACAAGCCATGGGCTCCTCACTTTGCCTATGTGAACTGTATTTCTGGGTTCAGCCATTGGATTAAAGGAAAACGTAAGTCAATGCCATTTGGTATACCAATGGTTTGACGGGAACCGAAAAATTACCATGATGACTGCTATTTTTGTATGGTTAAACCGCTGGGGAGGAATGCTAAAAGCATTAAACACATTAAATATCTTGATATTCCATCAGCTATGCGACCTGTAACACACAGTGATGACGGCTCAGTACTAATATGTCCTGAGAATGTGCACCGTAGCAGTCCTAGTAACTCTTCAATTAGTGACCGTGAAGATGTATATGTCGATGAAGAGATTAACCCTACCGGAATCCGTGGGAAAAGCCCTCAGTTATTTGAACAAAGAGAGCTAAATGACCTTGTTCGAGATCTTGGGCTGTTAAAAGAATCTGCACAATTGCTAGGCACAAGGTTAACAGAGAAAAATCTTTTGGGAAGCAGCACACACTTTGCCTGGTATAGGCATCGAGAGCAGGAATTTTTTCGGTCCTTTACTAAGACAGATGACATGGTGTTTTGCCATGATGTTTCAGGTCTTGTGGGACACATGGGCAAGGAATACCATCCTGAAGAATAGAGGCTCTTTATCGACTCCTCTACAAGAAGTCTGAAAGTCGTGCTACTTTTTAATGACAAAAAAGTAGCATCATTGCCTATTGCGCATTCCGTCACCCTAAAAGAAACCTACGATACCATGTCACTTCTTCTTAACAACATACAATATCAGGATCACAACTGGCTTTTTTGTGGTGACCTGAAGGTCCTCAGTATTTTGTTAGGGCTGCAGGGAGGCTACACAAAACATCCATGCTTTTTATGTTTGTGGGAGAGCCGTACAGATTCCGTACACTACCGACAAGTCCAATGGCCACAACGGACGAAATTTGTACCAGGCCACCATAACGTCAAAGCTCTACTACTTGTATCAGCGGAGAGAGTGTTTCTACCTTAACTTTAAATAAAGCTGGGATTGATGAAGAACTTTGTAAAAGCACTTCCGAAAGATGGAGAAGGGTTTAAGTACCTGTCCCACAAATTCCCTTTTGTAAGTGATGCTAAAATGAAAGCTGGCTTATTTGTTGGACCACAGATTCGTGAGCTTCTTTCAGATACCAGCTTTATTGAGGCATTAACACCTCATGAAAGAAGTGCTTAGAATAGTTTTAAGTCACTTGTAACAGGCTTCTTGGGGAAAACAAAAGCCGATGACTACAAGGAAAGAGTTGGGAACATGCTTTAAGCATATGAGACGGCTGGCGTACGGATGATCATAAAAATGCATTTCCTCCATAGCCATCTTGACTACTTTTCTGCCAACTTGGGTGACTTAAGTGAGGAACAGGGGGAGAGGTTCCATCAAGATATATCCGAAATGGAGCACTGCTAGCACATCAATTGAAGCGTCACGATTATGGCTGATTTCTGTTGGTCGCTTCAAAGAAGGCGGGCAATATCTGCTGATACACTGGCGCACAAGAGAAAGTCTCGAACGCGTGCCTTTGAGGGAGAATAACTGGCCTTAACATTCAAATACAATGGTGATTTTTGTAAACAGATATGTACATGCCTGTATGTGTGTAACGTACATTTATCATAATTTTGTTTCTTCTAAATAAAATAAAATGACCTGTCAACCTCTGTTTGCCTTTACTTACCTATATAAATTTACAGGAATTTTACAGACCTGGCCCAGACGCATTTCTGCACGTTAAATCTAAATAATTTAGTGTCGGTTATTACAAAAAAATGAGAGCCTCCCCCAAAATATGAGTATGTTTTCTGGATTTAGCATGCAAAACGTTAATGGGAAATGGTAATGAGGTCTTTGTTGTAAAGAATTTTGGGGGTGATGAAGCCCAGTGTTATCAACAACAAACAAATAGTTTTTCAGCCATAGACCTCTCCCTCATTTCGCAAGCTGCCTCTAGCAATCTCTTCTGGCACACCCACGAAGAGCTGAGTGGTAACTATCACTTCGCTATCATCATTGGGGCCCCACCACGCACCACTCCTATCCATAATAAACATTGGTGCTACAATCGTGCCAACTGGGCAGCATTCACCAAAGTGACAACTACAATCCTAGCCAATCTGTATCACCAACAATTAGCTAAACCTCTAATACCTTTGCCAATATGTTGAAGTTGATCGCACTCAAGTATATTCAACGCAACTCAATAAATAAAAATTGATCCTCTAGTCCATGGTGGAGCAACGATTGCAAGAGAGCAAAACTGCGAACGAAACAGTGCACACAGAAATCTTTGAGTTACAAGATCCAACAATGATTATATAGAATACAAGAGACGATGTGCAATATATAAACGAACATTTGAAAAAGCCTGCTTGGAATCCTAGCAAAAATATGTATCAAACATAACCTTGAAACCCTCAAAGGTAAAGTGCGGCATAAGGTGAGAAAGATGACAGGGAAGCGGTAACACATTACATGATCTGATCTTCAAAGTCCATTATGAAACCATCCGTATACCAGAAGATGTAGCCACTGCAATCGGCAACAATATATGTAAGTGGTATCTCGAAGGGCTCTTCAAACCCAACATTCTTAACAACCAAAACAGAATCAAACAGCTCGGAAATAGATTTCAAAACGGAAACCTATCTTGAATACAATACCCCATTCACGCTAACTAAACTTGAAGCATCACTGTCTAACTGCCTGAACACTGCACCCGGAGAAGACAACATCACCTACCCTCTCCTTCCCAATTTAGATCCCAAAGGCTGAAATACATCTTTTACCAATACAATCATCTCTAGCTCACTGGTTCATTTCCTGACGAATGGTGCTTAGCATTATTACTACCTTTCTTAAAACCAAAAATGACCCAGCCCTTCGGACCAATTACAGACCAATCGCATTCACATTTTGCCTATGCAAGTTGTTTAAGAGTGTAGGGGAATGGTCATTCTCTCCCCCCCGTTCACTCTTAGGGCAGTCACAAGGCGGTTACCGCAAAGACATCCGTCTAAGGCATCGGCGGGTTCAGTGCTTAACCGCAGTGTAGCAAAACTCGGTGCCATGAAAGACCCTAAAGGTCAAAATGTAAGATCTCCCCCAGGAGAGTGAGATCCAGTTTCACGTCGAATAAGAAATTGGAGACGGTTTTCTCCCAATCTCGAAGGCTAACGAGGAGCCGATGTTTGACTTCATGGGAAAAACCGTTGGCCAAAAGAACTCTCCGGAGCCCGTCCTCAAGCCCCTCCCCCTCCCTTACCACACCCCCAGTGGGGTGACGAGGTATAAATGAGGAACTCTGAGGAAAATCGAGGTAGTATACGTCAGTCTCTAGGTGACGAAGTCTTCGGATCAAACCGAACTACCAAGACTAGAGAGGTAGTGTACTTGGCTCGACAGACCAAGAAGTACCCTGCAAGAGAGGCAGGGCTACCTACCTTAAGGGGCTAAGAAGAAGCTCATCCTCGGGCTAAGTCCCGGGTTATCAAACCCAATGATAAGTTAACTTTGTTAAGTTTAACATACTCTCGCCAGAGAGACTCCTCATATCCTGGTGCACCTTAAACACCAGGGGTATTCCTCGTTATTGAGGAATTAAGAAAAGAAGAAGGAAAAGTCTCCCGTCTCGAGCCCGTTACTCGGTGGCCACACCGAACTTTAAGTAACTTATTCTCGCCAGAGAAACCCCCCTCCGTTATCCTCGCCCTTGAAGAAGGCCCTCCCTGAGTTCAGTCCTCGTCCATAAGGTAATAAGTAACGAAGGAGAAAAGCTCCTCCTCGAGCTCGTTACTCGGTGGTCACACCGCACTCCAAGTTAACTTGATTTAAGAACCAAGTTCGACTCACTCTCGCCAGAGAGACCACGAATGCCTAGGTGTTGCATAAAGCACCGCATTGGTTCTCGTCCTTGAAGAACCCTCCCTCCCGGAAGAACGTGTAGACCCCCCCAGCTGCCACCCTCGCCAAAACAACCGTGTGATCTTGCTCATCTACTTCTGGCCGGCGGCACGCGACGAGAGTAAATAACATTTCTGAGGCCTTTAAACTCCACATGAGTCCGTAAGCCCAATTCTTATATTATTGTTGTGTGTAGAGAAAACGTTAACCAATTTCGGTGGGTAAACTAATTTAATTAATTCTTGTTTATAATAATATTTAGAGTATTGCTGTAGTTAATGTCTTAATGTTATGTATTCATTTGATAAAGGTAAAATATAAGTTTATTTTGGGATTAATGTTCGTTTCTCTTATATATCCTTACGTGTTTCAGAACGGCTCTGTTCTTTAAGATATTCCGATATCTAAATATATTAGACACAATTAGCACTCTTAGAGATAGAATAGAACAAACAGGGGGGAATTCTACGACATAAATAAAAGTGGTGTCAGGTTTGTAGGTTGTTATTAGAAATAACCCAGCAGTGTCAAATTAAGAAAGAGCTAACACGTAAAGGAATATCATATCAGGAGTAAGAAAATAATTGACGATAGGAAGATTGGTAGAGTTAGGGGTGGTAACACTCTGAAGGTAATTGGTAGGCCAAGTGGTAAATTTGTTTTCGGGAGTGGTATTTCAATCACCATAGTAGTGGGATTAAGGGTAAGTTATGCTGAGCGCTACCTGGTGAGTAGGGGCATAATTACCTGAGAGTATAGTAAGGAAAATTCGACGGACCCACACAAAATGGATCCGGTCGAAAGATTTTACTAACAAGCCAAAATTCTGGGATTTGAAGGCGAGGATATGGATGCCTACATCCTTGAAGAATTGATAATACAAAGAGAAGAAGAAGAATAAATAATAGAGTTTGATAGAAAAAGGGAAAATATAGAAATACGGATGAACCGGAAAAGTAAAGAATCCCGAATACAGTGGAAAATAGAAATAGAGGAAAGAAGAATGCTGAGAGGAAGTAAACTCAGCGAAAAAATAATACTGTTGAAAAAGAGAAGCACAAGAATTCGGAATAAGGATAGAAAGGAAAGATGAGTAAAGGAGAATAAAGATAAAACGAGATGATGATGAAAGAAAAATAAAGATAAACCTGGAAGATGAAGAAAGAAGAACCCGACGGGAAAACGAAATAGCGAAAGCAGAACAAGAGGCTGAGGAAAGGAGAAGGAAGAGGAAAAAAGAACGTGCTCAAGCTGAAAAAGAAGAGAGAGAAGAAAAGGAAAGATTGCTCGCACTCGAAAGAGCACCTATCGAGAATCTCATAGAGGCCGAGGAAGTTGTAGCCCGGCCTGGACCTAAGAAAGGACCATGGAGGGAAACCCAGCCAAATGGGGTAACGATGGAAGAAGTAGGAAGCGGGAATGAGGTACCAGCATGTGTACCTAAGGAAGAACCTACGAGGAGAACCCAGCCAAATGGGGTTATCAGGGAAGAAGTAGGAGGTAGGGTAGAGGTACGAGCAGGTGTAACTGAGGAACTACCTGCTAAGAGAAGTGAGTCAAATGAGTTGTCAAGTACAGAGGAAAGAGGTGCTATTGCAATACACCCAGGTAAGACTAGTCAAATGGTAGACGCGGATGAATATATCCTACCCCCAGTATTCCCCTCCCCGAACGGTACGTACACGGAGTTACCGCTAAATCGCAAAGTCGTAGTGAGCGCCACGCCCATTAACGACCTCGCAGGGAAAAGTTTTCTCGATCCCCAAAGATCGAACCCAGACACGATCTTCCCGTGTACCTGGTTAGAGGAGAGCTATGGGCCTTAAGTTCTCATCAATTATGCACCACTGCAAAAGGCCGCTGTAGCCTTAATGTTCAATTTAAAGGTAGTCAAGTACCATAATATGGGCAATTCGAGTAGGTTGAAATACCGCTACCATTTAGTAACATACTGGGGTAGACTCAATAACCCGAACGGCCGACTCAGGCGCGGTAAAGTATTGGTCTTAGAGCACCATTTTAGGATCAGCTACATCAAAGGAGCCGATAAAATACAGCTGCTCGAAGGCCGAGACGAAATACCATTGAGGGTTATTTTAGCACCTAATGAGCGAGAAACCATGTTTTCATTTGTTGTACGTGTTAATATTTATCGGTAGGATTTAAGTTCTCAAAAACTTAGAAAGGTAAGGAAGTAGCTTGTTTTGTTGTTTTTTTTGTGGGTAATCGACGAATTAAGGTTTTTTAATTTTATGTAAAATTGTAAATCGAGTATGTCTAGTTCGACACATTGCCTGTGTAAACGCGCGCGAGGGCGTACATGTGTAAGGAAACTTAATGTATGAGAGGGCTCAAGAAATACAACTTTGCTAATCTCGACTTGGTTGATTAAGTTGTTTTAAGTTCCCGGAAGCATCCCCCCTCCCCATTAAGTTCTTCGATGGAAGGTGTTGTAGGGGAATGGTCATTTCCTCCCCCCCCCCTCCCCCCCCGTTCACTCTTGGTGCAGTCACAAGGCAGTTACCGCAAAGACATCCGTCGAAGGCATCGGGGGGTTCAGTGCTTAACCGCAGTGTGACACAACTCGGTGCCATGAAAGACCCTAAAGGTCAAAATGTAAGATCTCCCCCAGGAGAGTGAGATCCAGTTTCACGTCGAATAAGAAATTGGAGACGGGTTTCCCCAATCTCTAAGGCTAACGAGGAGCCGATGTTTGACTCCATGGGAAAAACCGTTGGCCAAAAGAACTCTCCGGAGCCCGTCCTCAAGCCCCTTCCCCCTTACCACTCCCCCAATGGGGTGACGAGGTATAAATGAGGAACTCTGAGGAAAATCGAGGTAGTATACTTCAGTCTCTAGGTGACGAAGTCTTCGGATCAAACCGAACTACCAAGACTAGAGAGGTTGTTTACTTGGCTCGACAGACCAAGAAGTACCCTGCAAGAGAGGCAGGACTACCTACCTTAAGGGGCTAAGAAGAAGCTCATCCTCGGGCTAAGTCCCGGGTTATCAAACCCAATGATAAGTTAACTTTGTTAAGTTTAACTTACCTTCGCCGGAGAGACTCCTCATATCCTGGTGCACCTTAAACACCAGGGGTATTCCTCGTCCTTGAAGAATTAAGAAAAGAAGAAGGAAAAGTCTCCCCCCCCCCCGAGCCCGTTACTCGGTGGCCACACCGAACTTTAAGTAACTTTTTCTCGCCAGAGAAACCCCCCTCCGTTATTCTCGCCCTTGAAGACGGCCCTCCCCGAGTTCAGTCCTCGTCCATAAGGAAATAAGTAACGAAGGAGAAAAGCTCCTCCTCGAGCTCGTTACTCGGTGGTCACACCGCACTCCAAGTTAACTTGATTTAAGAACCAAGTTCGACTCACTCTCGCCAGAGAGACGACGACTGCCTAGTTGTTGCATAAAGCACCGTATTGGTTCTCGTCCTTAAAGAACTTCCCCCACCGGAAGAACGTGTGGACCCCCCAGCTGCCACCCTCGCCAAAACAACCGTGTGATCTCGCGTATCTACATCTGGCCGGCGGCACGCGACGAGAGTAAATAACATTTCTGAGGCCTTTAAACTCCACATGAGTCCGTAAGCCCAATTCTTATATTATTGTTGTGTGTAGAGAAAACGTTAACCAATTTCGGTGGGTAAACTAATTTAATTAATTCTTGTTTATAATAATATTTAGAGTATTGCTGTAGTTAATGTCTAAATGTTATGTATTCATTTGATAAAGGTTAAATATAAGTTTATTTTGGGATTAATGTTCGTTTCTCTTATATATCCTTACGTGTTTCAAAACGGCTCTGTTTTGTAAGATATTCCGATATTTAAATATATTAGACACACTTAGCACTCTTAGATATAGAATAGAACAAAAAGGGGGGGAATTCTACGACAGAGAGGATAAAATAGAAATTCGAGTCGTGGAATATGATATCAACAAATTAATATGGCTATCGCAAGAATAGATCAACCCTAGACCCACTCACCAACCTGGAGCATGACATAGCCCAGTCCTTCGTGGAAGCAGGTTTCCTTACCGCAGTCTTCTTCGATCGATCAAAAGCATATGACACGGTGTGGCAATGACTCTTTCTTCATGAATTACACCAGATGGAATTTTGAGGACCACTGCCAATCTTCTTCTAAAGTTTCCTCTGTAACAAACGATTCTCAGTGTACATTCTGGGAGCACGCAGCCCTACCCCGCAACAACATCAACGCGTACCTCAAGGTAGCATCATTATCACAACCCTTTTCATATTAGGCATATACAGGCTAGCTTTCCATGACTCACCATCACTCAAATGCTCCCTTTATATTGATGACTTCGCTATCTGGTATAGTGGTTCGAAACCGCTAGAAGTCTCCCATCAAATGCACACAGCCATTAATTTAATAACAAATTACCCTATTAGAAATGGCTTCACGATCTCAGAGGAAAAAACATTACAGCTGACATTCACAAGGAAACGACCAATCCCAATAATTTTACTATCCATTTTAGGGATACCCATATCTCAACCTATTAAATAAATATCTTGGCAGCACTGAGGCGCTGACCAAAGATCTATTCTCCACAAACACCAAATGCTTCTGCTCACCAAATTAGACTACAGGTGACATCTTTATGGAGCAGCAACAACTAGCACGTTGAAAAGACTGGACCCTCTCCATCATCAAGGGTTAAGAGCTGCTACCGGGGCCTTCAAAAGCTTCCCAGTCATCTCATTATGTACTGAAACAGGTTGACCACCTTTACTCTTTCGCAGGTATGAGTATGCTTTGCGTTATTACATACACTGCCATCGAAAAATCACCAAACTCCTTCGAACTATCCAAAATGCACAACCACCAGAAGCTAATAGGCCCAGCACATATTACACCTACACGAGACACATCAGTAAGATACTAGAGGAACTACAATTGCCACAGATAAACAACCTCTCAGAAGACTACATCGCAACCCCTCCCTGGAAACATACAAACCTAAAGGTATGTCTACCAAAAAAAACACTCCAAATCATCAATTCCCACCTCAGTAACGGCACAGCGTTGACCACCGCCTACAGCATTCAAAAGACATAGATGGCTACACTGACGGCTCAAAATCAGAAGAAGGAGTAGGCTGGGTAGCTGTGTTCGGGGTAAAATAAGCATAACACGGCTAGCACCACCAGAATCAGGCCTTTCACCGGAACTAACTGCAATCCATATAGCCATTAAGGAAATAACTTAAATAAACCCCAGTAATTATACAATATACTCGGAATCTGTAAGTGCACTTCTCTCATTCACAGCCAAAAAAGACAATCTATAATATTTGGCATCATAGATGAGACAAGAGACTCCCGTAATAACATCCAAATCTTCTGCTGTCCCGGTCATGTTGGTATCGGGAGAAACAAGGAGGCAGAGAGGGCAGCCAAAGAAGCGGCCTCCAACATTCATATCAATTCCAAAAAAACTCATCACAAAGACTTATCAAACCTAGCAAAAAAGCGCATACGAACGATGTGGAAAACGACCTGGCAGAGAAATGGCCACCCGCACCTGAAAAATATTAAGAAAAAACCCCTCAAATGGTAGTTATCATTTCACAAGACAAGGGAAGATGAGGTAGTAATAGCAAGATTACGTTTTGGCCACACGAATATAACCCATAGTTTCCGGTTCTCAAATTCTCAACTCCTTCACTGTAACTAGTGCAACCCTCAATTAACAATGAAATATATATTAATAGACTGCCCCCTTTAGAACCAACATAGAAGCAGATTTCTCGAACCCATCAACGTTAGAGAAAATCCTTCAAGACAACAGAATCAAAATAGAAAACCTTATAAAATGTCTGAGATTAACAAATTTCTATGTTAGAATATAAGAAACAAGAAAATTAAAAAAAACAATAGACCCATACGATAGTGTAGGTGGGCTCAAAGCTATTTAAAAATAACTAAAATCACCCAGGAGAGACCCATTTAGGAACAAGTCAGGGTCAGAGGGGATGGGGTATATGGCGGCAGAAATGACGCCATATGACACCACATAAGAAAACCAAAACTTGCGCACTTCTCTTTGAGCCGACGCTCCTGAGTTGTCATCTGACCCGCACAAAATGAGGCCAATCGTTGACTATGTCTAGCCATTCCCCGTAAGGGAAACGGCGGTTTGCTTTCCTGGACGCCGTGCTGACGAGACTCAGCGCCCCGTTCGCCCCTAGCTTAGCTGTTTCTTCTTCTTTCTGATAGACAGTGTTTTTTACCCTATTTTCTCACTTTCCCTACAACATCCTCCAGAACTTTCTCTGGTCGGCCTTTAATTTCACAGGGTAGACGCAGACCAGCCTTCTCTGACCCGAACAACCCGGATTGGGGATGATTGGGTTGGCGAAAACGCCCCCTCGCCCCTGAGCTCAAGTTTTGTGTAATGGGTTTTTAACAAGCTGCTTTATCTCCACCCACACCTTTCACACATACCCTTCCTTTCTCTCTTTTTCACACTCTATAAATTTTACGCCGTACCTAAGGTGGAGCCGCCATGCCGAATAGAGTCAGAATGCCCGATAATATAAACGAAAAAAAAAACCCCTTCACTTCTTTACCACCGGCGGAGTCGCTCTCGGGTAGCGCCACGCAAAAAAAAGAGGTCTCACATTCCCTTGCATTCTTAGGTGTCCCTCCAAATTTCTCTGACCGGAGAAGAGTCTTAATCCTCACTTAGGCATACGGGTGCGGTGCGCTCTTTCTCTGGAGTTAACCTTGGGCAACTACATCTTACCAGTAGTCCCCGCTTTACATTCACAATGGATATCAAAGAAAGCACGCCAACGGCCCATAATTGACAGCTACCATTGGGAGCGTCTCGATAAGGCCAACCCACTTAGGGACGCAAGAAGTGACAAAGCCTGTCGGCCCATGACCTCTAAAGTGCTGCTGGCGTGTATTTTAGGGATACAGGGTGGTCACTGTACGTGCTCCCCTCTCTTCCCTGACGGATGCCGGTTCGCCGGCCAAAGACGAGACAAAAGGAATTCGTGATGTCTTGGAGGGATAGCCACATGGTCTCTGAGGTGAGCCAGCTCCAGATAGTAGGATCTTTTATGGAGTTGAACCCTGGCTCAGTGCCTAGCAGAGAAGCCGAGTCCAACCGTGTGCAAGCTTCTTTTTAGGCGGCTCATGTCCCCGAGGATTCACAACAAGAAGAGAGATCTCCTACTCCGACTGGTGCCCATTTGACAGACAGGATCTTTCCTTTTTGAGAAGAGGATCTTGTTGAGGTCACTGCATCGGGCCTCGGAACTACTTCCGGCAAGAGAGAGCGGGTTCATTTTCTACCTTTCTCTCCTAAGAGGAAAAGACAGGAAGACAACCAAAGAGACCCAAGGCTCCTCTCCCTCCGCGGGAGCCACAGGGACGGAGTGGTCTGCTGCCGTTATGGAACTCCGCAAGGGGCGGGGCGCGGCGATTTGCCTTCCTGGCCGAAGTGCTGACGGGACTCAGCGCCATGTCTGGCCCCAGTTTAGTCTCTTCAACCTCTTTCAGACACCCTGTGTTTCTACCCTAATTCCTCACTACATAGAGTCAAGGTCCCCAAGGTAGTGTCTGCAACTAGTTAATCAAGGAAACATGATTTGAGAAGAGCATACTTTGCAGAGCTTAGTGCTGGATTGACTGGTGCGAGGCTAGAAGTGTGCCAGGATGTTGAAGATTCGTGGAATTGATTTAAAACTACGTTCCTGAGTCTTCAATCAGGTTTCACTTCTTTGAAAACCTTCGTCGGTCTTTCGTTCAACCTAAGTGGCTTAATCAAGAAATTCGTCAACTGCTGAGGGAGAAAAGAACGGTATACCGGCAGTCAAAGATCTCTGGTGACTTTGACGAGTAACGTAGGCTAGCTAGGAGAGTGAAGTCCAGTATAAGAACGGCAAAGCGTGCCGAGGAGCTTCGAGTGGAGAGACTTTGCAAGGAGAATCCCAAGGAAGTCTTTGGTTATGTAAATAGCCGTAAACCAGTCCATCGAAAAATTGGCCCTTTAGTGAAAGAGCAGGGGGAATTGAAGCACTTAGATGTAGAAAATGCTAACCTCCTTAACGACTACTTCTCTTCAGTGTTTACTGAAGAGTGTAGTCCCATCCCACAGCCCAAGGATTCTTACTTGGGGAAAAAGCTGGAGGAAATGGACTTCACCCAAGAAGAAATAGAAAAAGATCACTGATCTAAAGACGAATAAGTCCCCTAGTCCAGACAGGTTTCTACCTAAAGTGGTGAAAGAAGTTCGCGATGAAGTGTCACAACATCTGAGCACAATCTTCAACATGTCAATTCCAACCGGATGCTTTCCTAGAGACTGGCATGAAGCGGAGGTTTCTCCTATCTTTAAGAAAGGAGACTCTAGCCAGCCATCGAACTACCTACCTATTAGCTTAACCTCAATAGTCGGTAAAATCTTGGAAAGCATCTTCGTGGACAAAATTACGTCATATGTAGAGTCCAACTTGCGATTGAGGATTTTCCAGCATAGGGTCCAAAGGCACCTGTCATGCCTAACGAATCTTGTAGAATTCTTCCACTTCTTTTTGAGTGAGAACGACCGGGATAAGGCGGTGGATGCTATCTACTTAGACTTTCAAAAGGCCTTCGATAAGGTACCACACCGCCGCCTCCTGCGGAAAGTGCGTGCGCTGGAAGTAGACGGAAATGTAGCAAGTTGGATAGAGAACTGGCTAAACGGCAGCCGGCAACGGGTAGTTTTGAATGGACAGGCTTCTGAGTGCGTGCCCGTTACTAGCAGTGTTCCTCAACGTTCTGTCCTGGGACTACTACTATTGATCATCTACGTCAACGACATGGACGGTGACATGATTGCGAAGATTTCTAAATTTTTCGATGATACCAAGCTTGGTATGAACGTCGCAAAGGAAGCAAATACTGCCTCCCTTCAATATGACCTTCGGAAAAGTGGAAAGTGGTCGGACACGTGGCAAATGCAATTTAACGTGAAAAAATGCAAAGTGATGCATATCGGCCACCGAAACCCCCAATCTCAGTATATACTTAAGGGCACTGGTATTGAATCCACTGACACTGAGAAGGACTTGGGTGTAACAATCACTAGTGACCTCAAGTTCTCTAAACAGTGCATTGAGGCTAGGATACATAAAGCGCCAGTTTGGATGTCGGAACAAGGAGATAGTACTGTTCTTGTACAACTCACTTGTCCGATCGCACCTGGAGTATGCCGTACAATTTTGGAGTCCTTCATTTCGAAAGGATATTGTGAGATTGGAACGTGTGCAAGCCAGGGCAACCAAACTAATTCCCTCTATTAACCACACAAGTTACGATGATAGATTAAGGGAATTAGATCTGTTCTCGTTGGAAACCCGGAGACTGCGTGGTCAGCTTATCGAAGTGTTTAAAATACTTCGAGGCATCAATAATTTAGACTACACGGATATTTTCCATTTAGTGAAGGCGAAACGAGAAATCACGGCTACAAACCTAAACTGAAGCGTTACAACCGCATTCTGGGTGGTATATTTTTCGCATACATCATCTGCCGTAGCTGTAACGCACTTCCAGTGGAAGTTGTCAACAGCAATTTTGTTGATCAGTTCAAGTCAAGACTGCGCAAAGTCTTGAAAAGTGGCCGTTTGGGCACGGAAGCCATTGATCAGAACTGTACCTGCTCAACTATTAGTCAAAGGTACCCTCTTTGAATGGATCGTAAGGTCAGCTTATCAGGGATTTAAAATACTTCGAAGCTTCGATAATTTAGACTACACGGATATTTTCCATTTAGTGAAGGAGGAACGAGAAATCATGGCACCAAATCTAAACTGAAGCGTTACATCTGAAGGTCCATCCTGTACTAACCCCGTCACAGAACGGGCTATTCGTGGGGTAATTAGTGTATGCATCCCGTATAATAAATAGGGTCACCATGCCCAATGATGAAGACCTGTAAACTCGAGGAAGCCGTCCTCGGGCAGCTCCACCGAAATAATGGAGGTTCCCCACCCCTTGTGTTTTCGCAGGGGACCGTACAAACTTTGCAAGCGGAAAGGAGGCTTACTTCTCTCCTTGCCTATGGGTGTAGAGGACTTCCCCTCACATCATTATCTGGTCTCGCCCTTGTGCGACTTCCTTTTACGAGCGGCGGCATCCCATTTACTTTCTAAGAGGGTTGCTAAGAAAGACAGGCGGTGGATAATTGACCAAGGCAGAGAGGGCCCGTCGGCCCCTTCACTCTAAAGACCTGCGTGCTAAAAAATTGAGCTTAGACGGCGTCACCGTACGTGCGCCTCTCTATTCCCCGACCAAAGACATATAAGCAGTGGTACCTGTGATGTACCTGGAGAGGATAGCCATATGGAGGCCCCACGTGAGATGGACATGGTCCCTGAGGCAACCCAACCCTAGACGATAGGACCTTCCATGGGGACCAACCTGGGCTCGGTGCCAAGCACCGAACCTGAGTCCAACCCTGTGCAACGTCACTCTTAGACGGCTCGGGTCTCCAAGGCTTGAGAAGAAGAGGAGGGATCTCCTCCAGCTGGTGCCCCTGGCAGAGGCAAGACCTTTTCCATTTTGCAGAAGGATCTGGCTGAGGCCGGTCCATCTGGCCTGCGGTATCCTACCGTTAGAAGGGAGAAGCGGGTTGATTCCCTGCCCCCCCCCCCCTCCTCTCCTAAAAAGAAAGAAAACAAGAAAAAGACGAAGATAACTCGGGGCTCTTCTCCTCCCGCTGGGGCTGCGGGGACGGACGGGCTCACGGCCGTTTCGGTAAGCAACTAGAACAAGATCGCTACGTCCGGCCCCAATGCTCTCCCGTTGAGGAGTCCCAGACAAAGACCATAACTGCGCAGAGCGGAGTTCTGGTCAGAGGCTACCTGGCGTTGTCGAGCCTGGTGAATTCAAGCGTTTCCACCTTATTCGCTCCACTTATGGCATTATGTTGGCTAAGGGTTAGATGATCTATCAGAGGAGAGCTCTAGCATGTGTGAATGGTAAAGGGCCGAAAGTGACTCGTTTCTCGGAAGTGACCTATTTGGAGAATGCGTCGAATTACTTCGAGGAGACCATGATTAGTTGCCTTCGACAATTGATCGCACGTATGTGAGTGTGAAGCCGCACTCTACAATGAACTTCAGGGAAGAAGTATTTTAGGCGAGGAAAATTGTGGACTACTCTTCTCCTCCCGCTGGGGCTGCGGGGACGGACGGGCTCACGGCCGTTTCGGTAAGCAACTAGAACAAGATCGCTACGTCCGGCCCTAATGCTCTCCCGTTGAGGAGTCCCAGACAAAGACCATAACTGCGCAGAGCGGAGTTCTGGTCAGAGGCTACCTGGCGTTGTCGAGCCTGGTGAATTCAAGCGTTTCCACCTTATTCGCTCCACTAATGGCATTATGTTGGCTAAGGGTTAGATGATCTATCAGAGGAGAGCTCTAGCATGTGTGAATGGTAAAGGGCCGAAGGTGACTCGTTTCTCGGAAGTGACCTATTTGGAGAATGCGTCGAATTACTTCGAGGAGACCATGATTAGTTGCCTTCGACAATTGATCGCACGTATGTGAGTGTGAAGCCGCACTCTACAATGAACTTCAGGGAAGAAGTATTTTAGGCGAGGAAAATCGTGGACTACTCTTTAGATGACATTACTTTAGAGCTGGCCGGTAATAGGGCCTTCAAGGTCGAGCGTGTAATGTGAAAACAGGGAAGGGCCTCGAGACCCACCGCTACACTCTTTATTACCGTTCGACTGGGAAAAGCTTCCTGAGTTGGTGCGTGCTGGTTGGTATTGGTACCGCGTGAAAGCAGTCGTGCTACTGCCGCGGAGATGCTATTACTCTCACCGCTTTGTCCATTCTACTGGCTCCCATGGCCTTGCAAATTCGAGGCTACCCAAAGACTGTGTAAATTGCTTCAAGGCCGCACACCATAGGTCCAAATCGTGTGTGGTCAAGTGTGTCAATTGTGGAGATCTGAGCCCAGCTTCTTTGAAGCAATGTGGTGCGTAGCTCCTTGAGAATGCAATTCTGGCTGTTCAAGCTCAGGATCCTCTGTCATTTCGCGAGGCTAAAACTTGCCCTGGCCCACCCGTCACTGCCCCGGACGTCCTATGGCTCAATGTTGGGAAAGACAACTTCTGCTCCTCGCCCCTCCAGGCCTACGAGCAGGGTCGTTTCCGCGCCCATTCGGAACTCATCTGCGGATTTTACCCACCCCAAGCGCTACCCTCGTAAAGGTGGCGACACCAAGGGTATCACACCCAGCCCTTTCTAAAACCAAGGATCCCCTTAATTTTTCCAGTGTGACCGCGCGACCCCACAGAGTCGTTAGACTCACACGAGGCAACACCCCTGAAGACGGTCGTGAGGCTATCTTCCGTGGTTCTTAAACCTGCCCCTCAAAAGTAGGACTGCATTAAAGGAGCTTCTGCTCCTTCGCCCACCCCCTGTGGTAGGCTGTGTTGGTCGGAGACTGTGGATCCTCCAAAAGAGGTCCCCAGACCTCCGAAGCCGCTCCGTTCCCCTAAGGTTTCGAGGCGGATGGAGCAAAAGACTCGCGTGGCAAAACCACCCTCCCCCGATAAGTCCTCGAATGCGACAGCGCTTTCAGCGTATTGTCTGGCCAACAGCGCCTCGAATTTTGCCTTCTGGAAGCGTATGGCCTTTCTCGTGAGGGTTTTCTCTTCGAAGACGGCCCCCGCATTTCCTCCGAGCTAGCACTGGAGGGCATATTCCTTCAATTAAATTGCCGCGGCGATTGGGCCAACTAGGAGGAGTTGTGGAGGCTCGTCTCGTCCGGTTCCCCGTTAGCTATCTTTTTTACAGGAGACCATACCTGGCGCGTACCCTTGCCCAACCTCCTAAGGTATAATTGTTTTGTGACCCGACCACCAAGGAATCTGGGCCGGCGGAAGGACGTGCGATTTACATCTGGCACGATGACTCCGTTCTTCTGTTCGCTTTAGATACCACCTTCTAACCAGTAGTTGTATATCTGCATCGAGATAAAAGCTATACTATTATTTCAGCGTACATTCCACCGTCAGCTGACTTCGACGCAGGGAGCTTCCGCCAAGTCGTGGCAAGGTTTCCGAGGCCCTTTCTCTTTCTCTGAAATCTGAACGGTAGAGACTACTCGATTAATCCCAGGGGAAAAGACTTTGCCGTCCTGATAGAATACATGGAGTTAAGTGTCCTAAATGTGAATGAGTTTACCCATCACTGCCTGTGATTTTTTTTTTTAAGTGCTCATCTGGCGACTGCCTAATGGGCATTAGTTACCGTATTTAACATTGCCAAAAATTAGGCAACTTTAAAATAGGATGCTAAAAAAACAAATAAAAAAAACAATAAATAAAAACGCAACTATTTAAATAAAGGTAAGAAGGCCAGCCTCCTCCAAAATGTCTAAAAATCCACAGGTCGGTGTGCACAAACCCGTACTGAGTACAAGGGACAGCCGGTAGCAACCCCGCCCATCCCGGTACCAGGAAAGGTAACGTGCGCGGAGATTGACCGGAATGGGAGATTCAACAAGAATGTTCCGAACAGTCTGGGAGACAACGTAGTCTTCATAGTAAGGCGCAAGCGAGCGCTCCATCAAATGCCGGAGCGTTCGTTGAGTGTGTCCAATTCAGAGACGAAAGAAAGGAACCTAAAGCTATCGCGTCATTCGGGGCTAGGCCCATGAGTACAGTCGCGGGGCAATGGAACGCAACTTTAGGTTCTCTTCGACCGTCTCCCATCTTTTTTGACAAGCATCCCGAAGAGCTGCCCGTATTCCTGCCATGTACTCGGGGAGAGGAAGAGCGAAAGGTGGTCAGGTCGCAGAGTCCTCGCGGACTCTTTAGCGCCATCATCGGCGCGTTCATTTACTTCAATTCTTACATGTCCAGGAACCCAGCAGAAGGTAATCTCGACATCCGCCGGGGTTGCCAAAGCCGTGGTGTCACGGATATCGCAAACTATTGGATGCGGAGATTTCAATGCCCTGAGAGCATTCAGGGCGCTTTGTGAGTCGCTATAGATCACAATCCTGTCTCCAAAACGGGCACGTCGCGTAATCTCCCGTACCGAGTGGTGTTTTGCCACCAGCTCGGCCGGGAAGACAGACACAGCACCTGGCAGAGCCTCGCTGACTTCAAACAGAGGGGGTACGGCGTGGAAGCCGATCCTCTCTTGGGACTTGGAGTCATCCGTATACACTGACACGGTTCCAGTGTGACATGATGTGTGCTCCAAAAAGGTCGAACGCAATACTCCCGGCGCCGTACAAGCTTTGGGAGCAGAGGCGTAACGAAAAATAGCCAAATGTGGTACCCTCCAGGGTGGCGTCCTGGGCATAACCAAGGGCGCCACAGGCCCGAGAGCTATACCTAGCTCTCGAAGGAGTTTCCTGGCCCTAAACCCAAAGGCCTTAGGGTATGACTGGGGTCTCTCTGCGGCATAGACACCGTCTAAATCAGCTGCGGATGCATTAAGAGCTGGTGTCGATTGAGGGAGGTGCCGGGCTCGCGCGTGCAGGCAAATAATGCACTTCACACGACCTAGAGCAAGTGGCATCTCCCCAGCATCGACTATTAGCCTCTCAATGGGAAAGTGTGGAAGGCACCAGTCGTCAGGCGAAGGCCGGTGTGGTGGATCAAGTTCAACTTCCGCAATACACACTCGGCTGTCGATGCATAAAACACGCATCCGTAGTCTTTCTTCGAACGAAAAAAGAATCGATAAAAAAGTAAGGCAGTAGCCCAATCAGCCTTTCAAGCGCTGAACGTCACAGAACGATTAATATCCATGGCGCGGGTACAAGAAACCCCAAGGCTGAGAATATGAGTCTCCCAGGTGTGGCGTAAGTCAAATACAAGACCAAGGAAATGGAGCGATTAAACTACTTCCAAGCGTACCTCATTAATAAACGAGTCTGGGTGTGGGTGGCACCGTGGATGGCGGCAGAAGTGCACCACCTTAGTCTTGGCCAAGGAAAACCAAAACCTGTGCGCTGGCATAGCGAGAGACGCGGTTCAATGCCTGTTGGAGTCGACGCTCCAGAGTTGCTATCGGGGCCGTGCCAAAAGAGATCGAAAGGTCGTCCACGTAGAGCTCAAGGCAAAGAATGTGACACTGAGGAAACTTCACTGCGGGATACCCTCTCTCTGCTACATGGAGCCGGAGAGAGCTCCCTTCACCAGTACGCGGAATTGACGATCTCGCAAAAATTTAGATATAGAGATTGCGAGGCGTCTCCTCGCACCCATTGTGTGGAAAGTCTACACGATACCGTATCGCCATTCAGTATCATAGGCCTTCTCCAGATCGAAAAACATCGCGGCGTAGTGCTGTTTACGAAGGAAGGCCTCACAGGCGGCATTTTCCAGTCGGTGCAGAGCATGCTACGTGGAGTAAAACTTGTGAAAGTCTCACTGTGCAGAAGACAAATGGCCTCTGCTATCTAGAAAAAAGGCTAATCTAACATTTACAATTTCTCCATCAACTTGCACACATGGAGCGTCATCCTCAACAGGCATTAAACCACGTCTCTTGTTACGCTAAAGTGCCCAGCGCCGGAGTATTGCGTTCGGCCTTTTTGGAACACAATTCGTGTCACGCTGAAACCGCTGGAACCACGATGGGGTATATGGATGGCTCCGACTCCCAAGAGAGGGTCGGTTTCCACGGCGTATCCCCTCTGTGTGAAGTAAGCGGGCCTCTGCCAGGCGCTGCGTCCGTCTTTACGGCCGAGCTGGTTGCAATACACCGCTCGGTACGGAAGATTACACGACGTGCCCGGTTTAGAGAGCTGATTGTGATTTATAGACTCACACAGTCCCCTGAGTGCTCTCGGGACATTGGAATCTCCGCATCTCCTGGTTTGCAATATCCGTGACGCTACGTTTTGGGTGAGCCGGGCGGATGTCGAGATTATCTTCTGCTGGTTTCCTGGATACGTGCTAGAAAAGTACAACTTTATTTTTGTTTGCTCAACTTTTTCTATCCCATACGTAAATTTATCAAAATATCAAATAACCGAGTGTAACATAACTTTTGTTAAACCCGATATCGTCAGCTTCAGCATGCACAATAAGGCGGAGAATTTTAGATAAATTTCTCTAGTCGAGAAGAGCCGAGAACAAGCCTCATTTCACCTTGAAGAACCTTAATGATACGGTCTATTTTTGTAAGAAATTTAAATGACGGACAATTGTAGAGTGACAGAAAGTGATATTCTCTCATGATGCTTCCGTCCGTTATTTTGAGGTTCTAAGTGATTGCCTCGTTCGAAGGAAAAAGGGAAGCAATTTCACGAGCCGTTTCATGTCCACGGTGAAGCATCAGGACCCTCTCTATTTCTGTAGCTGCTTCTCTACTTCTCATCAAAGAGGTACCAAAATATGCTACATCAGCAGCTATTTTTTAAAAGAGTTTAAAATAAATGTGGAGATGATAATCACTACTTTTAGCATGATGGCACACTATCACAAAGCAAAAGCAATAACAAAGTTCCTGGCTGAGAATGAACATCTAACTTTGGGTCCATGGCTCGAGAATTAGCTAGATTTGAAGCTAATAGAGAATTTGCGTGCAAAATAACCAAACTGACTGTTGATAAACAAAAGCCATCAAATTGTGAGCAGTTGTAGTTACCTAGTAGGCAAAGCTGTAGCAATAACAGTCAATATAGCATTAAAAGTTTGTTCTTTAGCATGCCAGAAGGAATGGAAGCAATACTGAAGAACAAGGGACAATAATTGTAATTATTTCTAGCGCGCATCGATTGACTGTATTTATTAATAAAATAGATTTATGCTCTAAATTTTAAGTCGCGTGTACGCAACTCTATAAATTACTTTGTCTACGGTCGTCAGTCGGTCGGTCGGTCGGTCGGTCGTTCGGTCAGTTGGTCGGATGGAAATCATTTTAATTTTCAATGACTTCTTGAAAGTTTTGAACGTCGTAAATACAGATGATATGTTTGTTAATTGATAAGTCGTTTGGTAATTTAATCTTTTTTGGAAATTATTGAAATAATTGAGAGCACGCAAATTTGGCCTGTTGACCTTATTGTATATTTCACCGTAAATTATCATACAAAGATACTAAAACAAAACCAAACGTTAGAATAGTTCTATTAATTTCTAATATGATAAAATATAGCTGTCTTAAAACCTTTGGCCATGACTGAACATAACTGGATTTTGTTTCTATTTGACAATTCAGCTTTGCTTGCTCATGGATCATCTAGCGCATTTTGGGCAACGACCAAGGAGCAAAGTAGGCCTAAGTCTTAACTGTGATAGTCTTTAGACTATTCACACTATTGATTTATTTATTTTTATTTTTAGCTATTCTTTTTTTAAAGGCCAAAATGTCTTATATTACTGCGTTTCAACCATTTCTCGAATACTGATGATTTGTTTATGCATTTTTTCTTAGATTTCTCTGCTTAGTGTTGACGGTTGTGGTGAGACTTTGTAAAATGTGAGAGCAAAAGGTGTTATACCATTGGTTCCATCATTACTGTGTTGTTGACAAAGGCTAAACGATAATTAAGTTAAAGAGTGTTAGTCAGATTTAACAAAAAATATGTTAACATCAATAAAGCTCGTGATGCCTATAGTTAAATTGATTTAAACAAATTAAAATAAAATGACCTTTTGTTAAGGTTAATTTTAATAAAATGTCATTGTATGCCTAGAAGACAGGCTTGCTCTTTTTAGCAGGATAAATAAGAATAATTATAATTATCGTTGCAGGATTGTTCATTCCACTTTCTCTTTTCAGACTTAACCCGTTCACTGTTTTGAGAGCCACTCGTACCTCTTACTGTTTCCTGTGACACGTTTAACGGTCCAATGTGCTACTCAAAAACGCATTTCAAATAAGAGAAAATAAATCTCGTGGATGCATTTTGCGTGCATCTACATACATAATTCTAAATACCTCGTTAGAACGCCTTTATTTTTAGATTTGAATATAGAGAATAAACTAATCCATGGCTTTTCTTTGAGTTCATTTTTACGTTTTTATCACTCAGAGCCATCATAGTGGTTTAGAAGACATTGCATGAACCCTCCGCTTTCAGCAACAGTTAGAGGTGACTATGGTTCCAATTGCAATTTCCATTGATTTGGTTAATTTTCGGTTGCTTCTGTGCATTTTCCTTTCCTTATCATACCATTCCTTTGTCCACCAATTACATATGTTTACCTGCATTAGTTTTCGACCCGTTCTCAGTAATTTAAAATCTTACATTCACTTATAATAATATTTATTTTTTGTCTTCGGAAATCAGAGGAAAATATTTTCCGCTTTCTCTTCTTAGCTGCTTTAAATTCCTGATTGGTGCAAAGAAGTCACCTAATTTCTTGCCAGGAGACGAAACAAAAGGGGTTAGGGAAAAGATACTATCCTTCGCTAGTATTTTTGATGTATTAAATGATTGAGTGATAAAGGATACTCCTGTTAAAGATCAACGCAGAAACTATTTCAATAGATCCTGTTACTCCAGGAGAATTAGGTTGCCGATCTGGATATTAGTTTACAAATGAGTATAGAAAACAACCGCTCGTGTAACAAACGACCTAAATCAACAACACGAAACAATCTTTTGAGCTCACTGAAGAATACTTTGTGGTTGCTGTCATTACATGCGAGTAAGTATTTTTAAGTATTATCCTTCTATTTAATCCTTCTTTTTGAATGAGTAAATATTTTTTAATTACGAATAGAAAAGATCGAAAGGTGAAACAAAGTTGTTCTCTTTAAAAATTCATTCCTTCAAAAACCGTCTGTATCGATATCAAATATCCTTAAAAATTCTAGACGAGTTTATTAAACTCGCTTGAAGTCTATGGAAAAATCTTTGTGTTAAATTTTTTCGTTTGACAAAGGTTTATTCTCTATTTTATCAGCTACCTCAGGAAATATTTTCATGATAATATAGTTAAATTGCATGTGTGGTGGAGTGAGGTGTAAATAATTAAAAATTATGCTTGAGTACACAAAATAAAAGCGAATAAGCACGGGAAGCAACAGGAAATATAGCAAGCCGCATTTTCCCAAGGCACCATCTGTCTGGCGCAAAAATTGAGCAGATGGACTAGTTTCTCTTTTACTTCTGACATACGTTTTAGTGAAAGTAACGGTTGTAATGCACATAAATCATTACATTTGGCTTCATTTATTTGAATAAGGGGTATGTAACTCCGGATTTGGTTTAGTCTTGAGTGAAGAGCGTGAAGGGTTTGCTTCGTCAGAATCTTCTGCAGGTTCACTGATCCTTAGCAGAGAAAGGCACTTGTTTCCAGGAGGAATCATGATTGCTATAAAACATAGGATGTTTTCAATATTCTTAATATTTCTGTTATTCAATATATGTTATGAAATTGGTAAGTAATGTTACAATTATGTAGTACTCATCGTCAACCTTTTATCTCTATTTCCTAGTGTTCTCATGACAATGCGATGAAGGGATGGGGCAGACAAATCGATTATCTTTTTCGTATATGAAAAATCACAATTGCTGGAAAGGCATTGTCTGTAGAATGTTTAAAAAGTGGTTTGGGAAAAGTGAGAAAGTGAAAATTTGAGAGAAATAGTCATCTTACCTTAAGAAGAAAGTGAATATTGAAAAGCTGTGGATACATTTTTTTACGATTTCCCTAAATTTTTTAAGCTATTTTCTCTTCTGAATAGTTATTAAGTCGCTTTCTCCTTTGCAACCATAAAGAAGTCTCCTAAACATAATGAGCAAATAAAGGGGAAAAATGCCCCAAGATAAAGTGACTTCCTTAGTGGCCTACCCCGATTTTGTTAGGTGGGAAACTGCGCATGGTAAAACTAACCACGCAAATATTCCTATGTGAGAAAATTACAAAGATGTAAACTGTAATGTGGAAAATTGCCAAAATTTTCAAACTTGACCACCCGTGACAAAATAATAAATAAAATCTTTCTCTGGATATTTTTACATTTTATTTTACGACTAGTTTATTTCGGTTAAAATAGTTTTATTAAGAACAGCAAAAATAGAGATTTATTTAAAGAAATATGCGTATTATAGGCAATAATTCTCAAATGGGATATTTTATTATCTGAGGCACATTCATTTCTACGATATTTTTACCTCTTTAATTTAAATTTGCACATTTTCTGTGCAAAGCAAAACTCCGCTATCAAATTAAACACATTTAGCTGGGGCCAAACATTCTTTACTTTTGATTAATGTTTAGTTAGGTAAGGTTAGTTTTCAGGTGTTGAGTTGTTGACTACTAACTTGTAAACATCTTGACGTCTGTTGTGCGGAGCCGCAATATTGCATAAATTAATATTTTAGTAAATTCTAAAACTATTTATAGCATAATTATATTGTCACGTCACTAAAATATTAAATTTTATGGCATTCGTCAATGCATGCCAAATTTCCGTTTGTCAATTTCTTCCTAAAATTTTCACACTTTGAACTATTCACATGGACTATTTTCCCATATTGACAGTTTTCTCATGGGGTATTGACCCAGTAGCAATTTTCCTTCTGCTAATATACCAATAACACCTTAGTGTGGTCACTACGCGATCCTGTTGTTTTCTTATCACCAAAATACTTAATTATTAGTAATTGACCACACATCAAATTTACCCTGACAATAAGATTGAATAAACTTAAAATTCAATAAAGGTTTCAAATGTTCCTCACCTAAATGTCTTTGAATCTCTTATACGGTTTTATTTCTCCCTACCAAAAACACAAAATAAGGCAATTGCCAAAAAATGTAGCAGCTCAAAGCTCATGAAAATGAATATTTATTAATTGTAAACTTTCACCTTAATTCTTAAAACTGTCCACGTACTAAGAGGAGAGAATTTTCTTTGTCCTCCTGTCCAATAAAACTTAGAGTAAACCTTTTATTTGGGGTCATTTTGGAGCCCAGTAAATGATCTACACAAAGAAAATGGATATAAGAGGAGAATATTTTAAAATGGAATTATAAACTAAAAAATATTTCGGACACCTTTAGAATATGAATAAAGCACAATGTTTAATAAGAGTTCTTTTAAATAAAGAGCAGATTATTTGTATATCCTCTGTTGAGAAAGGTATGAATACATACTTATTCTAGCTTGTACAAATATTTGCACTCAATTTAATGATAAATCTTCTATAAAAATATTGTTTTTTTAAGAATATTATTAATTTATGAGTATAATAATGTTGCAGTGTGTGTTAAGAGTCAATATGGAAATACTTCGTAGCTTTTTCTTGCTTCTAATTCTTAAGATATAAAAATGCAAAACCCTTGGATAAATTAAATAGGTGCAATTTACAATCCATAGTTAGTCTTTCTTATTTTTTGAATGTATAATAGTCAAATCGAAATTCCCAAAGTTTTGAGAAAATTTTTCCCGTTTGTCTCTTAATTGAATCCCGGTATGCTTCTCACAATAAAATGTAAGATCATTAAACGGGGTAAAGTGAGTAGGAGAATAATAGACTTAATAAGCGATAGACTTAATATGAGAGGCAAGTATAGGGAAGCAAGAACATAAAGATAATACTGGTGCTAGTGAATTTAAAATTTCCTCAGACAAGGGCAGGCAAGATTCGTTTTCCTATAAAAAGAAGTAAAACAGTGACAGCTAAATGTCGAGGCAAATAAAAACGATTTTATTTTAAAATTTTCTAAACCGATGTCAAAGGTAAAAACGGGAACTACTTGATGTCCTAAAGAGGAAGTGAATGAAACTTTCGTAAATCTTCTCCATTCCCACAACTAAAGAAAATCAAAGAAAAAGGAGGGGGGCAAAAAAATTCCATAGATTGACGAACAGAAATACAACCTTGTATACCACGTACATAATACAGAAGAATCACGACTTAATGTGATGGTGTGAAGATTAATAGCATTCTTTCTAAGAGACAGAGCATGTATGAAAGAGTAATAATAAAAATCTCATTTGTCACTTGCGCTCAAGATGTTTCTATTACAGGTATTTACTTCCAAAGTATTAGGGAGGTTAGATAACTACACCTCACTACATTTAGGTGTTAAACGAAGGTATATAACAATCCCATTGCATCTACATTCTAAGAAAGGGTAGATAAATAAATTTAATTAAATTAACTTGATAGGGAAGGATAGATAAATACATCTCACTAAATTCATGTGGTAAGGGAGGGTGGCAAACTATATTTTGTTTCCTCCAAGTGCTAATGAAGGGTAGATAACTACATTTCACTACCTTCAAATATTATGGAGGATAGGAAACTAATTATATCTTACTACATCTATCTACTAAGAAAGAGTAGATAACTACATCTCACTACATCCAGCGTGTTAATGGACTCTAGGTAAATGCATTTCACTATATCCATGTATCAAGGGATAGTAGATAACTACACTACCAAGCAAAATAACAGAACGATTTCCTTTTTAAAATATTTTGCAAAATATAATGACAAGGTAAATTAAATTTGCATGATAAATAAAGGCTAATATTTAATATATTTTATTAAGATTTGACATGATAAATACTCTCATATATTTAAGAAATTATGGTACATAAACTAATAAAAAAAAAAATAATGGCCGTGCAAAATAAGTGAACGATTTTCTCAGGAGCATTCTAAAAGTTTTTTGAAACCATCTGGTAACATTTTGCTCGCTAAGTAAGAACTGTACAACAGCCATTGTTTTCGTACTCAATTTCCATAGATGTCACCACACGTGAAAAAGGTGGAGAGGTCAAATAGTTTAAATTCACCCTTTCTGAAGTTATACAATTAAAAAAACCTATAAATCTCCTGCAAAATTCTGTCGAACCGGGATAACCACCGTCCGAGAAAACAGAGCTATTAGGCGTTTGTTTCTCTATAAAAGGCTCCCTTCGAGACTGCAAAAGGGATTTCTTGAAAAATTAAGACCAATAGTGGCAAAGAACCAGAAGAGGTGACCCAATACGAATATTAACACTTATTTCCTCCATTTTTCATTTACTGTCATATTATTAAGTACTGCGGGACGATCGCTTCCATAAGTCCACCATTTCATTCCGAATAAAACCTACAACTTCGAAATAGTGTAGAATTATGAATAACACAACCGTCTCGTTATGTGCGCGTCCTAAAAGGCAACCTTGTTTTGACCACTTATATGCGCGTAGTAGACTTTTTTTTCGGAAACTTCCTACTCGTTTAATAATCCTATGAATTCGTATATGACCTTAGGTCAGGGTGGAAATTTGACTGATGTCTGTCGGCCTGGCCTCTTTAATCTTGGTTTATTTTACCTAATCAGTTTTGATGGATGAGAACGCCGATTATTGAGTAGGAAGGAAGGGAGGTGGGGGGTATGACTAAAAGTTTATGGGTGATTTGAAATTTCAAATTTGGTTGGTTTAGATGTGCCCCTCTGATCTCTTTAACTTATTGCTTCCCAAAACAACAGCTGAAAATATTGTTTCCTATTTTTAACAGTTGTACACATTACTTCCCATTATACATCAATGTAAGATATAACTTGTATATAAAAGTTAGCCAAAGCTAGGTTAGGTTAAGTTAGGTTGACACTTATACCGAATCTTTCGTTAGTAGACGCATCTAGGACAAACAATTTAACCATTTGCAGCCCACCTGAAATGACTAGACGTGTGAGGCCATACAGTGATTCCAGAACCTTTTAAAATTAATACCACACATGTATGGTTAGTTGTGCGTCGTAAATGACAAGATATATTGCAAATACATGAATTTGTTCGTATTTACGGCTTTCTGAATATTAGGACTCAAATTCATATACTTTTAAATGCCTATGTTTATTGTAGGTATTTGTTCCTATAGTTTCATAATACACCCAATTAGCCATAGTTCCTATGTTTCAAGAGGTTTTTCCCTGCAACCTTTCTCATCCTAATCCTTTTAAAGTATTTCTGATATTCCTAATTAATTAAGATTTATCTTATTTTGTCTTTATTTATTCAGGTAAACAGTTTTTGTTTGTTACTGTAATTCCAATGTCTCCTACAATTTCATGGAGTAGGAAAAGGTTTATATTGGCTTTAACTTCCTTCACATCCTTTCCCTTATAAAGAAAAATATTAGCTATCATTGCTACCGCGTGCTTCCCTATTATATCCTAACTAACTCAAACTCATATTTTTCTTAGTCTCTGGGAAAATCAGTAGTAGTTCTAAGAACTCAGGACTCGGGTGGCCAAATTTCTTCAACCCGAAGCACTCGATCGTACGAGAGAAGGGAGGAAAAGTGTCCAGCAATGAGATGAAAGAGAACGTCACCTCTCTTGATTTCAATTCACATAAAACTGAAATCAACGCAGGAGAAGATTTCGAAGATGAACAGTCGGTTGATCATATTCCGAAGGTAGGGGCAACAGGCTCAACATTCTTTCTACTCATGTTAATAACCCCCTTCGATGCCATTGTCCAAAAGATTGGACAAATTTCAAACTGTTATAAAAAATGAAAAATACTGCATGTAACATTTAACTCAATTCAGAATTTACTCATGTGATATATTTTATTGTACTTATAAAGGAGCGCCCTAAATGGGGGAGGTAAAAGGTGATATTATTTAGCATTTGCTTTACTAAAAGAGGTTGAATAAGTGGTATATACCATCAAGTTGTTAATTTCGGTTTGTGTCAAGGCAGAGACAAATTAATATCTATTCCGTCTACTTGTGCTTTTTCATTAATTTGTTCTCACTCGAGATATTTATTAGACAAGTGTCACTATTCAATTATTTACTATCCTTAATTGTCTCTTTTGATAAACTTATTTACTAACTTGTACTGTATACCCTCGTTAGCATCCAAATTTCCACCCATTTCATGATCAATCCACTCCAGACCTGACCGCTTGGGAGTGATAAGAAGATATTTTTGTTTTCTCTGATCTTATTCTGGCCCGGAATCACATAAAGAAATATTAAATTAAACATCTTTATTTATGCTTTAATTAACTGGCCTAATTTATTCAAATAATAGGGAGAACTCCGTGGTATATACTTAATCCTCAACTCTTCGTCAAGTCTGGTGAATCTGGAAACAGAAGCTCGTAAGAAAATCCAAGTTATACTGGAAAGAAACAAAGAATTATTTGAAGAGGTGGATAAAGAACTGGAAAAGGGTGAAATTACGGATAAAGGAGTCAGATTACAAACACCGATTGTGGTCAAATCTCATTCACAGGCTCTTGGGAAATACGGGTCCAGACTGTTATTCTATGCTGGAGAGGAATTTTCCAAGGTTCTTTACTTTGGAAATTGGTAAGACATTGCTTTATTCCTTAAGGGAGTCCAATAACTATAAAGGTGGGTCTGTGAAATGAAGCAATCTACTCTGCATCTACTACTATCTACGCATGTCAGTATGCCCAACAATTTAGAATAATGAGTGTACTAACCTGAATACTTTCTGTGCCATGCTACACACTTGGTAGTGAAAAGAAATTTTGATCCTAACTAATCCCGTTGGTAGGATATAGTCCTTGTACTCCTTGTTCCTGAAGTTGCTTTGGTACGGGGTTGACCAAAGGTTCAAACCGTCATTTGCTCATCATACGTGGAGCCGCAGTTGATGTGGGTTCTATGCTGAGAAAAATCATAATTATCCCTCCTCTCGGGTTCTCTTTTGCACCTTCTATCCGCGCCTCTATAGACAAAATAAAGGGTGAAAGAAAACAGTAAACATTATAAAAAAACACGGATAGGTAAAAAATTCATTGAACAATCGTCAGCAAAATAATCGGCATTAATTTGAAAATCTTTTGTAATTTTTTAATTAGACCATTAAGGCAGAATAGACCTATTTTTCTATTATAAAATTCCGATTATCGATTATCGATTAGCATATACGAATGATTTGCTTCTTAACACTGGATGGAAAACTTTTAGACAGTTGCACGCCACCTCTCTCCTCACCAACCCGAGTAATATTCCCTTTAGGCTTCTTCATATGCTACCTTCCACATATTAACCTCTCTCCTACAACACCACTTTGTTACAAACCTTTTCGAATACATTCAGCAGAAGATATCTATATACTATGTAGATTCAATTCTTGCTTTTAATTAAGAATAGTAATAATAATTATTCCACTTTCAGGTGTGGTAGAGGAGGAAGGAGTGCTCCTGTGGACAATATTGATGGTTGTTGCTTAGAACATGAGAAGTGCTACGGAAAGCATGTAAGACAATGTCCTGATGTATGGAAGAAACCTTACAGTCGTATGTACGCCTGGACTGTGATAAACAACGATCCTGTTTGCGGTAAGATTTTAATTAAGGATGATGGCACCAAGATTAAATGGGACGTCAATGAAGATCTGATTGAAAAAGAAGAAGAATACTTCTTTTTCTTTGGTTTGGTTACCTCTGCTTCAAGAGGATTTGATTTTGTCTAACAATATTCCTTTGAATTGCTTATTTCTGCTTCAAATGAAATAGATTTTGTTAGGTAGCATTTATATGGATGACAAAAACTTTGGGGAAATACTAATTAAATATCATAATTATTTAACGAAGTACTTACTAATGATGACATGAAAAGGTGGGATATATCTTCTTATATTTCACATCTAAATAATACATGGCACTATGAGGCTTTAGGAATTACGTGCAATAGAATAAAAAGAATTATTTAATTTGAACATATACAGCGTCATGCGAGGAGGAATAATGCCTTAATATATATATATATATATATATATATATATATATATATATATATATATATATATATATATATATATATATATATATACAGTAACCCGCGTATATGTACTTAGGAAACTTAATTTTCAGTTCGCTCTGACACTACTTGCGTGAATCACGTCTGTGAATGTGATCAAGAGGTGTCGCTCTGCCTCCGACACTTCCTTCAGAACCCTGCAGAAATTCCTTTACACGTCGACCCTCCAGTTCGGATGCTAAGGAACGCCAGGAGCAAGAAATAGAATCCTGTTAATAAGAATATCTAAACAAGAAAACAACAAATATAGTTAAATGATTGTTTTCCAAGGATGGATATGAAGAGATACTCCTTTACAAACACACCGTCTTTATTACTAGTTTTTAAAGAAATTCAATAAAATAGATAATATCTTATTTATCACCCATCTTTGCGAATTTGTTTAGTGATTAAAAGGAAAAAAATGAGATTTCAATTAAAGTTTACTCTAAACTGCCATACAAATGTGCCACCAAAGGGCTGTTAATGAGGCGCACTGAACCTAAGGTTAGGGATTTGTCGTCATCGCCATCCTTCCCAATCTCTCACACAGGAGATGATGCTAATTATGACTTGGAATAAGTACGCGGTGCCGGCATTCTTTTAGATGTAAGCTGATGAGGTTGAGGGAGTAAAGGTTACTTAGTGGTTGTACCTGAACGAACGACCCTTATTTGGGTTTAGTTTATGACGCGCCCAAAGACGAGATGAAACTTATTCAGGACCATCCTACCTGATCAAACCACTCCTCCTTAATTTATTAAGTATATATACGAAAAGAGAATCAACCATAAAAGGAGAATGTATATAAAACAAAATAATGAAGGTTCAGAAGTAGAATAAAAGTAAACAAAGGTGAGTACATGAGAGGATTTATAACCCCCCTAGGTGAGGGTGCCTGGGGATTCAAAAAATGACAGTTTCTGCCCTCACTGCCCAATATAGGCATAAGCCAGGCCGTGAGGGTCTGGCTAAAGACAGAGTTTTCGTTCTTCGAAGGTCCAGGACGGCATGTCCGCTGGGTTATTGGAGCTTTTAACGTATCAAATTTTTTTTTGAAGAATCCGAAATTTAACGGAAAGTTTGGTTAGGGCGTCAGCCGGAAGTAGATCCAGGATCTGCCCGGGTATCTTAAACTGCCTGGTGTTGGCGATAGCAGGGATAAAATCGGATGGAATTTTGGCATATAGAAATAGGATCGTCGTAAGGAGAATCACCAGGGATTCGTAGTAAAATGAATATGGTGGCGTTTGCAGGTAAGTTTTAGAGAAAGCCCATGACTGGTTGGCGTGTGTGAGGGACATGCCTGAGAGGTATGCGTCGCAGCTGACCAGAATGGAAGATGATCGTTTACAGAACTAACGGCGCCACGCGGACTCAATGAGAAGTCGCCGGGCCAGAAAACTTCTGTCCATGATACTATACTGGCTTGTGTTTAATGTTTCAAAGCTGGACCTAAAGTAAGGGAGGTCCAGAATCGGGACGAGAAAGTTTAGTAAACCACCTAACCTTTGGCAATACTTCCGATCAATGCCCGGCTGAGTACAATATCCAAAGCTCCTGCGCACCTTGTTTACCATAGAAATGGTGAGGCTGGCCCTGAGGAAACGCAGGTCAATTCTTACTCCAAGGTACTTGATGAAGTCATGAGGAAACAGGATAGACTCTGCTATGTTAACCTGGAGGCTAGAGGCAAAGAATTCCCTCAGGGGACTTAGGATATCATCCAAGCTACCTGGGATCAAAATATCATCCAGGTATGTAAAAGGTGGTGTGTTATGCGGGCCGGCCTAATAGTTAGCGATAGCCTCAATGCAATACTGCATAAGGTACAAGGCCCCGGAAAAACTCATGGGGAGCCTCTTAAATTTCGAGGTATTGTGGCCAATTTTGAGGCCGAATTAGTGCCAAACTTTTGGGTGGTGTAGAGGTAAGTGATGAAAACCATTTCTAAGATCCAGTTTTATTGCCACGTTACAGGGCTGGGTTTGTCTAAGAACTTTTCCGATGTTAAGTAATCAGAAGGTGAAAGCTGGAAGATAGGTGTGGCTGCCAACATGTCATATATTATCCTCATGGAGCCATCTTACTTAGGTACCACAAGAACAAAATGGGTTCGGGTAATTGACGGTTACTCTTCGAGGATTTTGGCCTTGGCGAGCTGTTCCACAGCTTCTATATGCTTAAGGATGCTGGTTTCAAAGTGGTGATAGGATCAAGGGAGGAATATTGATCCCATCTCCATGCACAGACTTAATAACATTGTTGGCTGCGGGACCCTTGGATAAGTCGCCAGGCTTGGTTAAGCTAAGTGGAAAACAGCTTGGTAATCTTTGGCTGGAGAGGATCGATCACGGGACTAACTTTGTCCTCAGTAGGCTGATCTCTTTCCTTGCCGTTGCCCTTGTTGTTGTTATTGTTGTTGTCTTCACTGTCGTCGTCGTTGTTTGTCTGATTGTTGCCGCGATTTCTCTCCGGGTCCCTAATATCCTGGGAACTACTGGCGGTGAAGGCGTGCGGGTTAATACTGGATCGGTCTGACGAAGAGGCGCGTGAAGAAGGAACCTGAAATTCCAGGACTGTAGGGACTCCCAATCCGGGAAGTGGGACGAATTAAATGCAAGTAAGGATGTTCCGTTGTGACGCGATGATGTCGATGTGCCATATCCTCAAAGTAGTCGCGGAGCTCTGAGGATGCCCGTTGTGGGGAATTCCGGTTAATTTCTAGCAGACTGAAGTCCTGGAGGTTAATATCAATAACCTCTGAGATACAAACTCTTGGTGGTGTAGCCAGCCCGAGGGATGGAAGATCCAGGATATGTAAGGCCGGAGCACTATATAAGAGGGGTTTTTACTAAAGCATTAGGAGGATAAGAAACACTGTTGGCGCCACTGATCGCTGGGTCACTGTTATCGGAGAAAGTATCGAGATTTACACTGCACAGGCTATCACCAAAAGGTTAGAGGAAATCGTTTTCCGAATAAAGGCCATTATTGTAGTCACTACAAACACTGTCGCGGTCACTATCACTGAGGTCCACTTTACTCTCGGAGTCCGACAAGGATGCCCGCTGATCAGGTCTTGTTAGAACGTTGGTTCGTACAGCATCCAGTGAAGTGTTGGCGTCGCGAAGGTCGTGCTGATCTTGGTCTTGTATCAGGGCAATATTATCACCGCTTAGCTTCCCAAGGATTCTTTGGGCGAGCTCTAGGCCGGCCTGCATAGCCTTGTCCGCGTCCGCGATCACATGTAGACAACCTGCGGTGCAGTGCAGCTGGGTCATCCAGTCCGGGTGCTGAGTGCCGCTCCAAGAGCTGGATGTTGTGCTGGAGTGGAAGGTAGCTCGCTCTTTGGCGTCCCTGAAAGCCGGCCCTCAGCCACAATAAAGGACACAGTAGTAGAGCTGGAGACTTTCGAAAGTTGTGTGTCTCTCCACCGAAGTGAGAACGCTCCTAACCCTGTACAAGATAAGAAGCAGGGAAATTTCCTCCTGGTCACGCATCTTGAAAGACTGGTTGTTGATATGCGCGCTCAGATCTGCCACCACAACGGCCCAATGGGTAATATCAGGTGGGGAGCGTTCTCTGGCCGATGGAGCAAGGTCAGTTGCCTGGAGATGCCGGATGGGGGTAATGGTGTGGGCGGTAAATCCGTTGCTGGATGTAGAGGAAAGGCCACGGGGAGCTCGTTAGCTGCCTGGACTCCAGGCCTTGTTGGAGAGGAAGCTGGTGAGAAGTGTGGAGCAAGACCAGGCTGTGGTGGTGGAGTCGTTGGTTCTATTGAAAAGAAGAGACCTCTTCAAGGCCGAGGGATGCTCATGACCGCCGCGTCCTGGAGCGATGCAGCACACTGTCGTTCTAGTATCTCCTTGAGAAGGAAATCCTGGCCTTTAAGGCCGAGAATCGAATCTTATTTTGCGAGGCTAATGATCTGGTCCTGGTGTATCCGTTGCTGCCTGGGACCTCTTATGCTTCAATAGGCCTACGATCTTGGTCGTTTACACGCCCATTTCAAACCCTTCTGCGGATTCTACCCACCTCGGTCCCTCCCCTGGTATTGGCGGAGGCTCAAATGGTACAAACCCAACGCCGGTTGAAATCAGGGTGCCCCACCCCTTCCCCCAGCGTGACCGTTTCCTGTAAGGTGAAAAGCCGCGCGCCTTTACCGATATTCGTTTGACTCACAGGAGGCAACACCCCTAAATTGGAAAGACGGTCATGAGGCCATCTTTTGGGATTCCTAAAGATGCTCCCCGAAAAAAGAACCGCACCAATAGAGCTTTGGTTCCATAGCCTACACCCAGTTTTAGCCTGGGTGGCTCTAATACGCTAGATCCTAAGGGAGGGACCCCCACCTCCCAGAAAGCCACCTCACCGGCCTAAGGTTTCGAGACGGAAGGAGGAAAAGAATCGCATGTCGAGCTCGAATACTCTCGATAAGTGTCATCAAAAGCAACACCGGAAAATGTACGGCCATTCACGTGAGGGTCTACTCTTCGAAAAAGGCACCCGCATCTTCTTTAAGCTTGGCCTAGAGGGTTTTTACTTTCAATGCAATTGCTGCTAACTCCAGGCCAACTGGGAGGAGGTGCGGAGGCTCGTCTCATCCCGTTTCCTCCTAGCTATCCTTTTGCAGGAGACCATTTTCCTGGAATGACCAAGTGTACGCTGTTATACGCACACTGGCCTACTGGGCGACCGAAATTAAGGCTCCACCTGGGGATGGTTCTAAGAGTGATTTAAATACACAGTTGCTAGACCAAGGACTATTCAAACACGGCTACAAAATTTACTTTAATAGGACTAAAGATTACATACACATATAGGGCAAGTTAAAAAACAATGGAATTAAATATTGACGGTTCACGGCTAAGATGATTGACACTATCAATTAAGTTTGAACCGAGGGATAATTAATTATTAAATGATCTTACAATTATGCAAGTTCTAGAGCGAAGGGGATCTTTGAGGTTTGACGTGGAAAAGGTGGGAGGAGCATGATGAAGCGGGGGTTAAATCCGTTTTAACTTAATGTGCGGCGAGTAGGACTTGGTCAGTAAGTTCTACGTTTAACTTGTCGGTTCCTCACGTGACGCTCACTCCAGATTCGGGAAGCTGAAGATGAGGGGGCCACGTATCCTTAAGACGCTAACGGAGGGTCGCTCGGGGGTGGATTTTCCGATCCTTAAAGTGCGAAGACGCGGTGAAAAGGGTTGAAACACGCCTAAAACTATTTCGACGAACCACAGTGAGTGACTACTAGCTCTTCCTTGTCTCTTTGGAACTCATTCAATTCTTCTCTGGACAAGAATGTAGTCGACTCCCTCTTGACTAAAGAAGACGTTACGGCTAACGTACTGCACCGCGGCTTCAGACAAAAGCTGCCTGTGAACTTCGAAGTATCGAATATATACTCCGAAATTATCTAGACGGGGAGAGAGATTCATCGCCCACAGAATAACTTAATTGCCTTAGGTCGCCATAAGGGTACAAAGAGGGAATTTGCGATGCCACCTTAATGGTATTTCGATTGTTTTAATTTCGCAGTAAATGGTCAAATGGAGAACCGAGGTACCGGAGAAGGTGGGAATAGGAAGAAGAATACATTTTTTCCCTCCTTATACTTCCACAACAATGATGAGCGCATGTCTCCTGCCTACCCTCCAATGCAATAAAGGTTTTGCAATCCCCACACCACGCGATGGGGGACGGCCATCTATTCACTGGGACCAGGTCATCTCTAACCTTTGCGCCAACCTGTACGCATCCTGCTTTAAGACTTTGGATAAAAAAAGAAATCCACGTATTATCACTATTTTCTTTAAGAAACAACCCCCAAAGAAAAGATTATCATCGGCTCCGTCAAAGGCTACGTCTCTACCACGTGGTTTGGCACCACGGTTGGGCCACGGTAGCCAACGAAGCGTAGGATCAGTCATCAATATAAACTAAATTGGAAGAAACGTTTGTACGTGTATCACGCCAGATGTTGCATATTTCTAGACGACATGACTTGCTTTTCCACCTCGGAAGAGTTCCATTTCCTTTCACCAAGATGTCCACCTTCGTTTCCCACCCCATCTTTCTCTATTGACTCCGACGCTGTGCTCATCTCGTCATCAGACTCAGGAGAGAACCTTATCGCGCCTAGTGGTAGAAGGAAACCAGTTTTGACCCTGAACCCGTCCCCATCAATATCCCTTTCCCTATCGATCATCGCTCTCCCCCCACCATGTCTCATCATTTTTTCTGGCCCTATACCCCACCTCTTCTTCATTCTATTTCACAGGTTATCGGTTAACCTAGATGACCACAGGATTATCGAGTTCAAGACGTCACCGGACCACCAGAGGGAAACCCTCGCGGAAGAATTGGCACTGGAAGCCCTGCGTGAATTATTAGAGGAGGCCGCCGAGGAACTCGGTGCCGTCAACATTCAGGATCAGGATATCTCAGCCATGACCCTCCTCGCGACGGAACAATCTCCGCTAGAGGCGGACACTCGCCTAGACCTGGCTCCACCGGGTTTCTTGGATACTACGCAACCGGTCAACCACATTCTAAAGTCTACCTAGGACGAAGGCGTCAAAGCGTACCTGGCGAAATGGTACAATCACTGACACTCATCTTCCTCTTCGATCCTCCCATTCGCTTTTTAGCGTCCGGTGCATGGTCCGGTCGAGAAGGCCCGAACAATCTCGAAAGCTTATCAGATCTTTTGGATGATAAATTCTAACAGATCCGCTAGGATTACCAATTACATGTCGGCCACGGCCGGCGCCTTCTCTCATCCTTCTTTCCAGCCTCCGTCAATCTGGAAGTTGTTCAAAACGGCAGGTTCCAAAGACCTTGCCATCAATCTTAACTTAAAGGATGGGTTCTACCATGTTTGGTTTCATCCAAAGGGGTGGCATAATTTCGGGTTCGTCATCAGAGGAGGGCACTTCAGGTTAAAGAGGCTACCCATGAGCTTTGCAGGTTCCCCTTGGATCATGCAAATGTGCTTCTCATCAGTAATGAAACTTGAGCTTGACAGGCGGGCTGCACAGCCCACAGTTATTTAGACGATGTTCTCTTGGTAGGATCTATAGTAGCGCTACGCAATTGTCTTGTTCAGGTAAACGCCATCAAGAAATTCATTCCACACAAATGGGTGACCTGGAGACCCCCCAAGGCCACTCGTCTTGTAGCCTAGGTCGACTCTTCCCTTACGGACATCGGCGTGTCTATCCCTGGGACGGCATGAACGATCCCGTGCTCTTCTTGGAACCTAAATATCCTCTAATTGGAATCGGTGTTGATCAACATCACCGCATTTCTCTTCTCGCGCACCATGATCTTCTCCGATAATATTCCGGCTATGTACAACGCCTTCCCGGCCAATCTCAAATTTTGGAATCCTTGAGTGTCTATCATTTGAGTCACTAGGCACCTTGACCCGATCTTACCAAGCATCATTGCTCAACTTCACCTTCGTCTGGAGCAAGAAGAATCTTGCTGACACCGCCGTCTGGAATTTCCAAGCTTTATATTGCCGCGTGACACGCCAGCCACGAGTGGCTATATAAGACGGAGCAGGACCGGAACGACGGCAGAGTTGTTTGCGGCCAAGCACTACATTTATCTCTACACTTCGGCTACCCTCCCTTTCCTTCCCTTCCTCCTCCTCTTTCGACGATCTTAGTTCCTTCTCGACTCTGGATCTTCGCTGCTTCACATGAAAACTTATTAGTTCTGTGTGATCTGTGCCTTAAAAGTGTCATTTTTATTCTTTGTTTATTTATTCCTTTCCATGTATAAACTTTGTTAGCGTACAGTTAATGGTTTACACGCCCATTTTGCACTTAAATGATAAAGGAAAGGGCCACCTTCCAAGTTGGGGGAAGGACAATTTCGCCAGGTACACTTTCGCTTTCGCGAAGAGAAAGGCAGCGATGTTGATCGCCACGTACTCCAATTCAAAGATATTCAGGTTCGAGGGAGCGCACGGGATCGCCCATGCCCTTCCAGTGATGGATACACCGATGCCAGTAAGGGAAGCGTCGACGTTGGCCACTAGACGAGTGACCCTGGGCCCTCTCCAGCGCACCTATTTTTCTGGAATGAATATCTTAATGGTGCTGAACAGAGGGTGTGTAGGGCTCTAGCTGCGCGAAACAGACTTGCACCCATGGGAAGGGGAGGGGTGCCTACTTTTACTTTCTTGTTTTTTTAATATGCCTTAGTATTAGGCTTTGCGTTAATTAAGGCAAATTTTGTTTTAATAGTCAGCCTCTAGGGTGGCTCTTAACCTTAAAAAATTCCGGCAGTAGCGATGTTATACAGTTAATCTTTGAGGGAAAGGTATTTCACTGTCGAAAATGTATTAGAGGAATTCTTTCTGCCCAATTCTACCGGATAGTTCTCCATCCCTTACCTGGAATCGACGATCTCGCATGAATTCAGGTATGAATTTTTACCAGATGGGGCATCTGCGCATTAAACCAGAGTGAAATGCAACTGCCTTGGGAAAAAGATATCGTTAAAGAGTTCTTTGCATGTGGATTTAAAGTAAAGTCAGCGGCTTCCATCAACATCATGGCCTGCATTAAATGTACGAATAACAGCATCCCGGCTAGAGAATGTGAAGAAAGCGGTCGCAAAGGACTCTTGGTCTCATGGACTCTTAAATTCTCCTTGAATAAGAGAATGGGTCTCTATCAGAATTTGCTTTGAATTATCTTGTCGTGCATCCCTCCTTTGCAAGAGGATAGTCTCCGTTAAGTGAAGACACGTATGACCGCAAAGAAACATAAGAGAACCTTGCCCTAGGTCATCGAAGTTCCCGGAAGGTTAAAACCTTCGAGCGGAGTCGTATAGCGCATGTGGAGATAACCTTCTTTGTGTTCCATCTCATACTTGGCTGAGTGGCAAAGAAGCTTACTGAGTGTAAAACATTCAAACGTTCCACAATGGGTAGTTTGGCCAACGCCGATTAGAAGGCTAGAGAAGAACTCAATGACTTCATCAATCGACATAAAATCATCTACTAGAACAGAAAAATCACTCTTTTCCTGAAATGCTGACAACCACACCAACTCCCAAACCACCAAAGTGGTTTTCAGGTGGCAGAGGCAGTGAAAATTATATTTGAATGGGAAAGTGGTCACTACCATAAAGGTCATCGATTAGTTTTGAGTCAAAACTAGGCTATACATCCGGAGAGCATAGGAAAAGAGCAAGCCAGAAAAATAAGGGTGGTTCTGGGAGAGTGATGCGTAAATTTAACCACATTAAAGAGACTTACTGGGTTTTCGACGGGTCTTTCGAGAGGTTTATCTGTGTGATAGAAAAAGTTCGTTCGAACAAACTTAAAGTTCTATTTATCCACCTCGTGGCATTAAAAACGTCTTTCCCATTGTGTTCAGGTGTGTCGAGGTGGAAATGAAAAGAATAGAGATATATGCTCTCCTGCCTACAGGCACAACGCCTTCTAACTTGCTAAATGCTTCAACGTCAGCCAGATGAAGGTCCACAGAATCACAGAGAGGCCTCAGAATTGGAAAGACCTAAAAGATCGACTACATTCTGAAAGACATCTAAGTTCAATCGTTCTGGCTATGAAAAAGGCCTTCGAAAGTCGTTCAAAGCTCAAAATGGCTTTGCTCGCAAAAAAGAACATCTCGATGGTCACGTTGCCCAGAGCCGCCAAGGAGGAGGGCGCCTAACGTTTAAGGTGCCTGGAAAGGCTTCTGCTCACCGACCGTATACAAGAACAATGTCGTGAGTGCTGTCATCGCATTTTGAACGACTTGGAGAGTCTAGTTCTTATATGTTTTGATGAAAAAACCGTCACAGTTGATTCGGTTATTAACAAGCAGAACGACTGTAAGTTAAACTTTGGCTAGGACATCTTAGAGGTCCACTACCTGTCCATGAGGACGCTTAGCCATCGTGGGTCAGAATGTGGATAATATGCCACCGAGCTGGTTCGTGGTCGATTAAAAGCTCACCGCGGCCGATTACAAGGAGATTTTGGCCACGAAACTCCTTTCCTGGGTAAGAAAGATCACGAAGAAACTGGAGTAAGTCATTTAGCATGACGGTGCCCCAGCCCATACTGACAAAGCCGTGCAAGAGTGTTTGATGATGAAACATGAACTTGTGGTGAAATGAAATTTGGCCACTGCAGTGGCCAGACCTCAATCCCCTCAACTACAGCTTGTGTGTGCATGTGGAGTGCAAGCTTCTTTTGATATCGGTTGGCCTTTGCTTGATGTTGTGCGAGTGTACCTTTGTCTTTCCAGCTTCTTTTGGGTGGCAGGTTAAGGTGTAGACACCATTTCTCATATGCAGTAACTACTTTGTTCAGACAGTCAAAACGACGGTTCTTGGACCGTAGTGTTATGCAGTTTTCAGTTGGCATTCAAGAAGTTCTGCAGTGCCCGGAATAGATGGTAATCTGTTGGCGCCAGATCTGGCGAGTACAGTGGGTGAGGGATACTTCCCACCCTAGATTCAGGTATCGCGGGTATGATTTGCAACGTGTGGTTGAGCGTTATCTTAGAGAAACATGACTTTATCAATTCTGATCGCTTATACGCAATTGCATCTGCCACTTGTTGCAGTTTTTGTCTGTATGATTAAGTTTTAATATACTGATTGCGTTCCAACATTTCCCAGTAATTCACTCTCTTTACATCCCATCAAATTCAAACCATAGGCTTCTTTTGATGTCGGTCGGACTTTGTCGGAAGTTGTGCAAGTGCACCTTTGTCTTTTCAACTTCTTTTGTATGCTATGTATGGGTGTAGACACCATTTCTCATATGCAGTAACCATTTTGTTCAGACAGTCAAAACGACGGTTCTTGGACAGTAGTGTTATGCAGGTTTCTATGCGGCGCTGACGGTCGAAGTCACCCAGCTTGCGTGAGGTCAGATGAGGATCAGCTTTCAAACTTGCACACAAATGGTCATTATCAATAGGTGAAGGTCGCAAAATTTTGGCTGATCTTAAAGATCGTATTAACCATGCTGTAACTTCTTAAACCAATCGTTGGATATGCGACGACTTATTATGTCTTCTCAAAATGCTTTGTTCATACGTCTTTGCGACTAGGCCAGAATTATGATCAAATAGTATAAGAGTACGTTGCTGTTCACTAGAAAAAGTCATTTGTTGGGTATTTTTTGTAACTTAAGATAACATAATAGGGTGGCCTACTAATTACTATGTGGTGTGCTGGGCTTTCCTAGGCCTCGTTTGACAGTCCATAGTGATCTAGTCTACCTAGGCTTTAGGTCACATTGCACTTTTAAGCACTGGCCAATACACATTAACTCGTCTTACATCTTGTATAAATCTGTAAATACGTAAATAGACTGGCGCACAGGATTTAAGAGATGTAATGGTGTGTTGCTGTAAATTTCTCCCTTTGCATTGAACGCATTTACGTGCACTTTGATGCTTTTCCTTATCCTGTAACTCTCTTGTGAAGAGGTCGCAATAATTCTTGGTATGTATTATTCATCTGAGGAGGTAATATGCATTTTAGAATAGCTAGACGAGATAGAGCATCCTCTACTACGTTGACTTGCTCCTTAACATAGCGAATATTGTTAGTAATAGTGAAATATAATCTAACTGTAGAAATCTGCCTGTGAATGGCAATCAGTATTGAACTCATTAATTTATATAAGCAGTCAATCGTATGTGGAGATGTAGAAATTTTTACCTTCTAAATAATGATTGAACATTTTTATCTAAAGATATCCAACAGTAGTCTCCCGAGAAAGGATGTCTACCGTTCAAGTCTCTAAACAGTAGAAAGGCCCTCGGCAACCCTGCCACTATGCGACGGAAGTGCCTTGCGTCGAAGTCGACTGTGGGTTGAATGTACGCAGAAATACCAGTATAACTCATATTTATTTGCAGCTGCACTGTTACTGCCTTATATGAGGTATTTAAAGTAAAGAGAACAACGGAGACATCATGTCATGTGTAAGTGGTGCATCCTCCTGCCGGGCCCTCATCTCGTGGATGTAAAGTCGCGAAACCCTTATAACCGAGGAGGGTTGGTATGGGGCACGCGCTTGGCATAGGCTCGGGAAAAAAGATTTTTAACGAGGAACGGGAGGAGACGATCCTCTGCAGCTCTTCCCAGTTCGCCCAAAATACGAGGCAATTCTATTAAAGCAATATCCCCTCCCCCTCAGCGTCCTATCACGGAGTAGATGCGGTGACCCTCTTCAAACAAAAGGCCCTCACAGAAACTGCTGCATGCTTCCCGGAGGCAAAACTCCAGTCATTGTTGGCCAAACAAGGCGCTGAAAGCTCTGTCGTCTTCCAGGATTTATCGAGAGAGGTTGGGCTTGTCATGCGAGTCTTTTCCTCTATCAGCCTAGAAACCTTAGTCAGGCGAAGCGTTTTCAGATGCGTTGGTCCTTCCTTTGAATGATTCACTGGATCCAAGCCCCTCACCCTAACCTTGGGTGTTGGCGTAGAATCCAAAGCCCCTTTTGTGCTGGCCTCCATTTGAGGTGCAGCTTTTGGAACCCTGGAATAGAGGCCCCACGACCACCTTTAGAGGTGTTGCCCCATTTGCCTCTAAAGACTGGGTGAGAGCAAGTGGGCATTATGCTTTATTGGAAACGGTCACGCAGGGGACACATGCATTTAACCGAAGATAGGTGTGAACCCTTTGTGGCTCAGCTCTACCAGGATAGACCACGAGTGAGTAGAATCTGCAGGAGGGTTTTGAATGAGCGCGGAATCGACTGTTTTCGTAGACCTGGAGGGAACAGGAGCAGACAGTACTTTATTTAACTTGAGGCTTAAGACGTACCAGGCAGCGCCAGGTGCGCAGAAGAGCATGTTTTTAGCTTTGCAAAATAAGAGACAATCCGTACCTTGAACAGACAGGATTATATTCCCACAGGAGATACGCACACAATATTTGGAAAAGCAGGGTGCGGTTCTCCAGAAATTGACACACTTGGCTTTACACGATCTTGATTTATCATATTCGGCCTAGAACCAATTGGAGCCACTTATACGACCTAAGCGGTGGTAGTAGTATCACCTTCGTGGATGTGTAACGAATGAGTTCACACTGTAGTACTACCGACCGCAATGCACTGACTCAGTGAGCCTGTATCAGTCGAACGTGACAAAGAATGTAGTTGTATGTTTCAAAGCCCATCCAAGTTTTCTGATCACACTTTCAACCTTAACCGCTCCACGTTCGTTCGGGTCTAAAGGAATGTCATTTATGCATAGTCTACGGATTCCCGTCCTTTAACCACTTATTTTACGAAGTTCAAGGTAGAATGCGGCGTCACACTCACCGGAGTGCCATTAAGTATCCGTAGAGCATTAATCATGGCCGCTTTTGAGGGATTTGACTCATTGAACAGAAGTCTTCCTTTCCAGAAACGGAAACCCTTCGGCTCTCTACCAATCAATCTAGCTAATGTTCTCCTGTGATGGATTATGTTGCCCCATTTTCTATTACTGGCAGGAAAAATCAGAAAGAGTTTGAAACCAGTGGGCTCGAAAATGCCAGGTAGTTTCTCAATTAGGTGAACCGACGTAATTGAGGCTCCACTCAGCGCACGTGCGCCTTTGCTCTTGCTCTGCGTGTCTACACTTGGGGCGTCTCGGGGCTATAAGTGTTGATATTGGCCTGCTTACTTACCAAACTGGCACCAGATCGATCCTTCCTCAAAGTCCCTGCGGAGTTAGAGGAACCTTTAGTCCTCTGTTGATCTCAGGGGGCCTCCTGTGCTGATAGAAAATTAAGTAAGTAAAGGAGTAGTAGGGTATGTAATAGAGAGAAGTAGAGATAGGCGAGTCCACTAAGGATTAGGTTTGGTGATCTCCTATTATTAGCATACTTTGGTGCGGGCTGATTCCAGGATTACATGCAATCTACCAAGGCACGATGGCTACCAAACCGAATTCTGTACTGGTAGAACTACTCTTGGTGCAAATTGCGGTAAAAAAACGCTGACTGGAGAATCATAATGAGAATAATAAATAATTTTTTTATTAAATAATAATAAATAATATTAATATCTCATAATATTATTTAATAATAATCATAATAAATACTAATATATTTTTTTAAATATTAATAAAATATAAAACATACTAAATAATAATAAAAAAGATCATAATAATAATAATGCTAATAATAATAACCATTAATATTAATAGTAAAAGGTTGAAGTAGTGCTGAGTGTGGGCGAGGGAAAAGCGCACCAACGTTTCAGGCCCTATCATAGAGTTCAATTGAACACAGTAACAGAGCCTTCCTAATTTGCACTCAAGTCTGAACAGCATGCAACTCCTCCGGATACTAAGTATAACCAGCTTTCCAGCATAACCCCTGTGGAATTCAGAATGTGGTTAAACGGGTGTCAGACAGACAAATTAAAAGGAAAAAGAAGATAAAAATAATAAGATTAAAAAGCGTTAAGGATGAAAAAAAGCAAACCATCAACCATGACTACTTGATCTCGGGGGGATATTTATATAACCCGGAAAACAACTACAAGAAACTCCTTATCAACAAGATATTTCTGAATATATCTCAACTCAAGTCATTTAAATTAGTCAATGCGATTTTTTTTATTAAAATAACTTAATTGGATTAATAAATAGTTTCACGACTCTTATTTTCCATATGAACATAATTTAAAGTAATTATTATCGATGCTATTCTTAAACATATTTGCTGTAGTACTTTTGAGGACGTTCTTAGGCAATCCGTTAAAACTCCGCATTATTTTATAATGAAATACTTTTCCTCCCTATCGAAGTTTAATCTTCTGTTTACTAGCTTTAAACCATTATTACTAGTGAACATTAGGTTACCTAGCACAAATATTAAAAGAGACTTTATATAGTAAACGCGCTTAGTATTTTTAAATGCTTCATTAGGTGAATGCGCAGATGCAGATCTTTCAGTAAAAGTAAAGTTAGATGCCCTAGCATTTCTTCGTACGATTTATTTCTAAATTGAGGAATTAATCTCCTTGCTCGAGGTTAAACGCGTTCCAATATTAAAATGTACTGTGGCATGTATTGATACCAGAATTGTACCACAAAATCCAATATGAGTTCTTGAAGCACTTTATATAGAGGAAGAGTAATATTGTTTGACGCTGCACTGCATTTTTTCAAAATCTTTTATACTATTCAATACTAAGGCACCTAAATTGCCTTGTGTATTGAATCGAAAATTTTACTCCCCATATTATAAGCTATTCGGATATTATCATGTTATATGTACATTACTTTACACTTGTGCACGTTGAATTGCATCCGCCACCTTTCTGAACATTGAACTACTCTTTCCAAGGCTTTGTGCAAGTTTTCAGTGAAAAAGATATTTTAACCTAGTAACAAGTTTTGTGTACTCAGAATCTTTTCAAATTTCACATTATTTTTTTCGTGTTAAGTTCGCATATATAGATTTTTAAAATCTATGTTCCAACAATAGATCCTTGAGGTACGTCGCATGGTGTCTGATGACGATGATGAACTATTTCCAGTGATAACAGGTCTACGGTTTTTCAACCAGTCTTCTATCGATTTTGTATTTGCCTCCCATTCCGTGATATTTTAGCTTTAGTTACTCTTTTATTTTGAACGGTATAAAAAGACGATTTGAAATCAAGATCAACTGCATGTACAGCTTTGTTTTAGTCAAACGTCGTGATCATTTAGTGAAAGAAAGCTCGCATTAGTTAAAAATAAGCGTCCGCGGTGAAAGCCAGATTATGTCTCCTTTACTAAAGTTATTTTCATCTAGATCATCCACGATCCTATCTGTAACAATGAATTCCAATAAAAAAGTAATCAAGATTGGTTACTAATTTCCAAGAACAGTTATTAAGCCATTTGGAAAATTCGTGTTAAATTTGCATCGTAGTAATCTACTTAGCCAGTGAAAAATATTATAATATCTAATATTTTCATGAATCAACTTTCCAAGAAAGAGATCAAACTTATAATTTTTTTATTATAGGCATTAAAGCTCAAAAAGAAACCATTAAAGACATCTCATGGTTTTGAAAGAGACAGCTTTGATTTTCACGCCTTGGACGGTAGTAACGATTAAACAATTTCACCTTTAGATAAACTTCGTAATGTTATCTCCTCTTCCTTCTCTGAGATCTATAATACATTTATGGAGTCAACTAAATGTTTTTCAGGAGATTATATTTAAATTAAAAAAAGAAAGTTAATATTAATTTTTCAAGTTATGTAATTAGAATACAAATTGTGATAAAAGATATGAGAACATTTTCCTAGAATAAATAAATTCTAAGAATATTAAATCATAATATCGTTGGGTGTGCCCAGGAGAAAAATCATCATCAAGGTTAAATTTCTTTCTGCCTTTTATTAAAATTTGGATTTTCTTCTTCACTAGCTTCAACTGGACAATCTTGCTCAATACTTGACTATGGCATACGTTGATGCCAAAGCACAAAAAAGAGAGAACAGATAAGAGATGGCAATGGAAAAATTTGTTGTAAAAGACCGACTATACCTAATTTGACTTAGGGACGGGCTTTTGGAATATACAGTTTTAACGTGTTTGATTGTTGTATTGTTTGGAGTTTCTGGCAAAAAGATTCAAATCCACTTGCAAAGAATTTGTTCGTGCAGAAAATAATTCTAATCCTTGCCAGAAGCTTTGGAGTTGATTGGGTTTCCAACTGCAACATTTATTAGTTTTAACCACTGTTATCATTCTGGTTTATCTATTTATCTATTTCCTTTATATGCCTATTATCCTTGCCATCATTTTTCGTTGATAAAATAATACTTTTAATAAACCTTGAGCTAAATATTGTCAGATAGTTTATATTTAAATAATTTCTAATTATTTGGTTAGCTTGTCGGTGATGGAACCGAATTTTGGTAGCGCGAGTAACTGTGTTTTGGAGGTATGGACCTATTGGATGTGAGGAATGCAAAAATAACCAGGTCGGGGCGAAAGGTTTGCGGTTCAATCATTTGAATAACACTAACATACGAGGGGCGATCAATAAGTTTTGCAATTTGAAAATAAGAAAACGAGATATGAGGAAAAGTGATTTATTAATTTTCATTATAAATACGCTCGACTTTAATGCACTTGCGCCACTTGTCCCTGAGGCTTCGAATTGCCGACAACCAGAAATTTCCCGACTGCTGTTCAATCCACTCCTGAACGGCGAGCTGGACATCTTCATCGTTCCCAAACCGGTGTCCACGCAGTGCGGCCTTGAGCTGGCAGAATAAAAAGTAGTCGCTAGGGGCTAGATCTGGACTGTAGGGGGGCGGTTGAGCTCCTCCAATCCCAACTAGCGCCGGGCAGCTTGTGCAAGTCTGGCCTTGTGGACAAGGGCATTGTCGTGTAAGAGCAGGACACCGCGTTTCAAGCTGCCACGCCGATTCTGAAGGATGCACTTCTTCAACCCATCCAGTTCCTCGGCGTAATATTGGCCTGTGATGGTCCTTCCACGTGGCGCATAGTCCACCATCAACACTTTCTCAAAATCAGAGAAGATGGTGGTCATGATCTTCCCGGCTGAGGGTTGAGTCCAAAACTTGATGGGGGTTGGAGAGCCCCTGTGCTTCCAGGCCATGCTTTTGAGCTTGGCCTCGGGATCCCAGTGATGACCTCAAGTTTCATCACCTATCACTATGCGTGACTCGAATCCCACAGGGTCTTAGTTGTACAGGAGCAGTAGCTCCTCCGAACTTTGATGACGTTAAAGTAGATCATGGTGCGTGAGGTTTCGTGAGTTATCTAGGGACCCAACGAGCAAAGACCTTAGTCATGGCCAAATCGTCCTGGATGATGTTGATAACACTTCCATGTGATATTCCAAGTTCTCGCTCGATTTCTTCGACCTTCACTCGTCGATTTTCAAGGATAATTCTCTCCACACGGGCCACATTGTACTCGTTGGTCACGTCTGACTGGCGTCCTGGACGGGGGTCATCTTCAAGGGACTCATGACCACGGCGGAACTCCGTATTCCAGCAAGCAATGGTTGCATAGGAAGGGGCAGTTTCGGTGTGCATTCATGGATCTCTTTTGCATTCTTGCCTTCCTTGGTCAAAAGTTTGATCACTGCGCGGTTCTTACCTTCTCCATTGTTGAAAAATTTGTGACGGATGATCTGTGATCAGCTACTGCTTATTACATAGACGAGGCAGGAGCGTGCGGCTGCAGGTCCTGACTTGTCATAACTTGTACTAACACCCCAACAAACAGCTATCCCCCTTCCCCCTTCCCCCTTCCCCTCTGAATTGCGATGTTTATGATTTTAAATGTAAAAAGGGGGGACATAAAAATTATCTCGAAGTTTAATGGGCACCTAGTGCAGGTTGCGTAGTATTTGTTTGGCACATAGAGGACCGTCCTCCAATGAGAAAACACGAGACGCAAAGTTGTAAGCAAGTTGAAAGGGACGAATTGTAGTGTTGGGAGCTCCAGTAAGATGGTAATTATAGTAATGAAGGCAAAGGGGATCAAAGGAATTGGTGGCTATCTCGCTAGTGTTTTAGTGAATGTGGGACCGGATACGACTGAGGTTACTGAGAAAGCATAAGCGATTTGCTGATTTTAGCAACATGTAATTTTAAATACATTTGACTGTTAAAGGACACAACGTTGTCAGAAAATGCCTTTGGATAGCCACGGATATTGAGAAAGGGGGCTACATTTTTACAACGAGTGACATTTTCTGAGGTAGCTATCAAAAGAACCTCAGTTTTGTCATGGTTGCGTTTGAGAAACTTAGCCGATAGCAATTCAGTAATCTTGTTATATGTGGATAAAACTTTAGTAGGGGTCACGGTAAAAGATTTTGGAAAGAGGAAAGAAATGTTCGAGTGTCATCAGCATATAATTGAAAGGCTAGAACAAAGAGACGCGTAAGAATGCCAAACAGACGAAGCCTTGAGGAACACCGTAGAACACAACGACTGGCCGGGAGACCTCACCACGACGTAAAGAGAATGAGTAAGTGATGACAGAAGAGAGTGAAAGCAGATTATAGAATTTTCATGAACACCCATGTGATAGAACGGTCTGAGGCCGCTTTAATTCAGCCTCTATCACATTTTAACCATGTTTAGCCACGTGCATCCTGCCTGCGAGAGGAAGCAGAAGCGCGTTATCTCCCATCATAGCCAATGTTTAATCAAGGAGGTTCACTCCTTCGTTTCGCCTCCATACGTCGATCTCGCCAGATTGAATTAGGCTTATGGGCGGATAAGGTATTTTCCCAGGCGACCGCAGGACATTACCCCGAAGCCTCCCACTCAATTGTTTTCCTACGCCAAGGGGATGGCTTCGACTATTTATATCATAGCTTTTCCCGATTGAAGCAGATCAGATCCCGAATATCTTCGCGAGGCATCACGCCAATCTGGTCTCCCTTGTGCACCTAGGAACTCTCTACCTCGAGAACCCCCGTATTGTCCAGAAGAGGACAATATCCCTTGAGTGTCAAGGTTCATGCCTTCGAGACGCCAAGTCAACAAGGCCCCCCTGTTGTTCAGAAAGAGAACAACGTTAGAACAGCCATTGTTCTTTGAGCCCGTTTGACAAGTGATGGTTCTCACCCACCCCCACATTGTTGTTCAGAAAGAGAACAACGTTATAACAGCCATTGTTCCGCAAGCCCGTTCGTCTAGAAACTGTTCTTGTTCCCAAGACATCACGTCCGGATAATTTAATTTTCTCCTTTTTAACGTTCTTCAAGAGAACTCTTGGCTTCAACAATAACCTCCATTGTTCATCTAGAACATCTGAGATTTGCTGTCACAAAGATCGCTCGTACTTCCGAGCCCCACTTTGCTCTCACTCTTCAAAGACTGTCCTTCCCCTTCGTTAAAGACAACCCCCCGAAGAACCCTTCTGCTGGAAATCGCCAGTGGACCGAAGATTCCTTCGCATCGTCTTCCTTTGCACAACAACTCTGTAATTACGTAAACTGAGCAATACCTTTAATCATTTAACCTTTTGTCAACGCAACCCTGTGCTTTAAATGGTTCAGCGAACCATTCGCCCCCTTTAATCTTTATTTGTTTACCTTTTTAAATTTCTCCAAATCTTAATCCTCGGATTAGTCAGATATTCCCACGACCCTTTTCATTCTCCGTTTATTTAAACATTTTTTTTGTGTGTTGTTGATAGTTTAATTAATAAAACTCTATTTGATTAATGGTAGCCATATTATTTATCCTTGTGTTCGTTTTACTTTTTAAGCATATGGAAGATAAATAAGCCTTTCCGGGCCCGTCCTCCCTTTTCGACTAACCTCGGTCAATCAGATTACCACGCAGTCGAAATATTAGAATAATTCCCTCAACGTATAGTTATATATGGTATATAGTCGAGAGCCTATACTACGACAACCCACTCAGTGAGGAAGGAGGTAGAGAAGAATGTAGTGCTGCGGAGAGTTCGAGAAGCACTAGAATTGAAGGCTTTCTAGAGTCGAATTTGCGGTGGGGTCAGTCGGTCACATGTAGAAGAGTCGATTCAGAGCTGTGATCTTCCTTAAAATTGGAAGGTTTTGTTGATGCTGAAAGAGGACATGTGTTTAGTCAGGCGGGAAGCTACTGACCCCTCTAGAGCCATTGATAGGACCGGAAGTTGAGAAATAGTACGATAATTTTAAGTATTCATTGGGCCAAGATTTTGCTTATTTAAGAATTGACGGACAGCAGGATGTTTAAAGTTATAAAGCACGTCACCTAGCAACAAAGGTGCATTGAAGGTGCTCATTAGGTATGAACTGCAGATAGAGGCCCCTTGGGGGGGGGGGTATCAAGAAGAGAGCAAGTTTTTTCCGAGAAGCAAAGTATTTAGGCGAGCTCTTTAGGGGAGACTGACGTGAGGGTAGTGAGTCAGGTGGTTGGGTAAAAGGATTACAGTCTGATAGGGTAGAAAATGACGAGATCATAGAGTTTAACAATAACTACATTTTGAGGGAAAACGCCCGTATGTCATGAATGGAAAGGTAAGGGGGGAGGGGGGATTTGAGGCAGCCTGGCAGGCGAGAGACGAGCAAGGATCTTGAGAAGTGCACGATGATGTTGTCAAATATTTTACGGGTATCGGCCTCGCGGGAAGATCGCAGGAGAGCTGTGTATGTAGGAGTTGCACGAGTAAAGGCGATGCATGCTTGTTTCGTTCCCATGCATTGGGTGCGGGTAGAACGAACGTGCCCCTCCGAAGCTCTTGTGTTGTTTTCCTTTATTCCAAGAGCGTATTGGAGAAACAAGGGGCGCGGCATCTGCGAGAGGAGGCAAGACAAAGGGAAGCATAAGTGGCTAAGTAGGAGGAAAATTACTTCGAAAAGGAGAGGAAAGATAGGTTGAGGTCAGAATATGGGGAGAATATGTGGCTATCCGGGAGAATTGAGGAGAGATCATGAAACATCGGCCTAGGATAAATGCAAGAGAGTCTACGGTGGTGTGACCGTGTGATAGGACCTTTGAGGAAGTTTGTTTGATAAGTTAGAGTTAAACGGAATTGAATAATAAAGTGATCAGAGATAACATTTGATGGTTCCATGATAGAGTGTTGGTGAACTAGATATTGGAAAAAACGGGATCAAGGATGTTGCTGTAGATATGGGTGGGGGAAGTGACGAATAGGAAGAGAGGAAGAGTTCGAACATTTCAAAAAAGTCTATGTGAGCTGGTGTTTTGGGGGACATTGAAGTCGCCAAGTACCATCACGATGGCTGTGAAGTTTGAGGAGACGACATCGAGAAGATCACCCAATGTATCAATGCTACGTATTGTATTACAATTTCTGTACTTTTCGATAATAGTTCCATCAAAGTTCTAATATTTTTAATAAATAATAAAACTTTCTACTGACAATATAGGTTAAAAACCACAAGAGAAATATAAACATCATGATTTATTTCTAAAATCTACATCTATTTTACATTCAATGTATAGAGACCATTCATTTCGAATTGGTTTTTTTCCAGAATACAAATTTTAAAAAGTAATTTTATGGAAGACCATTGAAATATAAATTTTACCAAAAGAAACGAAGACAGAAAAACTTGACTCTATAGACATTTTTTTATTTTGTGTTATAGTGATATAAAGGCGTGAAGTAGTTCAAGCGCTTTAGTTTCATGGAGAAATAAGTTGAAATAAGGTGCAAGAAACTATAAAAAAAAAATCTCGAAATGAGAGCCTAGATATAATAAATAAACGTAAAAAGTGATGAATATAATACAAGTATTTGGTTTCTGCTATCAAAGAGTTTTTTTCAAAAACAAAAACTAGGGAATGCCATAATTAATTGTTTACATAATCCCTTAAATACAGAATGCAAAAATTAAGCTGAATGAATTATCCATTTTGTTCCGAGCTTTCTGTACTATGGGCGAAGAAGGATGTCTTTTAAGTTCAATCAAAGGAGATAGTTTTACTATATATAAAAGCGCAATCACCTCTGCTTATGAGTAAATATAAAGTGCATTCATTTTTTTACCTCAGGACTCTAACTATATAAAATGTACAACAACACATAACCTAAATAAAAAATCAGAAAAATAAAACTGCTGTGATGATAATACTTAAATTTGAAAGTTCTTTTATAATTGATGCAAAAAAAAATAAAGAAAGGAGTCTAAAGTATAATAGTCGTTCCTGCTTAACGATACCAATGCATATTTAAATTAAATAATATAAATAAAATCTGCTTAAATTTGTTTTTTGAAAGGTTATGAAAATTAATGGAAAACAGATTTTTCAAAAATATTTTCGCCTTCTTTCACTATAAGAAATATATATTTATTTAATCTGAAGTAATAATCCTTATTAGCTGAGAAAGAACTGAAGTATGATATTCCTATAGCTTTTCATTTTATATTCACTTAAAAGCCATCTTTGGTATGATCAAGTTGGGAGTTAAAATTATTATTACTTTTTTCTAATTATAACCTGAGTATCATTGAAAAAGTATAATATTTCTGAGATCAAATTCAAGAGAAAAAAAATCATAAAATAGCTCATCATCTTGTAACTGTATAGATTTATCCAGCTCCGATTCTAATTTTGTTCAAAATTTCTTACAATACCCTCTTGAAAGTTCGACTGTATAAAGAGGTGGCAAACGACAATACAAATGTAATTCTTTGATCTGTGACGGTTAATGGTTCCTAATGTAGATCACCGTTGCGACCAAATGGGTATCTAACCGAAGTCGTACAAAGAGGGACTGAAGGATTTGAACTGGCATTCTTTGGGACAAGAGAAATAAGAGTAGTTTTCGAAAATATTGAAGGGTTTCGACGAGGTTAGCGTAGGGGGTGTGACCTAACTAGTACGTAGGAACTGGATAAGAGACAATAAATTAAATCTGCAAGCCAAAGAAGAATAATGCAACAAAACTTTTGCTAGTAATTATAACAGGGAAGAAGCGTTAATGGTTGTTAAAGGAACACATATCTGGTAAAATGAGTCTTGCTGATCATTTTACAGTTATTTCTTTATTCTGGCTGTTTATGATCAACCAACTGGTTCATCTTGACCGTGATTTCTTTAAAATCTTATTTTTCACGACATTTGTGAGTAATGATTTTGTTTCCGTACAAAAGTAATTGTCTTTAATTTCTCTGAATTTAAATAATTAGTATCTTTATCCATTCTAATTGTGCTTAGCAGTGCCACAGAATGTCTTAAGATTTGCATGAATTAGTTTAATTCGGAAATAATTAGGTGAATAATAAAATTGCGTTTCAATTATGTTATGCACGTCTTAATCTTTTAACTGTTATTCAATGAGTAATAAAAATTCCACCAAGCTTTTTAAAAAAGTGAACGTCTGTTTAAATTGAGAAGAAACTGGTCACGAACTTTGGAGAAACATGTTTGAATCGACAGGAAACAGATTTACTGATTTTCTGAAACAGTTGGCATCTGAATTGAGAAAGGAAAATACAAATTTACATACATTCTATAAAAGTTGAAGTTTGAAGTGAGACGAAACGGATTAATAGATTAAATAGTTAATTTTGTGTGAATTTAATGCTAACAAATTTAGTTAAATTGGATAAGCGCGCAAAATAAAAAATGAGGAAGAACGTGATTCCTCTGTCACCAGCGTGATTAATATCGTTTTTATGTAAATACAGTGATAATTAGTTGTCAATTTTCGATTGGAAATAAAATTCTGCATAATATGTTGTGACGCACTTCCTCCTGACCTCTTATTGACGAGATATGAGGTTTAAAAGGTAATTTTAATGGATGAGTATTAACCTTGATCAAACTTTAGTACATGTGTTGAAGACTTGAAGTTCATTTGCATATGTGTTTTGAATAAATCAATAATTTCAGCTAAATTCAAACTTTTATTTTTCGCATTAAAACCGATATTTATTGATTCTAACAGGTTAATTTAGCAAAGAAATTCGTCTTGTCATTAATGTAATAAAACCTCATTGTACCCATATGTACATACTTATTCAGGTTTTGGAGTTCAAAATCATTCTTTAGGGTCTAGCGAGCTACTGAAATCAGGGTTAAATAGAATCAATTTATAAAAATTAGGCTAAAGATTTACAAGGTTTAATTTTTGCATGACTGATTTTCTAACCATAGTGTGATAAATCTCTTCAATAATCTCAGAGTAAAAACAAATTTAGGTAATAAAAAAAGGAATCATATCATAATAAGAAACTCCAAAGATTTACATAAGGAAATTAATAGGCCATAATAACCAAATGCCTATTTTGAGATCAGGAGGGTGAAGAGTCTTGTGATTATGAAATTTAAATAATTATTAGCTTTTCGAAAATGAAATTACATTAGTAGGATGAAACAATTATAAATGTGAAAAGGTATATACTGTTTAAACTAATTAGCTTTTCAAAAATAAGATGGAGTAAGTAATGGATAATTTTAGACACAGGTTATAAGCTCTGTTAACCATTTATAAGTTATGTTGTTCTTCAATGCAAAAAGTAAAAATGTAGATGATCAAATATTAAAGTTTTCTGTAAAAAAAACCCGCAACTTTACCCATCGAAATAAAAAAATCGTGTATTTACTTCGCCTCAAATCACATCAAAGCTCAAAAAAAGAGCACGAAAAATGGAGAAGTCATTCTTCGGCTGATTTAATACTAATCCTCAATAACTCTGGTATTTTTGCAAGTTCTCTTCCATTTATAGTATAATTAGACAGACCTTTGTCCTATTTATCATTTAATTTTTTCATGTCTTTTATTTTGTTCTAGTATCTTATATAGTTACTTTATTAGCGTCTTAAAAAAAATTGCTTTAAATTAATCGCACAACTTTGTATTGAGATGTCTTTTATTATTTAGGAGTTAACCTACGAATAGCTGCAACTTATTCTCTACAATATAAATACATTGTATTGGTCTCTCACTAAAGTTTGGAAATTTAATATTGAATAATATATTAAACCCAGTAGTTATGAGAATGAAGTGATTGAATCAAGTCGAATATGCCATGTTTTTACGGAATTGAAAAAAGGGGTAAAATTAATCCTAAACCGAATCTTTGGTCGCAGAAAAAAAGACTTTATTAGTCCATGATAGTCTTCTAATTTTAAGCATAGAGCTAAAGAAAAAGAGCCACTAGTAATACCATGTCTTTAACATCGTTAAATTGATAAGACACACATCAAAATCAATTCCACCCAATAAATAGAAGACTTTTTATTACAGATGAATAAATAAATCTTATGTTATTACATCAAATAAAAAAGATTTATTTAATGAAAAAAATCCCAAACTGAACTAAGTGAACTTCAGTCTTAACCGAAAATCACCAGTCAAAAAAGTAATAAATAAAACTTTTACTGTAAAACCTAAATAAAAAAATTGCACACGAAATAATTTACACCAAATATGCATTAAGTCAAAGAAGTTTTTTAACGCTGGATACAGCAGTGGCATTTACTGCGTAGAATTGCATACAGAGGCCATTGCTATTCACTTGTGTGCTCCACATTTTTAAATGTTCCTGCGTTTGAGATTCTTTCGTGGTGTAATTCAATCGAAATCAAACACACTTGAGAAAAACCAAGACAAAGCCAAAGAAATTCATTGCTGCGCTTTGACTCTGGCATGGTCCAGCTTCTTTATTCGAATAGGAAAAAAGGGTTTACACGCTAATATCTTTGGTGTACTAGCAGAATGTTAGACGTGACTTGGCTGCTATGAATAATTAGATGTCCAGAGATTCATCTTGTGTGGAGTTAGAGCTATTCGAGATGACTTGAAAGTATTCATTATTCCATAAGGCATAGCAAAAGTTTGGATCGGAGGGCTTGCTAAAAAAGAGGAGTATTGTTTAGTCTGGTACGTCAATAAAGTTAAATGAAGAATGCTTCCTTATTATCGTTCCTGATGAATAAACGTTGGCGATTCTGCCTGAAGAGGGTTTGTCGCTGTGTTAGCTGAGTGTTGCTCCACAACATTTTGCAACATTCTTAACCTGGAGGCCGTACCATGGGAAACAGTGGACATGCCAGTAGTAGTATTTACGTTGAGATCGTGCGTTAAACCCGTATGGAGATTCACTGTAAAGTTTGTTCCAAAGTTTGCCATCGTAGTGTTATTATTGTTTATTGGTGCATCGTTGTTCTGCGCTGAGATTCCGTAGTTTCCTATACCTACAAAAAAAGGAGAATTAATTATTATGTTGTGATCCTTAGCATATTATTCTCTCACTCTTTAATTTCTTTTTCATGCAAGAAAAAAAGCTCGAATATTTCAGGATGATTTGGTTGTTTGTTTTTTTTAGATAGAATGAGTATCCTAAGTTTTCTCAACCCTTTTCAATAATAACAACGAAAATTCTCAAATAAATATCTATGGGAAATCCTGCCTGAGGTAATATTATTTCCCTACTATTTTTCATTCCAATCTTTCAAGAACTGAGTAATACCAGAGATAATGAAATTAAACTACCTGTAGACCTAACAATCTTTCTTGCTGAGAAGAATTTATCAATTTTCAAAGCCTCATCTAATTGAGTTATTTTATCGAGTGTCTAAAGAACCTCTTGCTTGTTTTTCGAGCTTTATTCAACAAATATCAAGAAGGAAGAAAGAAAATAATAATAAATAAATTAACATCCTACTATAGTAATGAACAAAATTAGGAACGAAAATAATTGACATAGGGTAGGTGGGTGTGGGTCCATTATATAAACAGGCAAAAACGAAATTGTTTTGGAAAAAATGTTAGTCAAAATTGCAAAATGAACTTCCGGATAGGCTAAATTAGGGAGAGCAAACAATTTGAAATGGCGTGAGAGATCTGCAAATAGCACCCTTTAATCTACCATGTGGAAGTAAATTCCCACGATGTCTTAAAACTTCTAGAGGACTGAAGTGAAATCGTGTGCCTGCCGATTGGAGACCATTACCCTCATTTCAAATAGCCATGCCTCCAAGTTTTAGATGGGCGAAGCATGTCGAAAAGTATGTAGTTTGAAACATAAATTGACGATTCTGTTACCTCCGAATTTTTAAAAAACGGCTAAGTAAATTCTATAAGAATTATAGAGATAGCTACTTTTAAATATAAATTGAATACAAAGTATTTATTTCCTTCAGGGTGTGCAAGTTGGCACAAACACATATATTTATATATACATATATATATATATATATATATATATATATATATATATATATATATATATATATATATATATATATATATATATATATATTAGTGTATTGCTTTGATTTAAGCATATGTAAAGTTCTATGCATGTACCTAAGCGCAACTTTATCGAAGAAAATGATCTTGATTGATAATAAGGAACTGGGGATCTTTTTTCATTTTTACGACCAATATTTACATACATTAAAAAAATTTTAAGTACCTACTACCTTTTTGCAACATATACCTTATATTACAGTCATGCAAAAAACCCGATCATAAGAATTTATCAGGATACAATCTTAATTGATTCATTTTCATGTTAACATATTGTAGCAAAATTTTGAGTCAGATAAATATTGTTTAAAGGTAGCACCCGGCACTTGAATATTTTGTATTTATTGAAACTACAAGTAAACTATCAATGCTTCTCCAAAACTTAATTATTCTTTGGTTATATTGTTCGTGCATTACTGGTATGTTTTTTAGTAATATTTTAACTTACAAACATTTTCAATCCAGATAGATAATATAATTTTAGTTTATTTTCTTTTGGAATAAAGAAATAGAAGCTGAACAATTGTTACAAGAGGTTGAGACTTGGCAAAAGACGCATTTAACAAGATTTACTGCGCCTCTTGCAGGCGGAAGAAAAGTTTGCCCCACACTTTTCCTGATTTACCCAATCACATGAATTTCAACTAGATTACTATGACAACCAAAAGTTCAACTAAAATTTAGTTGATTGGTCAACCAATAACACATCTGAGCTCTAGCAAGTTGCCATCAAAGAAAGAAGTTATCTTTTTCTGATGACTCATAAAAGTGTTAAACAAGAGAGAGAAGCATTAAACGTAACGATCAATGATGTAATAGATGTTTTGCAAAAGTCTGGGATACCTACCAGTCATAAATGTAATGTAGTAAAGAAACTTAATAGATTATATGATAACTTGAAACAAATTAGAAAGGGCAAAGAGAAAAGATCCTTGCCTGCAAGAGTAAAGGAAATGAAATGAAAGGAAGGTCTAGACGAGCTATTTGATATTCCTCATGTAAATGTTAATGAAATAATGAACAAAGAAGAATATAAAGAGTTCCTTCTTCTACAAAGAGGGGGAAGGAAAGTGATAATCATTGGAATAGATAAGAAGGAGCAACAGTGTAAACTTGAACTACAACTGCAGCAAGAGAAGTTGGAGCTAAAAAAATGGACGACAACAGTTTCATTGAATAAAACAGTTCTTCTTGTAAGTAGCACTAGTTACAGCAATGCTTCAAGTGAAACATAAGTAGAATACTTTTTACTATGAACAAAAGCCATCGACATTAAAATGTTCTCCAAAGAAAAAGGCTAAATTATTCTTTCATCCTTGGAGTTTGCCTAGATAAGTGACCACTCAGCCTCTCTCGTTGTTATTCCTAATATTTTGAGTGTAGGGACGAACTCTGAAGACTATAATGTTAGTAACTCTACTATCTATCGAGTTTGACAAAAATCAAGAAAGAAGTTAAGTGAGAACTTAAAAAAACATTTTCAAACTGCGAAGCCCTTGATAGTTCATTTGGGGGGAAAACTTCTTGAAGACATATCAGGAGAAGAGGTCGTAGATCGCTTACCAATTTTAATATCGGGCAGTGGTAAAGAAAGAACAGCTACTTAGAGTGCCAAAAATTTCTTAAGGTACTGGCAAAGGTATAGATGAAGCAGTTCATCAAATGACACTGACTGAGAAATCAGACGCAACTGTTTCAAATACAAGTTATAAAAAAGAAGCTGCACAATAATTTAGCAAAGATCAGAGAGAATTTTATTGTGGGTCCTCTGCCGATATTACATATTTGAAATTGTTTTGGAGGCAGTGGTTGCGCCTGCTCTTCAAGCTTCTTCTGGCTCTGATATTCTATTATTCAAAAGATTAAACCAAATCATAGAATAACATAAACCAAGACACGTTTGACACCTTAGAAAATTATCCTCAAGAAAAGAAAGATGTAAAATGAAATTTTCTACAGTACTGAATAAGGAGAGACAAATTCGAGAAAATTACAAGTAACTCTTGCAGTTAACGATATTAATAATGGGAGAAACTCCTAGTTTTGTGAACTTCATAAAACCTGGAGCATGCCACAGAGCTAGATCGATGGCAAAACTTATATATTCGATGAAAATTTTCCTGTTCAAAAGTCAATTGAAACTTTCACACAAGGAATTAAATGAATTTGGAAAAAATATGTAAGTTTGCCATTTCAATTTATTTAAAGCACTGGTTTTCTACACCAAAAGCAGCCATTAACCCACAGAAAGATTTGTTGCTTCCCGAAGAACTACACTGTTACAAAAAAATGTGAAAGGATTGCCAATGCCACCTTGAATAAATTTAAACTCCATCTCTGATATCTTTCGGAAGAGTTAATTGTGCGGGCGTTCTTTGATGATTGAGGTTCATTCAAGAGCACGGAAAAAATGAAAGCATCCATCAGATTCAGGTCCACCCAAGAAAACAAAAATAGACGAAGAAAATTATGGAAAGAAGCACCTATGTGATTTTGTAATAACGAACACAGTCTCTTTCTTCAAAACACTTGGGCTATCCTCATTTTAATTTTAACAAATCGGTTGAGAACTCTCCTCAAGCAGAAAGCTTCCTCATTGCTAAAAATGTTGTTAATGATCTAAAGAGGAGTTCAGCTCATGGAGGACTACAACAAGTTGCTAACTAATTATAAGGAGCAAAAACAGCATTTGTTACAAGTTGTGTCAAACGACAGGGAAAGGTTCACTGACAAATCAAAGAAAACCATTATTGCAGCTGCTTCAAATGAGTAACCACTTCCAAAAGAAGTGAAAAAGGTTATATTGGAAGCCTCCTGGAGACCTTCCCTTATAAAAAAGTATATATAAAATGAATAACCCACAAAGTAGCACGTGAGGTTCGCAATGAATGCAATGTCCCGCAGGAAAAATTAAAATGAGCTTTAAAGTACTTTTGAACTTTATTCAGTTCATTCTCAAGCATAACTACAAGATAAAATAATATAATAAGGGTATATATAAGCTAGTAAAAGATAAAGGACCGCCTCTTAGAAAAAAATCACCAACTATTTAGCTATAACAGGTAGCAATGTCAAACTGAGAGGCAAGAAAGAGGTAAGAACATAGCAAAAAGGGTTAAAACGATTAACGAATAAAGCTCTAGTCGAAAGAGGGAGATTAGGAGAGACACGAGATGTAAGCAGATACGTAGGTAAGAGGGACAAGGAGAGAGGAAGAGAAATAAAATAGTGTTAATACAAAATCAATGCAATAATTAAATTGTCAAATCAGGTGCCTATAAAAATGAAAATTGCCCCCCCCCCCGAATTTTTAATTATTATTACACTGAATAATTTCAATGTTGAGACTTTGGGTCTCTCTACATCTCTCATATTTCGGTCATGATGAGTCATAACTTAAGGCTAAATTTCGCCTATATTTTAAGTCTAACATCTTAAAATTATGATTACGAGCCAATTTCTAGATTCCTAGTAAGCAGATTTCAAAGTGTGATCTCTCCCGCTTTTTCTTACTAAGACACGTAGGTATCTGTAGAAAATCATCCTATATTATTAATATCATACCCTTTAGGTTTCTTTTCTAGTCTTATTTATCCTTAGTGTTTTCTTTAAAATACATATATTTTTATTCGATAGGGCTTTTTAATTTTCCTAAGGTTGTGCATATATCGCATGGTTAATTAAAAAGAGTTAAAGAAGTTATGGCCTGTGTTTATTTAGGCTCGATTATTTAAATTTTTATTGACTCACTTAGTGAATTAAACAAAATTTACATATTATTCATACGAAAACGCTAATTATCCTTTATATTTTTCAATGATCAATACAGTTACAGTATCATGAAAAAGGTATTATTTGTTAAATGAGTGGATTTAAAACCTACCTTAGTTAATTGGGCAGTAAATTACGTCTCAAAACCTAATTTACTCCTGGTATTAAAATTTAATAGAAATATTTATAGTCACAGGCATGACTCGCATATATTACAAATTATTTATTGTTTAATACTTTTCAATTTTTAATCTACAGTAAGCAAGTTAGTCTAACCTGCCCTGGTATAGTTTAGGGTATTTTGACAACTCCACACATATCTGCAGTTAATAAACGCCTCCAAAACAAACAGTTTGCTTCCCCCGGGTCCTCGGGCGAAATAAGTTTAATAATAACCCCATCATATCAAAGTAAAAGTCATTCTAGTTGAACACGCTAAAGAATACTTAGAAACGAACTTATATCTTCGGAATACTATAGAAAAAGTTTGTACGTAGAAATTTCATCCCTTTACCGAGTTACTAACAGACATTGATCTTAGGAATATTAAAATTTATAGTCTTTCCCTTCATTCTCTCAACTGGTGAATGAACGCAAATTTATTAAGTATTATTTCAGATTAGAGGAATTTTCCTGATGAAATCCAAGTATACAAAAGGAGAAAACGTAATACTCACTCCTACTTACTCAGAAGACTGCCTGTCCCATAACCGTAGGGAGGGTATGTTGCTGTGTATTGGGTATAGGGCGAACTGTAAGTATAATCCGTCATGGCTACTCCCGTATTACCTGGAAAAGTAAAATTAAATTTTTACCAGTTCTTGAAAAATAAATATTCGGAAAGTACTAGTTTTCATTTACTAATATAATCAAACCGGAAAAAGATTCGTTATTATAAATTGTATACAAAAATATGTCATTTGTTCTCTGGTTTATTATATGAATTGCAATTCATGCGAGTCAATTGTTAATTGAATGGGATAAAACAAATTCAAATCTCTAAGGTAGGCGATAAGAAGAAATTAAAATGAAACCCAAATATTGAATAAACCTACCTTCGATTTGAGGAAGTGAAGTAAAAATAGGGAGTGGAGAATCGAGAATGGTTTGAAAATGGCAAGTGTGCCCGTGAGAGGGAGTTTGGAGGAGAGTAAATGAGGTAGCATTACATTGCGTATTCATTTTCATGGGTGATAGAGAGGGAGCCATTAAGATCTGAGAGTTATCCAGAGGAAGACTCGAGTTTAAGAGGTTGGTATTACTACTTTTACTATTGAAGTTAAGGTTGTCAGACTTCTGATCAAGCTGACTAGTGTACTGGTGGTGATACTGCATTGCTGGTTTAGAGGTGGTTTGGTTTTCATGAAATAGGAAGGATGAATGATCATTAAGGTTTGGAGTTGAGTAATAAGATGACGTTTCAACATTGGGTGAATGATAAGAGGAACTGTTGGAAAGGTATTTTGAAATTTGGCTCCCATTTGATTCTGATTGAGAGTATGAGTAAAATGATGATCCTGGACATGAAATAGTTGGAAAAGAGGTGCTGGAGCAGTTTGAGAAGCTATGACTTAGGGTGGAATATGATGGTGAAGATGTGGAAGAATGCTTTAAATTATCAGCATCTTGAAGAAGGGGGCAAGGTTTTATATCCATCTTATTAGGATTGGTGCTATTAAAGTAGAGGTCGTCAGGAGAAGAAAATGTCCTTTCCGCAACTCTGCATTTATTTTTCTGGTATAATAAGCGATCGTTATTGGCAGAAAGTGGGGGTGTAGGAGTAGACGGGCTGGAGTCAGAGAATTCATTCAGAGGAGGCGTGTGCAGGCCAGAGCCGGATAATTTGTTGGGCGGCTGTGCATCTCTCAGACGACTACCAGTGCTCGAATTTGGCGAAGTGCTCTGAGGCGAGAAGCCCGAACTGCCTGACGTGCGAACAGACAAACTAAGGTCACATAGACACAATGCTACTGCATGCATGGCCTTGCTTTTTAAAAGGCTTTTTTCCATTTAGATGCTTTTAAATAACATTATTGTATACAATTATAAAAGTACTAACTATTCAATCATTTACTAGAAAATACTTCATGTTATTCAAAAGCAAATGTAAGTTTAATGAGTGCAAATGAATGATAGTAGTAAACCTTATTAAATAGCGAGAGATAAATTTTAATGAAGCTTAACAACCTAAAATTGGTTTGCTACAAATAAAGAATCAAATTACAAATTAATTTTTTTTTATAGGCTTTAAAACTCGAGGATGAAAACATGTAACGTCTTAGGTTGATCTATGATCCTAGTCATAATTATTTCTTAATAGCCGTTACGATAACTTACTACAAATTAATGCAATTTATCTCTTTCCCTAAGATTCAAAATGAAGAATATTTGACTAACAGTTAATGAGTGAACATAAGAAAAATTTAACGTGATTCCAAAAGTGTTCAGCTTTATTCCTAAAAAAATAAGAGAATGATGCGTGAAACAATAAAGGCTAAAATGAGGAAATCACATTGTAAATCTTCTTCATTCTTAGTCTCTACCGATTTTTGTGACTTCTACATTAATGAGCGTATATCATGCAAATAATCCATGCATTCTTGGCCATGCATTCCCAATTATGTTTCTCTGATCATCTTTCAGATAAGATATCCAGACTAAAAATAATACAAGATAGTATTATCTACCTTCCCTTAAAGTTAATTTAAAAACACTAACTGGTCACTCAGGCACTAGTATTAATAAGAAAATAGCTAAGAATAGAAAAAAATTATAATGAGCGATTTAGTGTTATTTACTTTCTCTCATACTCTTGAGCCTCTGAAGAAATAAGCCTTTTAAAGAAGAAGATAGAACCAAAGATCATTATGGAAGCCATTAGAAGATTGCATTCGGAAAAAAAATAGGAAAGATTTTTTTCAGGAGTGTTATGAGGGATGTTAGGAAATGCCTGTTGTAGAATTTAAGTTTATAATTCGTAGGAACTTAAATATGTTAAAAGTGCTAGTTAGTTTGAACCCAATTGAGTTGCTACGGCGTAAATAACGGCTAAAGGTTAAAAGTGCCGATTTATATTGTTTTTTATTATTATAATTGAAAATAATTATACATTAATTGTAATTTACTTATATGCATTCGATTAGTTATTTGGAGGCTCAACGATATTAGTAGTATCAAGGATATTTTCCATATATTTTTAAATTTAGACTTAATTGAAATAGGGATTAATATGAACTTGTTTCACCTTAAGCCCAAAATTGATAATATTACTTTTTGAAAAATATATGAATAACTTTTAAATTTTATGCAAGTTATATTTAAAACACTCTCTAATTCCTTAAGAACTCATTCTAAATGTTATCTTTTAAGATATTTTCAAGGACAAAATCGTGTTAAATAATTCTCGTTCATAGTGAATTCGATGGGTTCATTTCATTATGTGTGTTCAATAGCATTACTTTAGCGATAGCTTACTGATGTTGATTGTGGTTTTAATGGGACAGGTTACTTCCTCACCTTGATGAAACTGGTTAGGAGTAGAGTCAAGGACTGTGGGCGGAGCAAGGACAGGTTTCACATCTTGCATGCTTATGGGCGTCAGGGGGGTTAGGCCAGCAGCAGTCCCTGTGGCATAGGATTGGGGTTTGCTCATAAAAGGTAGGCTTTTAGTAGAATTAAGCAACCATAGAAACGACGCGAAAAGTTCTAACATTATTCTGGTAACCACGAACACCAATTGTTAAGAATGTTTTGGGGAGTTTGAATCGTCATGGGTTTTTATTTTATTATACATTGAAAGCCAAACCAATGTTTAAAAATGAGGGTTCTATTTATTTAGTGATATTAAAATATTTCGTTTTGTTAACTTAATTTTTCGCTCTTAAAAATCATCCGTTTAAGATGTATTTCTATTCAATACTGATTATTTGTAATTCGACAATTACAAATATGATTACCTCATTTTGAATAGACTATTCATTTTACTATATTTACCACATTGCTTTCAATTAAACTAGCTTAAGAGAATCATAGGGATATGTTATATTCTTTTCTCTGTCTTATAAGAGACCTAGAAGCATTTTCATTCCATCTTTACTATCTTTCTACTTTACTAACTTAGAGATCTACTTACTGCTCTAGAAAGCGAGAAAAGTTATATAGTCAGTATAAACTAAATCAAGGCTATCTACTGGAGTAAATGATGCAAGAGCAAACAATTAAGATTCTTAAAAGATGAACAAAAGCATATTTCCACTAGATTGTATTGCTTACCAAGGGTTGTTGCCAATGGAGTTGAGTAAACATGGTTAGAGCCCGTCTGACTCATGGCCATACTTTCAAATAGGCCGTCAGTGCCAGCGGACGAGACTGATACGGAAGAAGGGAAGGCCGTCGGATGGTCAACGAAGGACTGTACGCTGGGAAACGAATATAAACATTGCGTTTATTTCTAAAGCGATGGGTTTGGTTAAAGACTGAATTGATTTAGTATAAAACATCCAAAAATAGAATTTAAATTAACAAAATGTGGACAACGGCATATTCATTCATTCTTGTTCTCGTAAAAGTTTTCTGACATTGAAATGTAACATTTATGAGTAGCAAATAAGAAAGTGCCTAAATCTCATCTTCATTTCTTCCAATGACACAATGATTTGAATGACGTTATGTTGCACGTTTATTTCAATTATCTCCATATAATAATATCGGTTTAAAACTTGAATATTAGAAATATGCTCTAAAACGCACTTAGGAAAGAAAATGTGTTATAATTTCAGAAATAAAATAGTAGATTTCAACAATTGTAGTGGAAAAATCCGTATGTTCAGAAATTGGGGAAGATGAATTATAATCTGAAACTTGAATCATAATTTCCAAAATCAAATTTCAGGTATTTTGTTTCACAAATTGTGATATTGATAATGGTTACTCACCTATAGGGAGAGGAGGTTCCACTGGGTATTCCACCCGTCAAATCTGGAAGTAGAGCTTTTGAGTCGTCATTCTTTATAGACGTCCACTGTTTTGGCCATAACATCTGTAAGGAGGAAAACTTCATTCGAAAAAGATATCAATCCAAAGGGTAAATAAAAGCTGGTGATATTTAAGCCAACACCAAAATGTCTAGACGAAATATGATTTCCGGAAGACATAACAAAATAAAGATTTGCAGGGTCGTTTTCCGCATAATTTTTGGTCGCCTTTTCTTTTGTAATGCCTTCCTCGCCCTTTCTGTCGATCCCCTTCCATCCCTGATTTTAACCCTTCTCCTGAATTGCATCCAACCCTCTAATGCAACCCTAAAGGCCATTTTTCTCCCGCTCCTATCAGCCATCTTTCTATATTCACATTCTCAATATTTCTTTTCCAATCTCTCTAAAGAAGAAGAGAAAAACTAAAAACTTTCGATTTTAAGTCCCCGTAGAGCCAAAAATCTCTGGCGTGTCTTGTCATAAAGCAAAATGTCGGCGCCATAATTCCGCTCAACAAAGATGAAGACGAGATGTGTAAAAAAGGCTCGTAAAAAGCAAGAGAAGAATCCCCCCATAAAGAAATTGGAAAATTTGGAAGAAAACAAATAAGAAAAGAGTAAAATTGTCATAAATCAGCATTTTGTAACGAACTTAGATTGGTAAAAAGACTCTTAGAAATTCTAAGCAGGTAATAAACCTTAAAGTGGCCATTCTCCGATACGAAATAAAATAGGAAAAAGCTCTGGTTGGTGGTGTGGCAATATTTTCAAATTGTTTTCTGACCAATGGGATTATAGACGTCTTATCACGGCCTCAGACATCAATTATAGGAGGAACTTTGTTTGTGCTTTTCTAGCACTTTTTAAGCAATAAAACTTATTTACGAGCTGATTTCGTCACCTGAACGCCGATCAAAGTTGAGTTACTTTTAGCTTCTAGAAGGAACTATTTTACAGACCAAGCCAATAATCATTATGCGATTAATAGGACTTGCATCACTCAAGTTTTGTAGTATAAAACTTTTCAGAGACTATTCTAAGGATCTGTTCGCATATAAGAGCAATTTAAATCACGTTAAAAAACATAGGGACAATCATACTTTCACTGGTATATTTTAGAAATTCAGAAAAATTACTGAAAAAAAAACATCTATAGCTTCGGAATACTCGAATAATTCATTAAGGTTAATCAGTTTTTTATTATTGTAGAAAAGAAAAAAGGTTTAGTATACTACTCTTATTTTTTAAATACAATTTAAAAGGCGAATATTAGTTCTCTACAACTAATTATCCCTATTTTACTGATAACCATTAACTTTTAAATTTCTGGCCGATTTTTCGCGTAATTTTCAGTTTATCCACATGACATAGCAACGTGAATTTTTTTGATTAGGGATAAGGGCATAATAAAATTTTGAGTAAGCTACTAGAATAATCTTGTCATCAGGTATAAGTATTAGTTTTAAGAAGCATTAAAGAATTATTGACCAAACTTACATATTGTATTAACAACAATTTCTTCCTTTTTGTGTTTCAACTTATATTGAAAACGAATATATGTACATATATATGAGCTAATATCCTCTTTAAAGCTTATATTTAGCGTCGACATTGAAAGATGAAGTTTCATGATTAGGATCACTGATAGGGTAGAGATGAGTTAGAAGGAAGGTATTAAGCCATGGCTTATATGCAAAAAAGAGATCCAATATTAAGTTTCTTATGGTATTGAAGACAAAATGACGGCATAAAACAAAACTGTAATGTATTTAATTTGCTAAGGAAAGAAAATTGAATTACGTATTAATTAACCGTATTTTAGTGAGGAGCATTTTAACTGTTACTTTTTTAATTATATTTTTACAGTAAATCAACGGCATCTCCTGCAAAATATGTTGAAGAGAGAGGAAGTGAAAATGTGTAGCAGATATAGAACCATTGATCTTATGTGAGAGAATTATTGGCCCTAGAGGGCACGTAGTCCTTATAGATATCAGGTGAGGCATGTTGACCGAAGCTAGAGCTGAGCCCCCTTTGTAGAGTACGCACTGCAGCTGGGATTGTCTCATTCCTATAGGTTTCAATTGTATCGGGGGCGCATAATTTTAGGCCTGTCATTTCATAATTAAATATAAGGATATTTCTTTTGCTATATTTGCATGGCTCTTTCCATAGTGGCTGGACAGGTAGACTTTCATCACGAAGTGCTTTCGCACTATTAAGGTTTGATTGTACTTACATTGGCATAAAGCGGGTCTGTTGCGTACTGAGTTCGTTGCCTCTTAAGATCGTCTTCAGAATGCCCATTCAAGTCTCGAGTTTCGTCTGTAAAATAAAATTGGATTTAATTCAAATTATCTTCATTAGCCAAGTTTAGTTTCGTGATGTTTCTTAGAGTCGTTACCACTGACTCTGACCTGAAATCTTCCTATCATCAAAATGAGGCCCCCCAAATGAGTATCTATCGTTGGATGTATTGAACCTAAGAAACCAAGAGATGAAAATGTGATTCTTACTCTATGTACCAGTTTAGGTTTTAGTGAAATAGACGATAATATTATAACTAGGAAGAACCCAGTCTGGACGAGATGCAAAGAAGGGTCAATTTTCGTGGACTTAATGATGGGTTCCTTTGTGCCTTATAGGATATAAAGCACCCAGGGAGGATTTAGCATTTTTAGTAACATTAACATATCTCGACTCGACCTTGTGCAAACAGATCGTAAAATTGAAGTTGAATGTTTCTATTATACAGAGAGAAAATAAAATTCTTAGTTGGCTAGTAAAGTGTTAAATCTATTAACAGAAATACAAATGATCGAATTTATTTCTTAATAAATGTAAATAACACACAATAAAGGGAATTGGCAGATTTCTAAGATATTTCAATATGTAATGTTACACATTTACACACTACGATATGAGAAATCCAATGCTTTTATATGAAATAAGTTTGTTGTGTTTAACTAATACGATAATGCAAAAATAATTTTTTAAATTAAAATATTATTACTTTAAATTTCCTATTAAGTAAATGACACTAATCCCTTTTGACTTAAATGCTTATTTTCTCTCTACAACCCCAGATCTTGGCAATCATGGATAATTCTCGATTTTCTACTCGAATCTAATCAGAAAACGGTTGATGTCCTCCCCCTTAAAATGTGTGTCACTTTAAAAGACTTTAATCTATCACTTCGCTCGAAATCAGACCTCGACGTCTGGTTCCAATAACGCAAATGAATCACTAATCAAAATAATAAACAGAAGACAAAAGAGACGGTTCTACACGGGGACGACAATAATGGGGGGAAGCCCTATGGCGTTTCATCATATTGCATCTTGTGCGTTTGTGCATGTGTATATTTGGAGTAGAGTAGCCACAAATTGGTGGAAAAGGAAAAAGCTTGTGAGCGTTAGGGCTTATCGTGTCTATCTTGGGATAAGGAGGCAATAAAAAACAAAGGAATTGACTTTACTGTTGATAGGCAAGATGTACCAAAGTAAGTTTTAACAAACGCTTTGTATTAAACAGATAAACAACTGAACGGAATAACTAAATTTAAACAGAGAAAAGGACACAGGGGGTAGAGATTGGAAAAGTAACTTAGATGAATGTTTGATTTGTTGATATTCCATACCTAGAAATTTATAGTGTGCAGACGTTTCTAAGTAATTTAATGTAAAGAAAATTAACCGAGTTGTTTAATTCTTGTTCATCTGTGAGTTTTATAGTCGCTAGAAATTGATTTAACTTCATAAATAACTGAGAAAAACTCATTTTCTCTAAATATACGTTAATAATTATTTTACATGTTGATCAAGAGGTTTCCATGAGAAAGATGGATGGACAAAGGTTAGTGTCAAAATATTCCATGTAAAGATAAACAAAGACAGGTGAAAAGCTAATTCCATGAATTATTTGTTTTACTTTGGAAATAAGAACATTGCTTATCAATGGATCAGGATATAATTTGGTGTAAGTTGTATTGGAATAGGTTATTTGCCTAATATAGGAGTAAAGTTTCTATAAAAGTATTTGAATTATTTAGATACTTTGGGATAAATATATATACAATATTAAAACCTAGTAACTCTTGCTCTCAATTTTAATGTTTGATACTTCAATGAAGAAATGTGTATTCTAGAGGAGATTTTGAATGATAAAACGAGGGGCTGCAAAGAATCACAGCGGGATATGATTGATGTAAGAGTAGTATTGCTTGTGAATTTGTTATAGGGAAGTTTATTCCTAATATGTTAGAAATGCTGGTGTGTTTGATGTGTTAGAAGAAATTCCTTGTCGATTTAGGTTTGCCGAAAATATTATCAAGCATCTGCTAAAACAAACTTTAGATTTTTTAACAAGTGTCGTTTGTGTTATTTCTTTAGTTTTAGCTAAACATGTAATTATAAGAATATTACATTACATTTTTCTTATTATAACATAAAGTATACAAAAAGTCAGGGCCAACATTGATTCCCCGTAGTTTTTCAGATCCTTATATACAAGATTAAAATTGAGTGTTATCTCGCAGATCAATGGTTATCTCACACTAACGAATATTAGGAGACTGGGAGTTAAGCACCCGGTAGCGAAAGCTTTTCCAAGAGGATCTCAAGATCTCATCGTTATATTGCTCCTAATGGATTGCCTCCAATACGCTCTTTATTGTTCTTATTGTTTTAAATATTTTTATTATTCTCTATTTGTGCCTGATTGTTATATATATATATATATATATTATTCTGGCATTTAATTTGTAAAAAAAAGCAAAAAGGATTGTAGAGGGCTGCATAAGAGGGAAAAACGTAAATTCAGTTTATAATTATTAACTGTCGGAAAAACTAATCTATTTTTTCTAAATTTAGAAAAATAGCTATCAAAACTTTCCAAATTGTTTGGTGTAGAGAGTAGTTTAGATTTATAATTTTTCTTTTGTGTTATGATTTTTTTCTAAACTTTTAAAGTTAAGTAAAAAAAAGGGTTTCTTTTGAATTAGGATTTGTTCAGAACTTTTTTTCACTGCTCACGAAACCATTGGCTTGTCCTTTACACAAATCGAGCAAATTCATTAGAAGATAAACATAAAACAGCAATGAAGCCTCAATCTGACTATGCCGAATATATCTAAAACACCGAATTATATTTCTTTAATGTGAAAGGAGACTCTGCAGAAGCAAAATTGGCATTAATTATGAATCAATTGTTTTTACTAGAAAATGAGGGATACAAATTTATTCATCTTGTATTTGTTTTAAGCAAAGGAATCATATTTTTCTCTCGTCTTGTTCAAAGTTTGCTTTCCTTTGGTTTTCTTATTCTTTTTATATCCATTCTTTGACAACTTTTCTCTTATCTTTTTGATGTAACACTGAACAAGTAATTTTGCTCCAAATTTTGGAATATTTACAGTCACTACCTCAATGTAGATAAATTTCAGGAAATATAAGAAAAAATATTCATCATCATATTTGAGAGAGAAAATGTTTTTTTAGTATTCATTAAGGAAATATCGGCTGAAACTAGAAAAGATATTTGTTACCTCTTTTCTTCTAGTTTCAGCTGATATTTCCTTAATGAATACTAAAAAAACATTTTCTCTCTCAAATATGATAATTATATTTTTCCTTTTATTTCCTGAAATTTAACTAAATTAAAGTAGTGACCTTTTTACATTGTTTTCCATTATACTAAATCGTATAACTATTCTTATTGATTCAAATCTATGGAAAATTATTAACACCTATTTACATGTTATTTTTCCTTACTTTTCTCTCTTCGTTTTTGTGTGCAACAGTAGTCCCATTCTTTTTAATACGTCCTGATTTTCGCATTTTGGTGTCAATAATGATCATAATTTTTAGAATTATCTCTTTCTTAAGAGTAGATTTTAAGCTAAAATGTTGGCAATTTTTAACAAAGCCACTAGTCTCCATGGAAATTTGTTAGTGGATTGTGGGCAAAGCCCTCCTGATTATTTTAATGTTTTAGGGTACTTTAATATATCAAAGTTGATTGTTTAGAGAGGACGTAGTATATAAATTATGAATATTTGAAACATATATTCAATATTCCATATTATTCTATCAACATCCTTATCTGCCTTGCTCGCTTAGGTCCATCTTTTTTGTCCCTATTTTCCTTCTACGTCTAGGAACAGATTGTCGTCGGTTCCAATCACTGAATATTGTGAAAAGCACCCCCATTCACCATACAGTTCTATTCCTTATTCACTCCACCCCCCTACATTACGACAACTGAATATAACTTTGGATATATGTTTCTCAAACCTATACATACATATATAAACGCATTCATATGTATATACGATAGCGCTTTGGTTTGTGTTATTCTTTTAGGGGGTGGAGGGATATTTTAAGCATACATTCATAAATCTTTAAAAGTTTTTCAGCATCGATTTTCACCGTTTTTTATTCCTTTTATTCTTTTATTTGTACTTTATTCATCCGAATCACGTCGGATTGTTTCTTTGTTTATTTCTTCAATCTAACTTATTAACATGTAATGAATAACTGAAGTTCTAATAAACTGTCTTTATTTCTAAATTCATAGCGTTTTACTCAAAGGCCGTTTAAAATTCAATCTAATTCAAACCAAGATGGATTTAATTTTAAAAATGGAATAAGAAAGAATTGGAATAAATGTATTGGATAAAGTAAGAATTAAGATACAAATAAAACTGACGTAAGGAAGTGGCAAAAATTAGACAAGAATGGGAAATTTGTGGAGGGATATCAGCTGAACAGGGAGAGAGGCTAGCTTTATTTTTTCTCCGCAAGAGGCCAAAAAACCGTATTTTCAAACCTAAATATGGAGAAAATTTGGGGGATGTTTCATTTTTTCAGGAAAAAATTGGGGTAAAAAATTCTGAAAATTTTTCGAATTATATCATTCCTCAGACTATATATTTTATATGTTGAAATTCTGGCTAAGACACTAGTTTCCATGGAAATTTGAAATTTGTTAGTGGCTTGTGGGCGAAACATATACTAACCACCTCATTAGTTCTTATTGAACTCTTCTTATTTAGATAGATTTTAGTTATATTTATTATATTCCATTTGTATGTGAAAAATGGAGATAAGACCCAAAAGAAGGATAAATTAAATCGCAACCTTACAATGTGAAAAATATAAAATACATTACAGAAACCAATTTTGAATTCCGATCACTTTAGAGAGTTAATTATTAATTCAATCCTAACAGCAATAAGGAATATAGAGTTTTAGTTAAAAAGGAAGCAAACCTTTAGTTAAAACTATCTCAAAGACAAGTGAAAGTTCAATTAAACATTCATTTGTTATTAATTTTTTGTAAACTCTCTCTTAATTATCTAATAAAATCGTTACGTATTTAAGGTTTGGGTCAATTAATTCAATATACTGTAACAAAAATAGGCAAAACTTAATTTTAATAGAAAATTACAGATGTATTGAAAACAAGCTCCAACGTTAGTTAAGAAGCTGAACTAAAATCTATAAAACGAGCACAAATTAAGTATCAAATAGACGGAAAATGCAATTCCTTTATCTGTTTAACCATGTTTTATTTTATTATGATCCAGACTGACAGTTTCTTACCTCACGCTACCAAACAAGCGTTACAATTCATCTACTCACTCTTTAATCCACTACCATTTGCTGGACGGCAAATGTGTAAGGACGAAGCAATAATTTGGGTTAGGTCAACACAGCGAGGGAAAAGTGGCTCGAAATGACTATTGAGAGCGACTCACCCGAGCCAGGTCAAGGAGGGAAGGAAACCATCGATTGGGGGATCGGGGTTACTGTCAGGGGTCATCGAAAGTCGAGGTCAGACAGGAAGAAGAATCACTGAGTGCACAATAGCCAAAATTGGCTAGACACGTGATGCCGGAGAGAATATCTCATTCGCTTATTTAATAAAGGCATAAACGAGAAAAAATATTTATTTTTTCTCTCCTAATGCCAGTGACCATAGATTTCTTTGTAGCCTCTTTATTGGTTAATTATGTCTAATCTAAACCCCCCCCCCACCATATTTAATACCTCTAACTCTGCCTCAATAAACCACCAAATGGCAGTAAGAGAATCATTATGGACCGAATTACGAATGCCTTTAATAGGATCTTGCTTCTGTACTATGAGACAGATTGGTTTTCAGCCTTTGAAGTATTTTCTATCCTCCCTTACTTTATTTTACCATTTTTAGGGCACTGGTCTTGATTTGGTTCTGCTCAGAAAATGGTGTTAACTACTTGTTTAATTACGATTGCTCTGGTCTTGGATTTGCATTTAAAACCAATATCCGAAATAGCCTTGATTCACAGCTCTCTTAACATAGCCGTTTTAAAGTCATTTATCCAGGGATAACATAAGTGTCTCTTCCAGAGTCCTTATTTAAATAAATGAATTCCGTTCTATGTAAATATTTACATTTAATTTTTTTCATGTCACTGTAAGATGCTTTCGCTAGAAACTCTTGATTTTATGTCGTCACTTTGTTTTTTATTAGTTTTTTGCGGGGAACAATTACAGGTTTATTGACTCAGTGTGAAACAAGTTATGGGTTCGAAATGTATACGATTCGATCGCTAAAAGAGCTAGAAAGGCAGAAAATTGCATGATCTTGCTTATTTAGAAGATATAAGTAAAGATATTTTTATAGCCCTCCACAAAAAGGCTAAAAAATGTTCCTTGGCTGTTTACATGGCTTTCTATACATTTATGAATTTCTGTCTTTTTCATTAATTATTCTTCTGTCAAGACAAACTTGCATTCATTACTCATATGTCTGCTCTCTTGTGCTAAACTTAAATATTTCATAATTAGAATTAGTCCTAATAATTTTTAAAAGATTTTAACACATTTTTTTATTGAGAATTAAAAATAATGGCAACGATATAACTAACATTGTAATTCCACTCTACTTATGTAATCCTATGGCAAACGTCACAATACTAGCGATAACGTATAATTTTAGTAGTTGTTTTAATCGATTGGGCTGCAAACGTGAACCTACGAAACACGACTTGTTTTAAAAAGTGGTTGGAAAAAGTGCAAAAGAAACCAATAGTTTGAGTCCTCAAATAAGCCTCTATGAAAACAGTACACTTGACTTTCAAGCCTCAGATACAATAATTCTAAGCGATTGAATAATGCCACCTAAGTGAAATTTCGCGTAAATTTGTGAGCTCACAACGACGCGAACCGTATTTCAGAAATGTTCTTATGCTTTTTCAATATTAAAAGATTTAATAATTTTATATGGAAAGGATTTATGGCGGGTGTTTTGCAACGGCTCATTGAATGCCAAAATATTGGTTGTGAGACTTGCGTTGTTCTGGGGTTATTTCGATTAATCAGCCCGTAGGGGCATACAAGCCCCCAAGAGGGAGTAGCTGCATCCCCCCTCTTTTAAAAATTAAACCAAAATTAGCTGCTATTACCATAAACATTCGCGTTTAATTTCCCACGAAAAAATCTAATTGTTTTAATGGCCCTTTATAGAAAAATCTTCGCGCCTCAAATTGGTAAAATGAGGGATACTAACTCTCGGCGGAGTCATTCTCCGCTTCTAGGGAGTGCTTGAACTCCTCTTCTAGGTAAAGTCGCACTTCTACAAATGGAGAAGCATCCTTTCTTCAGTCGTTACACTCCCGCCCACCATCAACCCTTCCCCGTCTCCCGGGCATACCCCCAAAAGAAGTTATTCCGCCTTTTTAACGGCGGTAGTTAGGGAAGCCGGTAGAGAGGGGACGGAGGGGCAATGAAGGCGAAGAAGGGAAGGTGAACGAGCTGGAATGAGATGTCGTTGTGCAGCCACATTGAGAAGGAGGAGGAGCGAAAATGGAGAGCGGTTGATTTTCTCCACCAAAAAGGCGAGGCTTTGCTTTACCTACGTCTTTCTCTCTGCCTGCCGCTCTCTCTCCTTACTAAGGAGCCATCTTCCCTAGGCGGGAGCTGAGAGAGAATTCGACTCGCGCGCGCACATCGAGAGAGAGAAAGGGGGATAGATGGATAAGAGAGAAGGCAATCTGTAAGAACCTCGATATGGCAAAAGGAAGTTAAAAGAAGCGATGGTGGTTTTGATTCAACTTACAGAGTTTGAATGAATTTGAGAGTTTTTTGAGAGATTGATTTTCTGACTTAGAAAGGGCATAGGCTTTCTTGTCCATTTTAGCTTGATTAGACGTTTAACATTCCCGGTAAACACAATTTCAAAATGGGAATAGGAGGAAGTTTATGGCCTTTTATATCAGGATTGTACTTATAGTAATGCAAATTGTAAAATAGAACGTAGCGGAAATACGAAGTTTATTCGTATCTATATATAAATCTTTGGATTTGATTTAAAACACGGAGGAGAAGTCTCCTGTGCTCAATTGGCATTCGGTTGCTATCAATGATAGTGATCACTTAGTAAGCAGCTTTAATCACGGGTTATGCCATGGTAAATCAATACGAGGGGCCATTACGAGGTCCATCAATCTCCTCCTGCGAGTAATAGAGAAGGGGGAGAATTGAAAATATTTGAGAGACGAAAAATTGACCTAAGATTGAACTAGAATAGAGCAGAACAATTCAAAAGAAGGGAAAAATTAAATACAATTTGACGAGTAAAATACATACTATGAATCAGGAATTAAGAAACTTTGGAAAATCAATTGATTTATAAATTAATATACAATGCGGGCGTCAAGTTAAGCTGTTTTCTTTAAGGAAACTATAAGGTTCTGCTCAAGACTTCTGATTTTACTGTAGATCGTCAAGATAAGTTCAAGCATGGCGTGCCCTATATGTGGTTTGGAGTAAAGAAATAAAATTTAACTATTTGGGAGATTAAACTCCCTCACATTTACTTCTCCCTTATTTTCAATATCTGATAGAATTACCCTCGTTTTTTTCCTAAAACCTTACACCCTATATTTTCCTACCGAAACTTACGGAAGAGGTTTTCAATTCCGACTCCTCTAACGTGGTAGGGCGACTTTCCACTGGGCTACGAAAGGTTCTCACTCTCTTGTTTGGTGTCTAAAAACGATTATCCTGCATTTCTTTACCCAAGAGCATGCAAGAGATGGTCATACTTATCCTTATGCGTATTCTCTTATTCGACTGTTAAAATTTGCTCACAATTTAAAAGGGCAGGGACCGTATCTACACCCTAATCCTAGTATCTTACTCTTATCCACAAATGAGGCATTTTCTGGCCGACTCTTTGATATCTTCACGCTGCTTTCCATTTGTAATGATCCCATTCATCGCATCTTTACAATTCTTAAACCTGTTTATACAATTACTATTTGAAAATACCAAATTTTTAACTGTTCTAAATTTAAATTTTAATAAATTTGTGTTTAAAGATTTGCTCCACAAACCTGCATCTTCTCTTTTCCTTTTGTTGATGTTGCCATTTGGATCTGTATGAGGTGGGATGCCCAGAATACCATTAATTGAGTAAGACCCTTGACGTTGCAACGCCGTCTCGTGTGAGATTGCTGGTGGATGCGGGATGACAGAGGTGGCCTGAGAGACCGGGGAATGAGTCCCGGGCATGATATTCTTTGCCTTTTCTGCTGCTTTGTTGCGAACGATTCTGTAGAATAACGCGAATGGTATTAAACAGTGCTCAGAATTGAGGTAAAAAATTGTGGCCCGATGAATATAATTCCTATTAAGGCGTTGTATAATATAAAATATTCTTATAGCATTATACTTGGTATGAGAAGGTTAGAACCATAACGTACCAAGCGGTTATTATATGCGGGATCATTCACAGAAATGATACCTCCTGCACCGATATCAAGGCTGTTGTATATCTATACGGGGTGACCAAGATGTAAAGGCAGAGGTTTGGCGTTTTGTGAAGGTTCTCATTTCGGAGGAAGAAATAATCAAGATACAGAATAAGGAGTTAGGTGATTATTTTGTCCTGCCAATAAGCAGTGCGCTATAATCAACATGCGTCTTACCCCTTCTTATAGACCCTTGGTATGATATGGTTCTAATACCCGCGTATAAAATTAAAATTAGGATTTAACTGCAAGGTTTATGTACAAAAATCTGTTACAATTTCCTATATTCTTAACGTTGATAATTTTTAATAAGATCAAAGACACATAACCAAACATGCAGTGGTAAGTAAAGAAAAGTGAATTTGGATATAGAATTGGATGCAATTAATAAAATAGATCATGTGTTGGAAGGTTACTAAAGACAATCCAAGAATAACCATTGAGATGAATCAAAATATTGTTGCATATTATATTTTCCTTTTAGGATATGATTCTTTATTCATTTAATGACTGTCCTGTTTACGAGTTTGCGCTCTTTCATGAAAAACAGCACCGAACTTAGGTTTTCATTTTAAGATTTTCAAACTTTGTTACTTTTATTTCCATTTCACTTAATTTCTGTCCTACAAAACATTTGCTATTTATTCCACAAGTGGACTTACCAACAGTGGATTTATGATACATTGCCCAGTTAGAAAAACTAAATCGGAGAATGAGTTTGTTTTAGGAAGATATGTGTGCATTCCTGGTCTCCTAAATATTAGCTCCTAGATCCTCTTTCATTTCAACGCTTTTTCTCCTCCTCTAAATTAACATTTAAGAATAAATTCAAATATTTCAATCTTGTATTTGTAGATTTGTTTATCGCGCTCATATGACCTTAATGCACCTATTGTGTTTCATTTTCTCTTACGAGAACGATCGTTTAGATGAAGCCCTTTATCCATGCTTGCATAATGAGGCCCATAATATATCTATCTTGGGGTTCAACCATGAATCTCTCAACCTGACTAACCGAACATCAACTCGGAGATGTGCCTGTTACTCATTCTTACTTTTATAAGACATAAAAGCTATTAAAAGAAGGATCTATCTTTTCTATTTAGAAAAGTATCCGAAAGTCATGTGATTGCTAAAGAAAATTTAAAGAAAATGAAACATGAATGCAATTTCAATGGTAAAAGTACCTAAATTACATCAAAAACAAACATGAACAATTTATTAATGATAATATGATTTTTAAGAACGGAGCGAAATTCTGAATTCAGGACATCATGGTGAACCATACTAATGAATTAAACTAGGAAAATAAAGGAGCTCGATATTCCGAATATTACACCAATCAGATTTTGAGTTTATGCATTTTAAAGGTATTGAAAGTAAATATTCAAATATGTAACTGTCTAAATATATACTTTCCTCTTAAAATTAGCAGAATTTACAAACCAACTAATGGAGCTAAATGTTTTTTCCCTTTTAATATATTTTACAAATAATTCCTAAAGATGTATGAACTGGTGGTGAATTGCTAGATGGCTTTATTTTTTTAGGTTGGAACAAAACATGCGCTCGTGTTAAAGGTGGTAACAATGAATGTTTTTTTTAATACTTGTGGATGTGAAATAAGATTTTCTGGTATCGCCATGGACGTTTAATTTATTAAAGGGGGAATAAGAAAAGTAATGAGAAAATTAAGAGTAGAAACGAGGAAATAGTCTATGATAATCATGAAATTGGTAAAGGATGGGAGCTCCTATGTTCTGGTATACCACTGACCTGGTTTAATTGGTTGAGAGTCAGAAGAATTGGATAAAGTAGGTGTCTGTCTTTGTCTAAAATTAAATGGGGATAAGGAATATGGTGTTGGTTCAGGGGGGGGGGGGGGTATGATGAGAGGGATGCGAAATTCGAGTGTTTTTCGTAAATTGGACAGAAATCCACTAGTACGTAGTAATAACGCAAAATCTCCACAGCTTTCTTCACACATTCACTCTATTATTTAGATATTGTGGAAAAACTCTCAGAGGCGATCGATTATTGAATTAATATTTTGAGGAGGACCTCACGGATAGACATGCTGATAATACTGCGTAGGATAAGTATTTATGGAGATCATTTTTGCGTTATTGCATACTTGGAGATTTCTGCCCAAGAACAAACATTGACAGAGCAAGATGTCACAATACATAGCACTCCATTGCTATGAAAGCCAATTTGACATAAAAAATTTCATGCTTTTTTGATAGATAGACCCTAAAGGGATTGATGGGTAAATTTTGTGAAAAATGCAGCTACCCTTGAAGGTATTTTGAAAAGGTGGCAGCTTCACCAGGTATAGATTTAGCAGGAGATCATTAAGGCTCTATTTTATTAGGGTTTATGATGCGAAGTATTCGTAAATTGAAAATTTAGCTACTAAGTCAATATTTATATCTTCGCAGTAAAGAATTGATGAGTAGAAGTAGACAGAGTAAGAAAACAGGAGTTTTCAAACAGCTAGGCTACATTGGCCCGAAATAATGATCCCGGGAAAGGTGTATAGAAAGAACACAGACACCAAATACTTTGAACTTGAACTACCAAACAGGACGCTTAGTTAAGAGCAAAGAAACGGAAACGGAAATTGCCTTGAAAAAGGGCAACTGGATTGTTTACCCTAATCTACCCCTAATGTAAGGTTCAAGTAGGTGCCAATATCGACAGAATGGGGTACCTCACATCAGAGAACTACCCTTTCTTTCAACGACCCTGGTGAGCAACGGGCTTATCGGAGTGGAAGTAAGTAGGCCCTATGTATACCCAATGGTGCGAGAGTGTGTCGATCATTTTCCCCTCGCTAAGGTCCGTATGGTTGCCATGTGGAGATTGCTAGGGTGCATTGACGCTTACGAGTCTGAAATAATGACTTTGCTTAACTTAATTTCGACGTGATGTTGTTATTAGGAGAGAACGGACTGGCTGTATTCGAATGCAATGAGGCGAACTGCCAGAAGGTGCTTCATCATCTGACCTCGATTTTTACCCAATCCATGGTGGATTAAGGGAGTGTTGACTGAATTGTGAAGAAATGTGTTTATTGCATGATTCTTTCGTTTTCTCAATTTATTTAAATCGAAGAAATGACTAAAAGCAATTAGATTAACTCTAGGTAACAGCATGAAAAAAGGCCATGTGTAGAGTTATTAAATTTACGGGAACTGGAATCATAGATACTACGTAGATAGATGGGTAAAAAATGATAGCTACCAGAGGCTTTACCAATACCGTGGTACTTACATAGCATTTACCAATTTTCATTTGTTTTATAAAAGCACAATTTACTTATAATAAGATATCGACTTTTTGCAATGATATTACATTAAAGTTATATTTATAGAACATGGAAATATTCCATATTCAATCTTTCACAAGGAAAAATACCTATAGATTTAAGAGAGAAAACTCGTTTAACTGATGAGGGCATTTAAACCTGGTGGATAAAAAAGCGGATATAAAAAAGGACAAACCACCTAGAAATAGAAACCTTAATCAACCATAAAGGCCACTTATGCCAGATTTTCACCTACTATTTAGAGCCCTACAGAATTTGGGATGGACAGATCAAAATGTTCCCAATATCCAGTCAGTTAAAGAGCAACTACGCTTCATACGAATTCTAAGGATCAGAAAACACTAAGTATGTCAAACCCCTGTTAATTGCTCATTTCTTAGACCATATTTTCTAAGGCATCCTACAGCAGAAGGTATAGGACTCGCCTGGAATTTATTTTGATAATCCATAACCAGATTATTTTGACACAAATCATGGTCGTTTGTTACACATTTAGCGACTTAATTTTACCTTAGTATGAATGTAAACTAATTTAACCTTCTAAATTACACTTTAATCTTTTAGAAAACTATTATGATTTGATGGTGTAGACCCCAGTTTAAAAAGGAGTCTACCTTCTATTGGCTGTTATCGTTTACCTCTGTTCATTTTGACATTGGTGACAGAATCGAGGAAAACCATCTCAACCTCACTAGAAAGCTCGTCGTCTGTTATATTTTCTTTCCTTCATTCGATCACTTCACATATTAGGTCATTGTTTTATTAACAAATGTATTTTTATAAATCATAACGTAATTTTTTCCAATTATCGCAGAAATTTGGAGCGTCAGCTTGTGATGTATCGAAGGAAATAACTTTCAGAATCAACTAGTTATTTTTCTGCACATTTTCATGCTTTACCTTTTAAAGAAATATATCGGTATTGTTTTTTTTGTCTCATGTTTCGCATGCTCCAGATGATTGGATAAACCACTCCTTGAGTTTAAATGTGAAATTTTGTTACACAAGACTAGTTGTATATTATCGTATTCCAACCAGCAATTTGGTGTCAGTCATGGAATTGGCCAGCATGCTACAGATGACATCTGTAGGATTGTTTGTTCTCCCTCCCTATTGTCCAAAGGTAGATTTACGTCTATTTCTCTTCCCTCCATTCATTTAGTGCATTTTCAAAAATTGCTTTACTGATTTCTTCTTACAAACATTCTAACGGAGATAGTCTCGTTGGTTCCTACTTTCTTAATTTAAAGGAAGAATATAATTATAGTATTCCACTCAAAGATATCCATGCAAGTGCGTTAAAATATCATTTTATTAGAAAATACTGGAATTTTTCTTTCTAGTAGTTATGTGAGAACGAAATATATTTATAAATATTTGTGTATAAAAAACTTTTGGTGTTCGACTGAAGTAACTTTCAGACCTCACACCTATTGTGCAGCTGAAAGATGATGCGAGAAAGTGCGAAACTAGTTCTGTGTTGAAAAATATGTCCTTCGGCCTTGAAATGCTTTGATTGAGTCATTTGATCTTGGTGTAGAGTCCGCTTCTTACATAGCATTACTGTAATTTCTATCTAAAATGGCATATCCTAGGATCAATAGCAGCTAAAATATGAGTCATATGATATAGAAAATCATCTTGAATATCAAAAGAATAAATACTTTTAGTTAGTTTAGCATTGCAAATTGGTAGTTGTTTCACAAAGAATCTCTAAATTAACACATTTTAAATTAGGAGAATAAGTTTGAAAATGAATCAAAAGTGCATTATAAACAATATAGAGGAATTAGATTTAAGATCTTTCCCACGCCTTATATGCGATACAGAGTCGTTCAGCTCTGCTAAGGTGCAGTTCTTAGTAGGCATTTTTAATGTGCTAGTTATATAATATTACATTTCAATATGCCGAAAGTGCAACAAAAAATAATGCTTAATGTTATTGACCAAAATCATTCGCACTAATTAATTAACTCATTTACTCTAACAGAGAATACACAATGATAAAGAGGAGCAAATGAGCAGGAAGGTCAAAGGACATCTATTAACATGTAGTGAAAGCAATTGCACAAGTGCGTTATGAAAATTAAACATAACTTAATGTTTTATGGATATTCAGTTTCGTTATGGTTAATCTGTCCTTAAATGTCTCAATTTCGTACCACTTGTTAATTCAATATTATATATATATATATATATATATATATATATATATATATATATATATATATATATATATATATATATATGCAGATTTGTTAAAGATCATAGGATATTTCGCCTTTATTGATTTTCCTTGGAAACTTTCCATTTTTCTTATTATTTTTTTTAGTTCATCTTGTAGATGGTAAACAACTTCTACTAGGTTCATCTCTTTTTCAAATAAATGTGTTTGATAAAACTAAACTTGACTTTAATTGGTAAGCTTTCGATTTAGGCGAACATCTTCACAGTGTCTTTCCTCCTTTATCGGTAAAGAATGGTGGAGTCATAATGTAAAGAACCGAAAGACTGAAATAAAGTCAAAGGCTTGAAAGTTGACCAAGGTGCTCTGTGGACCTGCTTAACGTGAGACCCGGAGCACGGTGTTTTTATGTTTTCCTAGCTTTTAAAATGCAGTTGAGGGTATATTTATTCCTCCTCGCTTAAACATTATGTCGAGGGAATGAGTCACTCTGTTTGAGCAAAAATTTAGAACAACTTTAATGTTCGATTCCAGCCCATAGTCTGGATCGTCTCATACATTTGCCGCTCATACAAAGGCTGCTTCACTTGGGAACTGTTTCATCAAGAGATCTCCCGCATAAAACAAACCCTCATGAACAACGGTTTCCCGAACAGCATGATTAAAACAACTTCAATCATTTATAAGAAGGCAATTCAAAGACACGGATAAAACAGAAAGTAACCAGGAAGCAGTAAATAACATCAAACTGGACTATAGAAATCAGATGTCATCAGCCTACAAAATAGACAAAAAAACTTTAAAGAGATTGTTAACCATAACATCAAAGTTAAGAAGCAAACGGACAAGATTCAGCTGATTATATATTATAAAATGAAAAAGTTAAAAATCTCATTATGAAATACAACATCTGCCAAAAATCCTCGATCCTGAAGTCTACGAACATATTTTACTTGTTTACCTGTCCGAATGAAGAATGTAAGCTTCAAAACAACTTAAAATATGTTAATATGACTACCAGCACACTTTCGAGGCGTTTGACAATGCACGTGAAACATGAAGCCCCAAAAATCATATGGAGAATGTGTATAACATCAGCTTAACCAGGGACATATTCGTTAATAAAAACAACGATCAAAAGAAAGGAGGAAAATAAAGCTAGAATGAACACCTTAAAAGCAAACTTAATTAAATAAGAAAGGCCAGCTATCAACATCCAGACTGCTGGCTGGAATCGAACATTAAAGTTGTTTTAAAATTCCGCTTACACAGGAGTGGAATGTTTTCTTGACATAAAGCTTAAGCGAGGAGGAATAAATATCCCATAGAATTCGTTTTCTTTTTATTCAGACTCCACCATTCTTCACCGATAAAGGATGAAAGACACTCTGAAGATGATCGCATAAATCGATAGCTCAGCAATTAAAGTCGAGTTTCGTTTTCCCAGACATATTTCATTTAAAAAAGAGATGAACGTACAAGTTGTTTACTATCTACAAGATGATCGAAAAAAGATAATAAGAAAAATGGAAAGTTTCCAAAGAGAATTAATAAAGGCGAAATATACTATGGTCTTTAACAAAATCTGCATACAAGAAGGTCTGCTACCCATTTACACTAATATATATATATATATATATATATATATATATATATTAGGTATATATAGATATATATATGCCTTGTCCTAAAAATTTCCAAGGAAATTTACAGGAGGGAGATCGCTCGTCTAAAATCCTTTGGAAGCAAACTTTAACTTTTTAGTTTCTACCTCATTAAGTTAAGAAGATTTGGCGTGGTATTTTCGTAAACTCATTGATGTTATTGTTTTGATTTTGGGAAAGAAGAAGGACACAAAACGAGTCAGATGGACTAAGATCAATGGAAGTCAGAACACTTTGTTGATAGGGAAAAAAAATGGATAGAACATTTCAGTCCAATGACAGATTCTGTTTATACCCGGAATATTGTCAAAGGATACTTGTCAGGCAACTCAAACTGATTGCTATACGCCCTTTAATATACTGGAATTCGATCCTTCACCCATTAATAAAAGAGTAAGAAGAGCAGCGTATTCAGTAGGCTTCTGCATATTAAGAGTGAAGTGCCTTTTATCATATCTTAGAATACTAATCCAAGCATATTTTAAAAGAGTACCCATTATAAAAATAGGCTTGAATAACTTAATACACTTCTCCAAACAAATCCAAGCCATTACCTGACTGTGTATATGCTGACGGCGTACTCATATATTCGGGCAACAACTCACTCTATCGTGCGCAAACAATACGATTAAAAGGGCCTAGTTCATCATGAGCCGAAATAAATAGCTGTTAACAGCTGTGATCCGGACGAAGGGTAGAAAATGGTGTTTAATCGCCTGTAAACAATTATTCTCTGGTCGGAAGAGTCACTGGTCGGGCCGTCCTTTGACTACGACAATCGTAGCCCATAAATGGAGAGGTGGGAGCAATATTTGCTCTTTGATTTTATATCTTTTCCCGCTAGTATCACAGGAGGAGGTAGCGATAAATCTAAAATAATGAACATCATTTTGGCTATTTGGTGAACATCTCGACGACCTTGTATATATATTCTCGTGTACTGAAGGCGAGAAAAAGGGCCTAAACATGGACGTGTCTACATATGCACAAACTCTAAAGTTACTTTAGCATCCAGTTATAAGCTAAGAATTACTAAGCTAGCAAAACTACAGCCATTAATCTATAGACAAGTAAAAAAAAATAAACGGCAATTTTTTTATTAACTTTAAAAACAAAGTGAGAAATATAAGAGGCTAATACATCAATAATCCTCCTTATTTTCTACAAAAAATACTTAATCCTCACGTATGTCATGATTGTCACTTACAAATCACCTTTACCATACTAATTGAAGTTATATGTATCGCATAGCAGTGAGAGGGACTTAAAAATCTCTAATTAAATACTACTGCTACTTAGGATTCGGAATACTCCTGAGAAATGACAAAGATTTAAGCTAAACACGCATCAAATTCGAGATAGATTTTCAGAAATATTATCCGAGCATATGGTTTCGTTTCCGAGAAATATCTGCAATTTTTAGCTGACATTCTCTTCCGTGCCCCTCCAATTTCCGACCAAGTGCTACCAATTTCATATTCTTATTCTAACTATGTCTTATCATTAGGTTGGAACAGAACATATGGAAATTGCACTAGGAATTATTCTCAACATATACGCAGAAAACCTAATACTCGTATTTATATCAATCGAAATAACGTGAAGCACAAACATGCCGCAACGATGGCCATGGATGTGTTTTGCAACCTTTAAAAAGCTGACCGAAATCGACTGTTGCCCACTTATGGTTTAAAGCTGAGAATAACGTCATAAATAACATGACCTTAGTCTTCCAATTCTGCCATAAAATTGGATAATACGACCATATCGTATCCTTGATTTTTATTATGAAAAGATAAAAAAAACTGAATAGGTGATATATTCCTGGAAATAAAATTAAGAGAAGGGAAAAAACAATCACTGGCCAATAATGATTATAAAATAAATGGCAGATCCTATGATATTACCAAATGGGATAAAATGAGTTTGCGAAAGAAGAAGGGGTGACACGGAGACATGCGAATAAAGTGAGGAAATAGGATAGCAACAGATAAATTACAGGTCATGAGTTACAAATACCCTGATTTTAATAAAATCGGCCTTAAATAAAGGGGAGGGATAAGCATGATTCAAGAGAAACCGGTTCATATATTCAACTTTAGCCCTCAAAAAAACAGAGGTAAGCCACCTTGTGATACACGGAAATTGAGGAAGAAGAGAGTGAAGAAACATACCAAAAGACAGTGAGACAAAGGAGACTAAAAGAGAAACAGAAGTAAACGCTTAGAAATTCATACCTTAATGCGTGATAAACAAACGAGAATGTAAAAAAAGAACTGTGAAAAATGGAAAGAAACTGGAATATAAAGAGGTGGAAGAGTTAAAGTAATCCCAATTTGATCGCTACCTCCGCTATCTCATTCACTCCGAAAATTTGGCAAAATGAGGGGATATGGATGAGAAATTTCTTGCATAAGTAGCTTAATCCGACGTCTTAAAGAGAGGAAAGCTAATTTCGCCGTGAGCGCCTCTTGATCTTCATCTGTCATCATTCCCCGTTTTCCCGCTAAAATGCGAATCAGGGCGACCGCCATATTTGCGGCACAAGAGAGATCTTAAGTATTCAAATAATTTTCTCCCATTAATCCATTGCGAACACTTTTATGATTCAGGAAAGTTTCTAAATTCGACATTTAAACGTTCATTAGAAGATTATCCGTAAAGTATATTCATAATGAGTATATTTAACTTTTAAGAGCTATATGAACTAATCTGAATTTTGCCTATAGGAATTATTCCTATTTTGTAAGCTCTGCTTTCCCCCTCTCTAAGAGAATGACGCATGCATTTTAGACAACATGAAAGAGTGCTGGTATTCAGTGGATTTAAAGTAACATTTTATGATAACTTGTAAGTATGTGTTAAATCGAATTAAAATCTACAGGATGTTCTTATAAAAACGAAATACATGAACGCCTCAAAAATAACTTAATTTACAGAACGCTGGGGGTGCGAAACAAGCAAAGTGGAAAGGTTGGTTCTCGAAACAGAGACCATAATTTGGCGAGACGCGTCGAGGCCAGAATGGAGTTTCCCTTGACAATGTCAATCTGAATTGCAAATCAGAGGCGCTGGTTGGCTGCTAGCACCAACGCACAGGTCCGCCTCTTCACTCGTATTAGAAGTAAATTTAGCATTACGTCTTTTGGGTCGCACATTCAACGCGTATTGTGATTTGAATCCTTCACATAAGAGAATTAAAGATTCGTGATGTTTACTGATTTCATACCATGGCTATTTTTTGGTTCCTTGAATAAACAAGACCTCGAATCTAACAAAAATATTTAACCAAAAACAGAATGAATAGAGTAAAAAACAACTTGTGCTATTATTAAAATAGAAAGTTATATACTAAGGAGATAAATGATTTTAAACTTGGGAATTAATATGATAAAGATTCAGATTTTTAATGAGCCTTTAACACAACATTCTGTCCCTAGAATGCTCCAGTTAGCAATATAAAAGAAACTAGAGAAATAACAATGCCAAGTTCTTCACACTAATTGCAATTGAAAAATTCAATGAACCTCGTTTAACAGTTGCTTTTTTATTCTTTTATTTATGAAGCCTATCTTATTTACAAAATTTAACTAAACAAATGCTTTCTGAAACTATCAAAAGTCGACACCTTTTGGCTAACATTATTTTTCAAAATTAACTCATGAAAATAAAAAGAAATTCCTCGAAGTACAGACCTTCCTCAGAATTTAGAATCGTGTATTTGTCAAACGTGTTTTGAATTCAATAGCTGAGAGAGCAGATCTATCCTTACAAAATATATATAAAGTTATGTTGCATCTTGATCAGATGCACGGTTCTTAGAGAGTAACTGACTGGGCATAGATATGCTCTACACTTATAAGGATTGATTGTCTTTATCTACACCGATGCGTGAATTTAGAAATATTCCTTACCTCTGCGATGCTATTAAGAATATAGAAATTAGAAAGGCTGACTATGTAAAAGACATAAGATAAGCAAACTAAAACGTGATACTCCGAAAGACGCAAACTTCTTAAAAGCACACACACTTTAAATCAAATACAAATGAAATGCCATTATCATGCAGGTTTCACTATGTAATATATTCAAAACCTTGGCACACATATGCATGCACACACTTCAAAACTACTTGTCCCAAACAGTGAAGTCGGCAACACCGTACCAAGGTGTATAGGACTTGGAGATTTTTCAAAAGCAGAGACAGAATTTCTCTCCCGAAAGAGGAGTGCGGATTTTCATCTACTTGAATAGCAAAATCACAATATATCGTGCAGGAAAAGCGTGTAAGGAAAGAGTGCATCTTGCAAATCATTCCATGGAGTGCAGGTCACCAGGTGCGATTCCTGGTTTACCTGTTAATTGAGGATACGGAAGGCACATTATCTTGCGAACACACTCCTTCCGCCAAGAGTCGGTCTCGGATTTCCCAAGCAAACATGGTTGGATTCTCTCGCTTGTACTTTGCAATGGCATCAACAACGATAGGCGTTGCCACTTTAGGTTTAGAACCTCCAATCACACCGGCTTTGTAGCTTCCCGTCTCATAATATCTAGAAGAAAATATACAATCACATTAGAAAAGATTATACAAGGTTTTCTTACCTATTTATACTGGATACTGAAGGGACAGTCTCCTGATCACACACACCGTCTGTCAAGAGACGTTCCCGGATCTCCCAGGCAAACATAGTAGGATTTTGAATTTTGTAATTGGCAATCTGTTCAACGACAGTTGGAGTTGCCACCTTGGGCTTGGAGCCACCGATCACCCCTGGACGTATGGACCCTGTTTCATAGTACCTGAAATATAAGCGTTTCTTTATTTCTCGACCTAGTTATCAATTTGTTTTCTCTCTCTTATCTTTGTGAATTTAGTTATAATTCTGAATAAAGAAGACCTGAGTAAGAAAATATCTTTTAGAAAATTCAGTGGTAATGTTAGAAGAATGACGTCTGAAACCGATTTCCAGCTCATATAAATCCAGCTGATTTCTAAGGTTAAACCAGAGTAAAAAATATTTTGTCAAATATTTGCGGGTGGATCATAAAATCTACTTTCAATGGATGTCATCCTTTACTGGATAAAAATCCACACGACTGTTTAGTGACCGCTCATTCTTAGAGGTATCTCAGACTGTTCCCCTAAACCCGCATCAAAATCTTGCTTAAACTCAAACGGCAAACCGCTCCCGCAATTCTCTTCTGTTTCGTCCCTTTTTTGAAAAATCGCCCTTTCAGTGATAAGAGACTTTTCCCTTTCTGGATAGGGAACCAAAGTCACTTATTAAGACATTCACCATTTTCTTTTACGGTCGGTTTCCACGTTACCTCCAACCGCCTACTGCCTTCTACTTGCCACACCTCCCCTAAGCCATGATTAGATTATGCAGATGAAAAAAACACATGGTTTTAGATATTTCTCGCCAGAAAGAGGCGAATTTCACATTGGAAGAAGGGAAATGAAGGAGAAGAGTGCCAGTCGAAGGCGATTTACTGGTTCGGAAGAGAGGGAAAGAAAAGGAAATGCAGAAAATAAATGGGGAATAGAAAGTGGAACGCAAACATAAGATTCAAAGCTCAAAAACCGCAGGAGATAATCTTAATAATAGCGAAGAATATCGATTTAAATTCAAACTATCAAAAATATCACATAGCCAATAATACATGTCACTTTTTTTTAGCTAAAAGTCGATATAATCGCAAACAGGTATAAGTCGAAGGTAAACCAAGTAAACAAGAATAAACAAAATAGTCCTTTATAAATCTCGAGCAATGCAAGAATATTAGAGGACTAAGACCATCAGCAAATGTTTTAAACTTGCATGAAATAAAGTCTTTCAGTTGGAAACCAGATAGCAATAATTAGACGAAAAATTAAGGACTAATAACTAGATATAATAAAAGAGTGAGAGAACTGGGAAATAGCTGGCACCTCAGCCACGGAGTCATTACGCAAGCTAACGCACACAACAAAAGAAGGAGTAAGTGGAAGAGAGAGAGAGGTAGGGAAGGAGAGAGAGAGAGAGAGAGAGAGAGAGAGAGAGAGAAATTAAAGGGGCAATCCGATTGAGGGGAGCTTTTGGCTTATAGCGGATCGACTTTCAAGAATTCAGTGATGCACATGGACAGTTGGGAATGCGACAAAAAGCGAAAGAGAGTTATAGTGACTGACCTATTATTTGCCAAACAGACAAATGTAGACAGTTAAAAGCCGGTATAATCACAGACAGGTATAATTTCCAGGCAAAAAGATTGCAAAAAACTCATAGAGAGCTGGATAGAAAAACAAGGCGACTCAGAGACGCAGTGTATAGTAAAAATTTGCCGTATAACTTCCAATAGATATAAAAAATACGAGAGAAGTAAATCGTCATCATTTTATTCTTATTGGACTATATTTGTTCTCTCTGGTTTTTGGAGTTAACCCCGAGGGGGGCTTTATTGCAATCTATAGGCAATCATTCAAACGATGATCTTTCATGATTGACAACTCATCCGCTCATCTGGGAATATTGGGACTATTATTTTCGTTGGGGAAGGTGGCGACTTCAGTAGGGTTGCACTCCAAGTCCCTAGCTACAAAGGTATTTTTTACAGTTTGCTAGGATGGATATGTAACCTACACCCATTTTGACACGGCTGGTGTTCATTAATCTAAAGAATCAAAATTAACAACAAATATATTGAAGTGTTCCAGGTCGCCACGCTTAAATTTTTCATCCTATCAATAAAGAGGAAAGGGATAGAAAAAGAGCACAGCTGAATTTTTAATTAAATAAGCTCGGTTAAGCAACGAAAAAATGAGAATGACCATCATAAGAAGGAAAATACCTACAGATATATAGAAAATTCCAATACCAGAGGACCTATACATTCAACCATATTTTCTTATATATCAACGAGAATCATAACATAGAGACAGGTAGGAAATATTTATAAACCATGAAAGTTGTCCGTCATGAAAACTTTTGGATTTATTAAAATTTATGGGACATTTTGTAGCAAGGATCGAGAAATAATTCATCTATTTATTTACATATGTATTTAGTCATTTTTAGGATTTCTAGCTCTTTTTGTCGGATAGACTCATCTGGCTTAAGTTTGTAATAAAAATTACATATGTGTGATATCAAACAAGTATCCTATGACTTTTAGTTATTCCCATCTGTAATGTAGAGTGATTTATCAATTATCATGACCTACTTAAAACGGTTTGAATAAGATTGTAAATTGGTAATTATTCTCAAAGGTAAGCTCAGAAAGAAAATAAAAAAATCCTTAAGTTCCAATAAAGAGAAACGTCTGTTGACAAAATTATGAATATTCCGAAAGCTTGAAGAAATAAAGGTCGAATTTATTAAAATACTTCGTCACATATTTCTCCTTAGTTTCATTGTATTCAATTTCTTTACTTGAATCTTGATTCCACATTATCTTGTTTTTCTCTATGGATTTGTGGATTTCTACATGGATTAGTATGTATTTAAAGGGGATTTGAGTTGTAGAACCGAAGACATCCTCAAGTAGCGTGAATATCATATAGGTTTGTTTTTTCAGCAATTGTAATGATCTCTATACTTAAGGTAAAAATATTCAGGGAATAGGATAAGTTAGTCATATTTATACATATAAATTTATGCCATAGGGAAAACCTTGTGTTCTAAATCGCTACTGAAGAGTAAGTCGGCTCGTATAAGATATCTTGGATTTTAATCAGCTTTACTTATCATGGGCTAGTTTTCGCCAATATTTAATGATAGAAAATGGACAAAGAAAAGGAGAGATGGATCCAGAGAACAAATAAAAAAAGGTTACTTGCCACTCCTCTACCTCACCAAAAAATCAACTCATTTTAAGAATTCTGACACAGCACTATAAATCCCAGAGCATATTCCAAGATCAACTTCTCTCTGGAATATAGAGTGGGCGGTCCTTATACAAAGTTTCCCCTCGTTCTCTGGCACGCTACAAAATTCCCATTCCAACTTTGAAAACATTCTACCCGCTGTCTAAAACGTCGCCTTTACGAGCTCGCGATCCAAGGGCGGAGGTTGCTTGCCCCATCCAAAACTCAATTTAAAGCACTCTCCAACGCGATATGCAAGTATTTTCATGGGAATTTGGGGATTTTGAAGGAAATAAACAGGATTGAAAAGGATGAAAAGAAGTTAAGGAAAAATCTTGGGTGAATAGGAGCCCGATGGGAGAGTTGCAGACATCTTGTGTAAGCCTAAATCTCTTTTATCAAATATTCGCTCCTAAGTTTTCCTAAAAGAGCAACTAGACGATAAAATACGCCATTTTGTCTCATTAACAATTCAGATTTGCCAAAATGCTCCTTTAAGAAGCGAAAGAAAATAAATAAGTGTTATATATTTCAGGGCAATGCTGTTCTATTCCAATATACTGGAGATATATATATATATATATATATATATATATATATATATATATATATATATATATATATATATATATACATATATATATATATATATATATATATATACATATACTATAAGAAGCTTTCTCCCGAATATTTTTCCCCAGCAGTGGAGTGGAAAGAGAGGGTACCAAAGGGACTTGCTTGTGCTCATTTTTGTTTTTAGTAAACACATGAAAATCGTCGTGGATTTTTATCATATAACGAGCGATATGTCTTTAAGTGGTCCAGCAAAACTACTACTTTTTTCTACTCCATGCACTTCTTACCTCCTATTTTTACTTTTAATTTTCCCTTAATTCTCGTTCATCATCACTTATACTTTGCTATCGATAATTTATGCTTACTCTGTACTTTTGCTTTTCCTCATATAGTGTTTCCACTTATACTTTTAAACAAATTTATCTACTGGTACTTTTTATTCCTATAAAAGCTCAAAAACGATAACGATAGAGTCAAAAGATGCCTTTGTGCACCTGAAGGAAATTATTCCTCGGAATTTAATGGGAGTAGAAAAGATCAGTAATGTTCTTGTGAAATTAAGCCTTCGTGTGCATTATTGACTTACCATGGTAAGGCAAAGTAATAGATTAGAAAAAAAAACTTGATAATAGGCCTCTAAAGCTAGGTTTTGAGGTGGTAAGATATGACTAAAATTTAAGAAATTTCTCCGATTTCTTTATCCGATTCATTGCCTTCAGTAATGGATGAATCTCTAGAGTAATTGATTAATACTACTTTACGCCATTTACACAATTACCTTAGATTGTGTATATTTGTCAATTACCGTGTTTTGTACTACGACTGTCAATTTACTCCATATAATTCATATTAAATTTCTTATTGTTTCTCCAATACCTTAAACGTTGTTTTTTTAGTACTCAAGGACCCTCATTCTCTGAGTAACATCTCACATAAAATGCAGCAGTACATCTTTTAATATTATACATCATTAATTAAATTAAGTAAAAATAACTGCATATACACCTAAAGTACGTCTAGTTCAATGGCCACCGTAAAAAATACAGTCCAATCTTTTGTTTTTCTTGTGACTTGCGATTTAGATGTAACAGAACAACTGACTCCTCATTTAAGACGATTCTTTTTTACAAGAGAGAAAAGAAGGCCCGAACGCCATGATAATTTAAAGCAATTAAGCGTGACTTCCCTGATGAATGAAATGGGCACCGCACACAATTAGAGAACAGAATTATGAGGCTTTAAGTGTTATTTGTGGAATGAATCATTGTGTGGTAGTGATATTCTATACGCGCAACAGGCACTGACATCTTAATTCAACCGTAAATTGTTTGAATTTATGTGGTTGCATTAAAAAATAAACAACAAGCTATATAACACATGGGAATATATTAACTATCTATACTAGCTTTCAACGCGGAATGAGTGTGTAGAAATGTTACACACCATTCCGGGGGTGATACCATAAGTACTCTCTTCTTTAGTTTTAAATTGAGCCTTTCCAAATTACACACCTCTTTATAGTCTTTGGTTTAACCTCTTTTTACAAACTTTTTATCGATCCTTTTAGTAAAGAGGCAGGAGTGGGTTAAAAAGGCTATTTGCGGTGCTCGGGAACAATGGGGGAGACTTCCATGAAACTGTCCAGTTTTATTAAGGAAGGTTCTCTCCTTAAGCGGCTCGATCTGGAGAGTAGAAATCTGCTCTACATCAATAGATAGGCCTCCTTATCTACTTAAAACTCTGACAAAAATATGTCTTCATTGCTCCAGTATATTCGAGAAGTGTTCACATTTCTCGGTGGCACTCACATTTATTGAGAAGAGCTCGCATTTCTATAGAAGTACTTGCCATTCGAGAGATACATTTCTAGAGATATTGGTATTTCTAGATCTAGAGATACTGGCCGTTTCAGAGAGGGACTGTATTTATAAAAAAGGAATTGAGATTTTTACTGAGAGAACTGGTATTTTTTGAGAGACGGACCACTCGCATTTTACGAGTGGCTAGCAGATGAATATTTTACTATATCTTCCCTAATTTTCACTTCCTCCATTTTAATCCGTTCATTACTGATTACTCTTTACAGAATTTCAGAAGGCGATGCTCTTGTTGGCGTATGCTTGGTAGTTTTAAGTAACAGCAAATAACAACTTTTTTTCAAATTAAATGGAAATATGCTTCTCATTAATCAATAGATCTACCAGTTTGATACTTAGAATCATCGATAATATTTATAAATCAGTCTAAATATTAAGCAATTTGGAGAAATTCAGTATGCTGCTACATCTCACCGTTCATAAATGGCCAAGTAGCATCTCAGAAGCCTAGCCATTTATGAACGTCAACTTGAAAAATTATAATTTTCAATTCTCCAGCATAAATAATAAGAACACACTATGCTGGTGACCAACGAGGACATCTGTCATAAATTTGTGGAGATTCGTAAAAAATTATGAAAATAAGAAAGGCGGACGATGGCGCAACTACACAGAACGTTTACTAATCTCCCGAAATGTTTAATCTTCAGCATTAAAACAGATCCCCTGTAGGCTTTGAGACCAGGGGTGTACGATAGCCTCCAGATACTAATTACATTATTGTTGCTCATTCTATAGTTGACCTTCTCTCGTTGGCTTCTCTTTGGGAGACAAAATATATTCTTCACAACTACGAGCTTTAATTACAACATGGAAACATAGCCATGGGTTTTCCATTGAATCCTTCCATTGCTAACAGCTTCTTTGGATTTTTTCTGTTTGGCGGCAGGCCGGTCTTTTGTACCAAATTTTCGACAATAATGCAATTTTGAGTGATGAATACGAATATAACATTTATTTTGGGGAGAAATGAATGGAGGTATTAAAAAAACAAAATTTGATGCGTACTAGTTTAGAACATTACTTTATAAACAATTTTGATTATATACTGGGAGGCTGTGCCCTTCAGCTTCCCCCCCCCTCAATTGATTGAAACTCAAGAATCATCGTAGGGGAGTCACCCCGCAGTGCTAAACCTTCCACGAGCAGTCCCCTTGAATTTACTCCAAAAAGGTGAAACATATTGGAACACGGCGCTACCCACCGTGAGATGCTCGATTCCTACTTATGTGAATTTATATGGCGAAAACGCAATAGAAATTGAAATTTGTTTAAAAAAATATTATGGGATACTTATATCTAAATACAAATGAATGTTTGAGGAAATAATAAAGGGAGTGAACAATAATATTGGGAAATCATGTGGCAGTTTAAGTGCGTTTCATTTCTCTTTCGTTTTCTTTCAAAATGCATCGGACAAACCAAAATTTACAGTTTGAAATTTCCTTTTTTTAGATACTTCCTTTCATTTCACCAAAAAAGAAATGTTATATTCGTATTCAGCACTCAAAACTGCATTATTTTCGAAAATTTGGTACAAAAGATCCACCTGCCGTCAAACAGAAAAGCCCCGTTTCTTTTATTGTCACGGTGGAACACGGTGGCTAGAAAGCTATTCTTATTAAGTTAAACCAATTATCTTCAAAAGATTCATTAATGATTAATTTTGATTTTCAACCAAAAAAATCATGCTCTCTTATTACTTAATTTTATTCACCATCAAATGCCAAACAAAGCTTTCAATGGATACAGAAAAGGGAAACAAAATTTCTTTGTCGGATGTTAACGTTGTTTGAGTGGTTTCGGCTTATAATAATCTATTTATTAAAAAATACAACCACAAAATTGGGTACTATTTTTTTTCAGCAGCTCTCTTAGTCATTTTAAGTTAACTAACATTAAAAGTAGAATGATAAGAACCTAGCATATTTGATCAAACTGCTTAGCTTTTCGTGAAGAAATAACTTATGTAATGGGTTTCTTTCGTCTCAATTAATAATCCCCTTTCTTTTTGGATAATTTCGTGTTAAATTTCTCTCCAAAATATATTATCCTCGAACCATTATAACAAATGTGCCGAATCAAAGGATTTCATAAGATTCAATCCCCCTATTATCAAACATTTAACATCTAAGTACAATAATGATCTCTACCCTCAAAAACCACTTCCCACAATAACAATTTTATGTACTAATTCCAACTAAGTATCTTTTACATTCTTTTTTTCGTCATAAGAAGTCAATTCCTATAGGCTTACGATCCTGCATAGTGTACAATTATAGATAAAGACCTGCCATAGTTGGCATAGGGCTAAACTGTCTTGCAACTAAAATGCAGGATCGATAAGCATTTGAGTTTTCTCACAGGCCGGGCATTTACATCGCAAGCCCTGAAGTTTCATCTATTAGGTAACACACTGAAAATCACCAACATTCTCTTAATCCAGAAACGTTTGTGATGTTACAATCTGCCTCAACATCAATAGAATTAAAAATCCTCGAGTCTTTGTTCCTAAAAATCACACCATAATTTAAATAGTTACACTTCATCAATTAAATTAACGAATAACCAACCAATCTCTCAATCCGCCAACAGACCAACAGAACGCTCTTTATCAATTTAGTCCCACTTTGTAAAATGTTCACATTTGTGTTTTTTGTGATATATAATGTATTTTATTTTTTAACTTCATTCAATTTGTTTTTAATTATTAATATTTAAGTTAGTTTGGATTAAAGTTTTCTTTCACTTTCTTCTTTCTTTTTACAAAATTACACCAGCTATGGTTTTTAAGGATTTTTACGTAGTCATTTATATTTCATATGTCACTCAATATCTGTGCGATTTTTACGCCCATTCTCCCACTTGTTAATTTGCATGTAGACAATTATTAATTTATTTTAATACTTTAGTGTTAATATTTTCTCCTCGTCTCTTTAGGCGCTGATGATGGTCACAAATGAGGTTCGAAAAAAACTTTCGGCCAACGAATTCTTTGAGCCATTATCTGGGTATTTATATTCTAACTGATCTATCTAACTCTCTATCGATATATATATATATATATATATATATATATATATATATATATATTAATTTGAATCAGAAAGAAGGCATTTGTGGATTGGGCACGACTTTCCCTAACTGACATAGACGTGAGGCACACTTGTTTAGGACAAAGTTCCATGCTAATTAAATATATTACTCAGAGTGTACTTCCAGAACTAAAATAATTCGTCATCCCGTGGCTAAAAGGGCAGAATACGACATGTAGAACGTCCGATATTATTCTTTCATCATAAAATGCTTACCAAAAAGTCCCTTTTTAGCAGAAAGGCAAACGTGTGAGCATCGTGTGGCATAAACAAGGGAGAAAATAGAAATTTGAATCTGGTTATCTAAAGATGAAGAGTGTCAATGCCAGCTATGCCAGGTAAATTTAGTGCCACATTTTTTCATCAAACCATCTAAACATAATCAAAGGAATATTAGAGAATGAAATTCAGAATTAAGACGCCACAATCTTCGTTCAATCCTTGTCTTTAATATACAGTATTAAATTACCCGTAGAAAAAAAAATTAAACACGATTCCAAGTGCTTAAGCCTTTATTATACGAGACTTATTTAGGGAATGTGAGTTTCTTACCATAGAAATTCAATGCAAGGCAAAGACGGATTCCGGCAGACAACCCATAACTTCAATATGGTAATTAACTAATAAATGAATTGGGTGCTTGTGGTAATGTGAAGATCTTCCAGTATGAAAAAAAATCATACCACTAAGCAAGACTAAGAGCCAAATATTAGGAAGCTTGTAGAAAAAGTTCCATTACGAAAACGCGAAGTTAGAAAAAGTAAAAAGGTCTGAAAGCTATAAAACCCGAGTGGCAAAGCGAAGAGACTACTTGAATTGCTAACTTGCAATTTGACAGGCAATTGTTAACAAGTGGTGTTCCACTAATGGAGTAGTCATATAGAGGTGGTGCAGAATAAATAAAGGTAATATATTTAACTAAAGAAATGTAAGATTGGAAATACGCCGGGGAAATATACCCTATGTGGTTACTGAGTTGGTTTAGTTACTTAATTGCACCGTTCGGTCTCCATCCAGATGATGATATTTACATGAAAATAAGAGCGCAAGGGGTGTTCTTCATTGGAAGAGAAGGTGCAGATAAGTAGTAGTACTGTATTTTGTCCCACATTCACTGATTGAGCAGGGAATCATTTCTGGGCTAATGAAGGGCCACTTTTACAGCGTCAGGCGTGTGACGAAATGAAACCAATTCTTGTAGGTTACACGTCAGATGAGTGATGTGTTATGTGCGAAGTGAGAAGGAAGGAAGAGAGAGTGGTGTTGTCATTTGTTATGCGTTAGATGACGTAAGTATCAGGAGTTGTCCTCGCATATGCCTCAAACCCTGTAATGCCAAGGGAAATGTGGAAGGAAACAAGTTCAACGAACAAGAAGCCTGAATTCTGGTGCGAGATGTTTCGGTGCTGGGGGAAGGGGGGGCGAACACCTGTTACAAATTTAAGTAAAAGGTTGACGAGGTGCACAAACGAATGCTAATGCCATTCCGTCTTCGACGAAGGATTTTGATTTTGCCTAAGTTTGTATAGAAATTTTCTCCCAAAGGTTGAAGGGTGTAGGTGTTTATTGTAGCGTTGATACGCCCTTAACAAACACCTTTTTGGGGTTCCATGTTAGCCGAGTGGAAACTACTCACAAGTGCAGCGAAGTTAAGCTAAATCTGGTATGGTTATTTGCCGGATGGAGTTCCGATGAAGGGGCGTTTTCACGGCGGCTGCATTAACCTCTAAATACCTGAGGTTCGTATCCCCACTGAGAAATAAAAGGCATTTTTAATGAATGCAGATGGGTGGAAAAACGCCTAACAATCCCCATTCCCTCCCCCAGCTTGTTGGAAAATGCATGAAATGGAAGTCTTCCATGAATGAAAAACGTACTAGTGAGGACAATAAAGAGGAAGAGATATAGAAAGAGAACGAGGCGTTATAGACATAAGAAGAAAAGTAAGACATGCAGAGTTAGTATTATTTAACCACAAAGAAAAAAAACAGACAAAATTGAAATAAAATTTGAATAATCGTGGGAAAAAGATGTGAGGAAAAGATCGGGTAAAATGTGCAGAAGGTGAACAGGACTAGCCAAAATGAGAGTACTTAAGCCAATCAGGACCAGGGGAGCGTGCAGCTTTCCTAGACCTAGTTAAGACATCTCACTGGTTGATATCTTGAGCGCAGATACGCAAATTTACAAATTCAGTAGTGGGTAAACTGTAAATCGATGGGGAAGTGCATGGAGGGTGTAAACTTCTGGCAGTTTATGCAGCAGGGGGACTTAAGGGAGAGTATATAAAGTGTAAACGTATGCTAAAGTGTATGCAGTGTCAATATATATAAAACTGTACGAAGACTGTACACCTAATCGAAAATGTATGGAGTGCAAATCTAAGACAAAGCATATGTAGAAAGTAAATTTACGCGGAATTATATCGAGTGTAAAACTATGTGACAGTGTATGCACAGTATGAACGTGTACAAAATTATATGACAAGCGTAAGAGTATGCAAAAATCTATGCATAGTGTAAACCTATGCTAAAGTATATGCAGGGCATAAACCTAGGAGAAACTGTATGGAGAGTTAAAACCTCACGACTCTATGCAGGGTAAATCTATTAAAAAGTTAGGAAGTGTAAATTTATTCGAAATTGTATGCAACGTGTGAACCTGAGAGATTTTATGCAATGTAAGCTTATCCGAAGGTGTATGCAGAGTGTGAACGTATAGGGATGCTTCGCGTGTGCAGTATAAAATTATGCAGTGTGAATCAATGGGTGTAATCTTATTCGAAAGGGCAGCAGTGTAAATGCATGTAAAAATGCATGAATAGCGTAAACTCGTGTAAAAGTGCATGCACTATAAACTTATCTGAAAGTGTATTCAAAGAGTAAAGTCTTGTGAAAGTATATCCAAAATGCAAACTCATGTGAACGTGTATGTAGAGCGTAAAGTCTTGAGACTGTGTATTCAGATCTATATTCATGTGAAAATGTATACAGTATAAGCTCATGGCAAAGGGTATGCAGTGTAATCTCATGGCAAAGTGTATGTAGTGTAAGCTCATGTGAAAATATGTGGCATGTCAACTCATGGGAAAGTGTATGCAGTAGAAAACATCAAAAGGCAACCCATTCACATATATCACCCGGTTGAAAAAATTACACGACATCGGAATGCTTTGACTTCGCCGCCAAGTTCATATTTCAAGCGGGTGCGAGAAGGCATTGAAACCGCGAACGACGGAGCCTTGCCCGTTGTGGAGACGTTTCAGTTCCTAGTTGGCTTCGTCTAGAAAAGATGAATTGGCTGACGGTTTTTTTCCCTGTTACACTAGCGCTGTGTAATGTGTCTTTACGAAGAAGAAAGCGGCCTGAAATTAGACGCTAACGATTAAGATAATTAGTGGGTCATGTATTACGACTCGAGAGTGAGTGTGTTTTGAAGTGAGACTGTGTCATAGGTGTGTTTCATTCCCCTAGGTTTTAAAACAATATACCAACTCCGGAATTAAAGGTTTATGGGAGTAGCAAGGAGTTTTGTCAGTGTAGGTCATAATTCCACAAGTGTGCTTTCTATTTGTGTTTTCCTCCCTCTTTTTGCGTTTTTATACTTATTAGGCTGGGACCTATAGATGAGTGAACACACCGCTCGTTCACTGAGCGAAGTTAAGTCCTTGGGTATGGCTAGGTACGGGATGGGAGCAAAATTCAGATTGCCGTTGAAGTAGTTATCATATATTATAGAGAAACGGTTCGAATCCTATGTTAACCTATAAAGGGTAATTCTAAAGTCAATGGGTAATTCAAAGATTCAAGATGGTCCTAAATTCCTTGTGTAATTCAGAGACACATCCACTAAGGGAGGGCTTAAAGGTTCAAATCGGTGTAAAACACCGTACCAAATAGAAATTATAAACCATAAGGTATATAAACCTCAATATTTACTTTGGGAATATATATATATGAATTTTGGGGTAATATTTGCAACAAATATCTTATTTTTTTATTTAACTAAAAGATTTTAACCCAATTCAATTTAATATGAATCATTTAAAACTTAAAATGGTCCCGGGTGCTATGAACTGAATCCCTGGTGCCAGAGGCACATATCCGTCCAATCAATTTTTGGCTCTAAATGGAGAACAGTAATTAATCTGGGGTTCAGCGGGCGCGTAATATGAAGGGGAGAAACGGCTCATCTGAGGGAAAAAACTCACTCGATACCCCTCTTTATATTAGCTGGGTGATAAAGACATCTGCTTTCAAAGTATCGGCATTAAGCAGGGAACTCACGTCACTGAGGATTGGTCTGTTGTTGATGAAGTTATTATATAACGCTTTCAGAACCGCATTTATTAGTCATTATCGCGTCTCTATTTCCCTTCCCCTAAAGACAATAAAGAAACAGAATAAATTTGAGTCTTTCTGGTTTTTACAGAGAGGTAAACTGCTTGTATCTTCTAAGTGAGCAAAGTTAAGCCAAATAAGGTGTGGTTAGCTATAGGATGAATTTAAGATTTCAGTCAAAGAAAGTGCTTGTATTCTTTTCCTTTGCCTGTGTCGGATGATTGGCAAGCTTTACGTTATATATATATATATATATATATATATATATATATATATATATATATATATATATATATATATATATATATATATATATATATATATAGAGAGAGAGAGAGAGAGAGAGAGAGAGAGAGTGAGAGTGAGAGAGAGAGAGAGAGAATTAAGTGCAATAGCGCAATCATAATTATGCGGTTAAGAAGGGAATTATTTTGCTAAATAGCTGTTCATTGAGGCCCTCGGAAAGAGCTCTTCTCACATAAACGAGAAGATACGCATAAAATAAGCTTATTTTATGCGATATCTTCTCGTGTAAGCGAGAAGTACTCCTTCCGAGGGCTTCGATTAAGAGCTAGTTAGCTCTTATATATATATATATATATATATATATATATATATATATATATATATATATATATACCTGTTGTTTCCTTGAAGGCATTGTTGGAAATTAAACGTTATTTCAAATATATCGTCCCCTTTTTTAGTAGCAGTGTTTATTCTACAATAAGGTACGAAATCAAATTCAGTGTAGAGGACTTATTCATACTATTGTAGGCCTAGATCGGTGCCTCATCTCATAATTAGCAAAAGCAAGAAACAAGGAAGGCCAAAGATGAGTAGCTATGGCATTTTAAGATGCGGGGAGTGGGTATGGAGACATAATATCCAATCGGAAAAACATCCCACGGGCTTCATTCAAGACTATCAAACGCAAATATATGATTAATGCGCCAAGAGCACTATGATAATAATGATTACGTAGCCAAAGATATTAAAAACTAATATTCCTAATATCATAAGGAAAACTGAATTTGCTCCACAACTCTACCAAGCAAATATTTCAAGGTTTTGTTGCACCTAGAGTTAATGTTTTCGAGTCGACAGTGATGAATTTCCTTCACTAAACTGACTTTCATTGCACACGACAAGGATCACATTTGCAGAGAAGTACTCTAACCGAAATAAAACCTTTGCGAAGAAAATATAGGAAGGCACAAAACAAAAATACACTATTTGTCCTTAATTATTGATAAGATAAAGTTTGGCAGAAAGGTTCTTCTAACAATAACCCTATCGTCGCATGTTATGGGCACTCTTTTCTGTGAATGGGAGAGAAATGCTGAAAGATTATCTTTTTTCCTATTATGAAAGAAAACCTACTATAAACTCTAAGAAAACTGTTTTAGTTTCAATATGAGAACGATTCAAATCATATCGTCTCTAGGTAGAAAATGGTTTGAAGATCCTAGAAATAATGCTATGAATTAGCTAAAACATATCTAATACCTGAAACCGCTTAGAAAATATGTAGATAAAGTTTTAAAAGCTCATCTACCAAAGAAACCAATTGAAAACAGATGAGTTACGGGTGTATTGTATTGATGAATGGAGAAAATTTCTACTGGTCTGCAGCAAATTAATAGAAAAAGTTTAAACGGTGTATATGTTACTGAATTAAAGTCTTTCACGCTATGGAGCATTTGGGAATTAGGTATTATACTTGTAATGATTATACACCATTTACTATAGACCGAAATTATTCAAATATTATAAGTAGGAAAAATATCTTAAAAAACTACACCAGTGATTCGCATTTTAACTCCTGCTCCAAATTGCAGTATCGTTGGGTCAAGACGAGCTTTTTACCGAGCAAAATGTAATTAGAGCATCTTAACCAGAAAATTTTGAATAGGTTCCTAAAGTGCAAAAGATTGGCGAAGTGAAAATCTTATGGTACCTTGTCCTGGAATTCAAGAGTTAAGATTATACAGGGTGAATAGGTAGAAGATGACAGGGTAAACTAATCTTATACCCGCTTTGCCACGCTTATTAAACAGAACGTTGAAAGAATTAGAAAGACCTCCACAATATAAGCTCAATACTTATTAAAGACCATAATGTGACCTTAAATACCAAGCAACTATTTACGACTATCTCGAAGTGAATACTCCACCCAAAATATGAAGCCCGTTTTCACTGAGTGAGAGATTTGTAATCCGTCAAACTACTGAAGCTTGAGAAAATGGTATTGATTACTAACCCCTCAATGGGTGGATTCAAGGATGTACATTTGAGTAAGAGTTTTTTTATAGCCGAGCTTATGTCGTGTATTTACGGAAGGGGGGGGTTTTCTACGGTCCCTTTTGTACTTTTGTGATTTTTATTTACCTTACTACCAAATTCATGTCATCTTACATTCTAGATAAATATACCTCCATTAAGTTAAAAAAACTAATTCCTATCATACGTATATCTTAGTTATTCCAAATACACTTTTGTATAAGTATATTTGCATACTTGCATAGCATCCTTGTATCATCTATTTTCTTCTTGGTTTGGTCTATTTTTTCTAAGTTTAGGAGAGGAGAACTTTTTAATATATTCGATCAAAAGATTCGATCAAAAGTAGTGCAAGAGAGTGCTTCATACGATAAACGAAGTCAAGCCACATTAAGTATAGTTAATTGTCGAATGGAGAGCAAATTAGAGTGGGGTAAAATATGGGGTCGCTGCTAAATCTAGTAGTAATGCATGGATCGGCTCCTAAATTAAAATGAGTCCTGAGAGCGATGAGCATCAGACAGTGAGAATGGTAAACTTTATTAAATCAACACACTTTCGTATTGTACTCGCTACCCACTCATTTTCCCCCTAAATAAGACATTTTAAATAAAGGCACAAACATTCGGAATCAGATTTTTTCCTGGGGTGAAGTACATTTTTTTACCATCGTCAGAGCTAACTAAGCGAACCTAATAAGAATACTCGACGTAGATCATTTTTTGGATTCCCCTACTAATTTCCCCTCTTTGCCACTTTTTCGTAAGATTAAACTCTTCTCGCCCTCTGCTTGCCTCACAGATGAACTCATAATCGCGCGCATTGACTCAAATCCGGCGAACCAAAGGACCCTTTTTGCGCCGGTGCCAAACCATAACCGTTAAATTGCCAATTTTTGCTCCCCGACGGACCTGCCTGCCCTGTCCGTGTCAAGCCAATGGCGAACAGATCCCCGTTCAACACTTATGGCTATTTTAGCTGAAAAATTAATGCATTTTTAACATGGTCTCATTGTTATGTAAATAAGAAATTAGGCGGGATTTTATGTAGAATATGAAAAGGTATATTAGTTCTTGTAGTGATTTGTAGTATTAATCAAGGATATCTTCATTTAGCTGACTAAATATAAAGAGGGTAAAGAGTAGAAGCTCGGTCTAATTTCCAAGACATTTATAAACAAAAATAATCGAACGCTTTTCGTTATATGAATTTTGGTTATGGAGAGATATGTTTTATTCCTTAGTAGATTAGCGAAACCAATCCATAAACTAATAGTGGATGTAGTATTAGTAATGATCTGACAATCAAAATGTTACTGATATCAATAATCAAATTTCCAATATTGTTTACAGTAAAGGAAAAAATGATGATGCAGGTAAAATTAGACTTCACAAGCGACAAGTATCTGCTAACTTGAACAAACATAACTAACACCGCTAAGAAATAATCCTGATAGTATTTGCTACAATATATATATATATATATATATATATATATATATATATATATATATATATATATATATATATATAGATATTATATATATATAAATATATATATATATATATATATATATATATATATATATATATATATATATATATATATATATATATGTATATATAATCCGTGTTTGCACTACAGTAAGTGTGTATTAGGGGGAATGAAGACGAGGCGTTTAAAAGTGAGCTTCTGTTGACGCTAACTGACGTAAACACAGCCTCACGGGACAATCAGTGAGCGGAGATTAGGGTCGGCCCTACTCCAATATCAGCGAATTGTTCTCTTGGCGATGGTTATGCTGATCTTTTCGGCGGGACTCCAATGATTGCATTCAAATGACCTTTTGTTCGGGCGAGATGCGGCCTTCTCCGTACCATCAGCTTCCGTAGATTCAAGTTCTTTTAATGAAGGCCACCGAGCGCCCCAGAATTAGTTTATGGATTCAGTAAAGATGAGTTTATGGCCTCGCAGGAACTTGATACGATAAAGAGGTTCATAAATTGCCTGTTTTTGCGTAATATGTTTATGGATATATTTTTTTATTTTTCTAATAGATCAAGTTCTGGAAATTCTGATTCAAATATGATTTTTCATGCATTTTCCGCCTAAATAGCAAGATGTCAGCCATGAATTGCTAGTTATTGATGTCTCAAACAAAGCTAGCAGTATTCGATGTATGCATCTAAACTAAGTGGTTGATTCACTTATCTCTGCGACCGTGAAATATTTGTTTTGATTGAGGTTACTTTTTTTCTTGCAGGTGAGATGTGATATTTGTTTAAAATGCATAAGGAACTGATATTTAGTTAAACTTAGATGAGTTTTTGAGGAAAATTGGTCGATTCAGCAATGATTTTATAGATGACGATAGAAGGGAGGTAACTAGAGAGAAAGAAATAGTTTAAAAGATAACTAATAGTAAACTACACTATAAACTCTGCTTGCATCTAAATCATAATTTTTGGACGAAGTTCTTACATAGATTTCAGCCATGGAATATACTTTTACAAATACCACTAGTGGATAGCCCAATACACGTATATGTAAATGAATTTTCAATTCATTTATTGCACGTAAATCTTTCTTGAGTATTTCAATATTTAAGTATTGCCTAAACTATAATAATAAATACCAAAAGACATCCATCAGTTCATCAGGAAAAATTAGAATTTCCCTTCGAACACAAACATTGGTCAGTAAGAGCCTGCTCTCCCTTAGTGGTAAAATTGTCTAAGAAAAGGAGAAGGAAAAGTTGTCAATAAAAACACATATTTTTGTATGTCATCAACCCAATGCATATATAGCAAATTTATGCCATCCTAACACAATTCCAATGCAATTTTTTATCGTAAAACAACACTCTTGAAGTCTCTTCGAGTCTCATCCAGACCAAATAAACCAATCTCATAAAACAATAATTTATTAACACATAAACGTCCATTATGAGAAATTAGGCTCCCTTCCCAATATCCAGAGATATTTTCCAGATCTAAAAGCCCAAAACAGAGCCAGATATCCATCTATTATGATGGAGGGTAAAAAACGAAGGGCCTTCTATAATTTAAATAAACAACTATTAAAAAAGACATTTCTGCTATATCCAAAGTAGCCAATAGCTCCATTATGAGATTAAAATGGAACTTTACGATTTTTGTACGGCTCTTCTGACACATGGACAGATGATGGAAAAATAACCTTATGTAATTTTTGAGAATTATCTCGAATGAAGAAATCTTTGGAATTTTCACCTCGATAGTAAATAGATGAATATAAACAGCTTATAACTTCTAGTCTAAATAAAACGTTTTATAAATTATCTAATGGAGATTTAATAGTATAAGTATACTTATTTGATTATAAGACATATCTTGAATAAAATACAGCCAAGTTAAATGAGTTGTGTGAATTTTTATATTGTTTGGCGTAAACAGAAAATGATTACCTCTTCTCCCGGAAATAGAATGGCGCAGAACAATATCGTTTATTAGGTTTTTAGTCCGAAACTGTAAGTCAGGCTCTATGTGAGTAATCATGATGCAATGTACATTAGGATTATTACGTGCCCTCCAGCCTCCAACTCTCGCCGAGTAATCTGCATCAGGTTTGCATCAAAGTTTGGAGACTTTCAAAGTTCCCTCGGTCTAATTCCCCGAAGGAGTGCCATCAGATTACTTATGTTATGTACATACATATATCGCTTTATTCTTGAGCTGCTCTCAAATTTCCTGGTCGTGATTAGCTCCTTGGGTAAATTTGAAAATAGTTTAGCTGGTTTAGTATTTGAAGGCATGTTCCAGTTCATCAAAATATTTTTTTAGTAATCTTAGGCTGATTTCAGAATACTCATTTAGTTTAGCTGGTTTAGTATTTGAAGGCATGTTCCAGTTCATCAAAATATTTTTTTAGTAATCTTAGGCTGATTTCAGAATACTCATTTGCATAAAACTTTTCAAAGTCAAGTAATCTTAAGTACGAATATGACATTGTACTGTATGTAATACAGTTTTGATACCAGAATATATTTTAAGAGCAATCACCAGCATATATTTCATGACTATTTAATCTTTTGGGTCTTGTGTTATAGTAGTCTTCTTTCCAGTCTCTTTATATCTATTTAATTATCGTCTTTAATATAAGCAGATAGTGATTAATTGATTGCAACAAAATAATTTCCGAATACGGAGGAATTATTTGGCGAGAAACCTTTGGAGCTGGCTAAGAGAGTTGCTTTTTATTCAATAAATTCTTTTAAGGAAGTATTTCTTCTTATAATTTCACATTATTTTTCTAATTCACTTTATAATTATTTTTGCAGCAAGCAAAATAAAAAACAAAACAAATTCTTTCGCAGATAAATTTCAGAAGGATGATTTTGTAGCAGTAACGCTGCAGCAAGATGACCACACCAAAGTTTATTTCATGTCCGTCTCTTCCACGAGTTTAAACTCGGTACAAATGGAGCACAAATAGTTCGCGATGACAATTGGATTACAAGGTATTTAGATAGGAATGAATCACGGGAAATTGTAACCTGTATAGAATGAGCAAGAAGTAATAAATTGTAGATTATGTCGAATCAAATCCACTAATAATGTCAGAACCTAGAATTTGTCTCCTTCTGTAAGATCACAGGAAGGGAATTTTAAGTTGACACTCATCCGGGTAAGATAAAAATATACAGCATAGCCTTATTCAGCTACATAATAACTATGCATTCACTTGAGAAATATAAATATATATATATATATATATATATATATATATATATATATATATATATATATATATATATACAAAAGGTCTTCAAATAGTTGGTAGAACACGAATATTACAAGAAAACTGGCTCATTCCCGCTTCCTTTACTTTTTTCTCCAAACCTTATAAAAATCTGAACACTCGTTTGCTTCTGTTAATGTTGCATAAAAATGATTTAATTGGTTAATAACATTGCTTGCAAAATAGTTTTTACCTCAATGAATTTATGGTGAAAAATATTATTTATCCTTATTTTAACTTTACTCCATTTGGTTAAGGTTTTTTTAAGATTCTATATTTATGGATAGCTATCTCTTCCTTTTTGATAAACTAAAACACTTCTCAGCTCTTCCTCGCCTCTGTCAAATGCTCGCTGTTGAGTTCAAGTTTGGATTATAGAATTTGGAAAGGAAGTGCTTATTGATTGTGATGCCTCAAAAATACGCTTTTCCCTTGCTCACGCAGAGGAGGGAAACAGAGACTAGTCTTATGTTTGCCTTTAGACACTTTCTGCATTTCCTAGCTTAAAAAGTCAATCCAAAATTTGATACAGAAAAAACGTTTAGGTTGTGGATGTGGATCTTGCCTCCCCATTTCAAACTCTTTTCACTTAAAACCTCACACTCCCTCTGGACATATACAAGCTGATTTATCAAGAAGACACGCAGATAAGAGATTACATAGACTCTGCCTCTTGGCGAAGGCAGATTCTTTGCCACTTTTCCTTATACATAAATACAAAATCTCCCCTCAACGGATAAGTGCACAACCGGGAATCAGCTTATTAAACACAATTCTCTATCCCATTCGCATTCATATACGATCCATGTCCCGAAGAAGAACAACTTAAATTCATTAAATTACACTCATTCACTTTCTCAAACATTCATAAGTGGACGTACAATTAGTTACAATGGAATTTTGCATCACATCACACAGAACAAGTGTTCTTCCCATTTGCGTTCACATGAGCTCCATCCAGCGAGGAATGACGTAAACTAAACAAATTTCACTCAATTCACCATACCAAGCATACCTGGATGGAATGGTGGATATAGAGACAGTCAGAGTATTGATCGCAATTCTGACTTGTTATCATCTGAAACCGTGAAAACTTCACTACGCTCTATTCACCAAAAAGGACTCACCTAAGTCATGTCATTCACTTCATCAAGCATTACTTAGTATTTACACAGTTGCAAGTATTAACTCCCACATCGATGTAGATCATTCACTTATCCTTACGATCTCAATTGATTTTATTAAGGTTGAATATTGTTTTCATCATTAAATAGTGTAGCAAATTACTTCTAATTCAACCTACGTTTCAAGAAAAGAGAATTTAGATCTACTTAATAAATTACTGCAGGCATCATTAGCCCCCCTCCGTTGAAGAGAAGCTTACGATCGTCTCACTGAGGCGATAACTAAACTTTACAGGACACTCAACGTCTAGAGTGCAACTCTTTACCATTCAGTCAAATCACTCTTTTACAAATAACGCAACACCAACAATCTTCAACCCACAGTTACGGTTGCAAAAACAAACTTCTCTAGCCAACTTGCTAGATCTGTAAAGTGGCTGTGCGCTTCAGCTCAAAATATCACATCAATTTGTCGCAACATATGCACTAGGAATCACGGTGCAACGGCACCATGCCCCGCAAATCATTAGGTCAGTGAACAAGAGTTTCAAATTACCAATGCATCATTACAACATTTAAAAAACTCACTAGTGACCTCTAATGAGACAACGAGAGTGCGTTCCTAAGGAGCTGAGCATATCGCACTCGCCGCCTGGAAAATAGTACAATTCAACTCGTCTCAATTCTGCCTGAAATCAGGGAAAAACCAAAGCGCACAAGTAACTCATCCAAGAAACCCGTTAATAGAGATTACCATTTTAGCAAAACACGACACTGCGTTCGGTTTTTAACTCTTCATTGGGGCTTACAAGTTAGTCGATCATTATCGTTGATCAATTCCTCCATCGGCTTAGAAGCTACCCTGGAATACTTCTCCATTCAACGCAAATCAAACAGTAAATCGTTTGACCTCACAATTCTCCTCATTCGGTCATGCAAGTCATTTTTTATATGTTAACTCTCATGTATTAGCAAAACTAATGACTATAGGCACACCCCACAGGCAACCAGAGAATTAGTTTTTCTGTAGTTTCTTCTATTTTCTTTTCAATTGCTTTCTAGATTAACCCATTCAGCTCTTTTTTCAAACGTTATACACACTGCGTGTATACGTAGGTATACACTCTCATGTTGGCATAAGTGGAAAAAGCGCCCACAATCACTTTCCCTTTTGCGTTCAATTCACAAACATCAAATGATACAGTATATGCATTAACAAAAATCACCTTTTGACACAATTAGTTTATATGTGGAGAGAAATAAATAGATACATTGATAGATAGATAATGACTATGGAATAGGGTAAATTACAATCATTGTGTACTTTAGTATACGTATAAAATAGCAAATCTTTGTTATGTTCATATGACGGACAAAAGTAAAAATGTTCTGTATATTTTATAATATACTTCTGTATAATTTGCCATTTTAATTTTAATGCATTTTCTATTGTATACACGATGCATCATAGAAAAATATTCAATTTACGTAATAATTTATATTTTAGTAAATTGAAAGGGGGTGGATGCCAGTTAATGCTCATCCCATGCGGAGAATATACTGCTCTGTGGTCGTTATGATGAAATAGACTTTATTTGCCATCGTCGCTAATGGAGAATTTATGTTAAAAAACGACCACTCTGGATGTCCCCCTCTTCCATGGAAAGTGCATCCGAGAAGTTTTGATTAATTTTTATAAGGTTTATGGAGAGCAACGGGGTCTGAGGATAGAGACAGCTCAGTCCCCTCTATGATACGAGCGGCACTCGCCAATTCTGTGAATTAGCTCAGATGACTGTTTCACAGTAATAGACAAGCAGAATGTCTGAGGATGTCCATTTTCATTGCATTAGTGGTCAACCTTAGGAAATCATATTTTATTCCTTTGAAATACTTAGCGGAATTCATTGAATTACTAAACCTCTTATATTTAATTGAGGTTGGTCGAAGAATATTTAACCATATTTTGATACACTAGACATTTTTGTTGGGAGAAAATAGTACCAGATGAATAACTGTTTCAAACGATGATTCCCTCTTCTAGTCTCGAGTTTGCTGATCTCTCCTCGCCTTCTATTAATAAAACCTCGCCCGCGCTAAAGATCGCCCCGCGTGTAGTTAAGCATTAGTGTTATCTGATAAAGCTAATTATATTTGCATAAAAATATACCGGTTTAAGAAAATATCAAATCGATGCAAAAATATTGGTTTTGCAGTTTAAAAGCTTCCTCGCGTGCTTTTTGTTGGATTTTTCTTCTGTTTTTTATTCGTTATTCTCCTTTGTGGAACGAATAGATGACTAAAAACAATCCAAACAATTTTTTTTCTTCATTTTGAACCTACGAAATATGCATATACTGAGATATGAACCATTCTACATGAAATAGTGTTGAAACTGAACCCAAATAGATATCTATCAATCCCAGCAAAATGAAAAATGTGTAGAAATAAAACAGTCAATCTGACAAAAGACTAGTTTAACAGATCAGTAATGTTTTTTGAGGTTAATGTTTGCATTAAAAAATAATATTTGCTTAGTTTTTATCTTTATTTATAATATTAAGTGTTATATCATCAGTTTTAATATCGACATTTTCCCAGTAAGAAATCAAAGTGGGGGTAAGGGATTTATAAAATGCATCTTCGCCATTCTGCAAGGATAAAATTGAATTCACCAAAGAGAAAGTTAAATATTTTGCCTCTTATTCCTTAATAATCTTAATTTTCATTAATACTTCTCTTTTTCGCATTAATATTTCATCGTTTTGGTTACTTGAGAGAGGGATAATTATTTTTATTAATTACCATGGTTACGATGTAGACGGTGTTGAATTGCTGCAATTTGCCTCCGTATAAAGCTTTTTAAAATTGCATCTTGACGACCTTAGCTACATGTTAAAATAAATAGACCTTAATTAAATAGATCATAGTTTTTGATTAGGCACCAGCCTAACTCTCGTGTGATTGCGTATACAAAAATAATTATTTATTTACTTTTAAAATTATGTTAAAAAAATAGAAAAAACTAGATTAAAATATATTACAGTTGGCACCAGTCCATCAATTACTGACAAATTTAGGTGGACATAATTATTTTAGTTCATTAGGTAATTTACCTTAAAAACTTTACTTCATTAACTAATGTATGGGTTACTAAATCATAGGAATTTAAAATAATAATTCACACCCACTGCCCTTTCTTCATTTAAGCCGAGCTATGTTTTGTGTGATGTTAGTCTAAAGCTGCAACTCTACATAAGACGGTTTGGACCACCACATGGTCAAGGGAAAACATCACTTCAAGTAGAAGTGAAATAAAGCCACATTGATTATGCTTAGAGACCGGATGGAATACTAACTTGGATCGATTTTACAGCATCTGTCATATACTGTATCCACCTGTACCCCTCGTTAAAGAGGGGCTTTCCTCTGAGAAAGAGCTTCAGAAAAACGTATGGGCAAAGTATTTCTAAAAGCACGTGTCAATTCTTTATAAATCACTATGTAAATGATTAAAGAAAAAAATGTTAAATTTCTGACAATTACTTAAATATGGAATTAAGTTGTAAAGGCATTTTGTGAGGCCATTGATGGACAACTTTAAAGCAATCAAAAATTTCTAACCTGGAGAGTATTTTCGAGACGCATCCATGGCTGACTCTTAGCTGCCTCGAGATGTCGCAAGGTCGCACCCCATTATGGGCGAGCTCCACTATCCTCTGGCGAACCATATCTGGTAAAGGACGCCCATTTACGAACACGCCTCCAAGCTGGTTTACACCCCCGTGACCTGAAATAACAGAAAATAACATTCATTAGTACAAAAAATCGGATTAATCTGCACACAACTGTAAGCTCCAGCAAATTCTCACAGAAATAAACTAAACAAAAACTTAACTGATAAGAATTATGAAAAAAAAAACAAATTTCATATAGAAAGTTATGCTTCAGTATCACTTGGAAAGCAAGGCAATTCATAGGAATGACAATGATGGCATATTTAGTTATTTTCATGAGTTCAAATCCATTCAGTAATATTCTTCCTCCATTAAGAAGGAAAGGAAATGCATCACAGATTTACGAGTTCGGCTTAACAATAAAACTGTTGAGGTTAGAGAAGGTGTAAAAACAGGCATTTGTAGTGAATTAGATGAAATATACCCGCAACTGTCCGAATAAGCAGTGTTTCCAATTAGGTGATTGCCCATACAGGCGGGCATTTTTAGCCAATGCAAAGCAATTAGTTAATGAAGATTTGCTGGGGATACTTGCACATGAATTTGAGCAATTTCCAATGTGATGGGATTAAAGATGGCTTCTAAATATGTCTGCTGAATGGAAGGAGTATTTTAAATAACCCAAAGGTACTTATATGGCGCTTCTTATTCTTTTCTCTTGTGGTTACTTTCTAGAACAAATATTTTTGCAAAGAATTTCATTTGGAATGGTAATTATTAAAAAACAGCGAAAATACATAAAGTGGTACACTTAGAACTATATATAGATATCTATCACTGATCGATAACAATAGGCTCATCAGATATTGATCCGAAGATTTGTCATTTCGGTTTGGTATGAAAAGAAAAAATTCTCATGTGAAACAGTACAGTAATGCGGTTTGAAAGTAAATAAAGACCAGATAAAATAGCAGTGTATGAATGCTACTAAAAACTCTTGCAAGATATGGGGAAAAATGATGTGAAAATGAGGCCAAAAAATTTCCAAAGGAAAGAAATATAACTGAAGAAAATATTTAAGAAATAATTTTACTACATTATCCTCAGTATTACTATGATGAAATTTCCTCCCACTACGCTAAGAAAATGCAGAAATCACCGATAACAGGCGAGGTGGCAAACCATTGCATTAATTTAGGCTCCTCCATTTGAGTAGGCACGCTTGACCGAGAATGAAATATGCATCTCAGGTCACGGTGGGGCGGAGCTCACGGCGAAGGATGTAATGGATAAACTCTGGAATGCATAAAAGGGACTGAGGAGGGTAGGAAGGAAGAATGCATAGCGTACGGACCTCTGTAGAAGTGGAAAAGTCTGACTCTAAATTATGAGACGGTGTACAGTGATGAGGAAATACGTCAACATGCGAGAAAGGATGAGAGAGACTGTAAAAAGGAGAAATGAATTCCTTAAAACAAAAATGAGAGAATAGAAAGAATCATTATATTTTCAATGAGCCCGTTTCAATAAGAACTATTTATCGCAACGCCTCTTTGTTTTGTTTGTTGTTTGGTTTTTGCTTTTTGTTTGGTGGTTGTTTTTATATTGGAACCTTAAAAGAGACTAATACTAGGCCAAATTTTTAATTACAGCTATTTATTCCATTGATGACGTTTGCCAGATGGGCGCTATTGAATTAAAAATATACCAATGAGGAAAAAAGGAACTTGTAATCCATCAGGAAATTATACCTCTATAACAAAGATTTTACTTAAATAATTAAATTAACGTAATTTTTCGCGTTATGACTCGTCATAGAGGAGATTACTAGGATATGTTCATAAGCTAGAGACCAAGAGGGTATCCAATTCACCTAACTTTGATTTGTTGCCCAATAAAATGGGTCCCATTATGGCGAAAGAATCAAAGCTGTGATAAAAAGAAAAGAAAGGATAAATAGAAAGAAAAGGATTACTAAAAAAATTTTAAGGAATAAGAAATCGCAAGTCCTCCTTCCTCTTTAGCTGTAAAGGACAAAGCCACCCACATAACAGAACTGAGAACTTAAGAAAGCGAGAATAAAGACAAGACGAAGGTTTAGTTAGAGGCCCAGCACATTACCACATACATGTCATTTATAATGATTTTTAATCCATCCTAATATATAATATAAATACCGCTGACCCTATTTAATATCCTCTATGTTGTTTAAGGGTTATTTTCCCTTGAGGGGGCAGAATATAAATGGTTCAGCATAGAAGGTGATTTTATTAGTAATCTCATAGGAGAAATTGAAGGCAAAGATTTCGGAATCGGAACACTAATCTCCTTCTTTTATGCTCCCCTCTACCCTAATCCCGCAGTTTGGCCCTTATGCCCCAATGCTTTCAGGAGGATCTGGAGCTATATATCATCCACACACTTTTGCTTTCTCTTTCTTCTCCAATTTTTGTAGAGATCTTTCCTTATAATATTTCTACGGGATTAATCAAATATTTTGGTCATTTTAAATATAATGGAAATGGAGGGGGGGTCTTTTATTGGTTAATCAAATATTTTGGCCAGTGAGTCTGAAATTTACCTGTATAGAGTTTTTCTTTAGATGTTTATGTTTTTGTGGGGAAGGTGGGAGGGGTGTAATCTACCAGATCTAGGGATTAGTCAGCAGGTTTTGCCAGGAGATTCGCTTCTAAAGTTTCGCTCATTCTCTTAAAATTCTTCAGTGGTTGGGTCAGAGAAAAGGACTCAGTGACGATTGGGGCTACCTTAACTGCAGTTGAATTTCAGAATGACGATTGCCCGCCTCTCCCTTGTATAACTTGTTTGCGCGACCTCACTTGGACTACGTAGTGCAGTTTTGACCACGGAGACTTTGAATTGCTGGAATGGATACAAGCCAGTGGCACGAAACATACACCCTTGATTGTGCACAGAAAATATCAGAATAGGGGTCTCGGAGACTGCCCGGTCAACTGATTTCAAAAGTTTTCAAGGTTCCGAAAGTATTGATCATCACAAGTTGTTAACTCTTATCCAGAATTAGATACTACGTTTGAAAGATTGGATTTGCACGGCTCAAGACTTCTTTGGTGGTAAACTAGTTAATAGTTCTATCGTTGAGAAATTCAAGGATGAAATTTAATGTTGGTTTTCGTGAGAAAACAAATTCATGTCTACTTTATTACTAAGTTTTACAACTATCCTGTAAAATAATTTTGTTTGTATCCTGTGCTTCAAAGTAAGACTTTCTTTTCACTTTTCGTTGTCCGCTTCGGCAGAAGGAAGCAATGGGAGCAGAGAATTCTAAACTATAGACATTGCTACTTCCAAAGTCGCAAGATTTCTCGAATTGTCCGTTTTCCTCTAGAAATGCGCAAACCCCCTGGTCTTGATTTAGCTTTGAATCTAAACCACTTAAACTCCAATTTCGCCGGATGCCAACACCCCCGTCGATGGTCGCGAATTTCCTCTCCATCTGACATCGCTATCTTCCACCCTGGCCTCTGTTGGGATTAAGGAGACCAAAATACTCACGGAGCGGCGCCCTCTCGCACTGGAATGAAAGGTGTGGTCGGGCGACCCAACTGAGGACTGCTTCCGTGCTCGCATCGGCGATGTCCAAATTGTCAAGCGAAACAGCTGCTCGCCCAAAAGGCCAAAGACGCTCAATATTCCCTGCTTTTATACCCGACCTTCCTGAATAGGAGAGTTTCTAGAAACTAAAGTTCAATTTCACAATCTTTCATCCTTAGCGTTCGGGTCAACTGAGCACATAAACCCGAATCCGAGCGGAAAATTTGGTAACGGATCGAATGATTTGGGAATATTTTGACTCCAGTTCCACCGTTATGACTCCTGATTCTACCCTATCGAAATTCTTTCTTTTGGAAGGCCTATCTTATAATAATTTTCGTATAAATGACTTTACACAATAGGGAATAGAGTCCCACGGTGGGTATAATGCCCGACAATGCGATTTTCAAGAGCGGTCTACTGTGATGCCGTGTTTATGAGATTCCGGGCACAGCTTTCATGGAAGGTTGGATATTTATTCGGGTTTGGAGACCAAATTATACACAGCTCAGCTCTTGAAATCGAGGATTTAAGTGTTATTCCGGGATTAATAATGTCTTAATTATCCTGGCACACGTCAACTTGACTTTACTAGCATTTTTTTTCAACTCAATAGAATTTAGCCGTTTCTGAAGATCCAATAAATGATAAATTACATTATGTTAATGTGTAAAACATTATTGTCTTGGCATACCTAGGTAGGGATTCATAATCGAAAATAATAACATAGTTTATAAAAGTTTATTGTATTTTTATTGTCTAGTATTGTTTAAGTCTGCACAAACAAGCTTTCTCTCTCTCTCTCTCTTAATATATATATATATGTATAATATATGTTTATATCTCTCTCTGTCTCCACTCTGTGACAATATTTTCAAGATATACATATATTAATACCTTTGTTTAGACAAATTTATGATTTATAGGGTTGAGATTCAATTAACTTGAAGCTTACTAACACTATTACCTCTTTAGGATAAGTTAAAATAAAAAAGTAGAATAAGGAAAATTTCTATTGGATAAACGCTAAATAATGTGCTTTGGGGAAAGGTCCCTGCGCGGGCTAATTAAAAGTCTCTTATTCTGAGCATCTTGGGTGCACAATGCGACGAGGGCACGTGAATAGTGTCAATCAGGGACCAATGGAGAGGACACCAACAGCTGCTTCCCTCCCCGAGCAACATCCCTGATACCCTTAACAGTGGGTAAGGGGATGGAATACACCCTGTAGAAAGCCATAATACTTTTCAATCAAAAGTGGCTGAAGTGGTTTATACGTTACGTCACACAAAAGGCCCGATGGTCTTTTTGGAGTCATCTGAAATCGAGGTCTGCCATGGTAAATTGACCGTTTGCATCGGTCTGGATAGTGTTAATGGTTTATTCTCTTTGTACGCGTGGTTTGGGATGTAAAGTGTAAAAGGACCTTTCGAAGAAACATCTTACTCCTGACTAACGAAGATAGTTTGATATTTGTTAGAATTTTGACTTGGAATAATTAATATTATAAGCCTACCATCAAGTATATTTTAAAATTAATCTATAACTCATGTTATTTTTCTTGGAAGTCTACTAAAGATAATACAGAAACTCATTGATGCTATTTTGTAATAACGATTCGTCTAATTTCTGCCATGTCACGGACTGGATGGCAAGCTGTGAAATCACAATTTTTTACGCGATGGATTAAAGCCAGTTCATTCCCAAGACTGAACATCCGAACACAGACCTCCCTGATTGAGAACAAGGAAGGGCGCCCTACTTTAACAGGTGCTGGAGCATATGTTTCTATCTACTATCATCACCCTATGAAATTAATCTTAGAACCCCAAAGGCCTAATTATGAAAGCTTGGATGAATAATTAAATAGAAAATCTCTCACCACCCAAATGGAAGAGGCGGTAATCTCATTTCTATTCACGATAAGATGAGAGGCAGTTGTTTGTGAAGGTTTCGCAGTTGGACAGGGAGAAGTTCGTCTCACAATGAGGGGAGGAGCGCAAGCGGAGCTTTTTAGCTCCCGTGGCGCAGAGAAGCGTTGGCCGAATCTCTCTGGCACAAATCAAGCATTGTAGGGAATATTTGCTGAACTTATACAGGAAAGGTGATACTTCAAAACATGAAATGGAAGAATTAATACAACTTCTGGATTAAACCGAAGTTTATTAGTCTTCACAACTCTGATACACCGTCCGTAGTTACTAAAATACATTCATCGCCTACTCTCTATACATTTATTAAACCATTCATCAATTTAGTATAAGAAGTCGTGATTAAATGAATAGGAAAAAATAAATCCTCAAAACCGTTTATTAGTTTTTTATTTCAAGTTTTGAAAATAAGAAAAAAATCCAGGTTCTTATAAACTCGACTTTTCTTTTAAATTCTTTAACCAAATACAAAGAAGAATGGAATCTATTAATATTGAAGATAGGCTAATCGAAAAAGAACTCTATTTTAGACTCATGCGAGTGTGAAAAATAAAATTAGGCCGTTTCATAATCAATATTATATTTATATATATATATATATATATATATATATATATATATATATATATATATATATATATATATATATATATATATATATGTGTGTGTGTGTGTGGGTGTATGTATATGTGTAGTTTAGTTATTTTATGTACGCTGTTAACGGGGAAATCATCGCTATAAAATAAGCTATGAAGAAATTTGGGTAGAGATTGTATCTCAAAAGAGGTGACCTTTTGTCCGTCACCCCTTTGAAGATTCGGCAGTTTGTCAGGACGTCTGTTCCCTGCATCAGATAAACGCAACGTAAGAGCTGTTAGTCTCGATAATGGTCTGATAAAGTAGTAGATAAAGTATCGGAACCTGCGCACACACGACACCCGGGTAAGTGATAATATACATTACTCTTCGACATAAAGCTGTCCAGTTCCCAGTCTCGGACACCAAAACTCCTATTGGTACTCAATTTTAGGTAGGATCATGACTTGAAATTTTGAAAGGAAATAGGGAACACTGATATTAAAATCAATGAGTACATAGGAATGTGCATTACTAGACTAAAACGGGAGAGTATTCACTCCTTCCCTCCCAAACTAATTGCGGATTGGGAGCTGCCTTCGTTGCAGAAATTGGGCTGACTAAGTTTATGAGATTTACTTGTCCTTCTAGTCCCTAGCTCAATCATTATTATCCTTTTATGGCGACTTGGGCAACTTACTTCTGCATAATACCTATTTTTTTTTACACTTTTAGGTGTGTTGCCACCTTTGATTGTTGCTCTTTGTCAATGCCTATTTCTTCAATTTTCAAAAAATAATAGAACATATGGGGAGTAACAAAGGAGAAACATCCAACAAATAAAGCTAATTGCATAACCTCCCTTGGAAGGGTGACGAAAGTTTCCCGGAAAAAATACAAGAGCAATCGATTTATACAAAAATATCTAGTTTGCCTGCAGGGGAAAGAACTGTAAAGACTTAAGGGAACCTCTACTTATTGAGAATATTGCTATAAGACATCTGTAGCAAATTTTTAAGAATGTTTTAATCGTTATAAAAAATATTATACTATTCACCTTAAAGATGGTCTTAACAAAGCTTCCCTACCCATATTTCCCTGTATATCAGCTGTCCAGCGGCATGTGGTAGGCTAGTAGAATTTAATATCCATCCATCCAGAGCTTAAGCCTTAGCTTGCATTCGGAATATCCTGCATCACCACTCTCAAGGACTGACTACTCGCCATACAAAGTTCTCAATATTTTTTAATAATAAGAGATAAAAATCAAAGGGAAAAACTAGAAAATGTAAATAGATTTTCATAAGGTGGAATTATTAGTTCAATTGACTGAAAGATTTATGGCTGGAGTAACCAAAATACAACACATCGACTTCGACCATTATGGACGAGGAGAGCAGCCAAAATATTTTAATCTTTCTCAGACCTTTTAGGCTATTAGAAAGACCCCTTGTAAAGTTCTTAAAAGCAATTTTGAAAAGGTTCTTTCTAGAGAAAAATGAAAAATTCTATTAGAACTGGGATATTCGTGTGTGTTTTTGGCTCGTATCGTTTTGCGTATAGGCTGCTATCACAAAATCGCTCAACGCAGCTAGATTTTAGTCGCTCGTTGTACGCGGACGGCCACGCGTTATCTGCTGAAGCACGCGAGAAAATCTAAGAGCGGCGAAGTGGTATCGGATGACATCAAATTATCAAGCTGGTTGAGTCGCCACGCGGGTCCTCTAATTCGCCCTCCGCGGTGCTCATCCCTTGCCCTAATTCCCCCATGCCGATTACAACCACCTAATCCTTGAGGGTGTGTTTGTATGTTCAAGGGGAGATAAGAGAACAGCGGAGGGTCCCCAACCTCTTTTATGATCAATTGTTTGATTGGATTAGAGGCAAAACAGACTGTCAAGTGTCGCCGCCTGTAAACAATCGAGTGGCGGACACGATAAAACTCGAGTTTTCGATTATATCGATTGAGGGAATCTCTAGAGACACTTATTTGAAGGGAGAGATGTCGAGGGGGTGGTCTTTAAAAGGACATTGATTATTACGGGATTGAAGTTAGAATTAAAAGGTTCTCCGAAATTCTCAATCATAATGGCTGTATTTAATACTGTATGCAACTACACATTAAAAAATAATACCATAATATTACGTTATTTCGAGAAAACATTTTATTACGTTTATTTCAGATTTAGACTCGACACGATGGTACCTGTATGGATTAAATCTGTACATATAAGCGACTTAGGCCAAAGCCACAAAATATTAGGAAATTATCAAAATTATTTTTTAGTTATTGATATTCCATATTAAAAAACTCCAAACCGAGATATTACTTTCGTACCATACGAAAAATTGCTCTACCAATTTAACAAGATTATGCCAAGGTGAGATGATTCCATCATTCACCTTCACTAGTTGACTATTTATTAGACGGAAAAACTATAACTTTATTATCAAAATAAAAGTTGAATTACTAGGGAGGTATTTTATAGACAATTGAATCCTGAAGGCGCCATTTATGGCAAATGCAAATGAATACATAATATTTAGGCTCGTATCTATTTTAGGAGGCCTACATCATTTTATAGTGTTCTAAAAAAATACACTCATGAGTTAGCATTAAGTATAAAAAATGTGATTTTATATTGATAGGGTAGTCAAAAGAAAATATTTACACTGTTTTTTCTGCCAGATTAAACGATTTTCAATTACGAATTTAGTATAGTGGTAAGATAAGGTTCAAAAGTGTTCAGATAGCTTTTTTACAACTCTGCTAATTCACTCAGAAACTAAAATAGTCTTAAATTTTGAGAGTTGTTTCCAGATTTTATCCTTAATTACCAATATTCATCGTATTGTCTTAGATTCGACGGTGATCCAAATACAACTTTGGATTTACACAAACTTATGATCTTAATGATCAATATGAGTTTATTTTCCTACGTAGGGCAAAGCATTTCTCGCATTTTTAGTCGCGGGAGACTCTACATCTTACTATTTCGGTCGGTCCCCGTTTTGCTTTTTTTGTTTTTATAATAACATTGTAACTATTTGTCCGATTCTAACGAAATTATAAACTATTATGTTGTTTTACATAATTATTTTTTTCATTGTGGCAGCACAATGTTGGCCCGTGAATGTTTTTTTGGGAGGGGAGGCAATAACATCATAACTATTCGGACGATTCTAACGAAATCTGAGACCATTATGTTGTTTTACATTCTCTTTCGAAAGATATAATTGCCTAATTCTTCCCAAGGTTAGCCGGGGATTTTTTTTTTGGGGGGGGAGCAATACCACCATAACTGTTCTGCCGATTCTAACGAAATTTGAAACCTTTAGGTTGTTATACATTTCCTTTCGAATGATAGAATTGACAAGGTCCTCCCAACGTCAGCCCGGCAATTATTATCTTTTGTTAATAGCATCATAACTATTCGGCCGATTCTAACCAAATTTGAAACGCTTATGTTGTGTCAACTTCTCTTTCGAATTATATAATTTCAAAAGTCCTACTAAGGTTAGCCATAAAATTATTTTGTTTTTGGTAATAACATCCTAACTCTTGGGCGGATTCTAACGAAATTTGAAACCTTTATATCGTTTCGTATTCTCTTTCGAATGAATACAATTGTTTCAAGGTTCTCACAAGGTTAGTCCGGGAAATATTAAAAGGTCTTAAGGTCGTTAGGTAAAAAATCAGAATAAGTGAGAGCACGCAATTTTTAGTCAGCAGACCTTGTTCTCTTTACTGACAAATTGGCAAACGGGTGACTAGAGATAGGATATAATTGATATAAGTTAGACCGGGAATAGGACTCAACATTGAGAAACAATTCATTATTTATTAAAAATAAATAAAAGCTGATCGAAGTCATTTTACTGACTTTAGGAAAAAACAAAAATAAGTGGTGAAGAAAAGGTAAGCTTAAAATGCATGGCAGATTTTATTGTGCCAATAAAATCATTCATAAAATTCAGACAAGCTAGAAACATATACATCTCCCCACGAAATGGAGGTTAATTGAAATACCAGCAACAAAACGGAAAGAAACTTGGAAGAATTTGCTTAGATCTTAAGTAAACATAGAACTTGAAGCACAAATTCTGCATAGAAAGTACGAAAAACTGAAGAAAAATTACCTGATGGCCAAAGAAATGCAACTAATTCACTCGAAACTCTCACTAACCTAATGACGCGGCGTTGGATTTCAGCTCTCATGGCAGGGGTCCTATTCCAGCGTGCGCTGATACAAAACTTTTAGTGCTCATTGAGTGGATACTCTGATACTCACTCTTGCAGGGGTAAGTAGCCCCACACGCAACACAATGCACATAGGCAATCACAAAAGCGTTATCACTTCCCGCCACGTTTTCAACGCACAGCATACCCAACCTCTCTCCTGTTCCAAACTAATGCTGATAGAGTATCAGGATCAGGTATGGCCAGAGTCTTATCCAAATAGCCCTAGTGCAGAAAGGGTGCCTCCCACTAACCTGGGAACACAGGGAACTCCAACGTCAGTGGTTGTTGTTTAAAACTCATACAACCCGGATACCTAGCTATCCCATTGTGAATTGCCGTCTGGTGCCATCAGACGATTTCGGTGCAATTCATTGGTCCACGGCAAGGGACAAATGGATAAACCTACTCATTCACCTAAAGTTAATGGAATTGAAATCACACAATGGCAAATCAAGCCTTAATTAAACACCACCCATCCAAATTTGAGAGATTCTCACTCTTGTTTTACACATAAAACCACTGTTTGGTTGTCAAAGTGACTCCGCTCTATATGGTAAGTGTATAAAGCTGAAGATAGTGTAATATGGCTTATTCTTGAAAACAATTAACTATATATATATATATATATATATATATATATATATATATATATATCTTTGAAGTTATTTGCACACTCGGAAGTTGAGCACAATTTTTAGAGTTGTGCTCCGTCCCTGTCTCTAGCCCTTCAAGTATCATCCCAGTCCCAACGCTATGACTACTGCTCTACCTTTTCTTTCAGTTGGAATGAACATGATAATAATCTTAAAAAGATTCCTTTACAATTTAATTTTTTTTATGGCTTTATCTAAAATGCATTGATTCGGAAGAAAATATTAAGAAGAAAATGTTTTCTAGCAGCATAGTGCAAAAAGTGAATTGGAACGAAGTTAGCCGTACTCACAAATTTATTGTCCTTAAAGAAGCAAAGATAAGGACTATATCAATGCTGCAATACTTCCTTCAGGAAACACAAGGTAGGCTTAAACCAATAAAAGTGAAGCAAAAATGAAAAACAGCAAATAGCTAACAAATAAACCCTGCCTGGCAGTTGAGAATCTAAATCGAAAAAAACCGCTTGGATAAACAAACATTACAGTTAATCTCACAAAATATTGTTTCATATAAAAAATAAATTTCGCATTTGAAATAAGTCAAGCTAAATCTAAGTATTTCTAAACACAGTAAATTTTAGCAAAAACCGAGCTCAGTAAAAACACCACTTTTACGCTAAATTAAGCCATATCTGGTGTAGTGAGTATGGTTATTCGCCGGTTGAAATTCCGATTCAGGTCATCTTCACAGTGGCTTTCCTTATGCAGTTCGGATCCCACATGGAATCCTAAGTGGCCGAGAATAAATCGTCTCAAAAGGAGTAGTGATCGGTAGTAGTCCTCTCCCTACTACTAAATTTCGTTCTCTTGATTGATATTTGAAGAGTTCGCCAAAATTTTCTAGAAGAAATTGGTATTGAATTCATGTCTAAAAATTGGTGAGGCAGATGAATCTCTGTGCTATATAAGTAGACATAATAAAGAAGATTAAGATTAGAAGACAAAATCGCAAGGTATGTTATCATAGAGTGGATCTCAATGGGAGAATTTCCGGAATTAAATGATAATCCTTGGTGGTCAAGGGATTATACGGTCTTTTGGTCAAGCTTCTGAATGATTAAGCAGCCTCCTCCCACTACAGGAGAATTATTTTATTGTTTGAGGATTAAAGAGATCAAATATGAAGAAGCTTACCCGCTGGACAGATTTGGCTCACCTAGTCTCCTGTGTAGCATATTGCTGTCCTAGTAAAGTTTTGATCATCTCAGCAAGGCAGGGAACTAAGCTATTACTATATAACGAGAACGTGGTTTAATTCGAAGAGTCCATGTTGACATACTTGGTTAAGAATAAAGGATAGGACAAAGAAGATAAAACAAACGAATAAAAATGAACAAAAACGAAAGATATAGCTAGCTAAGCTTGGTAGACTTAGTCTTGGAGTCTGGATGCTATATTTGTAACGTTGAAGAGAAACTTGAAAAAAAGAGAGGGAAACAACTGAAAATATGAGTTAGTTAAAAGAATAGAGGACATTCATTGTATGAAAAGTATCATATTCCATCCAAAGTTAATTTCGGCTATTAGTTGATCCTGGAAACTCGTAAGTCTAGAACGGGAATGTTCAAATAATCTAAATGTGGACGATGACTTCTAAGAAGCATCTTGTTTAAGAAGTCGGCAAAGACTTGATATATCAGAATACAAATGCGAGGTGGTCTAAATTTTCCCTCGCTTGCTTTTTAATAGAATTCGCTCCGAGAGGCTCAAAGTGTGCGACCTTAGCCCCAATAATTACTGAATGACGGACCATCAAAGACCTTAAGTTGCACTCGAAGCCGGTTCAGGAAAGGAAAAGGAGATAAGAACGGAAAGATATTTTATTCGTATTTTAAGCGCAATAACAACGAAGCCCCATCGTACAGAAAGTTAGTAAGAAATCTATGAAGAAAGTAATGAAGGTATCGAATGTAGAAGAAGTGAAAATAATGGAAGATATATAGCCACCGTTCCTCCTGCAGGAATCCTAGCCTAAAAGGTGCACAACTGAGGTGACCGGGACAGGAAGGGCTGTTTATCCTCGCTACATTTTCGCTTCCTCTACGTCACCACTTTCTTTACAGAACTCTCTACACAAATTTCCCGAGGGAGATGCCCTCGTTGGTTTTTGCTTAAAAATACCGGTGAGAGGATGAGTTAAATCCCAGCGCAGTAAAAGTACGGCTGCGATATTAACCTTCCAGAATATTTATAAAACCCCCGTAACCGACATTTACTACCACTTAATCGAGTTAGAAAAAACGCTAAACCACCAACCCCACATCTTTCTTTCTAGTTGTGTGCGTTAGAATGTGTAGGCAACAAATATCGCGGAAAAGCCTAGGAAGGAGCATTGTATACATTTCCGTGGCTGGATGAGAAAGAGGGCTATGAAAGAAGGGCAAAGTCAAGCAGTAAGCCTCTCAGTGAGTGGCCAAATGACCACTTCATTGTTATTCGTCGGGGCACGTGACTGGATTGCTTGGATGAAACATGTCAATTACGGATCCATTCAGGCCTTCACGGATGGCCAAAGGAACACATCATGAGCAGCTATTTTCAATAAGCGTTCTAGTTCATTTTTCTAAGGTTGTGTGCATGAACACTTATTAATTTTTCAACTCCTACTATGGTCCTCGTTATCAATCCAAATTAACAAATAAAAGATTTCTTCAACAAGTTCTAAGAGTCCAAATGAGTCATTAATTAACTCAGTAAATGTTTGCATCAGTTCCCCTTTAAAGAAAAACATTTCTTTATACACGGTGGCTCAGAAGTCGCTCTACCATAGGAAAGATTCCTAAATATCTCTTTTCATTAATAAAAAAAAGTTACTCAAATTTTAAAATAAAACATTCATTAATTCACTAAATGAAAAAATAATTAACACTGTTATTTAATAAAAAAATTAAAACTCTTTTCTGTTAAGTGGTAGTAATACTTTTGGACCACCCTGTATAATTTTAGTATTAGCAGGAGATTCTCTTAGAATTGATACAAGTAACATTATATAGAACATTTCATTCACTGCAGATGGCACTCAAACTTAATATCAAACTTTGGCGATATCTGCATTGCTGTTTTCCCAAGCCAGGAGCTCCTCCCTACCCCTCCCATTAACTGACCAGGCGTGTACTCAGAAAAAGGAAGTGAAGTCGTATTTACAATGGAATAAATAGCACTTTACCTTCCGATATTCTTGGATGTTCATTTGTGGATTGAGACGGGTAAAACGTACCTCCTACACAAGCCAAAGAGAAAACGTTTATTATTAGCATTTCATTAGTTATTACAATGTTGATAATACAATAAATATAGTCATATATTTCTCAGCATTATGGTATATTGTTAGTAAATTTGGTAAACATAATGGAAAATCTAAAACTTCCATGAGGTTCTTTCTATTAAATGAATGGATTAGTATTAAGTTAACATCCCTTTTTTTCACTAAATCGATTGTTTACGACTGACTACAAACCGCTGGTAAACCTTCCAAGAACTGCCTTACCCCTCTTATTGATAACGAAGTCATTCCTTGCCACAATCCTTTTCTCCTAAATGTCCCCTTTCTCTCTATAGCAAACTCCACGCAATCCTGGTTTAATTTCCCACTGTGGAAAATGCCGCAACCGATCGGAATGGGAACCGCAAATGGGAATGTGATGTACCCAGCGGTAGGAATTGATTTGTTCCCGGTGGAGGGGACACAAGTAATAACAAGTCAAACTCGAAAGCACGGGGGAAAGAGATTTCGCAAGGAAGGTCTCCCCAAAATGCCAGTTTGACGATATTGATGGCCATTGACTAATGCGCAAGCGAGAAAACGAGAGGATTCTTAAATATAATTTTTTGGGGAGGGGTAAAGAATTAATCATTCATTTGTATTTGGTTTTATCATTCTAAAAGTAAAGTCCATCAGTTTAACGTTAGATTAAAACCGCGAATCGATAAACTGCATGGCGATGTTTTTGCTTAAATTTGCTCGAAAGGATGGTAGTGTGGCCACAAAATTCACCATAGTCCACTTCCTTATCGAAGTGATCATAAGTAAGTGTACTATAAAAGGCGTATTAATCTTAAGTGAAATCCAAAATAAAATAAAACAGGATTAAGGTAATTTCATAAGAACCAAACACTATAAATGTATAAAAAATACCCCCTTGAAGCCAATGCCCTATTTTCCCTACAAATTACACAGTTATGAGTTTTCCTAACACTGGATTTTTAGGAGGCCGGTGGCACTGTTGAAAGAAGCATCAGTCCTGCTGAGAACGAATCGACCCCAATTTGGGACGAAGTCAAGGGGCCCAGCGTGAGACCGCGAGACGGAGAATGAGCAGAAGCCACCCCGAACGTTGACATGGGATAAAAGCGACCCCATAATTAACATCGAGGCTGGAGAACTGCTTCCGACTGGCAGTTCTGAAGGGTCGGGCGGAGGCTGGGCCAAAAGTTGCTTTTCCTCGGAACGAGAGGGCGGGAAGAGAGAGAAGGAGATGACTGATGGATATTACGAGGCAAGGAATGATATGAAAAAAACGAAGTAGATTGTGTGTGATAGAGATTAAAAGAAAAAAGTAAAAGACAATAAAAAATAAAACTAAAAGAAAAAGAGGAGAGAGAAGAGAGAGGGAGAAGGGAGAAAAAAGACTTATCTCAATATTGGCAATAGTGCATCAGCTAGAAGTTTGAAAGGAGTGGTTTCTAAGGAATGTGGTGAAATTAGTTGAAGTGAACATATTTTGAAGATATATAAGTAAGTGGATATTCTCCTGCATACATTATGACCGGGATATTACACCTTGGTCTGATGCGTGAGAGGATAGATAAAGAAAAGAAAGGTGTTTTGTGTATGTGTATGTAGGAGCAGCACGAAGAAAAAGGGTCTGAAGAGTACAGCCACGTTAAAATCTACTATATCAATTGGATACAAGGAGGGGCTCACTGCTGACGAGGTTTACATATATATATATATATATATATATATATATATATATATATATATATATATATATATATATATATATATATATGGTGTGGTTAATATATATCGCATTAGAAGGACCGTTTGAGTGTTGTCTTCCAGATCGAGGACTAAGGTGTCCCTCTGCACCTCAAGTAGAATCAGTTGTCTGATATTGCGATACATTAACCGCACCAATATTTGTTTTTCGAATTTCTTTCATCTCTAATATATATCTATATATATATATATATATATATATATATATATATATAGATATATATATATATATATTAAAGTTAAAAGAAGTTTAAAGACAAATTGGTGCGGTTAATGTATCGCAATATCACCTGGGAGGACATTCATCTCTTGATCCAGGACAAATTTTACAACAAATTCCGAGAGAAAAAACCCGACATAAACGAGAGAATGATTAGCATTCCTATCACCTGTAAAATATTATATTTTACTCAATCATTATCAATTGATCTTCTCCGAAGTCCCTTTCTTTCGGTGACTTCTCTCCTCCGGATAATGAAATTAATCCACATGATCATAAAATGAGAATCTTTGGTCGCCCGAGAGCAGCAGGAGTCGGTTCGCGTTGGGAATCAAACAAGAAGAGGCATGGAGATCTTATTATTCCATAGGTAATGAGAGCTTTAATTTTACTCAATCAAACTCCTGTCTGCTTCAACTTGTATATAAAATTATTGAATTTTGGCTTGCAAAGACCTTTTTAATTATTTATAGAAACCATTACGCTGTAGCTCACGGTAAATGAAAACGTGCCTGATTTTCGCCGTTCAATTCCATGTTGAAAACGTTTCTTAATGTTAGTGTCGACTTTTTAAACATATCAAGCCAATTATTAAATTAAGCACCCTTATAACTTGAAGGGCAGATTTAAAAAGTTTATTACTGATACTGGGATGATAGATATGTGCTTGAGTGAGAAAGTGGGGAACTATATGGAATAGATAATACACCCAATCGATCATTATGAATAAAGTGAACACTTGCATATAAAAATCAATATCTCATCAAGATAAGATCGTGACTATCAGCAAGAAACTTGAAAATACGGACTTCAAGTGTCTAACTGCTTAAATTTACAAGGAGCTTGGATCGATTTGGTAATATTTTTTTAAGGTTTCACGGAATTTTTCAAATCCGAAACTATTTTATGAGCTTTATTCCTTTATAAATATAAGATTCAGTTAATAACTCAATAAAGTGATCAACTGGCCTGATAAATTCATTTCGTGAGACTAATCGACTATGCTATTAATAATGATAAATAGGAATGGACTTTATCAAGAAATGAAGTATGATGGCAAACTCAAGGTGTATTTAAAATTATATTAGCAAACAAAACTTTATAAACCCTTTTATGGACCTAGGTGCGAAGGAAGAGGACACAAGTTTGAATAATTTTAAAGTTATCTGTACACACACAACTTCCCATGATTAAACAGATAGGGGAACTACATACATGAACCAATACGGAGATGGCTGCACGCACATTCATCGATTTGGTCCACAAATTCCTTAAAAAAATTGAGGCGAACGTTGTCATTTGACTCTCATTAATTTGAGCGCCATATGTTACAGCCATTTATCTGTACTTGCCATTTAGTCATGGATTCGTCTCCGCAGCCGAGGAATCATTCTATTATGACGAGGGAAAGAGAGATGAGAGCAATTGTAGTTCCCGTAATTCCATATATATATATATATATATATATATATATATATATATATATATATGAAATGAAAAACTCACAAAGTATCACGTGAGGGTAGCAAATGAATGCAATGTCCCGCAGGAAAAAATGAAAAGGTTTTAAGTACTCTATCTTTCGTAAGCCTACTAATTTAAATTTTTATATTCATTTTTACTCTTCTCACAGCCCTAAAGTTAAACGTTCTGTTTTTTTTTCTATGTTTCTACGGGCATTACGTGTTGTGAGCCCGGGATATATGGATTTGGAATTTTTAAATATCTTTGAAATTGGCATAAACTTTGTTACCCTTACCGTTTCTTCAAAACTGTCTTTCCTCTGCTAAAAAGACATTTTATCAAACTGTCCATACTCTCCCTTTTAATAATAATAACATTTTAGTTCTACCTTTTTCTCTTTGTTTTAGTGATCTTCCCGTCTTTTGAATAACTTTAACATTTCTGTAGCTTATAAATATGAGACGACCATTAAGAATTTATTAGTACGAAATAATTGTAATAGTTCTGGGGGGGGGGAAGGTTATTCAGTTGAGTGTTCTAGGTGCCTAAGTAAATATTATGGACAAACAGGTAAACAACTTTCTTTTTGCATAAATCAACATAAATATAATGGCCGAAGAGGGAAAGATAACAGTGCTTTCTTTGTCCATATGTCAGATTAGGACCATCGAATTAACTGGAACTTGGCCAAATTTATTTATCGTTCAAATGACCCTATAAAAAGGAATATCATTGAATGTGCTTTTATAAGCCAATGTGATAATTTTAACTTTTTCCCTGTCTTATATAAAATAGATGCTCTAATTAAAAGATTAATACTTACAGAAAGTAGTTCTGAAATTTTTTCTTAGATAATATATACAATCTTTAGTTATGTGGCCTCAATTTTATTTTATTTTATTTTTAATTGTCACTGCTCTGTTATGTACATTGTATTTTCCCCACTTTTTGCTCATCGTGTCTTATAATCTTCCTGATTAGGCTATCTCCATTTCTTTTAATCTGTTACCCTTTCTGTCTTATCAGTTTAACCTTACTACCTGCTTCTTGTAATTCATAATGTGAATCTTTACCTTCCCCCTTCAGTCTTCCTCATTGGTGATTTCTTGTTTTTGAGGCGGTCTTTCATACTTTTCTTTCGTATATATACCTCTAATATAATATTATTTCTTGTTATTATCCTTGATAAGGAACTTAATAAAGTTCGAAAGTACTTGGAAACACCTTTTCATTTTTTCCTGCGGGACATTGCATTCATATATATATATATATATATATGTGTGTGTGTGTGTGTAGGTTTTATGAATCTGTATGATGTATACTCCTAGGCCTTCGCAACCTTTTAAAATTTGTTATTTCGCCTCTGCCATCCGTAATCTTTCTCACTCGTTTTGTACGATTTATTGACTAATTTTTTCATCTGTCTGCAACATCTAATTCTTTAATGCTGTCATTGGCTTCACCAATCTCCAAAGGGCGATCAAACATCAGAAACAGCTGAGTATCAAAGCATGCAATTTTCAACTACTCAGAATTAAGAAAGGTAATAGAAGTAGAAATGGCCTATTTGGTGTTTGATCTTTTAATGATTCCTACAAGTAAATTGCCTACAATTACCATTTATATCAGCATAGCATAATTTTAATGAGGGCAAAAGTTACCAAGCCATATCAAATTCATTCAAGTTAAGCCAGCAAACACTGACTGTTCTCAAACATCTCTTTATAAACTGCATCAATACGATTGCATTCAAATTTACCAACAAGATAATGTAGAAAAGAACAAACCGACATGAATATATCATTTCTAACCTCAATATAAACCTTTGAAGATTTAAGAAGTTCACTCACTTGCTCACCTACAATAATAATATTTGCCTTTTTATTCTGAGTTGCTAACATCTTTGGAATGCCTCTCGATATATTATCAATTTTTAAGAGGTTTTAATTTAAAAATAAAATCAGTAGAAGACTGTCATCTGTGAAGATCCTTAAGGTAGGTCTAAAAGTCGGGAATGCAATGAACAATACCGAATCCATTTTGTGCCTGGTAATCTGCCAGCAATCTCTCTCTCAGTCGCTTCTTGCTACTTTAGGTGTGAGAGAAATTTATGCATGGTTGCTCCAACGTGTCATAGACTCGGTATATGTATACATTGATTGCGTCATTGCTGAGAACTTGCGTGCTTCAAACCCTTCGCAAGGGCGTCGTATGCGTCATCACAGACGACACAATTCGACGTAAGAGACCCATTCGGTGATGGTTCAAAAGCTCTCTTGGTATGCGAGCTTTTAACCAAATGAGCGTATCGCGTTCTTGGTTTAGTTTGTCACGCAATTAAATACACTTTCCCCTTCCTTGTACTTCCTAGATTTGTCTCTCTTGTTCTCTCTCTCAAGAATTAATCCCGATGGAGGGGCAAAATAAATGAATCAATAGTAGGTTTCAGCGAATGATAGAGATAGCAGAAAGCTATTATTTTCTCTTAATAACTTCTTCATGGTGCCATAAAAAGGCTCAAAGAAGATAGTAAAATCAATCTTTTATAGGCTCTGTTTAGTTAATTCGTTTATAGATTTTGTTTGATCAGGAGTTAAGTTTCCACTATTGATAATAAGGCTGGAGCCAAAATAGAACTTTAACGTTACTTTTAATACACATATCCATTGAATACTATGGAGGAACTGAAGTCGTCAAGAAAGTAATTAGAGAAATTGAAAGGGATGATGAGGGGAGGGATGAAGCGTGAGAATGAGCATAGGAAAGGTTGGGTGTGTCACGTCATATTTATGTTCGTAATGATCATATCTGTTCTTGGTGAGATCTCACAGAGGCATTCCAGTCCTTGCATTAAGATTCAATAATGTTCAGCATAACAGGCTTTTACCCTCTCAGCCCCCTGTTATATCCCTACAAGGGGTATAACTTTGGTGCAGAAGCAGAAAGGAAGTAAGATTAGGGGAGTTGTGCAGCTTCTTCCTTCCTAGCAACCCTGGTAGATATTTTAGCCTATCTTATTTCCTCACATCATCACTATGGTTTAAGCTTTCTTTGAAATTCAATTATCCCTCCTCTCTATGCAAGGGAGGTTTAATATTCCAAATAAAGGCAAATGTTCTTTAGAACATCCTTTCATAAAAAAAATGGTCCTTGACTATATTTAAAAAGAAATTCCTCTGGTATGAGGGGTTGATCCAAGAAACGCCTCCTAGCCAATATCCAAAAGCAAAACCTTGAATCGAAGGTGGGTCATTCTTAAACTTAAGGGCAAAAATAGCGTTGAAACATCTTTTGGCTTAAGGTCATTAAAGATTTACAAAGAAGGCTTAGAGATGATAAAGATCATATTTTCCCGAGCCTCGAAAACAGCATGATTTAGCCTGATATAAATTTTGTCTTCAATACCACATGGTGAAATTTTTTAAGGTTATATTTATATATGATTGGTCTAATTGCCTTGGGCATGTGTGACATGATACTATTTCTAAACAACCTGTTCGAAAACTTAAGCTTTTAGGGGGTCTTATATACCCAATCAAAAATACTTTTGTTAATCTAGGTTGAAAATGAGGCACAACGTCCCAAAGAGACTAATTTAGTAAGGATAGGAGTGGTCAGAGATATGTAACATAACTAAAAAAAGATTACCAGAAGTAATCTATCAGAACAATATGTCATGAAACCAACCCATATCAGGCTACACACCCAAGATCGCTCTGCAATTCACTTCAGTTCAAAGAATATGAACATATAGAGGTTTTTTACCCATAAAAGGCTCGTCAAATCCAAATACTATCATACTAATGCAACTATTAATATCAATAATACTAGCGTGTTTTATTTCCTAACGAAACTTAAGAGTTAAAATGTTTTACCGATAATATTTATTCATTATGTTACGGTAGAACTAAGAGGTGGAATAAATCCGAAAATCCGCCAGGAGAAAGAAGAAAAGCGAATTGAAAGTACTTTTGAGCTTTAATTATTTCTATCTCAAAGAAACGTTTTCCTGAATAATCTAGAGAATAAACTGAATAAAGATCTTAATTAAGGGGATTTTCTTTTTCGTCTTTCCTGTAGGCTTTTTATAATTATTCGTCCAATGGGTTAAAGAAAATTTCAAGAACTCGTTTTTTAGCTTACAAAATAGATTTTTATTTTTAACCAAATTCACAATCTCAAGCAGAAGTTTTAAGGAGAGATCTCTAAAGAAAGTGGTGAGGTTGGAGGAAGATAAAATGTGTGGAAGATGACAGCTGCCGCACACTAGTAAGGCATACAATTGGGCAAGGAGGGCTTGTGATTCCTCTAGCTATCTGGTATATGTGAGTCAGTGGAGAGTTGGAGAGAGAGATTAAGAAGATGATGGGTAAATAAAAGATAAAGGTGAAAGGTAAAAAAATGCTGAGGATTGCAGTAGAATTTTGGGTTCGTGAATGGACTCTAATCTCAAAGAAGTTACTACTAAGCGCACAACCCTAAAATATCTGGAAATAAACTCGGTTTCGGACTATTTAAAACAAATACAGGGTGTTCCTAAAGTCACCTACGGATTTAAAAATTCAATTAAAAAAAAATATATATATATACCAATTCCATCAGGTCAATTTTCATGCCCAGCTACAACCTCCAGATGCTTATTTTGCAATCCATTTTAATTCAAAGAAAGTCTAACCTGTTGTATGTCTTATAGAGTAGGGGGTTGAAGAAAGTAGTTATAGAATTAATATTTTTCGTATTAACTACCGATTGTAGCCCTACTTCTTCCTCATCCCCACCTCCTGTATAAACAAGCAGAAAATGAAAATATTTAACGATTTATTTCTTAGAAATAAAGCAAATTTATTTTCATTGTTTAAATTTCCTTATTATGAAAAATCCTAATTTGCAAATTTACAGGTTATTTAATTTTGAAAATCCATAAAGAAAGCCATTTTGGGAGAAAGAATCAGTTTGTACATGGCACACCTCTCCTCGTCCAAACGATGGGACGTATGCCCTGCTTGGACACTGAGGTGAGCAAGGAAGGGATGCTGATGAAATTGTATAAAAGTGATATGAAAATTCCTTAGATAAATTAAGTGTATATATCTGCGATGAGATAAATAAGGAAGGGAAGAGCTGGTGGGTCGGGGGGACGGGGCTTCGATGGCCTGTGTTTGTTATATTCCTTGTATTTTGGGTACCCTGCATGATGCTTTAGAGAATAACTGATCATATACCTGGTTTTGGTACATTTAGGGGTTTGGAGTCGAAGGGATGAACAGTTTTTTTAGCTTAGCCAATACAAATTTACCTCATTATGAAGCAAAGAAAACGAACCAAGAATATGTGGCACAGTTCCAATATTCTCATACGCATTTGGTGACTCCATACGAGTCCTAGACTGATAACTTGACTGATCGGAGAATACTTATCCCTAAAGCCAGACTGAGGAAACCAGATTGTAGTCAGGAAAGAACTTGAAAATGCAGATATCCCTCCTATTGCTTTTAGCCCACAATGCACCTTCCATGTTTCTTCGTTCAGCGTTGCTGAAGGTTGCGACTCTCATCATTATTTTTTCAGCACATCTTTATTACTTCATCTCTTCACTACCACTTCAAACTAAGAACCGAGGTTGTAAGTGGTTACTATTACTAAAATAAACTGATGAAGATCTAGAAGGTGAAAATATCTGTAAAGAACGCAAACCTCAAGATCTAAACTGCAGCATGGTTATCCATATTAAACATTAACTGCAGTTAACTTTGGTGGGATAATCTGCATACCCGTCTTATATATATATATATATATATATATATATATATATATATATATATATATATATATATATATATAATGTACAAAAAAGAATACAGTCAAATATCAAACAAATATTCTGATAGCCAAAAGAAACCGGTGCCCTCTTTCGACTCTTCTTTTGCACCCCTTTTTAATCTCTCACTATATTTCCCCATCCTCTATAGACCCAACAGTGGGCGAAAGAGGGCGTTCCAAAAACATAATAAACTTGCAATTTAATATTAATCGAGTTAAACTGGCTATATCCAGGTGAGAAATAAATGCACCAAAATTTAATCAAAAACTAAACTCCTAATTAAGTACCTAAAAAATATTGACTCATCTGCGTCGTAAAAAGAATTCATCAACCCTAAATTACCACTCGGATACATATTTGAGAATCATCTCGAATCGGAATCAGTGGGGTATAGCGTGTTGAGTAAAAATTGGTCTATATATGGTACACTTATAACTTGAATAATTTGCAACCGATATTAATGAAATCTATACTGTATGCAGTGATGCCATGCGGTCAGTATATCAAAGAGTAGGCACCTTCTCGATGCATCAGGCACAAACTGGAGACGCTCTTCATCTACTAACCGCTTACATCCGATACGTCAACCGAACAAAGTTTGATATAAGCTTTTTGTCAAAAACCTCAGACGCTTTGTCAAACACAGTATCTAAGGTGTTTTTTATTAAGAAACTAGTTTAACCCAACCCAGAATGAATAGAAGAGACTTACTGTTGAAAGTATTTGCCGAATAAAAGGCTTCGAATATACGGTAAATATTTATAGGCTATAAACTAAGTCATGCCATTGATGCGTTAGCGATCCCCTGTACCCAATCAGATGCTAGTGATTTTCTGGAGTGCATTTAATTTTACTTGATTCCATAACATAGGTAAAGTTCTTATTTTTAGTGAACAGGATAGGACAGCAAGGGATTTGAGGTGGACAATTTAGGGATTAGGAAAGAGATTATTATAAATCGGTTTACAAATCCAGTGATAGATAAAGGAGATATGTTCCTTAGTCAGGTGATAGAAACGTCCTCCGTAGGGGGATTTAAGAATAGACTGGTTAGATTTATGTATGAGGGTGCTAGTTGGGACTGAAATGAGGGAGATATTTATGGATAAGGATGCGAGATGGGACTGAACCTAGGGATATATCTATGGGCGAGAATGCTAGGGGAAACTGAACCTTGGAATATATTTATTGACGAGGATGCTAGGTTGTATGTACTGAACCTTGGGATATATTTATGGACGAGGATGTTAGGTGCGACTGAACTTAGCAATATAATTTTTTAGACCAGGATGCTAGCTGGGAGCGACCCTAGTGAGATATATATATATATATATATATATATATATATATATATATATATATATATATATATATATATATATATATATATATTGACCAGGATGCTAGGTGGGACTGGACCTAGGGATATATTCATGGCTGAGAATGCTAGATGGGACTAAGCCTAGGGATATATTTATGGACGAGGATGCTAAGTATGCCTGAACCTAGGAATATATTTATGCATGAGGTTGTTAGGTAGACCAAACCTAGAGATATATTTATGGACGAGGATGGTAATTGTGCCTGAACTGAGGGATATATTCTTGGTTGAGCATGCTAGGTGGGACTGACCCTAGGGTTATATTTATAGTCTAGGATGCTAGATGGGACTAAACTGGGTGATTTATTCATGATCGAGGATGCTTTGTGTGCCTGAACTGAGGGATATATTTATGGACGAGGATTTATGGACCTGGGATATATTTATGGATAACCATGCTAGGGGGTAGTGAACTTAAGGATGTATTTATGGATAAGGATGCTAGGAGGTAGTGAACTTAGAGATATATTGATGGATAACCATGCTAGGTGGTAGTGAACTTAAGGATGTATTTATGGATAAGGATGGTGGGAGGTAGGAAACTTATAGATATATTTATGGATAACCATGCTAGGTGGTAGTGAACTTAGGGATGTCTTTATGGATAAGGATACTAGGTGGGACTGAACTTTATTATGAGAACAGATATTGCCTCGCGTAGGCTATTCATTACCCGTTTGCAGACTCCTTTTCTTATTACTTATTTCTGGTTTTTAACTCCGTGTCTAAAGAGTTAGGCAATAGAGGTTTATGTATTCACCCAGACAGCTTTATCATTCCTACCTTTTATCATTTCGTGCATTCTCACCCAATCCTTTCCTTTTTTTCAAAGGAATAGTACTGCCCTTGTTAGTTGGTATGAGGGTTTATTCTATTACCCTGAAACTTACAGGTCGTAAACATCCGTCCCAATATCGAAAAAGAATGAAAATATTTTTGTATAGAAAACTACGAGAAAACCAACCAATGTATCCTCAGAAAAAAATCTGAGAAATGACGAAGATTAAATAAATAAAGATGTCAGTCAGGTGTAGTCTAGAGAGACCCCTATTTGAGGCACACAACTCTAGAATCTGTATTAAACAAAAACAGCAGTGATCAAATGAAATATAAAAGAATAATTTTTCTTAATTCGAATTCAAATCCTTCATTCCTTTATTAGTAATTTACGAGGAATCATAGGTATTTGCAATTTTAGTCTTGAGAGAATAATTACAGGTTATGTATGCAGCCTGCCTTAGAGTTCCTCTTGTTAAATGTAGGCTGGGTAAACTTAAGTGCTTAGAGCTAGCTTCCTCCACCTAACCTAAATCATTTAACACAACGAAGGTTGACGGTACACCGAAAACCTAAAAATTTAGAACGTCTTATTATTTAGAAACTAGGCAATAAACCGTAAACTTAACTGCAGACTTAATAGGACCAAAACAAGAACAAATGGTGAACCTGTAAGGGCATTTTATCCGAATCGAGAATGAGACAGAGATTGAAAAAAGTTTTTACAGCATTTTGGAATCTCTTACCAAAATACCCTTTATAGTTTGACTTTAAAGGTATTTAGATCTGATCTTTTATTATTTAAACACTTCCAAATGAGTAACAAATGTAATTTATTGTATCTGAAAACAGTAGGATGTTAAAATTTGGTACTTACAGTTTATATTAAACTATATATTAATAGATAGATAGTAAATGTGTCTCGTACTAGGTCAAGAGTTTCGTATTGAACCTTAAAACATATCCTGTGAGCAATAAGTGATGTCCACTGGACTTTGCGATGTCATTTTCATAATTTATTTGATAAATACGTGAAACGTACTAATAAATGTTAATAATATCATTAGTATAAACACAATATAAAAGATGAACGCTATAGATTAATCAAAAGTAAGTAATGACAGCACATTAATCTAGCTTTAGCTAAATGAAGATAATTCACTCCTTCATAATTTAGCCACGACAAACAAGTAATTAGTATGAACTTGCGAAGATACACACAATTATAACTCACGTTACTTCCATAACTCACATGCTATAAATGTATGGTTTTAAACATTTATAACTCACGGCTCCAGAATCGCCCATGATACATGAGTGGTATACATGAACGGACTTACTCTTACACGTATAATATTCCATCATGTTTTGGTTGTATCGGTAGGCTGTAGTTAAATCCATGGCGGCTGCAGTGGGCCGTAGCCCGAACAGGCCAAACTGTGTATGATCCAGCTTGTCGGCTTTATCCACGAACCGGTTCTATGCAAATATGTCGATAATCCTCAAGAATCGGAACTTTAGGTCGGTGAACTTTGCTAAATTAATCTGTTTTGGGGGTTTTGATATAAAAAAATATCTTAATTTCTATCACTTTAAATATCATGCGATTATTTTGAGATTTTCAAATGATATTTGATAACCATTAGTTAATTTTCTTCTGTCTGTATCGCAGTAAAAATCATTATTAAATGTAGGGGAAAAAATGCGGGGTATTTTAACTCGATAGAGAATTTGAATACTTAAACTTTTTCATTCTTTTCATTTTTATCAAATTTGCTTTCGAAATCCGACTCTAAACATCTCGCCGATAACTCCAAAATATCATTAGAACTAAAAATCCCAGAGTATAAAAATGTCTCAAACACTCCCAACGCGACAAATGCTTTAATATTGAAAAGATCCAAAGGCGAGATAAATGACTTTTTTCACAAGCGTATCACTGCTACCTGGTTACGCTAAGAGTTCTTCTCAACCAAAGATGTTAGCACTAGTCAAGCTTGACCAACTGTGTCCTTATTTGAATATCTTTCCCGCTAAATCTCTGCTCACAGTACTACCATACAATCCCGGGCAGATAATTGACTGTGGCTGCTGGCTAATCCCTCTACCAATCAGGTGTCCCGAAATCCCTTAAACTCCGCCCACATGGATAAGCGTGCTTATCATCATTGGGCCTTGATTTCTGACGTCAGACCACGTGATGCCAGTGCCGAGAGTCAAGTGTCGCCTGTACAAGGCTTACCTATTGTCATGACAACGGATGGCACAGTGGGCGTGTCTTGAAAATACCAGTGCCACGTACGCCCCGCCTACTTTAACAATTTCTCTCATTTGCTAAACTTCGTCAGATCGTCCTAGGCCTTAGATACAAAGCTGGGGAATATAACTTTATTTAACGGATAATATAATTGAGAACTTTCACGAGATCATAAAAAGGCGAAATCTGATTTTTTTTAGCTCTTTTACGAGACCCCTCTGCCCCCATCCCCTAAAAGTTGTAGCAGAATATGTTTTATAATTTATGTAGAATGCAAAAATGTAATCAAAGTATTTAAATTTGATTCCAAAACCGGATAAAGGGTCTCGAAGTGACAATTTACGTGAAAACATGAATCCGACACGTCACGTTACGAAAACCATTCAAAAGTGACGCTTTTCTCCTCTTGTTGTTCGGTGTGGTTTACATTTATTTGCGTACTTCTTGATAACTAAGGACAAAGTTTGTAGTTATATCCAGCCTATATATGTCTTTACTATCCAAGGTATATCTTCTGCTGGTGATAATTAATTTTACAATTAATAATTAATTTTTTGTAGAAAAAGGATCACAATAATTTGAAAATGTCAGGTCATCTTAAAGAACAACTTGCACATCATTGTCGTATAACTATAATGAATTATGTGTCATAAAATGTAGACGGTGAGATCATTAAACATCGCCCAATTGAATAAAATATACTAAAGTTCCCTAAACTTTCCTCGAGATTTCGTGTTAACCTATGAAGTGGAGAAAGGCAAATCAATTTAATGATGTCTCATCAACTTTGTATCGTTTGAAACTTTTCTTTAAATGGGAATACTAAGTTAAAGAAGCGATAATTTAGTCTAGATCACATAAGGATTATGTAGAAATATGTGGTCTCAATGTTATAATTTTTATTCATACTTAATTTTAATTAAAAAACGAAAACCAACGAGCGCTTTTCCACTAGGGTAGTATGTAAAGAAGAATTCGTAGATAAACTGATGAAGCTAGGAGAAATGAAATTCTATGAAAGATACATACCTCGACTGGTGTAAGGAGGAGACTACTTGGAGCTCTCGGTAACTGAAAGTTATCTTTCAGCATATAAATGCTGGTTACTTAAAGGTATGTGACTAGTCATGTCTTACGTAACGTAGTATCACAACACGTTTGGTCAGATGGTTCAGAGTGCAATAAACGAGTTATGTACCACATGTGGCCGAGATAGCATTTAATGCCGGAACGCTAAAAGAGAAAAGCTCACTACAAAATAAGAACAAACTAGTAGCAGCCTCCTGGTAAACTATCTGTGACCTACATTGAAAACAGATAGTACTTAGCGTATTAAATTAACCATGTCGAGAAAAGAGGAAACCAATCATTGATTAAAACGAAACTTAGGTTTAATATTATTCCTATAGCTTTTTTTAAGAATTCTCCTTCTCTCAATGGCCTTTTAGACACCTACACTTCTAATGGAATTTAAAATACCTTCAGAGTTGACCAGTCCTTGAATGGAGATCGAGCAATTCATCTCCATTTTATTTGGCAGATCTAGTGAAGAATAGGAAATTCAGTCGTCTAAATTCTTCAGATCAACAATTTTATCGTCCAGATTCTTCACTCATATATCAAATTTTACCATTTTAGATAAAAAGGTGTAAACTTTATTACTAATTACTTTTTTGCGATAAGTTTTGTCATTGTACTTCGATTAGATGTGTTATGTGTATTTTTAATTTTCCCTTTAATTGATAAAGGTAATTCATAGGAAATTATTAAAACATATTTGTTTACTTCTTCGATAGTTTAGATAGATCTGAATTTGCCCTATAATTTATATGATCATATTTAGAAAATTCATCTTGTAACATAAAACTACATAAAGATTTTAATGATACTGATAATAATTCTCGAATTTCCTTTCAGGTACCATATTTTGTAAAAACCCTGTAGATATAAGATATGTAATAACAACTATCACCCCACCCCAGGGTATCAACTTCAGCATAGACAATAATGCTGCAGCTAACATCTTGAAGATTGTGTGGATCAGAAGCTACATGACGTCCATAAATTTTTATTTGATCCATCTTCACCATTTACTGTCTAAATCTCTTATTTCTGTCTAGTGTCGATGCCCTCGTTAGTTTTCGTTTAAAATTACAATTAGGTATAATAATAGCAAAATCCAACCACTGACCTTGAGGTCAACGTTAAAGTTGCCTTCACGTCTTCAGACAGCACCTATCAACTATTTCTCTATTGAGATAATAAGGTAAACTGTTATAACCATCGAGGGTATTTTCCTTAAATAAGAAGGAATCTATGAAGGCGGATCCTTAAATAGGAAGGAATTTATGAAGGCGGATCCTTAAAAAGGAAGGAATCTATGAAGGCGGATCCTTAAATAGAAAGGAATCTATGAGTGGATCCTTAAATAGGAAGGAATCTATGAAGGCGGATCCTTAAATAGGAAGGCATCTATGAAGGAGGATCCTTAAATAGGAAGGAATCTATGAAGGTGGATCCTTAAATAGTAAGGAATCTATGAAGGTGGATCCTTAAATAGGAAGGAATCTATGAAGGTGGATCCTTAAATAAGAAGAAATCTATGAAGGCGGATCCTTAAATAGAAAGGCATCTATAAAAGAGGATCCTTAAATAGGAAGGAATCTATGAAGGTGAATCCTTAAATAAGAAGGAATCTATGAAGGCGGATCCTTAAATAGGAAGGAATATATGAAGGCGGATCCTTAAATAGGAAGGAATCTATGAAGGTGGATCCTTAAATAGGAAGGAATCTATGAAGGCGGATCCTTAAATAGGAAGGAATATATGAAGGCGGATCCTTAAATAGAAAGGAATCTATGAAGGCGGAGGTGAAACGTAAACCTAAATAATTGTGGAACAGGTGAAATCTGGCCAAGTCTGCAATGACAAAACTTGCCCAACTTGGAAAAGAAAAGGATGATTAAAACTTCTATCAATAAATTTCATCTAAAGAACCGAACCGATGCTCTAAACTGTAAACAACGTGAGAATCGTTTGGTGATATATTGACATTATTATTAATAAAACTGTAGTAATTCTAATAAAAATTACCACCTACAAAAAAGCGCATAATCTGTAAAATTCCGAGTCTAATTACCTGGCACCGTTTACTACAAAGTAGTGGACTCAATATACCCTCAATATACAGTTGGGCTCAGAATTGTTCACATTCTCTTAATCTTAATCAATTGGTAGGAAATGTCTATATTATCACTTTCTAAGATAACCAAAACACAAAAGCCATTTAATAGTTTATTAAGAAAAATTTAAATTTAATTAGATTTGAACTAAAGTACATATACTAATTTTATTAGTTTCCCATCAATCGAAATTATTCACACCTCTGTAAGAAATAGTACATTTTTACCCGCTATTGAGTCAAGATGACCGTCATCATGGTCAAGGTCAAAAGGTATTTGTCTCGTGTATCTGAGGCCATGGTTTCCATACGTATACATTCAGTACTCGTCATTCATATAAACACGTCGCTGAAGATGACAAAGAGAAGAGAGTAACCAAAGAGGTCTAGATAAGATATTATTTGCTTACATAAGCTAGGAAATGGATACAATAAAAGAAAAAATAAGTTAAATACTTCGCAAAACACTAGTGCAAGCATCATACAGAAGTATAAAGATACAGGGTATATTGGAATCGCTGCCTGGGCGAGGGACTTAGTGCTTTCCCTAGCTGTCATACGCTTCATGAAGAGAAAGGCAAAGAAAACCCCTCGCCTGATCAAAGAAGAGGTATAGTTTAACTTTCAGTTGCCGGTAAAGTGGTTTTGCTTGCTACAATAATGTGTATGCTACACCGCGAAGGGTTCTACGCAAGAACTCCGCGACGAACCCTACTGCTGATCTCTAAGCACAAGCAGAATCGCTTACTGTATGTCACGGGCCATCTAGACAAGCTATTGAACTACTGCAAAAAGGTTCTCTGGACATAGTAAATGAAATTAGAGCTTTTCGGTAAATGAACCAACGATACGTTTGGAGATAGTAGAACGAAGCTTCTGAGGAAAAGAAAACTCTCCCCACTGTGAACAAGGCGATGAGTCTATTATGTTCTGAGGATGCAGATACACCACAAAGGAAATGTGAAAAACGATTCCGAACGCTTTCTTCTTTGTTCTTAAAGACCTTTTCAGGAATAAACAAGACGCAAGACATATATTGCCTTAAACAGTGCAAGGGGGGATTAGACTACCCCCGTTTGAACCTTAATTAGGGGGTACAAACTCCTGAAATAACTTTATTTGTGATTTTATGTATATAGTATCGAGAACTAGAAAACTTCACCGCGTTCATGGTAGGGTAGGTTCGTTTCAGTACCAGTAAATAGTAGCGAAGTTTTGGGACCTTTAGTTAAGAATTTGAAGCTCGGAAGCAATGTGTCACTCTAGGAGGAGATGATCTGAAACATGCATCAAAATTTACAGAGTGGCTAAAAATGAAGGCATGGAACGTGTTGGAATGCTCATCGCAGTAATTTGACCTAGATCCCATTGAAAATTTATGATACGATTTAAAAAGTCGTTCACCTCCGCAAGCCCAAGAACCTAATCGAATTAAAAAACTATGCTCAAAACGAACGGCAAAAAATACAAAACATCGTTACCGAAAGCTTATCATTGACTATAAATAACGGCTGCAGCAAGTAATTATGGCCTTTGGTGCGTTGTACCAAGTAATAAACATATCGGTTTAAAAGGGTATTCAAAAATTTGATTTATGTTACATTAATAAAATTTTTATATGGAATTTAATTCAAATATAATCAATCTGTATTCTTAATAAACTATTAAATGCCATATTTTGAACTTAGGATGAGAAAAAGATATTATATATAAAATTTCCTAGAAATTCATTAGGATTGAGAGTGTGTGAAAAATTTTGATCATAAATGTACACTTTTACCTCACTCTACATATATAAATCAACACACCCATGAAAAATAACAGTATTTTTCATTTGTCATGCTTTCGCAATCAATGATAACCAAATTAACATCAGCGATTACCAAATAAGAGATTGAGATGTTGTTTGGGCTACGGTTTTACATATTGTAACCTCCATAATATTATGCGAATTCTATATATTGCAATAGGAATAATATTATGTATTGTAGTTGGATGATTGAGCTGTTGATATGATAAACTGGTGGTGAACTTAAGGCAGTATTCTGTACACATTTTTTAGGATAGAGTTTATAGAGGGATGGTAAGATTGGGAACAGTTGCTAGTTGATTGTCTCGGACGAGCATTGATAGACCCCGCTAGCTTCTGTCATTAGTAAAAGTACATTGCGTATTATAAAATTGTATGATCTAAATAGAGCCCAATGGAAGACGATCTATTCACTCGGAGATAATTTAATACATTTTTCTTACGCTGCTTTCCATAATGTTTCCATTACCCAAATGTCACAGCATTAAATCTAATTGAGACACAAATCTTTATATATATACAACGCACTCCCTATTACACTCACTTCACTCTGTCTCTGAGTATATCGTTTTTTTTTCTCTCTGTTTCTCTCCGACTCTTTATTTTTATGTTATTTGTGTGTAATGTTGATCGGTGTGTCTGGGTGTTTAGGTTTAGGTTTTTGTCATTCTAATTCTCTACTTCAGTTATAAAAACAAATACATGAAAAAGAAGAGACAAGAGAATGTTGAAGGTATGCTCATGTATCTATTCAATAGCAGAGAAAAGAAACGAGAGTATTTTGGCGGAAAGAACTCAGAATGTGAAAATGTATTGAAGATATATAGCCGAGCGGCCCTAAGAGGGGAAATATTGGGTTCACTCAAGATAGTGAAGGAAGCGCAACAGTCCTAGACATGGGTGTTTTTCACTCCAACTAAAAGTATAATTACTAGAATTGACGAAAAAGATACTAAAAAATGAAAGAATAATAAGTTAAAATGTTCAGGCAATTGATAAGTACAGTAACAACCTCGTTGATCTAGGTACTAGCGACACCAGGTTGCAACATAAATCAGCAAGAATAATTTTCTACAAAGAATGAAGGTACCTATAAGTTAGAACGTAAACTTCTTAATATGTGCAATTGAACGTGGAATTGTCCTCAACTCTATTGATGGCTATTAATGGAATGAGTCTTAGGAATGTGAATTCAAGAAAACTTTGCTAACAATTCTCTCATCCATTTTATTCATTTATTTAAAAAAAATAAAATTAACATTAATCTCTCTATGAACACAAACCTGACTAAAACTTGTGTAACGACAGCGTTAAAAGCTAAGTAACATTTTTAGATACCAAAGAATGGTAGGTGAAAATAAAGAGACAAGCAAAGACGATCCAGATACAATTCATTATTTTTCCAATTCTTTTAACACATTGTCAAAAATATTGGGCTACGTTCCTCAAGCAAGTATGATTAGTTTTTATAGGCCTATATCTAAGAAAAACAAGGGATTAACCTACTCGGAAACCTATATAAAATAAATCTAAGTCCAAATGAAGAAAGGTTGATCTGTACAAAATTGATTTGAGAAGTAAGAAGACAATTTGAGAGACCTCTGTTTTAGCGTCTGAAACAACTACTTATCGTATCACGAAGAAAGTCAAAGAAAGACATATTGTGCTAGAAAGAGAGCGTACGGATGTCTGCTTGGGTAAAAAAAAATCTTAACTGCAATAATAAATAAAGTGAAAGCAATATAGTGTTAAACAGAAAAATAATAGTAGAAAATTTAACATTATAACAAGTGAGAATATATATATAAATATATATATATATATATATATATATATAAATATATATATATATATATATATATATATATATATATATATATATATATATATAGAGAGAGAGAGAGAGAGAGAGAGAGAGAGATAGAGAGAAAGAGGGAAAGAGAGAGAGAGAGAGAGAGAGAGAGAGAGAGAGAGAGAGAGAGAGAGAGAGAGAGAGAGAGAATGTGTGTGTGTGTGTGTGTGAGATATATATATATATATATATATATATATATATATATATATATATAGGGAGAGAGAGAGTATGTAGGTGACAGAGCGTGCATGATGAGAGGGAAATAGAGTAACAAGGAAAAGTAGTGCTGACCATAGCGTAGATGTACTAGCTTGGCAAGCCACTAATCTATAATGTAAAATAACAGCATCTGCCCCCATCCTCACACCAGTTTATTCGAGACCACGTGAGATGGTATCTTGCCGTGGAAGATGTCATTTCCTGTTCGAACATTCACTAATTTTCGACTCCTGAGCGCATTCGGAAAATATTTCCCAATCCTGCGAACTCGTCCCAAGAATCTTCCCCACTAGGTGACCAGGTGAGAAAGAGCTGCTCTATCTCGCACCTTGCTTCTAAATGATGGATTGACTCTGCCTCCCGATTAAGATGTCTGGAGCATGTGACTCTTTTTTCCAAATTCCTCCTTTCTCCTCAGAATCGGGTATAACAATACTCGGGTTATTCTGAAGTTCGAGGAGTTCAGCCCGCAGCTCAAAGCCGTCCTCATCGTCTCGTTCCGTGAGCGTTCATCAGAGAGCAGAATTTCTCACCCGTGATTCTACTCTAGTCAGTTGATAGCTTATGTGAACGACAAGCCATTGAATGTGCGCAACACTTTCCCTTCATTTAATCGAACCCCAAAAAATCTCCATCGATTATCTTTGGAGAAAAGAAGATTCATTTTCCAATGGAATTACGAGAATTCCCACTTTCCCCGTCGAAGGTCATCTTTGATGTTTGGCTATCTTCATCGGAAGGTTGGTTTGGATTGTGCCCATACGTATTAATTCAGATCGTTTCCAACTTGCTTCATCGGATCGTTCCCCACTCGCCTCATCGCAAGAAGGACCTTCCTTGAAGTAATCTACCCGTAAGACTGAAACCCCCCTCCATCATTAGTATTGTCATGTTCCCCCTAATGATCTGAGCCCAGTAAAATGAATCAATTAATCTTTTTCGAGAATCGCTCCTCATAATACTTATTAAGGGACTATTTGAATTTAAATAATTCCATTTTGCCTATAACTATTCTTATTTTGATCTTTGTAAATAAAATTATACTTTTTTGTTTCCTCTTTACCTAACCTTGAACGATACTCTCAGCCTATTCAAGTAAATCCTGCCAACTATTTATGCAAACTGTTTGATTAATAATGATTTGAAACCCAACTTCTCAAGTGTGACTACTTACTCGGTCGTTAATCCCTGCGAACAGTCCTTCAACGGTTCGCGTTGCAGTAGGTGATTAAGTCTTCTCCCACGTAATATAGGAGTAGTCTATGGTATAGAGTGGTTGTACCACGACATATATTATATATTTTTAGTTTGGGCCCATTCTTTGTGCGAGTGTATTTAATTTATCGGAATATTTGAGTTAATTTCCAGCCTGATTAGAAAGAGTAATCCGTCCTAACCGTGTAGGAAGAGTTTTAGTGTTCTTTCAGTGGAATAATTTTTAAATATTCATTATGGGGAAAAGTTAGACTTCACGTATATTGCCGAGTAATTTCGTTACGTTAATACCCCCCTTCGCGTGTTACGTTTCCCCTAGTAAGCCAACAAGAGTCAAGGATAGTCATTGGGCCTGTCGGGCCGAGAATTATTAACTTAGATTCAGGAAGAACAGATTTTTTTTTTAAGGGGCTATTTGGCGACTTAGAAAGAAGAGAGAAATGAAAGATAAGAGAGATGAGCGAAGGAACAAGAACTAAGAGCGACTCATGAGAGAACAAAACTAAGAGAACAACGAGAAATGGAAGACTGTGAGAGAATAAGACAGCTTGAACTGGAATTAAGCCGTAATCAATGGGAGTCAATCTCGGTTAACTCCTAGACCGAAACTCTACTGTTCTCGTCAGCAAGATTAAGAAGGAGAATATTTTGAATCATATCTTACGCATTTCGAGAAGATTTTGAAGTCAACAATTGGTATGAGTACATCGAGGTAGATGGTGGCGCCAAATTGCTCCCCTTCTTAAACTCACATTTGAGAGACATCTTCATTTCGCTACCCTCAGAGTCGGCTGTGGACTACTCTACCCTCACAAATGAATTCTTAACTGCCGTAAATATGTCCCCAGACTTCTATCTAGCCCGTTTCCGTCACGAAAAGTTCCAACCCGGTCAGACCTTTCACCATTTCGGGTACACCCTCCAGAAACACTTTCAATTTTGGTTAGATGCGTGTAAAATCACCCAAGAGTACGAGTAGCTTCTGGACTTCGTCCTACTAGTTTAATTTTTACCTTTCCTGACCCACGAAATCCATACCTTCTTTAAGGACAAGCGTTGCTCTACTTTCAAGGAATGCCTAGAAGAGGCTGATGTTTATGCAAGGAGCCATAGCTTTTACCTCAATGTTAAATAGAAGCCTTCCCCGTCTCTTCCCAAGTGTAAGATTAATAACTTCAAGCCCCCTCCAAGAAATACCCCTATATTCCTGGAAGCTCAAGGGCCCTCGAAACCCAGGTACCTCCCTCCTTCAAAACCAAGAGACATTAAGCCCATAATTACCGCTCTCCCCGCGTCGTTATTCACGTGCGCAATAGAAGGTCATTTACGAACGAACTGTCCTCAAAATTCCCAATTTAGAAGCGTGTTCTCCCATCAGGTGCACAAAGTTAGTGCCACTCCTGCTCCTTCCCCGTCTCTGCAAGATACCACTACGTCTCTCTCGTTGACCAAAAACTCCGCCACCAAGTAAGTTTTCTCTTCAATAAGAGCTCCCCCGGTGGTTTGAAGTTTGAAAATGGAGCCGTAAACGGACGCTATGTGTCCACCCTTGTACGTAACACTGGGTGCAGATGCATCGTAGTATCCGAGAATTTACTTCCCCCGGTCTGTCCTGACCACCATAAATTCGCTGTGATTCATGATTACCTTGGCCGAGCGAATTGTTTCCCTATTGTAAAATGCTACATCAAATGTGAGTATTTGAGTGGTTGGGTCAAAGTATTAGCAGCCCCAATCAAGTTTTGCTCTGTACTAATTGGTCAGAGCCCCAGGTTAGGGGGAACCCGGTAGCACAACCCGTGGTAACCCGTGACCAGGCCGCAAAGGTTTCCCTGAAACCCGTTTCTTTAGAAAACCCCGCCGATACAGAGAATGAGACCCTCCGGAACGAATATTTTTCCCGCGTCCAGAAGGGGTGCGCAACTCTCCCCTCCTTTGGAAGAAAGCCAGGACTAAGTAAAAAAAGTCTAACCGTGGTGAAAAAGCATCTCATACCTTGTCAAGGATAGGCTGTTACATCGTACATGTGCCGACGGAACCGAACCTGAAACACACTCTTAGTTTTTCCCCGCTCTTACGTTCCCCAAGTCCTCCAGATTTCTCACGATAGCTAATTCTCCGGTCATTTTAGTCATAAGAAAACCTCTCAGAGGGGTTTTAAGAATTTTTCTTGGCCAGTTACGGCTAGAGAAATTGTAGAATACTGCAAATCATGCGATGCCTGCCAAAGGACATCAGGAAAAGGGCGCGTCAAGCCAGCCCCCATTCAGAAAAGCCCAATCATCTCGGAACCTTTTTCTCGTGTGGCCATTGATCTTATTGACTCCATTCATCCTCGTATAGTAAAGGACATAGTTACGTCCTCACTTTGATCGACTTCGCTACCCGTTTTCCTGAGGCGGTTCCCCTTAAGCGCATTAATAGCGTTTCGTGCGCTGAAGCCAGCATTTCCATTTTTGCTCTGGTAGCAATTCTTAAAGAGGTATTGTCGGATCGAAGAACACAATTTACCTCAGAGTTTATGGAGTATGTCGAAAATCTCTATTGATCCATCGATTACCTTTTAGGAAAAGAAGATTCCTCTTCCAGTGGAATTACGATAATTCCCACATTCTTCTTCAAACGTCATATTTGAAGTTTGGCTATCTTTATCGGAAGGTTGTTTTGGATTGTGCCCCACCTGCCTCATTCAGATCGTGCCACACTTGCCTCATCGGATCGTTTCCCACTCACCTCATCGTAAGAAGGACCTTCCTCGAAGTTATCGACCAATAAGACTGAAACCCCCCTCCATCATTAGTATTGTCAAGTTCCCGTTTTTTATCTGAGCCTACTAACATTAATCAATTAATTCTATTTGAGAATCCCTCTTCATAATAATTATCAAGAGACTATTTTAATTTAAATAATTCCACTTTGCCTATTATTATTCTTATTTTGATCTTTGTAAATAATTTATATTTTGTTGTTCAACTTTAACTAACTTTGAACGATACTGTCGACCTATTCAAGTAAATCTTGCCAACCATTTATGCACTCTGCCTGATTATTAAGGACTTGAAAATCAACGCTTCAAGTGTTACCTCCTAGTCTGTCGTTAATCCTGGCGAACAGTCTTTAAACAGGTCGCGTTGCAGTAGGTGATTAAGTCCTTCCCCACATAATATAGGAGTAGTGTATGGTATAGAGTGGTTTTACCACGACATATAGCATAAGAAAAAGCGTAGCATAGATGAAGGATCTTCCCACCCAAATTTGAGGGCCAGAAAGTGTAAAGCATACCCGATTGTGCTGCAAAAAAAACCAACACAATCATGAATTTTTAAAAGAAAACTTGAAACTTATATACTCGCTTCTAAACTATACGCATACTATAATTTATTTCAAGGTGGTACCATCTTGGCCAAGTCGTGGATTATCTCATCAAGTGGAAATTTGAACTGATTGACTGACAAACTGTGCACTACTTCTGGCAGTAGTATACGGTTCCACGTTCCGCAAATTTTGTATGAGAGGTTTCCGCAAGTGTTAGTATAGAATTGCAGTATTTCCAGTTCGTATCCATGGTTTCATGTAGCATTTGCTTGCGTCCCTAGGGAGACCATCCCTACTTTTCGTAGCCGCTGCTGATAACTTCTATGTCTAAGAAAACGGATCAATTTTGTGGCTCTGTCCTGTACACTTTCCAGCCGTTCCTTTACCTTACGCAGGGTTGGGGACCAGAATTGAACGACGTATTTTAGGTGTGACCGGACTAGAGAGTTGTTTTAAGGCGAGCGCAATCTATTTATTTCGAAAGCGTAATTTTCTCTTTATGTGCCCTAGCATTTGCTGGGCGATATTTTTCACCTATAAGTACTGCTTAGAGAACCTTAGATCACGGCTAATTAGCACGACTAAATCTTTCTTAAGGTCAGTGCTATCTAGCTGCTTTCCTAAGCAAGGAGATTTGCCCGAGAGTTAGTATGACCGATGTGCATTACCTTGCACTTGTCAAGGTTAAGTGGCATCTGCCACCTCTGTGACCACTCACCTATCCTAAAATGACAATTTCACAGGTGCTTCACTCCTTTCCGCGAGCTCACACTACCTCCTAACTTTCTTTCTTCGTCGAACTTAGCGATTGAGCATAGTAGTCCTTCGTTTATGTCATTTATCTAGACGATAAACAATAGAGGCCGGAGCACTGAGGTCTGGGGCACTGCGCTACTGACTGGCACCCATTGCGAGGCTTCTGCGTTGATCTTTACTCGTTCCTCCGTCTCGAAAGCCAGTTTTATATCCACTTGGCTAACTTGCCGGTAATGACGAGGGCGCGGACCTTATTAATCAACCAGCGTTGTGGTACCTTATTAAATGCTTTTGGAAATTCCAGGTATAAGATTTCTACAGCTCGACTACCTTCATATTCACTCAAAATACTGTTGAAAAATTCAAATAGATTAGTGAGACATGAATGGTTCTTGCGAAATCCGTGCTAAGAATCCAAGATCTGGTTGTGTGACTCTAAGTGCTAATACGGTGAGCGATTATTCTCTCGAGCAATTTTCCTACGATGGATGTCAGACTAATAGGCCGCTAATTACCCGGGCATTCGCGGTTCCCATTTTTGTAGATGGGGGTTACGTCTGTTTTCCTCTAATCTTTCGGCACATCTCCAGTTTCCAAAGACTTTTTGAAAATGGTGGTGAGGTGTGGAGCGATCTCTTCGCTAACTTCCTCAACACAGGACTCTAGGAAAAAAGCCATCTGGACTTAAAGACTTTTACGGGTTAAGGTTTCCTAATCTCGCTACTAATTCATTTCTGTCTAAGACTATTTCACATAGGTTTTGCCCCTCTTTGAGATGAACTCCCGTTCTGGGACCTGAACTTTTCACTTTCATCGTGAATATGGAGGCGAAGTAGTCGCTCAACATGTTGGCGATGTCTGATTCTGACTTCCGTAATGCACTATTGTCATCTATCAGCGGTCCCATGCTATGATGAATCAGTTCGCGGCTATTGACATTCAGAAAGATTTAATTCGAAGTCTCTTTAGAGATGGAAGCAACCCGAACTTCATCGCTGCGCTTAGTTCTGCGTACCAGTGCTTTAACTTGCCTACACTTTTTCCTTTATTGAAGAAGCCTTTCTTTATACGGTTGGCTTCCCAGTTGTTGAATGCAGTTTACCTGTTACTTATCGCGGCAGCGATGCCACGATTGAACCACTTCGGTTGATAGGTTTGCTGCTCATCCTCTCGCTGTGGATAAACGCAGACTGATGGACCATAAGGTTGTTTATAAACACTAACCATTTGCCCGGGGTTCCTTCTCCTGTTGGAAGTTCAAGCCAAACTATTTCATCCCGTAGACTTACGAAGTTTATTATGTGTGTGTGAGTTAGAGAAAGAGAGTCACATAAAGGAGACCTTTTTGAGAGATAGAGATTTTAAAAGTGAGAGGATAGAAGAAAAGTGTAGAAGGAAGTATAAGGGCAATGCCAAGGTGTATGGAGGTCATGCTAATCTCTTCTTTTTTTTAAACTCTATCATACAAGTCAGAAGGAAATAAAATTTTAGAAAATATGTTTAGAGAAAAAGAAATTCATTATGAATTGAATGGTGGTAGGTGGACGTTAGAGTGAAACTTCTATGTCGTAAGGTTTTAATGGTAGCTACTTTGTACTTAAAATCCCAGAAACTAAAATAATTTAGCCAAGTCTTGTGAAAATCTTTTTCAATTCATTATGAATTGAATGGTGGTAGGTGGACGTTAGAGTGAAACTTCTATGTCGTAAGGTTTTAATGGTAGCTATTTTGTACTTAAAATCCCAGAAACTAAAATAATTTAGCCAAGTCTTGTGAAAATCTTTTTACGGTAAAGGGTTGTTTGAAATTCTCTCTGCTCATTATAACAGTTGACTAGAAGACCAAGAAACGACATCCTATCATTAGACGATTTCCATGTTGGGGTGTAAAAAAAATTTAAAAATAAGAAAAGTTGGCTATGTGCAGGTTTTTCTAAAATTGCAAAAGAGTCATCAACAAAATGGTGATAGAAAGAGGGATTTTAATTTATATTAGCGGAAAACATTTCATCTTCAAGATGTGTCATGAAAAAAACAGCAGGAAGGGGTCCCATTGGAGAACCTATTGCAACGCCATCAATCTTGTAATAGACCTTATTATTAAAAGGGAACCAAGATTAATTCCACAACCCTTCTTAATTGGATTCGTTAAAATCCATGAAAAGTACGTTGGGAATGGTACACCTTATTTAAAATTAAATTGAATGTATAATTGAGAGGAATGTTGGTAAATAAAGATTCAACGTCATAACTCACCATATAGCAATCAGTAACCTTAGTGAGTAATTCTTCTTTAAACCTATTGGAGTTTTGTATGGTAAACTGATTTTTAGATAAAGGTAAGAGGAGTTTAACTAAATATCTTGCCAGTTTGTATGATGGAAAGGAATAGGAGGCAAGTATGGGTCTCAACGGAACACCTCCCTGTGCATCTTAGGTAGGCAATACATGATGCTAAGTTACTGGAAGATAAGAATAGTTAATTATAGGTATCTTTAGGAATAGTCGATGCCTGTTAAAGTTGTGGTAAGAAATGATTTATTTTATCTTCGAGTCGTAGGAGAATGGTTTTGGGTAACTCATATGTAGGTTGAAATTTTGTAAAATTATTTAGTATATTGTGGGTCTTTTGTATATTTTCATCTCTGTCAAGGATCACTATACTCTTTCCCTTATCAGGTTTAGTAACTATTATATCCTTTTTGCCTGCTAATGTCCCTAGTATCTTTCGGTACTCAGTCTTGAGTATGAAGTTTGAAATTCTAGATGAATGTACATATTTTAGAATATATTCGCTAGAGAGTGAAGTAACTCGGAACAAAAGTTAGTAAAGTTTCCTTTTATAGACTAGATTTTTAAGTTTATGGGCCATGTTTTAAAATACAGTAAGAATTTAAGTTTAGCTATTTTGTGAAATGAGAGTTTAAATTCAAGACCTAAAGTAAGTAGAAATTTTTCACAAAAGCTTAGAACTATACATGACAAGTTGATAACCACATTTTTTGTATTTATGCAGGTTGGGAAAGATAATCCCAAATTTGCCAATTTTCTGGTGTGTGTTTGTATATATAGATTTTAGGGATATATTTTGGTTTGATGTCAAAATACCTTATGAGAAGACTGTCTAAATGGGACCGGTACGTCTTCAAAGTGGCAAACACTTCAGATATATTCTGTAGAAGAATATTTTAATTTTTTCATTTAGAAGTTATTTCGAGGTTAATTAGTTGATCTCGGGAATCTTTCTAGAAATATGAGTTGTACAGAGATGTGTGATATAGCTTAAAATAAAGAAATTTAGGATATGTTTTTGAATTGTTTCAAATTTCAAGGAAGACGATGTCCTGTCTAGCCTTAACCATCTTCATAGTTCCTTTCTCAAGATGGTGAAGAATTTTGATAACTTGATGCGCGTATTTAGTATACAGTACATATATATGCCTAAGAACCATGGAACATTATATATATATATATATATATATATATATATATATATATATATATATATATATATATATATATATATATATATATATATATATATACATACATATATATATATATATATATATATATATATATATATATATATATATATATATATATATATATATATATATATATATATACATACATATATATATATATATATATATATATATATATATATATATATATATATATATATATATATATATATATATATATATATATATATATATATATATATATATGAATGCAATGTCGCAGGAAAAATGAAAAGGTGCTTCCAAGTACTTTTGAATTTTATTCAGTTCATTCTCAAGGATAACCACAAGAGAAAACTTTAACATTTCAGTAACTTTCAAATACGAGTCAACTATAAAATCAGTCTAGTTTACAATAATTGTAATAATATTGTGGTTTCTATTCAGTTGAATATTCTGTTTGTCCAAATAAATATTTTGGACAGATAGGAAAGTAATTATTTGTCCGTATTAATCAGCATAAATATAATTTTAGGAGAGCTGTAAATAATAATGCGTTTTTTGTGCTTATGTCCAAAAATAACCACTTAATTAATTGGAATTCAGCCAAATTTATTTTTTACTCAAATAACTCAATTAAAAGAAACTTTTTTGAATGTTTATGTATTAGCCTATTTAATAACTTTAACATTTCTAAAGGTATTTTTAAAATTGATACTGTTAGGAAAAAACTCATTATGCTCCTAATTCTTTTGCCAATTTGATCTTTATGTGAACTCGATTTGACAATTTAATTATTGCATTGTTTTTGTATTAACATTATTTTATTTATCTCCTTTTCTCCTACGTATCTGCTTACTTCTCGTGTCTCTTCTAATCTCCCTCTTTAAACTATTGCTTATTCCTTTAATCGTTTTAACCTTTTTGCCTCTGTTCTTGACTCTTTCTTGCCTCTGGGGTTGACTTTACTACCTGTTATAGCTAAATCTTAATGTGAATTTACCCATCACTCTCCTACTTCCTCATTGGTGATTTCTTGTCTTATAGGAGTTCCTTTATCTTCTACTAGCTTAGATATATCCTTATTATATTATTTTCTCTTGTAGTTAACCTTGAGAATGAACTGAATAAAGTTCGAAAGTACTTGGAAGCACCTTTTCATTTTTCCTGCGGGACATTGCATTCATTGCGAACTTCACGTGCTACTTTGTGAGTGATTCATTTCATATATATATATATATATATATATATATATATATATATATATATATATATATATATATATATATATATAATTATTGAGAGAGAGAGGAGGAAGTGGAAACACAAGCAACTTTAAAAAGAAATCAAGTCTACATAACAAATAAGTGATGTGATTGCAAGTCTCTTTAACACTAAATCCTTTTATCGAGATAATAATAATAATAGGTATTTAAAATGTGCCCTTAAGGGCTGTTAGCTTTCTCAGAGCGTAGGTTGTGTAGCGAGTTTAGAGAAAGTTTACAGGGAAGAGAAGGCAATTCTGGAGATCTGAGTCTTCAGGAGACGTTTAAAAGTAGCAAGGGAGGTAGAGGATTGGACTTCGTCAGGAAGTGCATTCCAGAGTCTAGGAGCACAAACGGAAGAGAAACGGTTGCCCATCAAGCAGAGGACAGAACGAGGAGTGTTCAGGAGGGGAGCAAGGTTAGACCGGAGTGCCCGAGGAGTTTGACGACGGGAGAGGGCATACGAGAGATAAGGTGGAGCCTCGAGCTTTAGGGTCTTTAGGTGATAAGAAGAATTTTATAGTGGGGACGGAAGCGAATAAGTAACCAGTCTATCTCCTGTAACAGAGGCATTGAAGGAGAGAAGCGGGGAGGCGAGGGAGGAGCCAGGCAGCATAGTTTTGAACTAGTTGTAGGGGGCGAAGTGACGAAGAAGGGAGATTCACTAGAAAAGAATTGCAGTAGTCTAAGCGTGAGGTGACGAAGGTATGAATAGTAGTCTCAAGGCTTCGTCGATCAAAATGGGATCAAACACGTGAGGAGCTGCAAAGGAAATCGAGGAAAGACTTACAGATACAACGGATGTGCGGTTTAAACGAGAGTTGCTTATCGAAAATAACACCAGGATTCCTGACGGTATCAGAGAAGGCGACATTGGTTTCCCCAATGTTAAGGGGAAGAGAGCTTTAGATTTCTCCATCATCGAAGCAGTACCAAAAAGGAGAACTTCAATTTATCGTGAGAAATTTGGCAGACCGCCATTCGTTTATGGAGGTGTAGGCTGAATAGAGCTTAGGACTTGATTGAGAGAAAGACACAACGGATGAGGAAAGGTATATCTGTACGTGGTGTACAGAGTTTCACTTGCCTATAAGGCCGGATACAAACCTCCCTATGGTGGTGGTAAAAAAATAACGAAACCCTGAGTGTCTAGACGTGAAAAGAAACACTGCTCTCGGACGCTGCTGTACAGATGATTCATTCTAATAATCGTTGCTACTAATTTTCCTTATTTTATTGGGAGCAACTCATAAGAGAAATAACACCGCTTATATCCATAGACATCATGGTTTAAGATTATAGCACTTCGAGTTGTATAATTAGATTGGAATATCACTGATGTAACCAGGAGGTACATCAAAAACGCGAAGATAAAGCAACCTGGAATCCTAATACTCGTATATATAATAAAGAGAATCATTCATCGAGGAAAACAAAATATAATAAATAGACAGATAACTTTATTAAGACCAAACCACAAACTTATGGAGCTAACTTAAATTCAATTTTCCCCCAATGGCTTAATTTGAAGCAAGGATGTGATCAAGAATGATAAGATTTCTCTTTGAATATTTTTAAGAGGGAATTTAGGGAATTAAAACTGGCTATAATACTTGGAGTTAAAAAAAATCTTCAATCCCATAGCAATATAGTTACTATTAATCCATTTCTAACACTAAATCCCTAAAATGAACAAATAGCGCTTACATTTTTGTTTCACTGTAACCAAGAAATTTGATGAGATTTTGAAGTGGTTATGCCAGAATATTCATTTCATCTATTCAAACAAATGGAGGAACAAATAATGATATGGCCACAATGAGAATGCCTTCCCTTCTAAACATGAAAAATTAATTGTTCGGTAATTCCTGTCTACTAAACCCTTGAACGGTCAATGACATTAGGTCATCAAACTCTTCTCCTCGCAAGATTTTACTATTCCTCAGGCTAAGATTCAGGTAGAAAAGGGAGTTTTTGTTCGAATCGAGGGATTCTAGTCCAAATCATATGTACAAATGCATTATTTATAGGGAAAGTAGGATATATATCTTTATTTAACTCCTCTCTCTCTCTCTCTCTCTCTCTATATATATATATATATATATATGGTATGCGAGGTAACAAAGAGATGAAATTTCCTTCGCTTTCGAAGCGAAATAATCGATAATAATGGGTGACTAGGTTTGTAAAGAGCCCGGCACAGTGAAGAGGTGGCGAATAGGCCGAGAACAGGCTGCCTGCCGACCACCCTGACCTCTGATTGACTCGTTCCGAACAAGAGTCCCATTTTTCGCACCTTGACTCAGGCATGCGGCTACCTTTTCTTATCCATGTGCAGTCTCTAACAGGACTCATTAAGCAACCAGAATCTTATTTCTCTCTTTCACTTTGGAAATGTGTCTATCCCCTGTCCATCTTGGGCGAGGTCTCTCAATGTCGGATTTCAGTTGTTTTTTTTAGTTTTTTTCTAGCCTGGCCATGAAGGGCTAGAGGGAAATTGCATTGTTTGTGTGATTTAAAAATGTTATTGCTTGAGTTATGGGCTCACATAACTAGGTACTAATTTGGTAATTATTCTAAATATTCAAAAATTCGTTCAAGTTTGGTCACATACCATTTTCATTTGTTCTATTTATTGCTTTTTATCTGAATCTTGACTCTGCCGTTGTCAACGGGTCACAGCTGCCATACTTTATAATAGGGTTAACTCTACCCCAGTGCCCACCTCTCCTCCCCCTGTTCATCCGCTAGGGTCACTGTTCCCTTGTCTGTCCGGTGAATTTATAAACCTGCTCTTATAAAGACATCCGATTTTGAGTTCCGTCTTCCAATTCATTAAACGCGGAAGCCAATCATTTCACCATCTGTATCATATTTGGACCCTGCCTCAAATAAGGGCTGGGTGGGAAGTAGGGGACTAAGGACTCGGTCAGGAAAATGATCGATCGATGGCGGCTGAATACCGGGGTTTTATTTCGGTATTACATAGGGCAAAAGTTGTATTGGTCATTGTGGTGCTAAGGTTCAAAATTAAAAGTGATATAAAAATTATCCAACGAGTACCCTATCACTCACGTTGATCTTCATAGAGATATACACGATTTCTCATCCCCAAAATAGGGAAATGCTTGTGGAATTAGCAAATCTTTCGTTAAGGTTTAGAGTGTGATGACGTAAGTCGAATGGGATGGCTTGTAAGAATATCAATACTTGTATATTAAATTCTAAACGGACCTGTAACTATTGAGCTGGCATGAACATAGATAGAGAAAATCTGAGAAAAAGTAGCAGAAATGGACGATGACAAAAGAATAAAATAAATGATAAAGGTAAAATCTATAATGATGTTAAAATTACTCTTCGAATTTTCCATTTATTTTACTCTGCAATGAGATTGGGCTTTAAAAAAGTTCTTTATATATTTGTTAGCGGAAGATGACTTTTTTAAAATTCAATTTGAAAATTTTGTATAATTGTTATGAGGTAATCAAGAAGTGATGATTCCAAACAAAGCTTTAGAACTGTAAAGTAGAAACCTAGGCTTTAATTTCGCCTCTTTTTTTTTATTTCCGCCTCGCACGAACCCAATTCTAATTTTGGACAAAAAAAAAGAAACTTCTTGCAACGAATTATCGCCAAAAAAATGGCACGTGTGCACAATTCAAATTTCTTCCCGTTCTAATTTATCCCTTTTCTCCCCCGAAATAAAATCTGCAAAAGAAACGGGAAGATAAAAGACTTGTATTTGTTCGAAAGATTTTTATTTTTCTGTTTCACCTTTTGAAACATTGGCTCACGCAATCCTTTGTTCTCTTTCAAAGATTAAGAAAGAGGAAAAAACAGAGGGCAATTCAAATGCTTGCAAGGTTTCTATACACATGCAAATTCGAAAATGAATATGTGCCAAAATGAGATAATATTTGTGTGCACTATTAGATGCGGTAGGCTTTGAGATATTTTAGAAGCATCTATGATTTGCACCCGCAAATATTTGTCTAAAAAGGCATCTAATACCTATATAACTAAGTTTAACATAAATATATCCTATTAATATTAGTCATTGATTCATGCATCGCAGAAATAACAATAAGGTACCTTTTAATATTTGCGTTATTATTTTAAGGTTGAGAACGAAATTGTTCACTAAATATTGAGATTTGCCAAAAAAATGTTAAGGATAATTAATATATCTTAGACAGTTGTATAGCAAAAGATAGCTCTCAAATTGAGAGCCTCTCCAGAAACTCTTGAAAGAGATGTCGGGAGATGCACGAAACTGCCCATTAAATTTATAAGTGTAACATTTGGGTGTTTATTTTTTTGTTGGTTTTCCAAAGTGGCGTCGAATAGACCAAGAAAACGGAACGCAAAAGAAGCCGAATTAAGAAGCCTCTCCATTCGACCGTCCTGGAGCGTAATTTTTCCTCGCAAATATAGCACGAATAAAGTTTGCGTGGGGCGGAGAGACAGTGGGTTGGACAATGCCACCTGTGGAGAAGGGGATGTCAAGCTGGATGAAAAGATACAAAGGAGATTAAAGGAAAACAAGCAGAAGAAAATAAAACTTCTCACTCCGAAAGAATTGGTGAGATTGGATAATGGAGCGAGCAAATTTGACAAGGTTCCCTCAGAAATAAAATGACGCTTTTATGGGGAATATTCTTCAATAGAATAACCAATATCTGGAATATGAAATGGCTACCAAGAATGTTTATAAATCTGAAAAGCTATTAAATTTTTCTGAAACATTCATGAAGCAAAGAGCTATAAATATTTTAGCTTATAAAACCGTTCATTTAAATACAACTAAATAAAAGAGATGTATATTTTTAATTTTCACGACCGTTAAATGGAAAATATTCTTAGATAAATTTATTGTATTAATGTTTAATGGTAGTTCTTTAAAAAATCGAATAAAGAAATATAGAATGAGTAACGACTTAACCGAATCAAAGCAGCATATCACAGGTGAGTGAGGTTGAGCCAAATCAGGTAAGGTTACTAACCAGGTGGAGTTCAAATGCAAGGCTATGGATGGTGTAGCAGAGGTAATGCTCCTGCTAGACATTAATCCTTGAGGAATTAGGAAGCCCTCTCAACCTTAGTGTATACATTGCAAAGACGTCAGGTGTTGCATGTTTCAGAGCTGCAGCTAACATTTGGCGGACTCCGTGCATTTCTAAGTTCAGCTGTCTATATATTCTGCCCCACTTTCCCTCTCTCTATTTCAACAAATTTCCTTAGAAAAGTCTTTTCAAAACTTCGCTGCTGGTTATACCTTCGTTGGTTCTCCTTCTAACTAAAAATAAATGAGTTGCCTTTTCCTGGCTGAGACATGCCGTATTGACCCATGGTTCTGACCTTACCCTCTTCTTCCCCATTAGGTAACGAGCAGGCAACGGCAAAAGCCTAAATGGCTCACTCGCTCCTTATTACTAGCAGCAAATTGCATTTTAGGTTTAACCTAAAATAGTTGAATTTATATTTGTTTCTATACAAAAATGTCGAAATATGATATGCTGGCCTGGTTGATTTAACTTTCTTTATTTTGGAGATGAAACACTAGGAGCGCAAGTTTTGACCTCACCTCACAGTTGTGAAATGAAGCAACCTTAAATTTTGTAGTTTTTTCGTTTCAATCAGAATGGTCCTGCACAATGGTTCATATCCGTAAATTTTGAGTAATTATACTCCACCTGTAGTCATTCTTAAACTTTTTTACTATTCTTCTTTCTCTTTATCACTTTTATCTTTCAATTCATCTCTTTGTTCTTTTTCTCTTTCCTTATTAACTCATACGTTTCATATTTTCCCAATTAAAATAATTTAAAAGGCGTCCCTGAAGAGGCGTTTCAACTCCGCCTTGATCAACTAAAGGAATTTCAGAGCCATAGACTATTCATGCTTCGGGGGACGATTGCAGCCCATTTTTAAAAGTAACATTAATTTTTATCATTATTTCTGGCAATAAATTTTTTGTCAATTCCATAAATAAGACGCGAACATAAACGAGGGCAAATCCTCCAGAATGTTTGTGGTGAAAGGTTTTTAAAGATATTGGGGAAGAATACAGAAGTTAAAAGATGTGAAACGTATAGGCAAATATTCTCATGACAATACTACTTGAGGCGTTTGGAAATCTATGCAGGAATCCAGAACATTCTTAACACAATAAAGCAGATCACCCTACAACTGATGAGGACAGTAAGCTACACATTCTTTCAAATATAGGCTCTACCAGGGTTGTTTATGTTACTCCTGACACACCCACTGGCGAAATTAAGCCAGAACAAATGTGAATTATATTTATAATATTCAATCTCCAGAAAAGTAGCCCTAGTAAATCAGCTTTGATAGGGTTGAACCATAATTCTACCTTACATACCCTTCATCAAACTCATTGAATAACGCCTGGAGTGATTGCGGACGAAATCGTGGACTTCCTACCATTCTATAGAGTGGTTCTCTTAGATATCGTTCAAGTGGAAAAAATAAACTTGTTACGAACGTGAACATAGCTATCAATGCAGGACGAGTAGGGAACTAGCTAATTAAAAGGGGAAAGTTTATTCAGTAGTCAAAGAAGGATAAAAGGCAAATATTATACAAAAGATCAAAGATCTGACTCACACGTGAGGAAGATATCAGAAACAAATTTATCAAAATATCAAAAGAAAAGTTTAGTCTTCCTAGTAGTCTTTATTTTCAGAATAAATTCCTACAAAGAAAGGCTTAGGCAGATATAATCAGGATAAGAGTTGTCCAAAATATATTCCAAAGTCAATTAAATATGTATTATTCAACTTTTAAAGCGCATATTTCTAAACTTTCTTCTTTGTACTCATAAATTATCTATATTATAAAGATCATCAAAGTCTTAGCGATTATTCTTGCCAACTGATCCTCCTTTCTTTGTGAAATCAGACTTATACACAAATCCTTCTCATTTCAGAACTATATTCAAAGAATAGCTATAGGAGCAAACAGGGGATTCCTTTGAGCCGGAAAGTGAGAAAATGATAAAAACTGTGGAAAATTGGCCAAGAAAAGAAGTTTGGGCTTCAGAATAACTTCCTACATCGTGTCATGCTTCTCCAAGCGAATCTGACGATCCAAAAATCACCCGTCCTAAAGAATTGGTAGTATTTTCTATACAGCTTAATTTGGCCATTTATTTATTTAATGTACGACAAAAATTATAAAAATGGTGTTCAAAATGTTAAGAGTTTATATATGGGCCGAGGGATATCCATATATTCTTTTTACAGATTTTGTATATTTAATTGTTAACCTAATTCTCTTTTTGCATTATGGTATAGAAAAGAACTAAAATCTTAGAATAGTAATAAACTCTCTCTGAGAGAAAAGGTATGTTTGTGTGATATATATATATATATATATATATATATATATATATATATATATATATATATATATATATATATATATATATATATATATATATATATATATCTATATATTTATATTGAGAGAGAGAGAGAGAGAGAGAGAGAGAGAGAGAGAGGGAGGCAAATGTTCATAGAGGGTATCCATATTATCAAACGCCGTCGAAAATCAGTGATTCGATTATACGACTTTGTGAAGTTGGTCTTATGAGATCAAGTTTCTTAGTTCGCGTTATAATGAAGATCGTTAAGAAATTCGTCTCCTCAATCCGAGACCGAATGCCAAGAAGCGGCCAAGTTTCTCTCATATCGGCCAAGTTGATCTTTTACGAGCTCCTTCGCATCATTTCCGACCGTTGCGGAATAATGCAAAAGGAGTAATTAACTGTCTCCTAGAATGAAAGTCATTCCATGTTTCCATCAACATACTTTATGTATCTATGACCAGTAATGTACTTGTGGAGGCCTCTTCGTACAGAAAGTATCGCTTGCTAGAAACGCTTCATTAAAATTCACTGATTTTATTTATCTGACCAGTAATTTTCTAAGATGCGACTATAAGTGTAAACTGTTAGGCTTTGTTTTATTATTTTGAGGAGAGGAAAGGAAACCTTACTTTCTGAAGGCTGAAGAGCGCATGATTATTTCGATGTAAAAGAGAGGATATCTAAGGAAGAAATAAAAAGCTATAAAAGATGAGCCAAGAACAAAAGGAATCAAGCATCAAAAACTGTTATAGTAAAGCTTGTTAATTCTGAATGCTGGAACCGAAATAAGTATTCTAATCTTCCAGAACCAAGTTTTTAAAATAAACGACTGCCAGTTAAAACTAGAAACCACCTTTGCTGAAAGAGAGAGATAAATGGAATTGAGTTATTTATAAAGAAGAATGATAACATCTATAAGACAGTGTTTTTTCCTGACATTCAGTGTTATTTTCCAACTTCTTTTATTGCCAATGAATTGTAAATAACCATTTTTTTTGCTTATGTAGCTTGTACGATACAATATTTACTAAAATTAGGTAAATTTTGGTTTGCATCCATTTTATGGCTAAAAACAAAAACAGAGTTAAATTCCTACAATTTTATTCCAAGTTCCACAAGAAATATATAAAAAGGTATAAAAAGATTATGAGTGAACAGTGTTCCTCGATTTCTATTTGTAATTTTAAAACACTTCCCGTATAAGCTGCCCTTGCCTTTCTAAGCTTGTCAAAATGGGCATCAAGGATGTGCACCTTTAGGGACATCCTGCAGCCCATTCGGCCATAGCTTGCTTTTCCCTAAGATCTCTACCAGTACCATAGATTTGTCAGCCTTGTGGTTGGCCTCAAATTTCAGACACACCGATACAAATATCTTCCAAGCTTCTCTTCCCTTTGTAATAAGCTCTTCAGGGAATTCTAAACGCTATGATTTTCCTTAATTTGGTCAAACAAAGAAATCGGCTTTCACCTTTGCATCAGAGAATTTGGGAATTAAATTTTGACACTGTTCTAGTCCTCGTTGAGATATACTGAATGAGCTAAGGGAAGGGATGGATGCTTATTCAAATTATAGATAAGTACAGCTTTGGAATTACATATAATTCCAATTTCACAAAATAGAACAGATACATTAGTGTAATAGCATAGCCCAACTTGAAAAGGAAAGAATCTTAAGAAATTTGTATGGCTTTTCTTTAATATATCATTTGCAAATTTTCAGCCAGTACATCTAACTCTCTGAGCCTGGAAATCAAATCTTCAATATTTGGCTGTGACAAAACAAGATCTCTGAGAAGGTCATTGAGGTCTCATTGGTTTGAAGAGTTGGGATTTCTCTCAACTACCATATCTCTGACACCGTGGTCTACATCTTTACGGATCTTTTCAGCTTCTGAACTACAGCTTTCTTCTAAGGGTGGCCTATTCCTTTTCTACGGATAGTTACAGGATGATCAACACTGTCGTCTACTGGAGCAAAACAGGATGGAAATAGCAAGTTCAATTTTGCCACTTTGACATTTGGAAGGGTACATACACCATGCAGAAGTAGCAGATGCTTGAGTTTTGAGTGGGTTTGCGTCAAATCCTGGGAATGGCAAACTTTATAGCTTTTCTTTCCCGTTTATAACATCCTATAAAAGTAAAAAATCTATACTTTATTTCTTGTGACATTTAATATTTTACTCCTTATAACAAACAATTTCCTGACTGTCCAAAGTTTTCTTTCATTGTTCACAAACAAAATGAGATACACCGGGTTTGTCTTTCATTGTTCACAAAAAGAAATGAGGTGCGCAGGGTTTGTCTTGTCCCCAAATGTAATTCTCATTTGGCGGACCTGTAATTATCATGCAGGATAAAGCCCCTTGCCACAAGGTCAATTCGCTCAAGACTTTCTTGCACAACGAGCGCATCACGCATCACTGTTATGAACTGACCTGCACAGAGTCCTGATCTGAATTTCTTGAAAACTTTGGTGGTCCGATAAAGCTCAAATAATCGGCAGGAAATAAAAAATCCCTAAATATCTCAAAATCCCGCATTTCAACCATATTTACGGATGATTATATATATATATATATATATATATATATATATATATATATATATATATATATATATATATATATATATATATATATCAAAAGTTGATTAATTTCTAAAAAAAATCATGATGTCTATTCAATGCAAACTATTTTGGTTCATGCATCCTATACATATAAAATTATGAATCGACAAATCTATTTATTACCCATATCTGCATAAAAAATCGGCATAAATAAACGTTCAGATATTATATAATTCTAATTACGGCCGCTTTTCCGAACACACATCGAAAGTTATGGGAAGAATATTAACAGAAATTCGTCCGAGTATAAAAAGTCTTGGCTTTATTCCAAGTTTGATTGAATCTGCAAAGAAGGGATTTTCTTAGCTAAACTTAAGCAGTGAAACGCTCGTGATCTTTGTTGTGAGAAAGAAACCAATCATAGGAAGATTCATACTAACTGCACGACGTTAATGGAGGGATATATACACCTTGTAGGTTTGCTAGTAAGTCAAACTTTAGTCCTCCGTACATCTCTTAGTGTATATATCTGTAATATGGTTGCACTAATTCGTGTATGCATGGTTGTCTCATCGTCCGTATAACATTTTAAGGGATTTATCGATTAGTTAAAAGTTAGATCTATTGATATCGTTGGAATCTTTGTATTTTACTAGTTAATTACTCTGTCCGTTTCTGACACGTTCTATCTAGATCATGTATGATATTAATTTGTAACTATATTGATTCAAGACGATGAGAAGGGCCAGTGTTTTATGAAAAATCCTTCTTTCTTTCTTTCTTACATCACTTCATTCACTATCTCGTCCTCCAATTGATCCCCCTCAATGTTGTTGGTTTAAAATTTTCATTTAAATGAGACTAAAGAAACCCTAAATGTGGAAACATCCGAAAGAAAAAAAATAATCAAATTATTTTTTAGGGTTTAGGAGAATCATCAATTCTCCAGCACGGTATTCTCGAATAAACAAAACCACACATGTTTCACCCTATTTAAAGCAAACCCTTTCTCAAGCAAGAAAAGGGTGAATGTACAAAGTCGATATTGCTAAATACATAAACTAACAATATAAATATGTGTAAAATTATACAATCTTTCGTTATGGTTGCGTATGGAATGAAAATGCAGCTAAAGGAGACCCTATGTAGGATGGAAGGGGCACATATTCCCCATTTTAGGGATTCCATTATCCGCCCTATTTTGGTAATAATTGCATCAAGTTCCCCTAACAAGTTAAGTGCACTCTCCGTGGGCCGGCTGCGATGTCTAACAAACTTAACAATATCATCTTCTGTATCCAGGCTGAACGCAAGATTCACATTGCTTCTAGGAGCAGATTAAATTCTTACGCTCCCTTTTTATAGTGCTTGCTTTTGCGTGTTCAGGTATGTTTATGATCGTATCAGTCTATTTTGTGTGGAGAAAATGCAGTGATTGCGCGATTTTTGCACTGATTTCAATTCTCATTGGAAACAAATAGGTGAAAGTTGTGGCTTAAAGTGTCAAAAAAGAAATTCATCTCTAAGCCAAACACGCGCACACACACACACACACACACACACACATATATATATATATATATATATATATATATATATATATATATATATATATATATATATATATATATATATATATATATATATATATATATATATATATATATATTATATATATATCATAATTTTTAATACTTATTAAAGAGCTTCTTATAATGGATATTGTTTGAATTTCCATCTTTTACCACGTATGAATATGAACACGTCTTCCTGAATGATACACCTCAGGATAGCATTAATTTACGCTTAGTTCCTGTGAATCATAAATCATTTTTACTCCAGAGTTTATGCAGGAGAAATTTATCAAAAGGTTGATCTTTAAGCTTCATAATCATGCAAAATTACTGCTATAAAATTTATTTTTATTGCTTAATAAAGATCTTAAATTGTTTTCTCCGATTCTACTATATGCGAGTTACTTCTCTAATTTTGCCGTATTTTGTCTGATAATAAAATTTTAATAAGACTTTAAAGTGAACTTCAGTCATAATAACAAAAGAATCATGTATAAAGTGATAAGTAATGAAAGATGAAAAACTCCCTATAACAATTGTTATAGAGGGTATTTCGTCTTTCAGCAAGCATCTATAAATCTTTAAAGTGGCAAAGTTCCGTTTAATAAAAGGTTCACGCAGTTTAAAAGGATATAAAAAATAGGAGAAATAGGAATAAAAGCAAATGTAAAACGGATTACTAGACAACACCAAAATCCTCAAAAACCTACGTTGCCAAATTGCTTGTGTACCTGGTGCTTCGCAGCAATGATCTCAAATAAAGCAGAATTCAGTCCAAATCTCGCCAGACACAACGAGAGACCTGACAAAAGAGAAAATATCCGACTGAGATCACTTTGAGCGATCATTGTACTCAGTCGTTTTCTCAAACAGATTCCGCGACATTAACGCAGCTCTCCGGAGCGGTGGCTTTGTGAGCGTCTCTCTTTCTTCCCCTCTCTCGCTCGCGTTACCCTTTCCCAGCGTCCTCTCCCCTCTCCGACGCTCTCTCATTTTCTCCTTGACTCCTGCGTCGGTCTGGGCGTGCGTGATCAGAACTGCCGAATGAGTGACACGTGGCCAACACAATATGGGCGTCGGCCGACGGCGGGAGAGAAATTCAGTTCTTAATGTAGATGGCCGACCCTTAATACGCCAGCGACTCTTTTTTTTCTGTGGTTTTTCTTCTATTTCTACAATTCAATTATTTAGTTTTATTAGCGGCTCTTCCAGTCGAATTAGCCTCCGCTGAGCTCTGCCGTGTACCACCTTGAGGCTTTCTTCTAAGTATGTTATATAAAACAGGAGAAATAGTTAAATACCATCTTCAAAATAGATAATGTTGTTTTTATCGATTTAGGTTGAGAAGGAACAGAAAAATAATTATGACTAAAAATAAATATTAAAGAAAATCAGATGTTTTTTTCCATTCGCATTTTAAGGTTTTCTAGTATACTTATTACCACAATATCGTTCTATCCACGCTACCACGTTATACTCTTTCAGATAAAAGCTAGAAGGATTTAAGCTGTCAGGTTCAAAAGAAAAGTCCATATCTATCCATCTCTCTCTCTCTCTTTTTATATATATATATATATATATATATATATATATATATATATATATATATATATATATATATATATATATATATATATATATATATATATATATATTTTTTAAAGGATGAAATTAAGAATGGAATGCATGGAATATTTTGAATCAAATCAGCTCCTCTCCCCCTCACTTATGGGTATGCTGATGAAAGAGTGTCATGTTGGCACCGATGAAAAATGGGAATCGAAAGCAACTCCGAAGGGGTCGCTAATGCCCAGTGCACCGCAGCGCTAAGGAAAAAGCCAATCCCCTCTGCGTGAAATTGATCTGTAACCTCTACGCCTCTAAGAACATCCATTCGTGAGAATCGAGGATGAAGGACGCGTAGGGATGTCATCGACGTGGTTACTTCAAAGTATGGATGAGAGACCGAATTAGCGTGCAACAGAACTGCATTGATCTCATCTCCCACCAAACATGGAATAAATACACAGCACGGGAAGGATACAGGCGGTTAAGATCTCTTTTTAAATGGGATTCATCGCCTGGCATTTGTCTTTTGTTGGCTGGAAATGGGTAGAGGTTTATGGATTTGAGCTGTAACGATGAATGAATGTTGAGAAGTGATGCAGTGCACTGGGTGAGCGTGGTTTTAAGGTCGCATCAATGCACGATTAATGATCCACGTCATAAGGAAGCTGATTCGTCTAAAATCGCAATGAATGAGAATTTCACGCAATGTCAAAACATTGGATGTGGTCATTGTATGAAAGATTGGTAAAATTCTTCATCCGATCTTGTTTTTAGAGTGAACGTAGTTTGATTGTCATTAGTATAACGGATTCATTTTATCTTTCATAAAAAATAACGTAAATGCAGAAACAGAAGAAACAACACAAACACGTTTTCTTATATAAAAAATAGGATATTGAGGAGATAATCAGACAGAACCAAAGATAGAGAAAATCGTAGTATCATGATAAAGAAAATGACTGATTGTTTGACAGATCTTTCGTTAAATATAATTGAACTTTCTCAGAGTTTACAAAAAGAGGAGCTTGAAACATCTAAGAATTTAAGGTTGTTTCATATGAAATCCAATTTTTTTAATAGTAAGTTGAAGATAACAAACAAATAATGAATATGTAAACAAAATATAATTTAATGCATTATAATCCCATTTCTATAAATGTCTCTATATATTGGTCAAAACTTCATTCCATATCCAATTTTCTATGCTTAAGATCAACCAACCACAAGGGTGAGGAGGCTAAGTATTGTCTACTGACCAATGCATTTTTTTCCTGCAAAATATTGCATATATTTCAGAAATTTCCAAACAACGATTGGGATGATAGTGTTTGCCTTTGTTCAAAAAACGTAAAATGGAGGATTCTTTTTTTAAATAAAATTAAACCATGAAGGTTTTTGGGTGCATCAATATATTTGTTATAGATTAAAAAGGAGGAAAGAGAGAGAGAGAGAGCGATAGCAAACGGAATAAAATGATTTAGACTCTTTTATGCGTTAAAGGCTTAAATCAATTTATTCTGTTTGATATCTTTCTCTCTCTCTCTCTCTCTCTCTTCGTTCTTTCTTAATTAATGTATGATCCGTGCTTGGTCTTATAAAAAGACGAAATTGCTTGTGTATCATCGTTCATTATTTCTTCTGGTTTACTGAGCATCTATCATATATATATATATATATATATATATATATATATATATATATATATATATATATATATATATATATATATATATATATATATATATATATATATATATATATATATATATATATATATATATATGTATATTACCTGTAATTAATCTGTTCCTAGGGAATCTGATTCGTAGATGAAATATAAAGACCTAGGAACTGGCACTAAACATTTATAAACCCTAATTGAAACAAATGCACCACTTCAATAAAATTACTCACCGTATAACATACCAATACATTAACTCGCCAACCGAACAAACGAACCATATTTATTCTTAGTTTTCTAGCATTAGTCAGTTGCTATCACTACTCCAACGATACAGGTAAGTTTCGTAATTTGTTCGCATTTGAGTTTTAGTGTTTTGTTTATAATATAATGGCTTATTTTATTCCTAAATCAATTCAGTTTTTTTTTTTTTGTATACCCAAGTTAGTTTGTATTAAACGTTTTCTTTTTACACTTTTTTTGTAAAATTACACTGGATATTGTTGTGATTTTTATGTAATGTTATTTTTGTTTTACATACCTCATCGCTGGAACATCATCGCTGATGATGTTTCCAGTCGAAGCCTCGGTTAGCTAATAAATGTTTAGAACCATTTCCTCTGTCTTTATATTCCTGATATATATATATATATATATATATATATATATATATATATATATATATATATATATATATATATATATATATATATATATATATATATATATATATATATATATATGTATATATATATATATATATATATATATATATATATATATATATATATATATATATATATATATATATACATATATATATATATATATATATTTATATATATATATATATATATATATATATATATATATATATATATATATATATATATATATATATATATATATATATATATATATATATTTAGGAAGGGGATTATTTTGAGTATTTGAATAATAATTTCATCTTAGATTGGTTATAACATTTTTTTTTAGCAAAGTTATTTCTAACAATTCTTTTATAATATCAAAAAACAAAATGGTGAAGTTCAGAAAAAGTATTTTATATATCTTCTTATATAATTATATACTTTAGCAACGTGATATTTTGAAAGGGGAAATTTAGTTTAGAGTTCCTTTTTAAAATTATTATAATTGGCGAAGTTCAGAAAATTAATACAAATTTAACCATGGCTGCTTTTAATTAGATGTTAAATTTTAATCTTAGTAGCGCAGCGCAAGCTTACCCCGTAGGGGGGAGTGGCAAAGCCATTTCTTGGTATTTATATATAACTGCATATGTGTTAGAGAAGAGAGAACAATAGAGGGTGCTTCTTTTCGTTTCCGCTGAAGCTTTAAATATAGGAGGGTCTGTCAAATTGTGTCCCATCTCCTTGGCTCCTCATACTTCATCTGATTGTAAAATATCGCACCCATTTGACACCTTGTAAACGGGCCGTCTATGCCTTACTGAAAACCAGATTCAGATTCCTTCCTGGCCTATATTTATTCTCGCAGTAACTCAAGAAGCAACGCATCTGCGCACATAACGACAGGAAAAACATTATATATATATATATATATATATATATATATATATATATATATATATATATATATATATATATATATATATATATATACCATGAAAGGCATTCACCACTCTCCCCCCTACGCGGGAAGCTTGTGCTTCTCTACTGAGATTAAAGTTTAATATATAATAAAAAAGCAACCATAGTTAAATTTTTATAAACTTTCTGAACTTCGCCAATTTTGATAATTTTAAAAAGGAACTGTAAATTAAATTTCCCCCCTTTCAAAGTATCACGTGGCTACAATATATAGTTATAGAAGAAGATATATAAAAATTCATTTTCTGAACTTCACCATTTTGTTTTTTGATATTGTGAAAGAATTATTAAAAATAACTTTGATAAAAAACATAAGTCATAACTAAACTAAGATGAAATTATTATTCAAATACTCAAAATAGTCCCCATCTTAAATTATAGAGTTAGTGATGATGATGATATACGAGTATTTATATGTATGTATGTATAACACTGATCTATCTGAAGCTATTTAAGTTGCCTTTTATTTCTAGTATAGAGCTATAGTTTATGATGAATTTGAACCACGATATCTCAAACGTAGGCAGAACCATAGTTGATATCTATAATAAATTGTTTTCGAAGACATTTTGGTTCGATATACGTAAAAAGGTAAAATAGCTAAATTAAACAATGTAGAAGAAGCTCAGTAATCTCAAGAGATCTTCGAGCACGCAGGGTAGAGCTGGTACAGATCACTCTTGACTTTACCTACTTCCTTTCGTTACAAATATATTAGCGAATTAGAACTTCCATTATCTGGGAACTGTTTTTCATGCAATCTCAATCACTATCTCAGTCAGCTGTAATCGTAAATATGCCTGAAGATCTTAATTAATTTCTTTAATCATGGCATGTCTTTCCTTCTCTGAATTGCGTTAGTCCATTGTATTGTACTCATGTAAAGTATCCCCCTTAATTAGATTCACTGCCTTCTCTATGATATAATAGCCATTTTTATTATGCGTTTTACCCTTTTCTTGTCCTAAAAAGATTAATACTTTTTAATGAATCTTTGGCTCATGAATCTTTCATGCTAACATTTCTATGTTTGTCGGTTAGCTGAATGATGTCTTCTCTATGCGTATCAGTATGCAAGTTGAAGAATTTAAGTGTTCACCATTAATTTTGTGGTCACTTCCGCTTTCTCTGTGCATACGGGTGCCAAACAATCTTCCCTCTCATCAAATGCCAATCTCTCTAAAGCTTTTTTCGAAGGTCAAAAGTCACAGGGGAAAAGGTCAATTTGTCAGAGCGCTAAACTGAGGTATCTTTGTCGCACAAAAGGTGTTCAAAGAGAACGCGTGGGAAGTCGAGGAGTTGGTGCACCATACTTGGATACCAGACCTTATACATTGCTCATCGGTGTATTTTAAGTCAGACCTTACTTTATACTTACGGTTTATCTTAACTAAATGAACTATTTTAATTCAAACGAAGTTAATTCGAAGGCTAGTTACCAAACTAACTTGACTAATTTGCATGTATATGATTGTGCTAGGGCAAAAATTAAAATCGGAAGTTTATTTATAGATATTAAAGGTGAATTTTTCTTATTTATAAAGTTAGATCGTGAATCAGGTTGATTGGAAAATGACTGATAGAAATAATCATAGCTTCCAGGGAATAACAAAATCCTTCTCGATGCATTTTATGTACTTACAGTTTCTCTTATCAATAAATACTACAATAGTCATTTAATTTAAGAGTTACCATTATTTCTTTCGATGTTTAAAGCATGATTTAAATTACAATCAAATTTCAGTTAACGAAATTACAATCCTACTCATTCCTTAAAATTGCAAAGCAGGATAAATTCAGGGTATATAAAGAGGGAAATTTCGTGACATTTTTGAAAAGTCAGAAAATAGCATATAAATATTGATCATAAAAGTGAAAAAAATAACCTCTTATAACATGCCGTATAATATAACTCGGATTTCACATCTTTTGGCTAAAAAGAAGTCTATGGTTCCATCCTAACATGAATTTACGGTTTTCTTTGAATTGAGATGGGTTGAAATGGGGGATCTTGGGTTTGGTTTAGGAAGGGCTTGTTCTAATGTTGTGTTAGTCAAATAGAGTATTGGAAGATAAACCAGTAAGGCATACTGCATGTCACTTTTTTCAGTATCAGATCCGATTTAAATAGGAAAAAAACAGGAAGGCTTTTCCTGTAAGTAGTTCCGTGAACCAAACAACTTCCCTGATAATATCGGTAGAACAAAAACAGAAGAGATCATCTATATATGGGTCTTTCTAAAATTCCCAGTGCGACATTAATCCATATATGGAATTGAGATTCACTTGGATTTTAGAGATTAACCGCATAGATCGCTGATCATCCAAAACCTCCAGATTAAAATATGTCTCCAAAGACTAACCTCTTTTTTGCCTATAGAGGAATTCAGATTTAATTATCTCTGGTCACATTTTAAGGTAGAGTCTGATTGGTTCAGATGGCCTTTCCTTGTTTCTCTAGGGCGTAAAGGTTAGAATTTATATTTTTTCTAATTTATTTCTAGGCGCATAAGTCCACTCAGCGTCGGCTTTGAGTTAAATATTAATTGCCTGAAAGATCATGTAGGCTTGACACTATTTAAAATAAAACTTCATGCTTGATTACTTAAATCGAATTAGGTTCTTTAACAAGAAAATGGTAAAAAATATTAAAACATCATGTGAATAAGAAAACCTGTTTGACTCAACGAGGAGGTTTATTGAATCGTGTAAATCTCTTGTAGTCGCAAAATCCAGAGTTGAAAAGTCTACCAGAGTCTGCCTCCTCAGGTATGGATGTTTGTCTCTAAAGGCCCTACGAGAAATTTAATACTCCTTAGCCAAAATGAAAATCTCATTCAATCGAGACTAAAGAATCTCGTCTTCCTTACTGAAGGAAAGTCTTGCTAATGAATTTAGTCTAATGCAAAAAGTCTAATCTAAAGTGACGCGGAAACCTAAAATATTTATTTTAACAAATTTACAAATAGAACACAGTTCGAAATTATAAATATGTAGATACATATAGGAAAAATAATAATTAATATGTCCATTGTTAAAAAAGGCTGCCAAACATTTGTCATAGTTTCTATTTATAAGCAGACAATAATATTCACCAGGAATTTTGCTCAATTATTTCTCACATAGCATCCAAATTTAACTTTAAAATTAGTGTGCTTAGTGGACGTACTTAATTGAAACCACGTATTTTATCGGAAACTATTCCTCTTTCTTTATAGTTTCGTCGATTTTAACAAATGCTCTTGCACTATTAGCACCAAAAGAGTACCATAACGTCATTCTTCCTCCAACGGTTTTTACCGTTGGTCTGTGGTTTTCTTTGAAAAAAAGCCCTTCAGTAACTTCGCCATAATACTTCCTTTCAAGAGGTTTCATCACATTTTTTTTCTATACCGTGAAGTTAATTAAAGTTTATGAATCTCTTTACTGTCGTCTGTGAAATTGTACTTCCAGTTACAGCAAAATCTTGACATGTTTTCTTATTTGTGGGTATGGTCAACCTTAACCGTCCTTACAATTTGACGAATATCAGTCGGTGATAATTATTAATTATGAATTTTGTTCACTTACTGACAGTTTTCACTGTTGAAGTATCCAGCCGTCTCGAACTATAATGACGCAACTTCTGGTGTCTTCACAATGTTTCTTGTTTTCTCTCTCCTGAGAGGATTTGTGAAAAATGTAGGCTAACAATAGAATAAGGAAAGAAATCATCTTTATCTTTTATTCGAGTTTCTATGATCCTTGTTCACCCCGCCACCCATACCTGAATGTTAAAGAACCCCTTAGGTAGCGAATCTGGTATCCTAACTCATACTAAATTCGAAACATACATATAACGGGTGTTCTAATAACTTGAAACAATTTTAAATGTGAGTTAAGTTTAAGCGTCTAAAGATTTTTTTCTTTTTCTTTCAGATTTAGTAACTTCAGTCTTTGTCAATTTCAACCATGGAAAGATAAACAATCGAAAAACGTGTTAAAGTTATCGAAGTCTATTACGAAAATGGACGTTCAAACCTAAACGTATTTCGGGCACTTCGCGATTTTTTTGGTCAATATAATCGAACAACCGAGAGTGCAATGGGAAAATTGTTCGTAAATTCAAACAAACGGGGTCGGTGGCAGATATGAAAACGCCATTGCGTGCTCGTTTACGCCGTTCAGCTGAAAACATTGCTGCAGTGCGCGAGAATGTGACCGAAGATCCAGACACCTCTATTCGTCATCGCGCGCAGGAATTGAACATCTCCACAACCACGTTACATCGAATTTTGACAAAAAATTTGTCTCTACACGCTTACAAAATTTAATTAACACAGAAACTGAAGACTACTGACCATTTAAAGTGCCATGCATTAGTCAATTGGGTTCACGAGCAAAGACAAGCTGATGACGATATTTCGCAAAAAATCATCTTTAGTGATGAAGCCCATTTTCATCTTGGTGGATTCATTAATAAGCATAATTGTTGCATTTGGGCTGATGAAAATCTCAGGAAGATTGTTAAATAGCTACTGTATCCACAAAAGGTCACTGTTTGGTGTGCATGTTATGCTAGCGGATTCATTGGGCCGCATTTCTTCGAAAATGATGCCGGGAATTCTGTTACGGTGACAGGCGAGCGATACCGTGCCCTGGTAACCAACTTTTTATGGCTGAAATTGAATTCTATGGATGTCGAAGATTTGTTGTTTCAACAAGACGGCGCCACATGCCACACAGTCAATGCAAGAACGGTTTTACTGAATGAGAAGTTGCCAGATCGCATCATCTCTCGAAACAACGAGGTCAATTGGAAACCACGATCGCTCCGTAACTTGACGCCTTTAGATTTCTTCCTTTGGGGTCATCTCAAAAGTAAGGTCTATGTCAACAAACCAATAACAATTCAACAGCTGAAAGATGAGATAATAAGGCATATTGGTGAGATTAAGGAGCAACTATGCAGAGACGTCCTTAGAAATTTTACCATCGGAAATTTAGGCGATATTTTTTTTCACACATAATTGCCATGAGGCAAATAACATGATCCAATAGTGAAATCAATAAATTTTCACCAATAACACTATTTTATTTACTGCTAACTTCGATTCATCTTAATGGAACACCCTTTATATGTAATAGGGTTAATATATACAAGCTCCGGTTGTGCTTCGTATGTGTCTATTTTGACATAAAGTATGAACCAGATTGCAAGTAATTTTCTGATTAAAATTGTTTAAAAAGAACATAATGTAGGGAGAATTTAATCTTATAATCCATACTGTATATGCATTGGAGGATTTTTAAGAAAAACGGACTTGAATCCACAAAAATAAAGAAGTAATAATAATGAATAATAATGCAATGACATAAATTTTAATAAAAATGAACCATATTGAATTACAATTCTTGGAGAATGGGTGAATTCAATCCCACCCCTAAAAGTTAGGAGAACCCAAAGAAATCATTAGACGCATCGCTATACAGGTGTTAGCCCCCCCCCCTCCTCAAGGATTTAAATTTACTACTATGGTTCTCCTTCGGTAATGTTTCTTCTCTCTCTCTCAATCTCTCTCAATCACTCTCTCTTTCTCTCTCTCTCTCACTCTGTCTGTCTGTCTCTCTCTTTTTCTCTCTCTCTCTCTCTCCTTCTCTCTCTCTCTCACTCTGTCTGTCTGTCTCTTTCTTTCTCTCTCTCTCTCTCTCCCTCTCTCTCTCTCTCTCTCTCTCTCTCGTACTTGCCGTGAAGGACAGCGGTAAATCCCATGATCTCGACGAGGAATCGTATGAGTCTCTGGATTAGGCGAAATTGGGTGAATTGGCCGCCCCCGTGCGAGCGGTCAGTCAAACACCCTTAATCCCTCAGACACTGAAGTGGAGCTCCCAATTAAACCATCATCGCCTATTAAGTGATGAACTGCGTCCCGTGAAAGAGTGGGTTGTTTCGTTGGTATAAAAGACCAATATTTTTCTGCCAATTTACTGAGATTAATTTGTGCCTTTGTGGTTCTAGGGTATTTATGGCAACGGAATTTGATACTATAGTAAATTATGAAGGAACTACTTCTATTGGGTATTTTTTTAAAATTTCTTGTTTATATTTAATATATTTCTTATTCATTTCATGCGTCACTTTGCAATTTTTATGTCATTAAATTCGTATCATACATAGTATATTAGAGTGTGATGTGATGGAACGTGAAAGGCGTGATTAATGGATATATAATAATTTTATGGAGAAAAGGTCACGAAAGTCTTTGACAGTAAGGATTATTTCTCGCAGATAACAGAAAAATTTAATTCCAAGCATTTTTCTTTTAATATATCAAGGCCTCATTCGGGAATTTTCGCGGATTATTTTATTTCATCTGGTTAATGATAATATAATAAAAATGTTTTTTTAATAATTTACATCTAACCTTTAGGTGTATATTACTTTTAATGATCTGGTGTAACGGTGGTAATTTCGCACTTCTGACTGACTGTACTCATTGAAAAAACTGTTCTTTCTTCTGTCAACACTTTTACTTCATATTTATACCTATTTTTTCGGTTGGTAAAAGTTTTCCTGTTGGTTACATATGCCCCCCCCCCACTCTTTTCCGAAAAAATATCGCTAAACCTATGTCTGCCTTCTTCTCCTACGTGAAATACAGGTTCTTTGTATCTCTAATGGCCAACTCTTGAAAACGTTTTGGGTGACTTTAAGGAGAAAACATCCTAATATCCAGTTCATATCATATTCGTTGAAAACAAGATAAATAAAGTATATTCTCTATTAATTTCAATTTTGGACATCACCCAAAAAAAATATTTGTCGTAGATGTGAAAAATAATAAAAACAAAACTGGGTCATGAGTAGATATTTATATATTTAATCATCTACTGGTTTGTCTCGATTAGAAGTTTGGAATCGTATCTGAGAAAGTAATTTAAAGTCATGCTTTAACTTTTTTGTTAAAAAGGTTAAAAGTTAGTGATTATAATTTCAATTAGGGCTGAACAATCGATGGTATTCGTAGTCATCGGGTATGTCCACTAACCTGACCTGGTGGACGCTAATTCTCTGGGCTGATGGTGGTCAACCAGTTTAGATCAGCTGTTTCACTCGACCTTTTCATCCCTCTTTTGTATCTAACATTTATGGTTGGGATTAATCCTACCGTGAAAAGGAAAGTAGGATTAAGAGTGGATTTTAAATCCTACTACTTTTCTCCACAGTGACCTTGATTCAAGGGTCTTGTTTGCGAAAGTTGATAATCCGAATCATAAATGTTTTGGGGCGATCGATAATTAATAAAATTTAAACTCGTCTCCCAGCCGCTGACATAAAAGAGTTCATTTCATGCTTCTTCCAGACAAAAAGGAGAAAGTTTTATGACAATCTCGACAAATCTTAGCTACCACCGTTCAGAATAGGTCAATTTATGGGGCCAAAGATTAAACGTCTGAGTGAAGTTTTGGTACCATTCACTCGTGATAGTGAATATTGAACAGAATCCATACAAAAAGGATTATGGCACACATACTTGAGTGCCTTTGTGTTATTTTTTTTCTTCGGAACTAGTCCTTCCAAGGTTTAAAATACATTTCGATTATGGTCTTTAAGGGTATCAAGGATTGCTATTGCATTTTTGAGTTCCTTAATATTCCTAGCTATTCTTCTTTGTCCTATATATCCCATTTTGCTTTTTCCCTTCCTTCCCACAAATGAGGGAAAGGCCCGTATTTATACAAGAGATAGATAGATAGATAGACAGACAAACTCCTAAATTATGAGACAAGCAAAGGCAAGAATTTCTGCTAAAACTACCTTATTTATCTATTCCACAAGATGATTGCCGACACTCGAAGCCAGCCAAAGCCTTCAACCGTTCCTTCACACAAGTCAGCCCGTCACTTCGGATCACAACACTGCACCAAAATTACGACTTCCCCCTAAACTCAATCATTTTATTCATAAAATAAGAAGTCATATACATATATAATATACAGTGCATATATCGCGTTTCATTTCGAAAGAAGAACTCGTTCATGTTCTCATGCATAAGCCAATTCGACTCCGGCTGTAATATAATATTGCGTTTTTTTCCTACTTTCATGTGAAGGAAATCCCTTAAAAATGAATATGTCTATGTGCGTTAAATTAGAGAAGGCCATAGCATCATTTACTTACAATGTTTCTATATATCTACATACATATGCCAATGAATTATACGCTTTATTGAATATATTTTAATATATAGCTATATTTTCATTGCGCACTGAAAATGGATTCTAATAATCAATAGTTTTTACTTTTTAACATCGATAAAGAAGTTCTATTCCTTATGATGGATATTTAATACATATATTTTAAATACTAAGTTAACTATAAATAGTACTTATTATAAGAGTTTGCACATTTTACTATTTTATAAAACCACAACCGCATTTTCTACGAACTTAAGGGGGAGAGGTGAATTGGCTTCAAAAAGATAACGAAAGAAGTCTCCTTAATCCTCTAGTTGGAAAAACTAGAGATTTAATGTCAATTTTCTCACTGTTTACTATAGATTTTCACTGTATAGTTTGAAATGTATTCACACTTGTACGTTATTCTGACTACACAGGATGAGGTGAAAATACACTTGAGTATATTTATTAAATCAGATTCAGGCAATACCTGAATTTACGTTTGTCAGTTATGTATAGTTATTTGAGGTCATAGACCTATGAAGGATTACGGTTTTTAATTTTGGTAGAGGTTTTTTTATTACACGCGCGCATTTATCTTCAAAATTTATCGCACAAACTTTGCCTTATTTCTTAAAGATAGAAGTGATGGTGAATTAGTAGGTTTGTTAAGCTGTTTGCTAGTTATCTGAAGGAGAGGTTGGGTTTAGTAATAGTGAGACACTTTGACTAATTATAAATCTGAGGGTTATATGAAGACAAATACATAAGTATATTGTGAACTTGGAAATCACATTATTTTCATATTGTCGAACAAAAAAGTTATCTCTTTTGAAAGACAAGTATAATGAACTGAGGTTATTTATACGACTAAACCACAAAACACTTAAACTTTCAGGGTTTAAAATAGTGTCTAAACGTCTCGTAATAATAGCAATTCTCATAATTTAATAAGATATAATGACTCGTGGATCACCATGTATAATTTACATATTTAAAATTTTTAAATAAACCAAGGCATAAGAGAAATAGACTACACACAATCCTTTTCTACTTCTCTCTAAAGACTGAAAATATACTTTTAAAAAGTAAAAACGTAAAAATATTCACATCAACATACACTATTAAAAGACAAACAAAAACATTAAACTGATTTATAAGCGTGGTTGAATATATCTATTCTTCAGCTGAGACTCATCCACATCAAAGTCTCAGAACTAATTATTTGCATACATAATTATTAACTACAACTCTTAACTCCCTCAGAAACCGGAGAAGATTAAACAGCAGAAAGATAAACCCGTTCTTTGAAACTTCTCTCTCGTCATCAAGTAGAGAACCTACGATGCGTACCCAGTTGCATGACTACCCTTGCGTTGGATGGAGATTTCGCACTTTTAAAAGGGGAAGCTCAATGTATTATACAAAATATATGAAGAATTTTATACCTCAATCTTCATGGATAGGTGAGCGTAGGTGGAGAGTCAAAATAAGATATTTGACATTTATTTAACGCTTCATTACTAACGTTAAAATATTGAAACATATGCCCAATTGGTAGGTTGTTCTTTGTTTCATTTTGAGGTTATTTACTGGGATAAATATTTATTTCTTTGACATAATTATCATATTTGAAAGGCAATTTGATTATTAGTTGAATAAAAATAGGAAGTATTCCTCCATTAGTTAATTGTGAGATAAAATGGCACCTTGTAAAAGATTTAGTAGGTCTTAGAAAATTCCCTCTATTAAAGTATTGCTATATCAGCTGATACGGATCAAATAACAACCCGGGATGTGTTATATTATTAGGAATTAATAGTAATTAAATTTTCCTAAGTTAAAGCAGAAATATCATAAAATTGTAAAGAATAGAAAGAAGTGGAAGAAAAATATATACACTACTGCTAATAATAACTTTAAAATAATTTGTTTCATTTAATTCAACTTAGGAAGATAAATGGTATATAGGAAATTCATCCCTTTTAAGATGCTGACGACTTGTAGCAAGATAAGTAAATTAATGGTATTTTAATGAATAGGCGAGGAAAATTGAGTGAAAGAAAATGAAAGGTGCAGAACATATTGAGATGAGTTGGCCAATGTTTAAAAACATATTTTTGAATGATAATATTTTATTACAACTTAGAAAGAATGGTGGAAAGGAGATAAAGTTAATTGTGGAATGAATCTAGGGAAGAGGATAAGTATACGGTGCTGCAAGAATTACCACAACTCTGGTGGCAAATTTCAAGACCTCTAAGCACTAGGCTGGGTTGGGATATTACAAGCCTTGAAAGGATATCATTGTACAAGTACTAAGCTCTTCTGGCGTTCTTATGAGTCAGTTTCATCATGGGCTCATTGACCCTTACCCTCCAAGGAGTTTATCTAAAATTTGCATGCTCCTCCTCCTTTCCCAATGCTCCCCCTCCTTTCCCAATCACTGGCAGGCAGGTTCGAAGAGTTGCACACACCCTTTATCTTAAACATCTGAGGGGAAGCACAATTCCCAAATACAGGGCTGTTAATCCACATCAAGTTTGGTAAGTCGGTGTTATGATTTAGGTCAACTTCACTGTGGGTGCCATAAGATGTACCCATACTAAACTGAAATGCACCACTGTAAATAAAACGCTTCTAAAAGAGTGCAAATTAGTGGTCAAACCATTTTTTGCATCTGCCAATGGATAATGCAGACTGTTATTCACTATTCATTATTTATAGGTATTTACTCATTATTAAATCTCAATTTCCTTATACAAGTGAAACCTAAACTTTTCTAAGTTAACATGCACAAATATACACAAGATATTATTTCCTTCATAGCTATGAAAGGCTTTGATAACAGCCATTTTAATTATCAGGTAAGAATGAATTCGTCCTGAAGATTAACATGTCACTATTGAGTTTACCTGGAAGTTAAAGAAGTTATTGAGGATGTGAGACTCCTGCGAGGTTTTATGAACTCATATATATTCATTTACTTTAATCTACTCGCAGGGTTGGGGTTGTTTTTTTGTATTCTTGGGAAAGCCATGATTAGAGAAAAAATAATTTTAAGGTTCTAAAATATTATAGTTAAAATAGTGGTGTAGAAAGATATTCTGTCTCATATATCATCGGGTGTATATACTGTATATTCTTATGGTAATTAAAAACTCAGTTGTTTTTTATTTAAAATATTATCCACTAACATATTAAGCTAGGTTGTGAACTATAATTTTTACAGATAAAATAAAGATTTTTAGATATTGATAAAATAGTAGTGTACAGAAAAAACAATGGAGAAACGACATGATAAAGTCGCTCTTTTAGCAAAGCCAGAGTAAAATATACCTTGACTGTATCGTTGGTATAGAGTTCTTTTATAACTAATCTATTTCTCTGAGGCAAACGTAAATAAAAAAATATCAAAGTGTGATCTGATGCATGAAACGCCTCTTAAATCATTTTATCTTACGTTGTGCCAAGTTCCAAGGACTTAGCTATTAAACTTTTAACAAAGCACGCATTCTCTAGCGTATAAGTGAGCATTAGCGACCCTATACATTAGTTTCCCATAAACTCGACACACCTGTCGTTTTCTTCCATTTATAAAAAACGGAAGAAAAAAATGGGGAATTCAGCCAAAGTGACAAACAACGGGCAAATGACAGAGAAATAAGACAACGGTCGAAAAACAATTATATCTAATTTTAAAACTCAGAACTTTCTTCCTTAAAGTTAAGCCTGCCAGGTTAAAAACAGGAATTATTTGGGGTTTTATTTGCATCAAAACTTTAGATTTGTAAAAATATTAAGACTTAAATAAACAATTGAATATTCCTAGCTACTTATTATGTAGATTGATATTTGTTGAAAAATGACAATTATTTTTTTCATACATAGAAAAATAAACATAGATATCATCTTGAAGTTTTATTAGGTACATTTTTAAAAATCTGAAAAATACATATTAAAACAAGGTAACCACTTTTCATCTCAAACGCAACCAGCCGCTAGGAAATTTTTTCTCCAAGTGTATATATAGGACAGAATATTGTTTTAGTGAATCTACAAGATAGTGCAGATGAAATCTCATATAAACCTGATTTACTGAAGATTTAAGTATAAATCTCTGAGCATTATTAATCTTACCTCATTAAACTAATGAGGTAAAACGTTATTCGCGTCTTACGGGTGGTTCAGGTAAGAGTCGGAGAGAGCGGAAATGAGCCCCCTTTGGCATCAGAGACTCACAGGATGCGAAAGGAGTCATCTTTAGAGCGATAGTACCCATAGCGGTGTTTCAAAGGAAAATCATGTGGTGTTGTAGGGAAGGCGTTCCTCGTTATGCTTGGATAGTAGATTTAAGAATCCTTAACTTCTCCTACTGTCAGTTGCGTGTGTAAGAGGGTTGTCTCTTTGGCCTCTTTCAAATGTACTGGCATACGTAATAATATATATAAGAGATTGGTTTATTTCTACCTAGTCTTATCGAAGGGGAAGGTTATGTTTTGCCAGGTACTTTTTGGTTAGGTAATTAATCCGGTAGGATTAATTGATGGTAAACTGGGATTCACCTGTCATAAAAGTACGATTATTATTTAGTTAACAGGCGAAAAAAGCGTTTTGATGTTCTCATTTGAAAGATGACTTTGAGTGACATTAATAGAACCGTGTTTTGCTGTTTTATTGATATGGATAATAATACGTAGTCATTTTAGACTTACCATACTGTCTAAACAACATTTAATTAATCCAACTAAGCAGAGAATTACTCCAGAATTCTCTTATTCACAAATGGTTCAATTCTGTCTAATTTTACTGATACATTCGATTACTGATATTTGACTCGGTTAAAATCAACAAAGTAGGAAGCTAATAATGCTCCGTCAAAAGCTGAAGTTTATTTTAACCCCTGATAAAACTAATCCAATCACGTCATCGTTATCATAAATAATTTTTAAGTAATTTATCGAATAATTAATTTACACAAAATACACTGAATATTTCAAGAGGCAAACAAGAAATTCTCTTGAAACTAAAGGAGAATTTTATCTGCAGAAAAATAGAAAACTATGATTATAATTCGTTACGCCTTTATTTAACAAGAGCTCATTCAAGGAAATAGCTTCTTCTATAGTAGAGAAAAGGAAGAGGACTCATATATTTATAACTATATAAATTTGAAAAATATTTCGGTAATTAAGTCTTGTCTTCTCCTTTTCTTCCCTTATAAATGTTTCCTTTTATTTATTGATATTCCCTAAATAGGGCATCGCGAAATTAAGAGTAAAGCCTTGGGAATCATATTTATCTCTTTTTTTGTGCTGGTAAACAACTTACTAAATAGATATAAATCAGAGGTAGGAAAAGGAAAGCTAGTCCTTAACGGGTCTTGAAACATGTCACTCCTCCTCAAGCAGGAAACTGAAGCGAGAAACTTGCAATCAATTAGCAGTAAATATAGAAGAGAGTTAGCGCCTGAAAATCCTCCATATGGCACTCAGCTGCCGTTGTGTGGCCCTGTTTCTTGAGCCAGCAGCCCATCCGTCAACTGGGTATCGCCACCAACGGTAGGCATCAAGCCTCATACATAACCATTTAGGCTTCATTCGCCTTTGCCATTAATCATTCTGTTTTTTCTTTGCACTGAAAAGTGTGTGCGTTTGTTTTTTCACATTTTAGGGTTTTATTTCCCGCACCAACATTCAAGAGATAGAGAGCAATAGGACGATGCCCTTGGAGGGTAATTAAGAAGAGTTGGCAACCAAATGACTTTATATACAAAGACTACGAAATTAACTCTTTCGGGCTTCTATTGAAAGAAAGATATCAATGAAGATGACAGACACTCGACGAAGTGTACGTTGTGATGGACTTGTTTTTAAGGACATTATATTTTAAGTTTGGGATGGATACTTGATAAGTGTTTGTGAAAGTTTAGTTGGTAATAAATGCCTCTAACAATTACAGGATTCATGACGAAAAGAGGTTTAATTTCGTAGAATGATAACAACAGATCTTGTAAGTAAACAAGATCAATTTCTTTACTTCTCAACTAAGAAATAATGAATATTTAAAGTCTTAAGTCTTTTCTGTTTGACGATTTATAGGAATATGAATAAAAGTTGATTATGAAAGGTCTTCAGAGTAAATTATTTGATTTGGGGTTGTATCCTTACATGGGCTCTTCGAAGGAAATTGAATTGCACCTAGGGGGACACTGAAATAAATGTTTGGGAATCACTGAATCCATTAAACCTGTCTTATTTCAATGAAAATATATGAATTTAGAATGTAATTAAATCATGATGGACGGTTCAGTTTTTAAATAAGCCTACAGCTGGATAAACTTTGCATTTCTGAGTGAATTTTTTACTAAAAGAATTTGGGGGATGCGGCACCATCACTCTGTTCTTGAGGATAAAGTATATATCGTACAGTCACTAGCTTCACAGTCCTCTATACTTGTTTACCCACCTGGGGAGGTTTGAATTGTTAGGTCTGGTAGCTCAATGATAGGTGCATCTGGCCAGCAATCAGAAGCCCAAGTTCGATTCCTGGTCAGGATAATTCAAAGTTTTTCCCATGCCGGTATATATGTCTTCTCAGTATGTTCTCAGTATGGATTGCTTTCATTGTGCTATCCTTTATAAATATACAAATATATATAGTGCGAGTGTATTTATACAAATCTTTATTCCTGAAACGCAGTGAATTTCAGTGCGTTTTATAAACGATATTTATTTAGTCTTTGATGGTAAAATGAAACCAATGGTGGTTAACCAGCCATTGAAGCCTTGTTTCTTAAGCCAAAATAGCCAATTAAGGTTACACCTTTGAGCCAATTAGTCACGCAAATGGGGTTCAGAGTGAAGCAGTTTTAAAACTATTTTAGCAATCATCATTCATTAGCTGGTTCCGTTTTTTAATTCATTTTCTTTGATAAGTTGGCTTTGATTTATATACATGAGAGAGAGAGAGAGAGAGAGAGAGAGAGAGAGAGAGAGAGAGAGAGAGAGAGAGAGAGAGAGAGAGAGAGAGAGAGAGAGAGAGAGAGAGAGAGTGAGTGAGTGTGCGAGATAGTGTGTGTGAGTGTATATGAGTGTGATAGAGTGAGAGAGAGAGGCTGATAGAGAGTGTGTGTGTGTGTGCGTGAGAAGGTGTATAAGAGATAGTGTGTGAGAAAAAGAGTATGAGAGATAAGGTATGGGAGAGAATGTGTAAGTGTGTGCGAGAGTGCGTGAGAGAGTGGGTGAGTTTATGAGAGAGAGAGTGTGTATGTGTGTGTGTCTGTGAGTGTATAATAGAGAGGAGAGATTGAGAGGTTGGGTAAGTTTTATGAAATTGGTGAAAAACTGTGCAACTAACAGTCAAACACTTTTAGACAGAAAATGGTGATATTTCTCTTACCGATAAACATTAAAATCAAATTTCTCCTTACTAGATTATACATATATTCAAGTCCGCATAAAATTGTTTTGTGGAAGCAATTCACTATTCCATTCTGTTCGGAAGTCTAACGATTTCAGTTGCCAATTACTGAGCATGACGCTACAAGAGAAAACCATCAGTGTGGCGATAACTTGCTTATTTTTATTTTATTCCACAGTTTTTAACTGTCAACTGGATTTTAAATTTAATATGAAACTTTGTACTTCAAATATTGTTTACTATATGAAATTCAATAAAGAACCCCCTCATATGTCAGTGTATTAATATAATTTTTTTATTATGCATTCAAAACGATATTTATTTATCGTATTTGCTGAAAATTTATTTCAATAATTTCTTTTTTAATGTTTATTTTTTGAGTTAATCATAATTCTGATTCAAAGATACTAATTCTACATTCCTCAATAAAGGATAAAAAAACAAATAAATTAATACAAGAAAAATTAAACACTAATGATTCAGTAAAACATAGAAGCCGTTTCCGTTAGTTTAAATGCATAAACATTAAAATGGGCGTATTAGGCTTATTCTTTATGAAAATATCGCTAAATCTATTAATAAAATTTAATAAGCAACAGTAATTTTGTCCTAAAATACATAGTACATAAAAATCCTGAATTACACTCTTGATTTAGAAATAAGGATATCAGGTGATTCATGCTAATTTGACACTTTAGAGACAAGATATTAGCGGCTCTTTTAAAATGCAATTGATATAAAATCACGAATTTAATTGTTGATTTATAAAGACGTTGATGGCTTTTATAAGCGGGAAAATGGGTTTGGTTTGAAAATGCTCCAAAACGACCGATATACAAGAAAATGAGTAGATAGAAATCGCTTCTAATATCTTAATTATGAAGACATGCAATAAAATTGCGCAAATTGATTAAAAAAGTGCGTGTAGAATAACAATGAGAGTAAAAGTTAAAAGAAATTTTGGGGGGAAATTCTTAGACCTATTTCATCTTAATCTAAATTTTGGAGCTCAGCGTGTGTTTGATAATCCATTATCCTCCAAGGACAAGTCCTGTATAGTATGGTAACTTTGTAGCAGAAAACATTTGGAAGATTGCGTGCCATACAGGCAGATTCTGGATAGTTACCTTTCATGCTGGTTCCCAGTGCCCTAAGTAATATCCTCTCTACATTAATCGGATTTTACATTTTCTAAACATTTCTACTTACCAATTTCTTAATCACGTTGGTAATGAACTTGTCCTTGCACACCATTTCATGGGTTTCGTTTATTAGTTCTAAATAAAAATCTTCAAAGTCGAGCACAGACGCATGAACGTATAAATAAATGTATTCCAACCGCGGTGAAACCTTTTTAACTGGTCGGTTCCACTGGTCGATTGAAGGCACCCTCTCCAACGATGCATTTATAAGGTTATCTTTAGTAATCTACTGATTTGCTAGTCTTTTAAGTATCAGTTGGTATTTTATATTTACTATCTTCCATTCCTTCTCTTTTATTACACTTATAACGGACTAGATGCACAAACGAGGGGTCGTCATCCTCACAACCACTTTCACCGCACTAGTTGGAAAAGGGATTAAAAGATTCTCCCCCTGACATCACCGTCCAGTGCTTGGGCCTTCCACGTTCATCCTGCCATTAAAAGAATTTTATCTTCCATACTCTATGAGAACGTGTTCTGGGTATCGTTGTGTATAAAGGTGCCTAGTTTAGTGTGTAATAGGACATAAATTGCCTTGAGATAGATGAAACGAAGAAAGTAATTAATTTTTTCCTGGTAACAAACGGTTGATAGTTTCAATGATTGCAAGGTCACTTTTTGAATCAGGTCATTTTATAGCATACATCCAATTGGGTAAGTTCCAGGACATAGTGGTAATGTATGAAATTGCGCTATATAAGCTACCATTTTGGCATGCGTGTTTTCCTATATAAAATACAAGGGAATTATCATTCAGAAATTTAATTTGGTTTGTTTATTAGTTGCTTAGGTACACAATTTTTATTCAAATTCTTGCATTTGTTCTAAGCCTGTCCCAGAGATGGATAACTGAAGTTGTCACTCATTTTTGCCTTTGATTTGCATCTCTCATAGGCTTTATTTAGTGTTCGTTATTTCATCGTAGGTTTGGTTATATGTAATAAAGATAAAAATCTATCGTTTTATATAGTAGATGTCACTGCAAATTCGTGTTTAATAATACATTAATTTATCTTAGACTTTCTTTGAGCCACTTCGCCACCCAAAATTTGAGAGTGATTTAGTCTAAGCTTTTGCAATGTATCTAAAAATTTCTAAGATTATCGCTATTACCATCATCCTTAGCCGCGGTCGACTCTACATCTAACTATGTCGGTCCGTGTTTTGCTTTTTTTGTTTTGGTAATCACATTATAACTATTCCGCCGATTCTAACAAAATTTGAAACCCTCATGTTGTTTTACATTTTCATTCAAATTATATAATTGGCAAGGGCCTCTCAAAGTTTGCCTAAGAATTATTTTGTTTTGGCAAGACCATAATAACTATTCAGCCGATTTTACCTAAATTTGAAACCCTTATCTTGTTTTCCATTCTCTTCTCAATGATATACTTGCCAAAATCTTGCCAATGTTAGCAGGGTAATTATTTGCCAATTAGCTCATAACTATTAGGCCGATTCTAACGAAATCTGAAACCCTTATGTTGTTTTACATTCTCTTTCGAATGATATAATTGCTAAGGTCTTCTCAAAATTAGCACATCAATTCTTTGCTTTAGCAATAACATCATAACGCTTCGGCTGATTCTAAGGAAATTTAAAACCATTATGTTGTTTTAAAATTCACTTTCGAATGCTATAAGTGCTAAGGTCCTCCCAAGGTTAGTTCGTGAATTAGTGTAAGTATTTTAGGTCGTAAGATCATAAATCAAAATAAGTGAGAGCACGCGACTTTTGGTCAGCAGACCTGGTCAATATTCCAATTACTTTCTAACGCTCAATTGAAGGTTGATTTATTTTTATTTAGAAATCACCATCATATTACTTCAACACATGCTCGTTAAGAAAGAACGGTACTATTTGGAATAGTCAAACAACAGAACTATTTATTTGAATGAATATCAGAGACCTCTTAAGGCTAACTACTAAGATAAAATAACCGAAACCATCTTCTAATCGGTTAAATATAACTTCGTTTTAGGACAAGAAGAATGTTTCTAAACACAATAATTCAGAATGAAGTACGATTTCTGTCTAACACGGATTTCTGATCTTATAATATTGAATAAAATATTATAATTAAGTATTTTTTAAGCTAGGCGTTTGGTTGTGTTCGTAGCGCTTAATGTATGGTTGATTACCAGAGTAAATGAAAGTAAAAAATTGCCATGAATAAAATCTTGTATATGAGCCAAAGGTGTATTTTTAATCGAAGTGTATAAAACGTATTCTCAAAAAACGCAAACACTATCTTTTTACTAAGTTTTAATTATGAAGGACTTTCAAGAGGATTTTTTGGACGAGTAAAAATAAAAGTTTGCTTCCTGGAATGAGTAAACATTATTGTCAAAGTAAGTTAAAGAACTAACCCCCATCCTCCTCCTCACTACCTTATTGATACAATATTCTTCAGGAAGTTATGTAATATAAGGAAACAATTATTTAGTGTTCATAATTAGCCCAAGGCTAATTTGAAAATTTTCCTTCATATTTACTCGATTTATTAGTTTTTATTGAGTCATCAATTGAATAACAAAATAATCTGCCATCCATCAAACTTCTAAACGGCGAGTCAAAGAAATGTGTATTAAAAGCCTCATTCTTTTAATTTTCTAAGCAATGCGATGCTTAGGGAATTATCTTTTAGAACGCATGGCAGGCGTCTTTGTGAAAAACTGTTTGGAACAGCGGAATTTGTTTCTATCTATAGAATGGAAATGTATTCAAAGCATCAAGGGTTCTTCTCGGCGTAGGAAAGCTTTAAATATCTGTTAGAATTTTAATGACATGAAATCACCTGTGAAACGATGCCAAAGTTTGACTAAAATTAAGAAAGCCATAGATATTTCAGTCTCTTGCATCTAAACCATTTTTACACAGATTTTAACTGTTAAAATTTGCAAAAAATGAATTTAATTTCCCCATTTAAAGTAATTCTCTTTATTCTTTAGTCCCCTTATTTATTTCATCATTTTTAACGTGAATTTTCTCTATAAATATATTTTTATTACTGCATGACCAATTGGAATCCACCTCAATCCAAATCAGGTGAGGTTAGTCGAAGGATTAAATTCGAATTCGGCTCAACTTCATGGCAGCAGTTATACGCTGTAGCTACCCGTGGGTCGGATAGCAGAGTAAACTTTAGATTTCCACAAGGAAATATCAGGTCTCATGTATCGTCTTCAGTAGCTAGAATGCAAAGTAAATAAAAGCTGTATCAAACAATTATATTCTTTCCTTCCCCTTCCACCTTCCTTCAATTAGTCTTTCGAGTCCAACGTTACAGATTTATTGCTTTTCATATTCCTTATTCTTATTCATTAATACGGGAAACAACATTCGAGCAGAATGGTTGTATTATCAATGTTTCTGTGCGTGTATGCATAAGAGCCTTATATAATATATGACAAAAGGTTCCAAAAATGATAGCCTGGATGTGCTTATTATGAGGTTTATCAGTCGATTTCTTTGTATGCCCCTCATTTCTCCCTTCCTCTTTATCTGCTGTTTCACTACATACACCCTCTTCCAACCTGATGCGACCTACGCCCTTCCGGTCTTGAAGCTTCCACGCCTCCTCTCCACTACAGTCACAACGAAACCCTGAATACAGGCTAGGGCTCACGTATTATAAACGCGATGGAAAACATCTTATTGCCGTGCATCTACAGGGGACATTGCAATTAAAGTCTGTTCTCAGGGACATTGTATTGGAAGGGGATAATACTGAGTTTAATTGATCCTATGTGAATTATGCTTTGGTGTACTTGGTAAGTTTGTGTTGGGTAATGGTTGAACATAGCGTTTCGGAAAGGGATTAGTCAGGTATTGGGCAACAATTGAATTAGTAGAGAAAATTAGAGGCGATAGCAAATTTTTCCTGTATCAACTAATTGTGATAAGATGAAAGAGCCCATTCTAAGGTTTAAGTAAAAGCGATAAATGGACTTTGAAAATTTGTCCTATAAACATATATTCTTCGATTATTTATGTTCTATAAAATCTAAAAGTTCTTATAATTGCAAGAGAGAAAAACATAATCAAATAGTCATAAAGAGTCGAAAAAACAGTGAAACGACTGTATAGGAGCATAGAATTTAATTTCATTCTATGCTCTTATACAGTAGTTTCACTATCATGTACCATAACTCGCTATTCATTTCTTTCGCTTATATATATATATATATATATATATATATATATATATATATATATATATATATATATATATATATATATATATATATATATATATAAATCCTTCATGAATGTTAAAGAATGATGAAATGAATTCCAACAAACAACAAGAAACAGAAAAACAGGATAATTTTTCCCCTTAAATATTATTTTCTAATTCGCAAAAATTCCGTACAGGGAAGCAATTCGAACCGTGCACAATGAGGCAACGACCAACCGCTTTGATCTCAATTAGACCGTCCCTTAGGCCACTCGGCTACGCGGAAGTCAAAAAATCTTCCGAATAAACAAGCTTTTAAGGTACGCTTCGCAAGCTCGATAGGGACCATGAAAGAGAGAAAAAATAGGTAATTCAAAGGATAAAGGAGAGTTGAGGTAAACACGCGGCGAATATACAATGTATTAATCTTTCAGGAATAGTGCTTCTCTCACTATTCTTTCCTTAAAGATATCAAGCAATCATCGCAACATCACACATCCTTACCTTAGCCTCTTCACCCATCACCATGGATGCTAAACCATATCAATCGCTGGCTATCTTTCACCCTATCTCACAACCTACAACATAACTTTTCAACACCAAAAGACAGTTTACCTCTCGATCCATACATTCTTAGCATCTACCATATTGCTTCCCTATTTGCACGATCATCCTTAGTACCTGCCATGTTACTTCTTTCATTTATACAATCATTCTTAGCAACGATCATATTACTTCTCTATTTCACAATCATTCTTTGTTCATGCCATATTGACTCTATATTTAGAAGATCATTCTCAACACCTGCCAGATGGTTTCTCTTTTTAGACGACCATTTAAGCACCTGTCATATTGATTCTCTATTTACAGTAGCAATTCTAGCACCTAATTTATTCCTTCTCTATTTATACGACCATTTCTAACACCTGCTATATTCCTTTTCTATTTAGAAGAAGATTCTTAGCACCTGTCCTATTGCTTCTCTTTTTACAAGATAATTTTTAGCACCTGCATATTGTTTCTCTATTAACAGGATCATTATTTGTACTTGCCATATTGTTTCTCTATTTACTTTGATACAGCACCGATTTACACCCACGACTCCACTCATATATATCTTTTCGTGATTTTCTATATTCACTTCATACAGAACATCAGATTATATTTGCAATCTACTTTAGATCTCCTCATTGCTCACAAGTACCCTGTAATTCTTGTTCACACATATTCTTCTCCCGGTTTCTCAACCTTCTTTCTCACTTCCTTCCATTTTATATGCATATCAATATGAATATAATAAATATAAATGTTATAAGTGCCATGAACAATCAATATGAATGATCAAAGTACATAATTATCTAAAACATGCAACATCAACAACATATAACAGATAAGACAATAAAGCTCTGTGAAAATTACAGTAACACCAAACTGATGCAAGAAGTTCAGTAGCGTGTCTAGAGTCTCTTGGCGGTGATGAAAGAATTTATTCTCCGAGGCATGCTCTCCCCGAGTGTGATGCTAGCCCACACTTCGGTGATGAATGTCTACAGTTACTCATTGGAGGCTCGCTGACGACGTCTTACGGTCTCTTTCAGGTTAGTACTCATCTGAATTTATGGTACCATAAAAAACAAAGATGACCCACAACTGAACTTGACTTGCAATCCCATGCCATTGCATCATACTCTACTGCGGGCACTATTCCCTTTCGATTTTACAGCTTTCCTGGCCCCCTGCGTACTCTAACGTTGCCTGGGCTTGTGAAGAACTGGGACGTGGACTCGTCGGACCATAAGACACGCCCTGACTGACGCATGGTCCAGTTGCGAGGAGAACGTGACCAAGCAAATAAAGGAAGCTTCTGCTTAAGTTTTATCAGTGGCTTCTAGCGAGTTTTACTCGACATTAGGCTTTGTGAAAGCTGCTGTGACAGATGCATTAATCTGAACGCAGTTTGTTTATACAAGTTGCAACTAGACTGCACTTTTCTTACGATCCCGAAGAGTCATGCAATGCAGAAACATCTCCTCACGTTGTGCAATGAATCTGGGTCGTCTAGAATGAGGTATGTCTTGGATATTCCAACTTTCTCAGACCCCCTTCAACACTTCTGCAACATCGAGTGTGATCTGCCGAAACTCTGGGCGATTTATCGACAGCTGATAACCTCCTCGTGCATCGTGCGTATCAGACTTCTTTCCTCCACTGTACAGTTACGTGTTTTCGACACTATTATATCATTATCTGACCCTGTTGACATAGAATATTACCTTGATCAACAAATATGATGTGTAATATGATGAAGGTTTTTAATGAAGATTTAATGAATTCCAATAGCATCGCCATTTTAGATATTTCCCTCAAAATTCTAAGGAAAATTTGGTTTCATTTATATATTTTTTAATACTCGTCTCGTTTATTTTCTTAGTTATCGATGTAAGGAATGTAGCTAGATAGAAAAAAATATGCATATGTATGTCTAAACTGATAGCCATACTTGCTTGTTGACTCATTCACCAATAAAACCTAATTATTTCATTGCTCGAAATATTATATTTCAGCTTAAGTGACAGAATTTAGCCATCATTTAGCCAACATATAGAAATAAGGATAGACCCTTATGACATAAAGTGCAGGATTAGATAGATAAACTCAAAATTATTTCCTTTTGTAGAAAAAAAATGCGCTTTAAATCGAATGTTTATTTTTTTTTAAATATAGCGCGTTGAAAATTGCATTACTTATATAGCAAAATTGATTTATAAAAGAGATTGAACTATTATTAATGGGAAAACTCTCCGGAATTAGACAATTTTTAAATGTGAAACAAGACTTGTCGGAAATTGACAAAGATTTAGACTGGATATAGGGTGATGAGTGAAAGAATGGGTGGCTTGTTTGCGTGTCGTTACTCAAGCGCACCTTTTGAGGTACTTTATTTTGATTCTTGGATAATAAATTTCTCTCCTACACCGAATTTGTACTTGACCTATATTAGAATGCTATTGTATAATGTTAAACAAATTAATCTCGAATTTCTTACTTGTATGTGATGAAATTACTGAAGTGCTAAATAAGGTTCTGCATGCGCTTATTTAATGAATTTGTGGTGATGTTGGATAGGTTTACCTACTGGTGGGTGGCAACATATCGAAGAATAATCACGCATTCTTTCAAAACCAAAGCAAAATAAATCGGTTTTTTTCATTAATAGAAAAAAAAGGTTAAAAAGAGAGACGAGAAGAAACTCAAAAAACGATCTTAGGGGAGGACCACCCTAGAACCAGGCCACTTAAGAAACACAGGATGATCTGCGGTTTATCTGGACCGCATGCGGTGACAGAAGTCGTGAAATCTGTTGGGAGACATTTTAAAAAGACCAAAAGGATTCGTTTTTCCCCCCCCCGCTGGAAAATGAAAACATTCATCAAAGTGCTCACCGAAATCTCGCCTTCAGATGTAGACAAACTAAAGGAAATGGCGAAAAAACAAAGGTGGGAGGAGAGAGAGAGAGGGGGATACTGAAGGCGTGGGACAGAACGTGAGGGTGGAGTGGCTGGCATTCAGAGAAGAGAGGAACTAATGGAATGATGGGAAGGAAATGGGACATCTGAGTCGATTTAAGGGATTGTTGTACAAAGACCTGAAGGAAAAGCTGTTACCACCATTTTCTTCCCCGCTCTCATCATAAGCCCCATCAAAACATTGAGTCAACAATTTAATTTTGTGGTTTTCATTGTTTCCACTAAATAATTCGTCAGCTCAAGATTTGATTTTCCGGTATAACGTACATATCGACAGTATATAGGGGCGGAGTAAATCGGGGTATTTCCTCTCTAAAAAGCAAAAAAAAAAATGGGAGAAAGGGAGGAATACAAGAAATAGATAAATGAATAGTAGAAAATAACTAACTAAAAAGTGATGAATGCTAAAAAAACAGCAATATTAAAACTGACTAAACCAAAATACTTTGCTAGAAAGAACATATTATAAGCCCAAGCCAAATATCTTTTTTAAAATGAGCACAAGAGACTAGAAACATTTAAAATTATAAAGTTTCTTATTTTCAGTGTCTGAGTCTAGTGTTTTTAATGAAATATTCAACACATGTATTCTGATCCTGCCCTGTATGTAGCAAGGAATTCGTGTGAGGTAGGAGCGATTTGGCCTCTTTCATATTTAAATTGTTATATTTTCCTAAGAAATCAATAATTAGAACTTATTAAACAAACACGAAACTGATTATTAAAGGCAGAGGCAAGAGTCCGTTCGTCCCGTGCATCGAGGACGAGATTCCCGACCGGATAATAAAATGCACATAAAGATTAGAATGACATCACATTGGGAAGAAATGTCTCAGTCGTATTCTATGTTTTTGACACCAACTAGCGATTGCCCAATATCTCATGTGAGTGCACCCATAGGGGCACTATTACACTATCCGTATGTTTTCGAAAAGGAGACTTTGGGTACCTTGTGCTGTGAAGTCAGGAAGGGAAATGATAGTGGTGTTGGCTATTAGCGTGAAAATTAATTTAGAGCTATGAAATTTACTCCGCGGGTGTGTCTATCATCATATCTGTCCAATGGGTGGCCAACAAATGACCTCGCAATTTTATGTATCCCCACTCGCTTGGATTGAACCTCTTGCCTCGCCGTCATCAATCCAACGTCGAATATACTAGGCCAGCGAGAGCTCCTCATATCCCTTAGATCATCGCTTCGAAATTTAAACGGAAATGATTGGAAATTCCATTTTCTTCATAATGTCTAAGAATCAAGTGGAAAATTAAGAATTCCGCCCGGTTTTCCTCAAGGATTCCGACCTGTGTGAGGATGATTTGTTCTTGTGAGTTAAGAGCATCAAGGATGATTTGTTATTGCAAGTCAAGAGCATCAGGGATGATTTTTTATTGTGAATCAAGAAATTCAATGATAATTTTTCCTGTGAGACAAGAGTATCAATCATGATTTGTTTGTGTGAGGCAAGAGAATCAAGGATGAATTATTTTTGTAAGTCAAGAGCATCAAGAATAATTTGTTCTTGTGTATCAAGATCATCATCTTTGGCCGTTCATTATTTTAAGATTTTATGCATTTGAGAAAAAATTTCATGAGTTTAAAAAATGACAATTGCCGCATCAAGGTCACTCAAATTGAGGTAAAAAATTTAATAATTATATATTGTATTTATATATTTAGTGTGTGTTTATATATCTAGGAGCTCAAAATACAGGAATTTCTTTAATTTTTGCAAATATAACTTTTGACTTTAGTTCTTTAAAGGTTATTTGCCATTTCCTTTGTAAATTTAAAAGTATAATATTTATAGTTATATTTTTGTGGTTAATGAAGGTAAAAAAAAGTCTTTCAAAGTTGAATTCCATAACTCATTTTTAAGGATAATAACTCTAGAGATTGTTGGTATAGAAGAGAAGAACAATCACATTATATCGCTGACACCATCAAAGTAGCTAACGATTGTTACATCAACCAAGGTACGGTAAATAATAAGTAAATTATTAAAAATGCTAGTATATAATAGCTGGTTGGCGTAGGCCGAATGACTAAGTTCATTCTCCCGTCATTCGTGCGCTTGAAAAAATTGTGAAACGGGGGAGGGGGGGGGGGCTCATTCCTGTCTATTTGGTTGGCGTTGATGCGCGATGATCTATACTTGGGGGGGGAACGGTTAATCTTGATGTTATATCCACTTTATTATGATGTGTGTGTGAGAGAGGGGGGGGGGATACAGAGAGAGAGAGAGAGAGAGAGTGAGAGTGAGAGTGAGAGATTGTGTGTGTGTGAGAGAGAGAAAGTGTGTGTGTGTGAGAGAGAGAGAGAGAGAGAAATGCAAGCAACTAGTGCTAATGGTCTACAACGCTCTGAGAACAGGTCTGGTGATGGGCAGGGGTCCTAATTTTGTCAGTGTCAACCACCGGGCAGAGAGAAAAAACACAGTAGAAATTATCAAAACTGCCTCCATGACGTGTATTCACTTAATTCATTTATTCATTCTTTTCTCGTCATTTCTATTTCGTGTTCTGTTTGATCGTTCTTTACTTCAAAGCATCATTTTTCTCTTCTTTCAGCTTCTCTCTTCTCTTTCTTCGGACCTTTCTTTCATCCTCAATTTCCTCTATCTGTTTATCTATCAGTCTGTCTTCTTCCAAACTACCATCGTCATCATCTTCTCAGCTTGTTTCATCCCATTCCTAGTCAAAAGCCTCTCCATGAAGATTCCCTGATAAAGTTCCATCGCTCAAGTTTGGCAGGTTACTCTTGCTAATAAATTAAAACCTATTTTCTTCTACAAGGTCGTTTTAGGTATCTGGTTATGTATAAATATATCTAATTCTGAAGTTCTTCTAGCCATCTTCCAACCTATCTCCTAAGATTGTGTTCTGCCCCTTTCCATTGAGGTTGTTAGATTCTTTTTACTATGAGTTAGCGAAAAAAAATTGTGCACTATTTAAACCAACAAAAAAAAAACAATATTGTACAAACGTTTTGGTTTACCTGATATATCTTATAACGAGTAATATTTTGAATGAGGAAACTTCATATACTTTTACCGCCATTAATAAGTATACTTCTTAAAATAGAAATTTTACGCTATAATTCTCACTAAATGTTTGCTATTTTGTAGGTTAACGGATTCCAATGATATAATCAAATGTTTAGACTAGTTTTATTATATATGAATTTACCTGCGTAGGTGAGACGATGTTATATGTTATAAAGTAAATATTGGAATATATAAAATAATATGTTAAGTCAATTTATGCAAAAACTCTCTAAAAATGTTAGCTACTATTACTCTTTTGTTCAAATTGTTGTCATCGTGTGTTAGTACGCAATACTGTCGATAAACCTTTTCTTGAAATACGATGCACCACTAAGTCTAATATGATAGGAAAAGAGAGAACCAATGGCAATAAATAGGCTTGTGCGGAAGTAAATACCACGGGGGAAATTATAGATAAAAAATTATATTATGGCCAAAAGCTCATAAGTAGATATTTGTGGTCAAATATGCATTGATAGAAGTTTCCAGTCAAATAATCACCTGATTCTTGGAGTCAAATACTCTTCTCTAGACATTTGGAGTCAACGACTCTTAAGTGTAAAAATCAGGTGTGAGTTATAAATGATAAGTTTATAATAATCAAATTTAGAAAAGGGGGGGAAGTGTTGTATATTATGCGCATCAAAGGATCCTTATGTTGTAGCTGAAACAGCAAAAAAGAAGGTTCTCGATGAGGATAGCAAGTATCACTTAATGATTTTTGCTTTTAGGTGTGTATTTTTATCTTTTAACTATTTGTTTATCTATCCTAGAGTAAAATTTTAGCAGCTTTCGTTACATGGCTTTTGCGTACCCTCCTGGGCCTGGGCACCCAAATATATATTCAATTACCCTAAATTTACCCAATGTTTACGAACCTGCTTTCCAAAACTGCTTGCAACGGCTCATGTTACATTTTTCATCTTTCTATAAATGCTAATGGCCTCTGTTCAGAATTCTAATCCCCTCCCCAAAGAAGGAATATGCGAATGAGTGTATGGAGACAAAGAACATGCAAAAGTAAAAAACAAAAGAGAAAAAGGTTTCTTGAAAAGAGAGGAATTAAGATGACTCGGCACGTCTTATGTCACAGATAAACAGCGATGACTGCCGCATGTTTACAGTTAAAAGATGACATTTAGGGCGTGATGTGGGTGTGGCGAATTGATTGGCATAATCGATGATTTATGACGAAGGATTTCCGTTCAGTATCGAGCTTCTTACATGGGAGCAAAAAAAGATGTAGTTCAAAGAAAACCTTTATTCTGCAGACGAGTTGCCGAAGTGACTGGCTTCTAAATAATAATGGAATTAGTTTCTAGAATATATATTTTTACAAACTTTCGTCATTTTTTTTTTTGGGGGGGGGGTTATGAGTTATGGAAGCGTGATCATACTTTCTCTCACTCTCTTTCAAACGCACCAAGTAATAAATCACAGCATACTTTTTTTAGGCGCTCATCTGGCGATTACCACCAAGGGCATATGTCGCAGTAATTAAAATGTCAGCATTTTACTAAGCAACTTTAAAATTCACACAATAACATAAACAAAAAAGAAAATCTTTAACCAAACAAGAAACCAAACACAACCAAGAAGAAGGGGGGCCACCTAATAAAAAACAGGGGAAACAACATAGAGAACAATAATAAATATGCTATTTTCTTATTTAATTTAGGATGTTCGTTTGTATGAGTTCCTGAGCGCGCGTGGGGGAAGCTTTGTGTGAATGGTATGCCTGAGAGATCTCGCGAATGTGAGTCAGTAAGACAGATTTCACCGAGAGAAGAAATAAAAATAAATTAAAGATGAATTCAACAAAAATTTCAAAACGATTATTTTTAAAAGTTCATTGTGAATTTTGTTAAATTTCTGACCGAAACACTCACGCTGGCCAACACACAAATCATACACATACTAAACAAGGAAAGGTGGAGTTTACTCTTAAACGAGACAGACGCTGGTAATTGACAACTGCTGTGGATGGGTCAACCTAAGGCATTTAAACTTAGAAGAAGGATAGGTGAAAAGTACCAGGAAGGCACGCACTAATCCATATTTATGCTACGCTTGACACCAAAGAGAAGGAACGAGCAATTTTTTGTTTAAATTTTAGCGTTTCATTTTGGTGGTGCCTTCAAAAGAACTAACAAGAGAGCGAAGAAAAAACGAAACATATATATATATATATATATATATATATATATATATATATATATATATATATATATTTATATATATATATTTATATGGCGCGGGGAGGTAATTTGCAGCCGTTGTAAAAAATGAATTCCGCACGTGCCTATTTTCTGGCATTAGTTTTCTCTTCTTCCTATCATAATAGACTCAGTTGTGCATCCTTTTTGTAGGAAGCAATACCACGGCTGAATTCATTCCTCAAAAGATATGATGACACCAATCTGTCTTGTTTGTCATTCGCGCCAGGAGCTCCAATGCGAAGATCTTCGAGTGTTCGGGTGTCAATTTGATAGCAGTGCAGACGATCAGGAAAGATTTAGATGAGTCAGGTTGTGATTTCGAGAGCAGGGCAGCTCGAAGACCTCACTCGAAGTGTCTGATACGAAAAGAACCCTCCACTTTGCCACAGAGATTTATAACATTATTGCCAATGACCCAGCAAGTTAATTCCTAGGGGCAAGGGACTATTAGTCTCTCAACAGGTAATTAGTGCATGATGACATCCCCTATTAATCATGCAAAATGAAAAAAAGGATAGTTTCTGTGACAAAAGATGAAGGACAGGTGGAATAAACGCGCTGCGTAGCTTGTGAATAAACTGAAGCATCCCCTCATTCTTCTCAGAGGAGAAGAATTTTATTCAGGACCAGGTGGTGAACTTGCAAAACAACCGCTGCCTTGCCGCGTCCTCCAAAAGATGTACTGAGAATTAGAAATACCAAGTTCCGAATCCATATCATTGTGTTTAGGGAAATCAGTAGCAACGGCCACGTTATGCCTCCGTTTATCTTCACGGAGGGCTTCAGACTCAATACGAAGGGCTAAAACAAGTGCCTGTAACGGGTGGTATTGACCCGGATCCAGGATATGGCCGCTGGAATTCCATACGTGTGGCAGCAAAGCTTAAAACCCTGTCTTGGCTGGAGGACAAATTCTTTGACCACAGCACTAAAAAAATCCGGCCTCCCGACTTCCCAACCTGCAACTACTTGGAATATTATGTTGGGGCTTGGTTGAGAGAGAGTACAACAAGTTTTTATGTTCCACTCATGTATAGTTTACCAAGATTCTCACAGTTCTCAGCTAAACAAGGAGTCTGATGAGAATGCAGTCAGTAGGTTTCGACGCGTCCTAGAGGCAGTAGTTGAGGGTGATGGCGATTTCATTGAATAAAATGAAGAGTACAAAATCTTCTTGCATTTAACATGTAACCTTTGCTAAATAAATCTGTACCAATGGACTCTGGGTTGCTCGAGACAAGTGGTGAGGAAATAATTATTAAGATTTCCATGATCTGTGAAAGGGAAGGTATACTATACAGGGTAATGCCCCCAAAACCGGCGTCAATTGTCGATAGGCCTCATTTCTTAATTTTCTGCAAGGATTGAATGAAACTTTAGTGATAAATAGTTTATTGCGTTTAAAAACATCATATCATAAAATGAAAGTTTTTAGACTTTTCTTCTTAATTTTAGAGCACGGTATCGAGATGACGTCCATTTAGCTCTGTGAATTTCTTGAGGCGCAGCACAAAGTTGCCAATGAGGTCCTTACAAACCGACAGACTAATGGCTCTGATCTTACCCCTGAAGGTTTCGTTGAGTTTCGTGAGGGTTCTGGCTCTCCCTGCGTATACTCGGTTTTTAACGTAGTCCCAGAGAAAGAAATCGGGGGGGGGGGGCTAAGATCTGTGAGGTGCCCACTCAAAGACAGTCTTGAGACTGATCACACGGCCACCAAAGTTCTCTTTCAGCCAATCTCGGGACAGGTTTAAGGTGTGAGCACTTGCTTCATCTTGCTGGGACAGAACTTCCCCATAAGCGACGGGAACAGGGCCTGAAGCTCCCTCTTGAAGGTTTTGAGGACTTGAACATACAGTTCCTTGGTGACTGTCACTGTCGCGCCAAATTCCTTGAAGAAGAATGGTCCGATGATGCCTCTGGCTGAGATTGCAGTCCATACCGTGCACTTATGTTAGTTTAGGGCCTTGGTGGCTACTTCATTTGACCTAGAGGTCTCTCTGAGGACATTTATCTTCGAGTTTACCTTTCTGTCAAGATAGAAGTGAGCTTCATCTGAGGTCTAAAGGAGGTTAGGGAAAGTTGGGGTCTCCTGAATCTTCTCCAGTATCTTGACTGCCATAGCCTTCATTGCTCCTTGTCTGAGGCTTTAAGGGTCTGCTTTCTCTGTATTATGTATGGGTAGGCCTTACTAGCATTCTCCTGCAAGTCTCATGGGCTATACCGAGGGACTGACTTCGCTTGCGCACAGAGCGTTTTGGACTCTGCCGAACTGACTATCTCACGCTCTCGAACAGCTCAGCTGTACGCTTCCTGGGACGTCCTGAATGGTTTCTCCGGTTGTCGCTAGCTGCATTAGGTTTCTCCACTGTCCCATAGTTCTTGAAGTGGTCTACTCAGTTCTGAATATTTCCCATTGAGGGGTCTTTTTCACATTCGAACTGATTCGCGAAAGTGTCCTGCACTTTCTTTAACGAGCCTGTCTTGTAGTAATGTTTGACGCAGTATATTCTTTGCTGGAGCTCCCATTGAGATTTAGTTGTTTTCAGAGGCGCGTTGCTTGTGTCATGTCCTGCAAAGTAAGGGTGATTAGTGAATGAATGAATGAAAGATATATCTCAAAACGTGTGTGCAGGCCCGTTTTCTTGGGGTCACCCTTTATAATATATATCAATTGATGCACTTCTTTTTGGAGGAGTGTAAGAAACATATTTTGGACAAGCCTTCTCCTTTGGAGCACGATGCCCATGCCCGAGGGGGTTGTATACCACTTTGGTATTAATTTAGACGTCATTTATCTTCCCTCCTTTTACGAATGGAATATCTAATCTAGAGAGGAAGGAGCGTTATTTCATATCTCTTTATGCGTAATTTAATTTTTATTTGTCCCATTCAATTCAAAGACAAGTATATTTTAAACTTATTTATTTACCTATTTCAGGTAATTCATATCTACTCTAGGCTTTTGTATCTCAATCTTTCTCTACATTTACTCAAGTTGTTTGAAACACTTAGAATTTCTTAGCACCTTTGTGTTTCTCCAAGCTAACATTTTGTATAACTTTATACTTCCTGACAGGGCTATTCGAAGATACTGATACAAACTAGTGAAACTACTTTTGATTTCAAGTATTGATAATTGAACGGTTGATTACCACTAATGATTATATCTCTCTATAATATGCTTCGAGTACCTAATTTAAACCATCGATTTGCAAGCTTTTGCTAGCGTTCCTCAGCATATAGAGTAGGACAAGGGTCAAAGGAAAAAGAATCATCAAGTAAGCTTGATCTCATAAGTTAACAGTGATTTGATCCAAATAGGGTGCGGATATAATTTAATTTAATTTACGTCTGTTGGGTTCTAAACCATAGTAGTTCAAGATTTCAGTCAAGTTATTTATACCTTGCCATGTTATGTTAGTATTGGCACGATTGAGATTGATATTTAAGTACAAAATGTTAAAGTAACCTTGTCAGGAAGCATAAAGCTATAGAAAATTTATCTACCATAAATATGAAGTAATAAGAAATTCTAATAATTCAAACACCTAAAGTAGATGTAGAGAAATGATAAGATGCAAATGACTGTAAATAGAGTAGCTATGAATCGCTTGAGAGACAGAGATATATAAAATAATTAAAAAATAACGCAAAATGACTAATTAAAAACAGTAATTTGAAATAATTTTAAAATCTTCAATATTCGTCAAAAGAAATAGAAAGGATCGATTTTAATAATATGCTAAAAGTTAAAATCAAAGATATTGAATATATATATCGGTTGAGAAGCGATAATACTTTAAATAAATCAACCCTATACAGCAACCTTACTCGTTACCCTTAATATGTTAGGTAATAAAGTACATAACCAATTTAACTAACCTAACTTTCCAAATACACATTTAGGGAGTGATTATATTTACTTGGTCAAATTTGGGACGGTTCATCTTTATTATTAATCATTGAGAATGTAAATTTTTACTTTATCCTATTTCTGTTCTGTCTTGAAATTACTTAGGTCAAATTTTGTTTTTATTTTGACCCAATTTTATGTCTCTAATTTAAAGCGCAATTACAACGAGGCTCCATCATGCAGAATGTTAGTAAGGAGGGATTTCTAAAGAAAGTAGTGAAGGAGGACGATGTGAAAATTGTGGACGATATATAGCAGCAGACCCTCCTGAAAGTATAGGGGCGAAAAGGTGTATATGTAGTTGCAGAAGCTGGGGCTGGAATGCCATGCAGTCCTTCCAGGTTTAATTAATGACACGGATTATATTTTCACAAATAACCAACTTAATTTATTACTGAGTAGAGATGTGATAGTTATATGCAATGCCTTATAATAAGGTGATTCCTGTACACATTGTGATGTTTCCTATTATTTTCTTTAAGTTTATATCTAATTTTTTTATATAAATACATATATAAGAATCATTGACATCCTTGAAAATAATGGGGTTTTTGTTATTGAAGGTTTAAAGATTTGTTTTAGCGAGTTTTTATAAATTCATGATCAAACTCGGACATTTTTTCAAGTGACTTTTTACACCTATCATTTGTAATTAAAGACGAATTTTAGAGACGACAAAAAATATCTAAGTTTAATTCATTATTGAAATTATTTGATTACATTTTGTGTGCGATAGATTATTCAATTTTTGATAAATACTTAATCAAGGATTATATTATTCATTGATCCTGCTATACTTACGAAAATTCAATTTCTTTTCATCTATACTAAATTTTCTGTAAACCATCAAATGTAGAATCACATCTTTATCTCAATATGCATATTATCTCTCCTCAGTAGCTATTTTACACTCTATAACATGTTCATTTAACTTAACGTGCTTCAAATTTATTTTCATAAAATATCCATTCTTTATGCCAAAAAATATTCCATCTAACTTCTTCATATCTACTATTACAGACAGATTAATCTCATTTTCCATGTTCTTAAGTGTTGAGTTATTTCTTCGTTTTATCGTTACAAGAAGTCCAACCGCACTATATCATATATTATGGCTCACGGAGAGCAAAATCAACAGACTTCTAAAACGAGCAGATAACCATGGACACGAAGGTGGAAAGGAAAAGACCCTCAGTACTACGCGCTCTATCGACTTTGACTCTCTCTCGGTGAATCCCGTCTAATGACTTTTCATTTTGAGTGCACATTATTTACGGTACTTTGAAGAGGCTTACGGTTTCTTGTCGTGCAAAAACAGTCACTAGATTGCTCGCGCGTGCGTTCTTTCATTTGAGCTGCTTTTCGTAATCTTGTCCAGACAAAGATGACGGCAAGTTTCACTTAAGCGACACGATTTGAGTATTCGACAAACATATTTAGTTACAACTCCTCTAAAGAAGAGAGAGAGAGAGAGAGAAGAAAACTGGGTATTCACCTATCGCCAGATTTTTCAATATTGATGTATATACGATGTTTATCATAGATACAATCCTAAATTTTGGCGTTTATTGACATTATATTCTTTAAGATGACGATGCAATGATAAAAATGTATGAACGTGAAAATTCATCATAAATTAGTAAAAGTTGAGGTTTAGTTCATTAAAAGTAAATGGCAGAACATTGATAAATGGCTTTGCAACGTTAGAAAATAATGATATTTCTTCGATAAGACAAGAATTCCTCAGCCTTTGCTTTAAGAATATACTTCATTTGCAGTATATTTATTGCTAGACGAGGTTTGTCTTGTTAGGTTAATGAAGGCTAATCAAGTTACATTGAATTTAGTTGACTAATAAAGTAACAGCAAGTCGTTCGTGTAAAGTTGGAATTAATTAATATACTTAATCTCTGTGAGTTGATAAATTGAGGAAATCAATTTTCATAATTTTTTTCAATATAGAGGGAAGAGAAAAAGAAGTTAGCTTTCTTGCCATTAACATACGAGGGGCGGTCAATAGGCTTTGCGAATCGTTAGGGCAAAACAGAGGAAGGGAGATGGCTGTTTGTAGAGGTGTTAGGACAAGTTATCACAAGTCAGGATCTGCAGTCGCACGCTCTTGCTTCGTCTATTTAAGAAGCAGTAGCTGATCGCAGATCGTCAGTCACAAATTTTTCAACAGTGGAGAAGGTTGAGCACCGCGCAGTGATCAAAGTTTTGACCAAGGAAGGCAAGAATGCAAAAGAGATCCATGAACGCATGGTTGCAGTGTACACCGATACCGCCCCTTCCTATGCAACCCGTGCTCGCTGGAATAGGGAGTTCCGCCATGGTTGTGAGTCCCTTGAAGATGACCCCCGTCCAGGATCCCCGTCAGACGTGACCAACGAGGACAATGTGGCCCGTGTGAAGAGGATGATCCTCGAAAATCGACGGGTAAAGGTCGAAGAAATCGAGCGAGAACTTGGAATATCACATGGAAGTGTTATCAACATCATCTACGACAATTTTGCCATGACTAAGGTCTCTGCCCGTTGGGTTCCTAGAAACCTGACTCCCCATGATCGACTTCAATGTCATTAAAGTCCACAAGGCCAGAGTTGCACAAGCTGCCCTGCACGAGTGCGGATTTGAGGAGCTCAACCATCCCCCTACAGTCCAGATCTGTCCCCTAGCGACTACATTTTATTCCGCCAGCTTAAGGCTGCACTGCGTGAACGCCGGTTTTGGGACGATGAAGATGTTCAGCTTGCCCTCCAGGAGTGGATTGAACATCAGTCAGGAAATTTCTGGTTGTCGGGAATTCGAAGCCTCAGGGACAAGTGGCGCAAGTGCATTGAAGTCGAAGGTAGTTATATGAAAAAATAATAAAACCTTTTTCCTCTTATCTCCTTTCCTTATAACCGAATTGCAAAATTTATTAACCGCCCTCCGTATCCCTGGATCTCTCATTGTTGATGGATAAACTTATATAGCCCAACTTGCTCATGTTTAATTGAATCAGTGATGGAGTGTAGAGAGTAGAGTATCATAACATTGAAAGTGTGATAACCGGAAAAAAGAAGGCCATACATAAAGAAAATTGAAAAAACAAAGAATTTCAACCGTAGGTCCCATGCCTTTTATAGATTATTTGACAGTTTCATTAAGTGATATGTACGAGGAAGAAAAGGGAACCGTAAAAACAAAATTTAGACAGTCAAAGGACATGATTTTAGTGTTTATACTAGATTCAATGTCGCCATCTATCACGTAAAGCTCAGATGAATGAGAAACTTTTTCTATTACTAATATTGTTTTAGTAAATGCACTACGATATTCTCAGTACACCTTTTCACTATCAAAGGTCAAGTGTGCCGAAATAAAAACGGTATCTTTATGTTTATTAGGGCATAAAATGTACGAAAGAAGGCTTTTTTGTTAATGTTGATGTGCACTGAGCCCTTTCTCTAGGGAAAGGGGTGAAGCTGATTTCTATTAATTTTTAAAAAAAATTATTAATTACCTCCATAATTTTCTAGTTTGATAAGCATATAATAAAAATATACATGCGATCGGGATGCTTGAAGCATACTTAAACTTACCACCGGGAAAATTGTTTTCAGAAACATGCCTCTAGTACCTACCTTAAAATCAGGTTTCATTTTTCCTCCGACTTAGAGTGGGCAAGATTTAAATTTAATATTTTGCCTTATCGCTACCAGCACAAAAGCGTGATTACTCCTTCAAATACCATACTCGATTCCAACTCTTCATTTTCATTCTAAACTAATCCATTCTGTATTGGGTTCCTTCTAACTATCTCTTTATCGGCAAGATGATTTTGATGGTTATTTCAATGTCGAAATGCTCTTCGTATCCTTAAAGTTTAGATCATCCACGTATGTCTCTATCAATGGCTTTTAAAGTGTTCCTCTCACACATTTTTAAATTCGCTAACCAAAGAGAGTGGAGTGTAATTGGACAATGTGTAGCTTTAGATATAACGATTTATAGAGAAATAAAGGCCAAACCCACTAAAATATTTGTTATAGATTTTGGATGAGGGTCGAAAACAGGTGAATTAAAAGAAATAAATATGTATGGAAGGTATATAGCCCGGATTACCCCAAAAGTATCTGAAACATCTAGTATTTGTTACTAGAGATGGTGTAATAAAATTCAACACATGTATGTGCATTGATATGTCTCTCATGGAAAAATGCTCTAGGTTGTGAATAGATTCTTTGTCGGACCAGAACTTTTTCGAGTGCTCCATTCTCGTTTACCTATTTTATTCCAACCAGTTTAGTTAAGTTAAGTTCAATAATTATATGCTTCAGGATTATTTCACATCTTTGCCCTATGTAACTCCGTAATAGTTACATCTCTCCTACAAAGTTATTACAGAGATGGCATCATTGATTTTTACCAAATATTATAAATAAATAAAATAAATCCATTCCTGAGGTTTATATATCTTTCAAAACATCCACATTTCTTCAAACTTTTTGTAGTTATCTCCACTTTAACATCTATCATCATTTATTAAAATGAAATTAGTTACGATTAATTTTTGTTATTAGAACTTTACATTAAGTAGAGTTATGTTAATTTATGTAGGCAATGTACAATTAATACTGTAAATCAATTTTTTGTAGAACTTCTTCTTAGGTGACAACTATTTGTAGAGTAAAACTTTCAATATTTCTGGAATATTTCAACATTTCTGGTTATAAAACAAACTCACGGGGAACTCACTAAACATATATTTAACCAAATAAATACACATAAGACAGATTTTCTAGGTATATAACAACAATTGCTAATAAATAAAAGTTTGCATGGGACAAAAGTATTCAAACACGCTACTAACATGTGAGAACATTGTTATTAAACAAAATAAATTATAAATTCGATGAAAAAGGTAAGAGTGAAGATTTAATAAATTTATATAAAGGAAACTCATGTAAAATCATAAATATTCACACCGTCTTTCATTGATAAGAATCCACAGAAGAAGAAAAACTTTTGCTTTGATTAATGCTAGAGGCTAAATAAATTTCTCAACTATTTGGCAGAAAAAAATAAACTCCATTCAGATGGATTATCATATAGGACTATTTATGAGCAAGTTGAATTGACTTATCCTAGTGTAGGTTCTATAATTTAAAAGTATCCTGTGTATGGAATCACATCTAACTTAACAGAGGGACAGTGCTCCTCGCAAGCTTAACGATCAGTCTCAACGTTACATGCTTAGAAAGCTAAAGACTAATCCAATGATTAATATGAAAGATTTACAAAGCGCTCTGGCTTTGTCAAAGAATAAACTGAGTTGAATAACTATTAGTAGAGAGCTCCATAGTAATGATCTACATACTTTTACTCCCGAAATCATTTAAAAAACCATTTAATGTTTGCCAGAGAGCATCTTGGAAACGGAAGTAAATTTTGAAAGAAAGTAATATGTTCAGATGAGAAGAAAATAGAACATTTTAGTCGAATCGATGCTCATCACATTTAGAGGGCAAAATGAACTGCTTATGATAGTGAGCACACCATCTCAACAGCAAAACACAGAGGAGGCAGTCTCATGGTTTGTGACTTCTTTCGTGCACATGGTACAGAAAACTGCACATCATTGATGGGAAAAGTGCTGGAACCACGTATCGAAATATACTGGAAGAATAGCTGCACTCAAATGCTAAAAAGATCTGTTGATAACATCAATGAATATTTTAACAGGAAAACGATTTTAAGCACTCAGCCAAATTAAGTCAAGAATAATTTAAGAAGAGAAAAATATACTTCCTTCCATGGCCAAATAAATCGCCAGAACTCAATCATATTGTTCATGTGTGGCAAAAACTTAAGGATGCAATCTGAACGAAACACACAGAACCTTGCCTCTTTGAACGAGATTTGCATACAAGAGCGAACAAAATATCAGAAATGATTGTGTAATGCAAATATTAATTTATGAGAATCGTATTCGTGTTGTTAGGGAAAAGAAAAGTTATCACACGAAAGAGTAAAGGACTGAATTATTATTGGTTGAATACTTTTGTCATCTAGTGAATTTTGATTATTCGTACATATTTTTAGTTATATACAAGGATATTTTTTATTGTATATATTTTTTGTTCAATATATATATAGTGAGTTTACCTTTAAGTTTATAACCAAACCAAAGCACGAAATATTTCACAAATATTGAAAACTTTAATGGGCAGATATTTATGTCCAACTCAATCTTACCAGGGGATGCAGAAGTCGTCTTACACTCGTTAAGACGCTGTAGACAAACGACACATTGATACCTTTGATTCAGTTAGGCATGCTTTTATAATTTTAAAATAGAGATATGTGTTTACATACTAATATTAATCAATGTAGCCGTCTTCGGAGGCAAGCGCGAGCTTGAGGCGAGATCTAAAGGGTGCGCACACGTTGCGGATAAAGTCCTTTCTCATGCTAGCCTACATGCGGTTAACGGAGGAATTCAGCTCTGCTACGTTACTGTGAAGAAATTTGAATGCGATTCAACCCCTTAGTCAAGGGGATTAAGGTCAGCTGACTGCGGTGGTCAAGAGTCCTCTGTCCAGAAGTTCATGCTCGACCACAACCACTCTTGCACGTTCCTGCTTAAAGACATAGTCCATCTTCTTCGTGATCTTTTTCACCCAGGGTAGGAATTTCTTGGACAATATTTCCCTGTAATTGGCTACGATGAGTCTGTAATCAGCATAGAACCGCACCAGCGACATAATCTCGTCATTCAAACCCACGACGCCGAGCATACTCACAGAGGCCGGTTAATTTGTCCTAAACATATAGCGAACTTCGGAGCTGTCCTCGTAGGAGCGTTCCACGTGGTTGTTCTGCTTCTGATGACCAGATCGCCCGTGAAGCTTTTTCATATAAAATTGAGAATTCGATTGCCATGATTGGTCGAGTCCTCGAGAATTCGACAACAGCGCTCTTTGCCCTTTCGCCGTTGTTCTCGCATACAGCAGGTGGGCAGAGGCATTTTCACGAATTTCAAGATCTCGCTGCCCTCCTACTTGATGGTCCTGGACACTATGGCCACCAATATGTTTCTTCTTCTCCGTTAGCGCAGTCATTTTAAGCTTTGGAGAACTTTTGAAGACCTTTCTCACAGCCAAACGATTGACAACTTGAGGTATGCTTAAACGACTCCGCGACTCTGTGGACGGTCATCCGGCTGACCTTGAGGCGATGCCGGACTTGTTCTGGCCGGCGCACAGAAGAGCAGAGATCTTGATTTTTTTTTATTTCCATCTCAACACAACTGCACCCAATAGAAATTACATTTTACTGAAACCTGCTGGAAAAGTAGAAATTTAAGTTAGCTTCTTGAACCTTTTTCTTCAGACACGTAAACCTGTTGAAAGATCAAAAACCCGAGTGTAACAGAACCTTTGAAAAACCATGGAATTAATTGCCTTCTTTAAGGATGATGGCTGATCAGATATATAATATTAAAAGAACAATTGACAATTTCTTTTGTGTAATTGAGCATACTTCGTTCCCTACCTAATAAATTTACTACTTGTTTGGAATAACTTTCCACTTGCAATTAAGTTTTCATTCATTTGGGTGGAAGAATTAGAACTATTTCCAAAATACTAAAATTATGGTAAGAAGAATTATTTAAACAAAATGATAATAGATAAGGAACCCAAATATTATGAAAAACTAAATTAAGAAATAAATTATGTGCATATCAAAGAGTGCAACATAAAATATTAATCGCTCCAGAAAGATATATCTAGTAGGCAAATGCATTAAAAAACATCGTATAGCAAATAATTATGAAAACCTATTACTTAACTGAAATTAAAAATAACCAGTAAAGAAAACCATATTTTATTTGCTCTAAAAATATCATTTATCACCCAATTAATCAGACCAAACCTTAAAAAAATATGCAATGAATAAATTCTTGCGTTCATTACAGAATCTCGCTTTTGATAATAAGTGCTGTGGAATTTGTTAATAAAACACGTAGGTATGTGACTTTACCGATATATATATATATATATATATATATATATATATATATATATATATATATATATATATATATATATATATATATATATATATATGTACAGTTATTCTACCCTGTATGTGCGTAAAGATAATATTTTGGTCTAGGTCATTGCTCTTTCCATTACATATTTCATATTTACGATTTTTAAAGTAAATAATAATTTTTTGAAATCTCGCTAGATTAAAAGAAAAATTATTAGCTTAAACTGAATAACTCAATATATGTATTATGTTATGGAATAGAATGAAAGAGAAACATTGGATAATATATATATATATATATATATATATATATATATATATATATATATATATATATATATATATATATATATATATTGATAAAGATAGTTTAAAACCAGCTTAATAAACAGCTAAATTTATTCCTGGTTTAATTTCATTTTGAGTATATACTTCACATTGGCACAGTAATTGGTTTACATCCAAGTAATACCATTAGCAACATAGCATAAATGAATACTAGCTGTTATATACTAAAATGTATAAGAAACATTTTAGAATAGCGAGCTAACAAAATTATCCAATGACCTACATAAAGTTGTATTTAATACTATGTGATGTTGTCTTTGTTGGCAATGACAGCCTCCAGTCTCTCCCTATAAGATGTCATTAGTTTTAAAATAATCTTTCAGCTAGTCTTTCTGACCACTCGTTTTGGAAGATCTTCTTCAGTTCCTTTTTATTCGTGAGTTGATGTTATCATTATTAATCTCTCTGTTTCTCTTTAATGATGTTTTGGATCATTTTTATTGCTGAATTAACCAATTGCCTGAAGGGCTACAGTTTTTATTGCATATCTGACAGTATATGGCTCTATCCATTATTTATTCGATAAATTAAGTCTTTCTGTATAAGAGCAAGAGAAATGCCTTCTTATCATTAAATCTCCGGCACTATATTTTAATGTTAGCAGCAGTCATTTGCGTTTAGGCTGTTCTACCTCATTTAAAATTAATGGCATATATCTTAAGCTTGGTTCCGTCAGACCAAAGAACACTAGTCTACTAACTATATGGCTCAGATTTATGAACTTTAGCAAACGTGGGACCAGCATCCGTGTTGGAATTTTTCAACAACATCACATTTATCGCACTACAAGAAAAAAAAAATCCATGTTGATGGAATGCCTTACTGAGATTTGAAGGAGAGATATTCGTACTCACTACTTGCAGATCTTGTATTAACTCCTTGTGACTAGTTCTGGGGTATTTTCTCATGATTCTCCCCTCCAATTTTCCTTAAAGTTGGATTGGAAATTTCTCGAATGGAACTAGAGGAAGGACGGTTCACTCAGTTCACTTTTAAACTGTGATCCTTAAACTTGAACATTGTGCATTATCGAACCACAGGTACATGAATAAATAAGGGTATATTTTTCGATGTCGTTGACAGTTTTCTTTAATATTCTTCATAGTGGACCTTCACCGATACCTATCAATAACGATGCAAATTAACATCGGCATCTCTGATCAGTGCAGTATACTCGTATCTTAACTTTTCATTTTGTATCTTGTAATGTTTGCTGACAAACCCACATTGTTCACCAACGTTTAAAAAAATTACATTTAGCAATTTTCAAATTCATTTCGAGATTTTTAGTAAATATGACTTTTAGAACGGTTATTGAATAACCACGCCATTTTACGATAATTGTTATATATAAAGCTAAGTATCGTAACCTTTTGAACAAAATACAATAAAAATATATAATTAGATCCAGGAACCTGATCCTTTTGCCATACAAGCAATCGCATTTGTCTAATTCTCCTGGCACTAAATCTCCATTAAATTCACAGGCCGGCTACTAGTTATTGACTAGTTCCCATATAATGCCCTAATTATAACCAATCTATAGATATTAATGGCAAACCCTTTGAAAACTCTTAGCATCCTACCAGTTTTGTTCGACTTTTTATAATTTTAGAAATTATGTGAATTTCTTACTTCCTTTCACTCTACTTTCATGTAGGGTAAACAAACATCTCAACAATTAAACTATAGTGTTATTCTCTGATCAGAAGCTATTCTGAACTATATGGTAGAAAATTGGGGACTATTTTTCTCGCAAAGTGTAAAAATGATGAAGGGAATACTCACGTTTCTTTTTCACTTCCTCTGGACTTGGCTGTTGCATTAGTGTTTGTGGATGCGTCATCTGATGTGGAGCCGTAGGCTGTGGTATGTCCATGGTAATCATGTAGAAGGCGTCACTTTGAGCCACGGTTACTGATGAAGGAGGAAGATTGTCTCTAGCAGGGTTCGTCAGCTTTGCTGATCTTGATGTGGTTTGGAGATGGGAGAATGAGGCAGGGGGATTACTGATGGACAGATAAAATTTCTCTGTTTTGGCGAACTTCAATAATTATTGGCTTCCGACAAAAAGCGTCAGTACGATTTGAATGAGAGCACTGGAGAAAAATCTCCTTAGCTGATGATCGCAACCGCAGCCTGCTTCAATTTTTCAATAAGGAAAAAAATATAGCTTTTTAATTGCCACAAATACTATTATACTCGCTTAAATCGGAGGGGTAAGATGCAAGAGAGGAAAATTGAGCAAATATAGGATATAATTTAAAGATTTCGTGTAATGATATGCTTGTTCAGGGTTTTAAGGGGATGAAAAAGTCTACAATGGTTTCTTCAGGTAGCTATCTGAAAAATAAAAAAAGAAATTCTAAATCAACAAATAAGTGTAGGTATTTTGCATGCAATAAGCTATTTTATTGTTAAATTTTACGTTTGAAGTGGTTATTATTAGGTAGGAATGGTGAGATTTATAAAAAAAAAAGAGTATTTGACCTTCTGATTTTGCAATGTTGAGAAGAGGAGAGGATTGGTAGACAATTATAAAGTGCATTTAGAGGTGAATCTGTTATTTGATAGATTACAAAATAGGTAAGATTCATAGACAACAAAAAGAATCTTAGTAAAATGTTAAATTACAAAATGAATTATAAAGGGTGTTCCATTGAGACGGATCGAAGTTAGCAGTAAAGAAAACAGTGTTTTTGGTGAAAATTTATTGATTTCACTATTGGATCAGGTTATTTGAGTCATGGCAATTATATGTAAAAAATAATATCGCCTAAATGTCCGCCACGGCTTCGGCGGCGCACCTTCACTCGATGGTCAAAATCTTTGATGACGTCTCTTCATAGTTGCTCCTCAATCTCACCAATACGCCTTATTATCTCATCCCTCAGCTGTTGAATTGTTGGCATAGACCTTAACTTTAAGATGGCCCCAAAGGACGAAATCTAAAGGCGTCAAGTAACACGCTCGTGATGGCCAATTAACCCCGCTGTTTCGATAGATGATGCGACCTGGGAACTTCTCATTCAATAAAGTCATTGTGCATTGGCTGTGTGGCATCCGACACTGTCCTTTTGAAACTACAAATCTTTGGCATCCATAGAATTCAATTCAGGCCATTAAAAGTTGGTTATCATGGCACGGTATCACTCGTCTGTCACCATAACAGAATTCCCGGCATCCTTTTCGAAGAAATACGGCCCAATGATTCCGCTAGCAAAAAAATGCACACCAAACAGTGACCTTTTGTGGATACAGTGGCCTTTCTACAATCTTCCTGGGATTTTCATCAGCCCAAATGCGACAATTCTGCTTATTAATGAATCCACCAAGATAAAATCGGGCTTCATCACTAAAGATGATTTTTGCAAAAAATCATCATCGGCTTATCTTTGCTTGTGCAGTTGATTGACGAATGTACGGTGCTTCAAATGGTCAGCAGTCTGCAGTTCTTGTGTCGATTGAATTTTGTAAGCGTGTAGAGACAAAGCTTTTGCCAAAGTTCGATGTAACGTGGTTGTGGAGAGGTTCAATTCCTGCGCGCGAGGATGAATAGAGGTGTCTGGATCTTCGGCCACATTCTCGCACACTGAAGCAATGTTTTCAGCTGAACGGCGTAAACAAGCACGCAATGGTTTTCATATCTGCCACCGACCCCGTTTGTTTGAATTTACTAAAAAATTCCCAATTGCAATCTTGGTTGGTCGATTATGTTGACTCCCAAAATCGCGAAGTGCCCGAAATGCGTTTCTGTTTGAACGTCCATTTTCGTAATTGGCTTCGATAACTTTAACACGTTGTTCTATTGTTAATCTTTCCATGTTTGAAATGGCCAAAGACTGAAGCTGTTAAATCTGAAAGAAAAAGAAAAAAATCAATAGACGCTTAAACTTAATTCACATTTAAAATCGGTTTAAGCTATTGGAACACCCTTTATATATATAAATATATATATATATATATATATATATATATATATATATATATATATATATATATAAATTACCACCCTGTTAGCAAAATGTAGTATCGTGACTTTATTTTCATTGGCAAATATTTCTACTTGGAGCTTAAGTCAGGAGCGAAGCGGGAATATTAATGAAGTATTTGAAAAAGAGTTCTAACGAAAACTCCATTAAAACTGTTCATTATTTATGGCTACTATAAAATACATACTTAATCTTATCTATAAAGATATATAACTTTATTTCTTGGTGGGAAGATTTACTCTCTGAGCTGATGTTAGCAGTGAAAAGTAAGCCTTAACTGGAGAAGCCTCAGCAAGGTCAAGAAGTACATATGCCTTATTCGCTATCTTTTCTTTCTTTCTTTCTTCTTCTTTGTTCTTTATTTCTTCCTCTCTCTCTCTCTCTCTCTCTCTATATATATATATATATATATATATATATATATATATATATATAAATATATCTATACATATATATATACACCATGACTGTGAGAGAATGATGGAAATAAATCAATCAAACCGCACTGAAAGAGTAAATAAACAGACTATTTTTTCATTCGGTTAGATGAGTTTTCCTAATTGCTTAGCCGAGTGGTCTAAGGGCTGTCTTTAATTGAGATCAAAGCGGTTGCTCGCTGCCTCAGTGTGCTTGGTTTGATCCCCACCTCTGCACGGATTTTTTGGCGGGGTAAAAAAAATCCGTTTATCTTCTTTTTTCTTGCAGCTTTATATATATATATATATATATATATATATATATATATATATATATATATATATATATATATACATTAAGAAAAATTATTGCAGCAGCGAAATATGCTCTTTAATCAGTTTTACTTGTGATTTCTCAGAGATACTATGTTTTCTTTATTTGTCTATCTTTTTTTCTCATATGTTTTTACGCACTTTTCCTCTTATTCTTTTTGAATGCCGAAAAATGTAGTAATGCTTGTAAACGCTTTATACGAATAAGGATTAAATTATGCTTTGGATCTGTTAAGGTTTTATAATGTTATACAGCCAGGTCAATGTTGGGTTCATATATTAATGATATTTCGAACAAATATTTCACTCTCATAACGCCAAATATTACTAAATTTTTCAACACGAATGTCTTAAAGTTTTCGTTTCGTTTTGCATATTTTTTATTTTTTGATTATCTGTGAGACTTAATATACACAATTCCTCTTCTAAATAGTCTTTCTCAACCAACAGAAGTTCATAAATGCTTTCCTTTTTTAACTTTCGAACAAAATATTTCTCTTAGTATTTTTCATTTGCCAGCTTAATATTGTAAGCACGATGAAAGCTTGTGGAATCTTTCTTTACTTTTACCTGTATGTACGTCAAATTATCGACTGAAACACGAAAGAGGAAATATAGATAACGATAAATAACATCCAAACCATCTTTTTCAAACGACAAAATCCAAATCGTAAACAATGATCGCCGGTAACACTTAAAAGATTTTGACCTCTGATGCTCTTTTCAGAGGCGGTGAAAACCTTCATTTTCCTATTGTTTTTAGTGTTACAGGTCAGCTTAGGAGGTCTAATCAACGACGGAGTCAAGCCGAAATAGCACTTATTAAACTGTAAGATTTGTGTCATTTCGACACTAAATTGAACGCAAGAGATTTCCTGCTCACCGCAAAGAGCCAATTCTGAGATGGTCAACAGTTTTGTAGATTTTTGCTTTTTTTATAAGTGGGTATTTTAGAATTTATTTTTCGAAAAGTTGTTTTTTTTTCAGTGGCTTCGACATACACGAAACCACGGTTATTGTCCTATTTTATCAAAAAATGTTTTCTGTTTATTTCAATTGAGTTTAATTGACGCTTACTTTAAAGTTTAAAGATCCTTTGATAGTTCAGCGTTTGAGTCACCAATTAATTACAAAGTGTGTTTATTACTTCGTGTTTAACTATATAATCTTTCTCACGCCTAAATATTTTATATTCTGCCTAATATATCTCATTCAATCAAGTGCAATACACATTACTTGGTAAAGATAACTGAACACCCTCATCTCTATATATAAGCCATATGGGGGAATTACCGAAATTAAATTCCTTTAATCGGGAAGTGAACTTTCAAGCTCACCGCATTCTCTAATATCTGGATAAATATGCCTCTGCCAACAGACTGGCAAGTCTAGGACTCATAATTACTTGTTTTTAGTAGGAATCGCGCTCTATATAAATGCCTTACAAACAATCATCTTCTAATATTAGGAATTTCATTGAACTTTTGCAGTATAGAAAAGTTCTTGGCTCTCTATATTCCATTAAAAAAACAGATGAAGCAAATATTAATAATAAAGAATGATATGACATGGCAATAGATTATAAACTCCATTAAGTGTCATTACTTCTCCATAAAATGATTTAAGTTCGCATTTCTTTAATCTGTGTTCACTTTTACGAACTTATTTGAGTCATTATTTTAATCCACCACATCGGCCTCTTCGTTAGGAGTGACTAATTTCGCTAGTTAGATATCTTTCTCTTCTATCTTTTACACTGTTCTTCCTTTAATTTTTTATCGTTTTTTCAATAATTTAAAATCCTTCATTGAGTGAATAAGTTTACTTTTCTCTATAGAGAGTATAGTCTTAGTAGCAGGTTGTAATACAAAAAGTAGTGTAAATATATTTTAAATTTATGTGTGAATTTATGATGATTTCAGACGGTCTATGGTAACTTCCACATCAATGGAGACAAGAAGTGGCGAGAAGATATAACTCAATCTAATGTGGAAAAACCAAACTTAAAATCTAATTTTGTCAGCACGTCGAGCTTATGGGTGGCAAATTGTTTCAAATTCTCCATTTAAAATGCGATGCCCAGATACTGGCTCTAATTTCCAAGTTGAAAGAGGACGAGGGTTGTTTCTAATCTTTTCTGAGAAAACGACAAGGCAACTTGGCTGTAATTAAGTCTTTATATGATTCACTATTTGGGTAGAATAGAAGCAAGAGCAAGGAATTCTTAATGTTGCTTTCATTTCTTTCATTGATTTTGAAAAATTCAAACCAAACAGAAACATCTTCGACAAAATGTTTTAAATAGAGTCTCGTAATAAAATTGGTCAAGTTAGGTATGTGTAAGATACAAATCCCTAACTGGTTAAAATTGGAAACTACTTAGCACTTTAGGTTCAGCAAAAATCAACTTTCCCATCAAGTTTCAAGTCCATTGAGTGTCTTAATGTGTTTGTTTTTCAGGTATCTGCCGATTAGCTTTACGAAGATGATTCTTAAATTTAAAAATATGAAGAAAGCAGAGAGAATTTTTTAAGATTATGCAGTATATAGAGACTATGAAAAGAAAAATGACGATGTGTTTAATATGATATTTTTAAAACGACGTTTGACCCCGTTTACTATTCAAAACAAAAGGAGAGTTAGAGGAAGAAATAATTTTTTAAAAATACTATGGAAAACACCCACACAGCTATATTCCACATTGGCAAACTCAAAAAGGGAGAGGAAAGGAAAAACACTCAAATGAAAAACAATGCTGCTAAACTTTATTATATCAAATTTTCAGATGAACTTTCAGAAAGAAGAGAAATAAATTTTTAGAATTGAATGGGAGTAAAGTTAAAGTTAGACCTTATCAATTGAAAGGCTACAGCTGATTAATATGCCTGATGAACTCTTAGGAATAGAGCAAAGAGGCATAACTTGTCATTTATTAAATTTGTCTAGTTTGAATCGAACGGAGGTTTAAGGAATACAGGCTGGATTAACTCGCTCTTAAGTGCAAAGATACCCTTGTAAATTAACCCCCAAAAATTTAAATCCTAATCTTTTATATGTAGAAACACAAATAGAGTGATATTCTAAACAGTGATATGAATAAAAATGAAAATAGAAAAATCGTTAATAATAACTGATAACCGCGTTGTGCCTCGATGCTCAATTGATTCTGCCGATAAATAAAATCGCAGCAAAATAGAAACAATTCAGAGCCAACTTAAAACTTTATGAGTCTGCATATTTGTATTTAATCTCTGCTGAACTCAGCTGCTTCATATATTTAAGTACTTCCACACTTATTTAATCGAGATTGCTTTGTATCGAATGTAAATAATAATAGTTCGTGCAGAAGCCAAATATAAGCAGATTTTGACATTTCGATAAATGAAAAGATTATAAATGATTATTCCTTTAACATTAAAAAGGGCTTCATATAATAAAATAATCGCCAGCAATGTATCAACAGATGTACACCTGGAAAAGTCATCTTCACGTGTCTCCCTGGGAAAGAAGTAATCTCCAATATCAGCACCGAAGATAATTAAGCCGTTCTATAAAAATTAATATATATATTTATATATATATATATATATATATATATATATATATATATATATATATATATATAGCACATCGGTCGTACATTAGATTCCATAGTCAGAGAATGAGTAAAGGAATGTGAGTTCTAGTTATAATTAACATACAAATGTTCAGCTTTATATATATATATATATATATATATATATATATATATATATATATATATATATATATATATATATAATATAATTAATATATTTTATATTTGCGACTTTGATATTGATTGAAAATATGATTTTGTGAGCTTCTGCGTCAACTTCTACTGTAAATATAAAATCGAAGTATAATCTGTTGTATAATGAATTTTGGCAAGAATCAAAAGGCACTTAATAACTTAAAGGACGAAATAAATAAAGTTGTATGAGGAATGGTAGGGAAGATAAAGGTCAGAGGTATTTTTTGCTATGTTTTTAAAACTTCCTTATCCATTATCCCTGTTTTTCTATCTATGAGGCTTTGTAATATCTTTTGTTCTAATGGCATTGACCTATAAGTAGAAAGACTATTAACCTTGGTTGGTTAATAATATCTCTAATAGTTCAAACTACTTAAAATCGATTGTTACAATTACGAAATTTGTTTCTTTAGATAAGCGTGTTTTAATTAATTTTTATTAGGTATTTTAATAATCTAAAATTTTCCGTTCTGTTTTTGTCTACCCTGCTTTGTTTTTCACCGAACAGCTTGTCAAGAAGACATACAGACCTTTGAGTCCTCGTGTTACTTGTTATTGGGTTTCATACTCAAGAAAGAATAAGAAGTTTCCATTCCTGCGTAATATGCCTCTGCCCTTAGATATAATTATATAAGCACAAACACACATAGCCAGAAAGTTATGAGTGTATATGCATAAACGCACAAATGTATCTTAGATTTTATTCCTTGCCAATTTATTGAGGAATCCTTGAAAATACTTTAAAAATAAACTAATTAAATGATTGAAAATTCCAGAGTAAGTTAGAAAATGTAATGCAATCTGATTAAATCCTCAACAAACCAACTTGATCATTGACACAAAAACATGTAATTAAGTAGGAGAAAAAGTTATTAACGGACTCCAAGAAACTAATTGTCCTTCTGATAGGAGTCATTGTCTTAATATCTCGACATATTTTCTTTAGTCAGATAGATAACGATATTTATTTCAACATGTTAATATCCACTTAGGAAACCAAAGACACCTCAAATATTCATTTGTGACCACTATTAATCAAATTATGCCTGGTGACCTACTTAAATTGTATGTATGTATATAGATGACATGCGATTCAATCTTTCTGGAATATGATTGGCTTAGTTGAACTTTTAAATACAGTAGTTGCTTTAAGTACTTTATGGTTACATTTTGTGTACATGTGAAATGTATCTTAGTACCTGCCAGAGCACAACAAGATGTATTCACCTGCTTTCTCTTCTCAGTAAATTTAATTCAGTCATCTTACACACTAATTCTAGAACCTCTCAGACAACTTACTCAACATTTCACCTGCGGTCATATCAATACACACCGGGCATCATTACTCAGAACACAATCAGCTCACAGCATGAGGCACACACATTACATGACTTTGCAAACTCACCATAATAAACTACAGAGCTTAACCAAGTAAGCACCCTTTTCAACCATTCCAAACTGGTACAATCCGTGAACATAACACTGCTCACTTCATTATATATCCAAACTATATGTGACACAGTAGTCACTATGCATCCAAGATTAAGTTTATTTTTAAAAAATATTATATTTCTACATCGAAAAAATTATGGAAACTATAATATATTAATTATATAGAAGAAATATTTCCAAATATTTCTATCAACAGCTACCATTTCTGAGACAAAATACAATCTTACAAGAAGAAAGCGATCAACAAGCTTGGCCAAAAATTCGTGTATCAGAACCTAAGGAAAAAATAACACAAAACTTAACGTGAACAAATGCTGAGTAATGCATATCGGCCACCGAAACCCCTAATCTCAGTATATCCTTAAAGGCACTGCTCTTGAATCGAGTGACACTGAGAAGAACTTGGGTGTAACTATTACTAGCGACCTCAAGTTCTCGAAACAGTGCATCGAAGCAGAGAAGAAAGCCCAAAGGATGTTAGGCTACATAAAACACCAGTTTGAATACCGTAACAAGGAGATAGTACTTTGTCTGTACAACTCTCTCGTTCCTCTGCACCTGGAGTATGCCGTACAATTTTGGAGTCCTTCGTTTCGGAAGGATATCGCAAGGTTGGAACGCGTACAAGCCAGGGCAACCAAGCTGCTTTCCTCTATCTGACATAGAAGTTATGAGGATAGACTAAGGGAATTAAATCGTTCTCGCTGGAAACCCGTAGACCGCGTGGTCAGCTCATCGAAGTTTTCAAAATACTTCGAGGGTTCGACAATGTTGACTACCGGGATATTTTCACATTGAGTGAGAACAGAACGCGTAATCACGGCTTCAAACTTGAACTGAAGCGTTACAACCGCAATCTGTGTGGAAACTTTTTTCACTTACAGTATCTGCGGTAAGTGGAACGCACTTCCAGTGGAAGTTGTAAACAGTGAATCTGTTGACCAGTTTAAGTCAAGACTAGACAAAGTCTTGAAAAGTGGCCGTTTAGGGACGCAAAAGAATTGAGCAGCCCTGTGCCTGCTTGATTTCTAGTCCAAAGGTACCCTCTCTGAATGGACCGTAAGGTCTCCTAGGGTACTTTCTTTCCTTGTTACTCCTTGTAATTTCAAACTTTATCAAGAGTAGAAACCTATTACAACAAAATATAGTACCTAAGTAAGAAGAATTACATAAATCTTTTACCTCAATATTCATATTGTCAAATTGCAACCAATATATAACAACAAAATATTACATATACTCGTAAAATAGAAATATTGTGAACATAAAGAAAATGCACACATCTCCCTCAATCCTTGCTCGCGCGCATGATTCTGTGATCTCTCGCAACATCTAAATAGCCGTAAGAACAAACACTGTAACATACTTATGAAACACTACTTAAACTTCAGCTTTGTAACCACTCTTCTTAGATCAGACAGACAAATCCAACCACAAACGTTCTTAATTCATCCCTGCAGCCATTCAATTAGCAAAACTCCAAAGCGATAGGTCATAACAATTATAAAACATCAATCGAAACACATAGAAAACATAACAATCTTAGTTAAAATAAATATTTTCAACCATTCTTGGCCCAATAAATCATCGGATGAATCTGGAACTTAACATACATTATAGGAATATCCTTACCAGTCAAGCACCTAACACTACCATACACATACCGATCCATATCAGTATGGGGCACTTTATCAAAAAGTTTAAAACACTGATACAAAAAAGAATAGTTCCTGCCATACCATTTTGAAAACCTAACATGACTTCAGAAAAGATTAGATAACCACAAACTCCTAACTCACCACAATAAACGCATTGGCGACAAGGACACGTTATACATTGCACACAAATCACGCAATCATTCGACATAGCATTCCCACAAGGGTGCCGTTCTCTCACAAAATTTCACAACCTTAATTCCAATTATTCAAACAAATACCTACATAAGACGATATTTCTTTAAACGCATAACATGCTAAAATTATCACAACAACAGTGAAACAATCAACACCCAGAAATTAGGTATAAAATTGGTACGTAATAATCTCACTGAACGTATAATTCATACATGTATACAATGAATGGAGAACTCATCCCTGTATACAGAACTCGCACCCTTTCGCGAATCACACTAGACATTTATATGACGTTCTCTCCTGGTATAACTAACCTAACACAGTCCCAAAGAAACATAACACACTAAAATCACGAACAACATCACCGTTGGACAATAGATTGTGTCATTAATCAGAATAAAGAAACAATTCTTTCATCTATACCATCATCGATCAGATAGTCTTGAGGAACAGTTCAAATTTTGATAATATTTACTCATGAAAAGTAAATCAGCTGTGTAATGTGATGAAATAAGTTCATCACATCGTGGTGGATTAAGGTGGATACAGAACAATTACTAAGCCCATGAGAAACTGCTAGGTTCCCAAAATAAGGAAAAACTGGTTAATGTGTAAACTTGTTCACAATCCCATAAATATGTAAATGCCATTTATGGCAAAGGTTCTCTTTTATTTTTTTCATTGATTCAGATATTTGCATTTCTTGATTGCTATTTTGTTATTAAATTGTCTGATATAGTGGTCGTAGTTTAGCCTTGGTATAAATTGCGTGAGCAGGGAAGGAAAGGGGGGGCATTGAGGAGGGGATTTCGGAAGAGGATGAGAGCTCTTCAGTGCGGTCGCAGGAAGCAGGTAATGAGGGCAGTCAGGAGGGAGTAATTGGCCCACCGATCGATATTCGGTTCCTGCCCAGCTTTGGTGACGCCACCATCACCCTGCTCGATCCAACGAAGCTAGTCTTAAAGATCAAAGCTTGGTTGTGCCTCTCTCCTTATATTACGTATTTTTCGTACAAGTGTTTAGTTTATATATATATATATATATATATATATATATATATATATATATATATATATCCCATATTAATTTTTATCATTATTTTATTGAGAAAAACCAAAAAACTCTGAAGTTATATATATTTAAATAAGTATTTATTAATTAATTAAATAAGTAGTTAAATTTCCGCCAGTTTCTACCCAGACTCTCAATCTTTCTACTAACTTTGTAATACCATATTTGTAAAATCGTTTGACTTTAATTTAAAAAAAAGTTTTTTAGGTTTGTTCCGACCTTTTCTGTTGTTGACATCTTAATTCACTTCAGGTGATTCGTTTAACTCTTAAAAAAACGACTAATTTCATGGGGATAAAAGCCGGGTTAGTACAAGTACATATGGATAACTCATTAATTCCTCATTGAAATTGTGCCGCTTTGGTATGTTGTTTCTTAAGAAGAAATGAGATGTCGCGGGCGCGTGATCTTAATATTAATGCTGACATTTTTTCTTCCATTATTGACTGTAAATGGTCCAACTGAGCATAATTAACCTCTTTAGTGATAGTATGATATTGGTTTAGAAGTTCAACAGGTTTTATGCCATCCATATTGTTTTTTCTCTAGGACTAATATATGGTCTAGAACGATTAATATTATTGTACTCACGTTAAATGTTCCCCTATCTTATGCTTGGCACAAACTTTCTGTTTTTAACTTAACATTGTTGACTTTTTTAATTTTCAAATAATAAAGGTGCGAATGCTGTCTTTTGAGAAACATGATATTTTTATTTAACGATAAGTTACGTTACATTAATAATTGAACAAAATTAATATCCCCAAAAGGAAGTCTAAGGTATGTTTAAATGGTTTAGGACAAGACCTACAGGTACCGACTACCTAGGCTCCAAATTTAGTAGACTAGGCTAGTAAAAGAATAACCCTGCTTCCGATTAATTCCATTATTTAATGAAAACTAGAAAAAAATGCCGCATTACTTATATTAATAATGGAGAGACTGAGACAGGCGAGAGATGCTAAAATCAACCTAAGACTGTAAAAAGGAAAAAAAAAACAGTCAAAATTAAACAAGAAAAGATGGAGAATAACAAAGAAAAGCGTCTATGGACTGGTCTATTCAACTGATAGCAGACGTGTCACTTATGGAGAGGCAGGTAATAAGATTGAGGGAAGAGAGTAGATGCAAAGAGTTCCATATTATAGCTGTGAAGGAAATGAAGGAATTATCTATTTGGTTTATCCTCGATTTCACTATTTATACACCGTAACCATTAGAATTTAATGTTTGGCCGGTATTGCATGGACGAAGAAGAGGAGGTCGCATAAAATCATGTAATTCATTAAAGCAATGCTCAAAAGAGTACTTGTAAAATAGAGAGAGTGTATCAACCTTAGGGTGGAGTTTAGGAGAGCCCAAATTTGAAGTGAGAAGAGGGTTGTTGATAAGATTACTCGCACCTAGGCCTATGATTCAACGCTATCAAGGAAGGAAGTTTAAGATGAGTCTCGCTAGACATGGGGACTATATTCCATCCAAGGACGAATAAGTCTCACATAGATCCGGAGAAGCTACCCATATGAGAAGTACTTGCGACATCCGATTAGTATATCTAGCTTTTACAGGAAGACTTACCCAGACCCGTAATATGAACCAGCTAAAGCATTCCACTACTAATTTTTAAATCCAAAATGTTAAGAGAATTAAGCGTTAGATTTTATTTTTATCAACTATTACTAGAAAGTTATGAGGAGAATTAAATAGAGATATGCAGGAAATTTATCTTGAAATGATTGAAACGAACCGATTTCTGTTTGCCCCAGTCAGAGATACGGTTCAGATCCACATATAAAATTTCTCCAGAGAAAAAGGAAAAGCAAAATTTAATTACTTTAAAGCTTTATATTTCAATATATTCTCTATAAAAAAACTATGTTCCCTCGAGTTTCCCGTAGTCTTCCATGGGAATGAATTGAATTTCGATTTTCCTGTTTTCTTTTGGTCCCTTTCGCATTCCTTTCACCCTTGACGCGATTTGAAAAAGTGAGCTCTTGCATTAGAAGCATGCTATTATGTCTTATTGACACACACACACACATATATATACCTATATGTAGTTATTTATTCCCGCAATATTTTGTTTATTTATATTATTCAAAGCTACATTTAGTCAGCTTTTAAATTATTTAAGGCACATTGACAAAAGACCTTTTTACTCATAAATAACCCAACAATTCCAAATCAATCAAAGTCTTCCATTGGCTAATAAGAATAAAGCAACATTCCTAAATATGAAATCTCAATTTTCGCAAAGCCATCCAGAACAGAGTTATGTATGGCTTCGTTTGGCAATTGTTTCTTTGAGATTTTGACCTGATTCCCCAAACTAATATATGTATATATAGCACCTAAGAAAAGTTAACCAAATTTATTTAATTGCAGCCACAAATTCCAATACTCACTGAACATTTATCTTTCATTACAAAATACATTTTCCTAAGAAGCAAATATGTTTGGGCCAATTTTCGTAAGTTGATTCATGGCGAATTCAGTATTCTAATGAATTATGTTTTAAGTCAAAACACCCATTACTATATCCTTTTAATTTTGTGGGTGAATCGAATAATGCTAATTATATATATATATATATATATATATATATATATATATATATATATATATATGTGTGTGTGAGAAACTCACAAAGTATCATGTGAGTAAGCAATAAATGCAACAAAACCCACAGGGAAAATTGATACGAGGATCCCAATAAAATAAAGTTCGAAATTACTTGAAATGCTCGTATTAATTTCCCCTGTAGGCTTTGTTGCATATATATATATATATATATATATATATATATATATATATATATATATATATATGTACATATATATATATAAATATATATATTATTCATTAGCCATCGTCTACATGGCCGCCAGGCATGCATGAGGAATGGGATTTATTTTAATGACGAAGATTAAGTAAGTGAAATTGTTTGAAAGGTACATGGCCTTAGGTGAGTAGGAGGAAGACCACTTGCAATACTAGACGATAGTAAGCTGGTGTGCAATGAAGGCTTAACGAGCATTTGTGGGATGCAGAGAACTACTGATCTCCTTTCGTCCTTTTCCAATCAAAATCAATCGATATAAATACAACCGAGGGAATTTGAACCACACATTTTTTCAGTTAAAAAACATGGAGGAGAGCCAAATTCCATATTCGTATTATTTTTTTTCTTCCATTTTTCTACTTCTACTACTATTATAACATAGTGAAGTTAAACTACCTCGGGTGTGGTTAGTATTTGGCTTGAGTCCCATTTCGGACAGCATTGGGTGCGTCTGCCATAAGCCGTCGATACCTGTGGTTCGAATCCTTCGTAAAAGTGTAGATTTATCTGAGAAAGGGTTTAATTAACCAGTGCATATCGGTAGTAAATAAAACCAGTATTAAACGAATTTACAGAATGACAGGTAGGCAGGGATGATTAAAGCATCATTAAAATAGCAATTTCTATTGTAATTCTTATTCACCATTGCATTAAAAATTATAGATACATGAAATGGCTTTCAGTAAAGCAAGTGGTAATAATGATAATTTTAATATTAATTTTCTTGTTTCGAGGATTCATTTACCTAAATATTTATTAATATATAGAAAAAATAAAATGTTCAATCAATATTTACAAAGGTGGTAAATATCCACAGAGATGACTTTAAAAATGGTAGGTACATTTTCAGAGAGTAATTTGAAAGAAGGTAACTTCCCGGAAGTACCTTGCAATAAGGTAATCTTTCACAAAGGGCGGCAAATAAAGTAAGTCTCGGGAGAGTATTTTAAAAGAATGTAATCCTTAATGAAGGAAATCCTAAAAGAAAATTCTCCAGAAAGTAATTTGAAATAAATTAACCCTTCGAGAGAGGGTAGCAAAGAAGATTTTTCACTCGAAAGTATTTTGAAAAGAAGATAGAAAGAAAATTCTTCAGAGATAACTTTGAGAAGGGAACTCACGAGACTTTAGTTGGAAAGAAGGTAATCCTATAACTCTCCAGAGAGTAATTTGAAAGAAGGTACCCATTCTGTAAGGAGTTCAAATAAGGTAACTTTCCCGAGAGGATTTTGAAAGTAAGTAACACCAAGAGATCACCTTCAGTAAGAGAGAAAATAAAAGTTAACAAATAAACACACGATGCGTATCCTCTCCTTAAATGGCTTGTGGGTATAAGCGACGGTAATTAGAGTTTAACTTTTCCATGATCTGTATAATAAAAGCTCTTCTATACGGAAAAAGGAACCCTAAAACTCTCTGCGGAATTCAACCTATCACCCCGCTGATAACCAACTACTAAAAAACTATGGCAGCTTAAAAGATAAATAAATTTTTTTTAGAGAAAATACTAAAGGAAAAAATGTATTTTACATAAAGATTTATTTATTACATCGCTAATTATAATTAACAACATTTTTCTAAAATCTATACAATTCCTCTTCATAAACGAAGAGAAAACGTTAATTATACAAGAGTAAATAAATGCCTGATATCTCATAAAAGAGGCTAAATCCGAATACTTGCCGAGACGACATTTGTATTTCTTTACGTACGCCTCTATATACTATAAGTATGTATGTATCTATGTTAGTATGTATGTATCTATGTTTGTATGTATATATCTATACATGTATGTATATATGTATTATAAGTTTATCGGAATCACTCCACTTATTCATTGAATTACCATTGGTCATAGTATAAATATTTTATTTAATTATGGAATACGTTTAAGAAATTAATTGACTGACAAATACATGAAAAGAATAGAAATAAATGATCGATATTTGTGTAGATTATTTCACTTAGCACAACTTCGCAACATGAGGCCTGATAAACCCCTCTAAGTGATGTTTTTCAGCACTGTTAATTTGTTTGTTTTTCCTACGCAATATCTAAATCTTATTATCCCAAACCTCTAGCAACACTTATAATCATAAATAGATTATAAATCTTATGCAAAAGCTTAAAATAGCCAGAAAATCTAGTTAGTCAATCACTCACCACCTTTTAAAATTGCTACCACAAAGTTGATTCCATGCAAGCAGTGAATTTAAAGTCATTTCCAATATAAAAAATCTTGAACGCCCCTAAGGCATGTTAGCGGTTGGCCACATTATTAATTTACCTACTTCGTTTTAACCACATAGATTTTTAGACACGTTAAAATTGAATATTTAACAAAGAAAACAAATGTTTAAAAAAATAGTTAAAGTATCCTTGTTTGAGCGAAAGTGAGTGAAGGTACTAGAAGTGTAACATTAGGTGAAACTTTCAAATCTAACCACGCTCCACTTCCAGGTGGCACGTGCCGCAAAGTACCTTGATTCACATTATTTTATACTTTTCATTGGCTCAGGATGAAGAGTCGGAATGTTGATATTTTTTATTCTAAATAATAATAGCATTAGGATAGTAATGAAAATCCGAAAAGAGTATACTTTATAATCTGATCATATTAGTGTTTAATAATGGACTGCAGAGGAGTGAATTTTTGGATATTTTTTTTCTATCATTGGATACCAGGAGCATATTTTTTCAATTTACTGGTTGGCAGATGAAGTTTAAAAAGATGTTGCCTGTAAAAAGTGAAAGATAACTTTGTATAGATGAAATTGATTACTTGCATGAATGCAAAGAGGGGGGCAGGTAGGAAGAAAATAGAAAAATAAATAGAAAAAAAATTACAAATATGATACAAAATGATTAGTGAAGAAATATACATTTCTTTGTAAGAAAATCAATATAAGAGGAAGTTAAATTACATGAAAAAGGCAGGGATTATGAAAAATATTCGAAGGGAAAAATTGAACAAAGGAGGTTTAAAATGAAATGGAAAAAATAGCTATTAAAATTTTCAAAAAGAACTCGAAAAATCACTTCCAAAAGAAACATTAGAGAGGCCCAAAGAAAATGCTAATTTAAAACAATTTAAAAGTAAAATTGGCAAAAGAAACATATAAGGAAAACTTAAAGAGAAGCTTAGACGTATTTATTAAATAACAGAACAAATTACTAAATACATACAGGTTATTTTTCTAATAGAGGGTCACCCCCCCAAAAAACATGCCCCAAATTTCGATAGGCCTCATTTCTTAATTTTCTGCAAGGATTGAATGAAACTTTGATGATAATAAGTTTATTGTATTTACAAAACATCATATCAAAACATGAGAGTCTTTGGACTTTTCTTCTTTATTCTAGACCCCGTGTTCGAGATGACGTCTATTTAGGTCTGTGCATTTCTTGAGGGGCAGTCCAAAGTTGTTTATAACTTTCTTACAAACCGACCGACTAATGGCTTTGATCACCTTTCCGATGACCTCGTTGAGTTCCATCATGGTCCTAGGTCTCTCTGCGTACACTTTGTATTTAAGGTAGCCTCAGAGAAAGAAATCAGGGCGTCTAACGTCTGGGCTGTGAGGTGCCCACTCAAAATTAGTCTTAAGACTGATCACACGGCCACCAAAGTTCTCTTTCAGCCAATCTCTGCACAGGTTTGGGTTGTGAGAGCATGCTCCATCTTGGTGGAACAAGAACTTCCACATAAGCGACGGAACAGGGTCTGCAACTCACTCTTGAAAGTTTTGAGGACCTCAACATACCTCTCCTTGGGGACTGTCACTGTCGCACCAGATTCCTCGAAGAAGAATGGTCTGATGATGACTCTGACTGAGATTGCAGTTCATACCGTGCACTTAGGAGGGTTTAAGGGCTTGGTGGCAACTTCATTTGGTCTGGAAGTCCCCCAGAAATCATTTATCTTCGAGATTAACTTTCCTTAAAGATAAAAGTAAGTTTCGTCTGAGGACAAAGGAGGTTAAGAATGTTGGGTTTTCTTAAATATTCTCCAGTATCTTGACTGCCATAGCCTTTATCTGCTCCTTGTCTAAGGCTGTATGGGTCTGCTTTGTCTGTATTCTTTATGGGAGTGACCCTGTATAATGGAGAAAACAAGCAATTGCACCCATACCTATACAATCATGAAATAAATTTTTCGCTTGCAAGAGTGTCTGGAGAGTTTGATTTCTGCACAGTTTCGTTGAATACTCCAACAGTACTCTTCCATTATGTTTTATGCCATCGGCCTTGATATTTCTCCTTTATAATCTTGATATCTTGATGAAAACGCTCTCCGTGTTCATCACTCACGTTGCCAAGTTGAGCAGTAAATTTATCAAGATGGCTCTTGAGGAAATGAAACTTTATGCTGATTTTGCAACCTAAACGATAAAGCAATCAAGTAATGTCTCTACCAAATCCTTGTAGTTAGCACCCTTTTTGTTTCCAATAAATCCTTTCAGAACAGCCACAAATGAATCTCATGCTTCTTTTCCTATGTCAGTCATCGAACTAGAGAAGTTTTGGTTTTCCATTAACTTTCTGATTTGTGTCCCATCAAAAACTCCAGCCTTTGTTTTATCATAACCAATTGTACATATGAATTTGAAACGGTCACCCTCCACATTGAACGCTTTCACAAATTGTTTCATCAGCCCTAGTTCAATATGAAGCGGTAAGAAAATGATCTTCTTGTGCTCAACAAGTTGCTGGTGTATAATATTTTTCTTCCCAACAGTCAAACTTTCTCTAACTGGCTAGATTTTATGTTCCCAATATTTGTCCTTGGCTCAGCCGTCCCATAAAACAGGAAACACGGATATTTTCTATAGCCTCCTTTTTGAGCAAGCAAATATAATTTACCATTTTCAGATCCACACATATGATCCCTTTGTGTTCAGCATATATGAGTAAATCTAATAAAGATCTTATGTGTTCATGCTTCACTTTTAAATGCACAGAGTGACCAATAGGAACCGCACCGGACAAGTTTGCATTAGAAATAAAACACATTTTAGACACTTCTTTGAACTATCTATAAAAACTCTCCAATCCCTTGGATCTTGACCTGAAACACCCATCGCATTACCAGCCCCACCAAGTCACAACAGTAAAAAAATCTTCTTAAGTCTTAAAGAATACAAAGAGATCTCTCTTTCTCTCTATTCCGATAAAAAGTTACATTTATTCTTTCCTGCAACAAATTATTCTCTTCAAGTCTAGAAGCTAACACTTCTTCTTACTTTTTTGACAGGCCTAGGTCTCGATCGCGCTCGATAGCCTCTCCTCCGAGCCCTCAGCCATTCACTTTGGAGTACCTAAGGGCTGAGTGCTTGGTCCCTTCCTCTTCCGCATCTTTTTACTGTCTCTTGGCTCCCTTCTTCGTGATTTGGACCTGTCCTTCCCCCTCTATGCTCTGGACACTTACATAAACCTTTCCTCATCCTCTATGTCATTCTCTCAACTAATTACCAAGCTTCCTTCAGCCTACACCTCCATAAACGAATGGCTATCTGCCAACTTTTTCAAACTTAACCAGTATAAAACTAAAGTTCTCCTTGTTGGTAAAACTTCGATGGTGGAGAAATCTAAAGCTCTCTTCCTCTCCCTTAACCTTGGAGAAACGAATGTTGCCTTCTCGATACCGTAGGTAATCTTGGTGTTATTTTCGAAGAGCAACTCTCGGTAAAACCGCACATCCATCTTTTATGTAAGTCTTCCCTCGGTTCCTCTGCAACTTCTTACGTGTTCGATCCCATTTTGATCTACGAAACCTTGAGACTGCTAGTCATGCCTTCATCACCATATGCTTAGACTACTGCAATTCTCTTCTAGTGAATCTCCCTTCTTCGTCACTTCGCCCCCTACAACTAGTTCAAAACTATGCTGCCAGGCTTAGGCCTCCGGTTCTCTCCTTTGATGCCTCTGTTACAGGAGCTACACTGGTTACCTATTTTCTTCCGTATCCACTATAAAATTATTCTCATCACTTACATACAAGGCCCTAAAGCTCGAGGCTCCACCTTATCTCTCGTCTACCCTCTCCCGTCGTCAAACTCCTCGGGCACTCCGATCTAACTTCGCTCCTATCCAAACCACTCTTCGTTCTGTCTTCTGCTCGATAGGTGACCGTTCCTCATCAGTTTGTGCTCCTAGACTCTGGAATGGTATTCCTGCTGAAGTCCAATCCTCTCCCTCCCTTGCAACTTTGAAACGTCTCTTGAAGTCTTATCTCTTCATAATTGCCTTCTCTCCCCTGTAAACTTTTTCTACATTTGCAAAAGAACTTGCAATCTGAGAGGGCTAACAGCCCTGAAGGGCGCATTATAAATACCTATTATTATTATTATTTCAAAATTATTATTTCAGACTCTTCTTTAAACTACCTATAAAATGTCTCCAATCGCGTTTAATAGTCCCGCCACGTCACAACAGTAAACAAAGTCTTCTTCAGTTTTAAAGACCAAGAGATCTTTCTCCCTGTTTTTTCCTACAACAAAGTCTTCTCTTTAATTCTAGAAGCTAACACTTTTTCTAACTCTTTTGACAGGCCTAGGTCTCTAACTTAATCCTTTAGTTCTAATTGGCCTAAGTTTCCACGTTCTTGGGTCGATGTATGTACAAAGTCTGGATCACTGTTAAGTTCATTGCTTACACATCAGATTCACTTATATCACTTGCATCGTCCAGTGAAGGAAGTTTCTTGAATACAGTTACTTGAATTTCATCTGAATGAAGCACTGGACGAATTGCTGAATCAAGATTTGGGTAACTTATTTTATGTCGCATTTTCTTGCTATAACCAGAAGTCTTTGTGAGACAAATATAGCAATCGTTTACGTTTTTTTTAGGTCCTGCCAAACCATAGGAATGCTAAATCATAGTTGTTTCCTTGTGCCCTTTCTCCATTGGTGTAGACTTTCGACACATGGTTTAAATACATTGTGTGGGGCTCGCGGTTTATCCTGATCAACCAATTTAATCTTAAAGTAAGCCAAGTATGCTCTTTTTACAAAGATACTAATGATCATTCTTTGAGTTGGTGCACTAAAACAACCACATATATAGCAAAACAAGTCATTGGAATTCCAACATTTCCTTAATTATGAGGCCATACTACTGAATAATGTTTTTTTCCTAAAACAAATCTGAAAAAACACCAAATTATATTAAATGTAATTGCTTTATATATCTAGATGCACAAAAAGAGAAGTCTAAATACATACATAAAGTAAAATAAGAAGAATACCAACGCCTAAACTTTCGTTCACTTGGTCGTAAGATAGCTTGCTACTATGAGTGGGACCTATATGGACCAGTCCCTAAGTAATAAACTTGACGTGATAGAAGGACGCTATTGCCATTTTTAAACTCAGTGACCCCAAATTTCCGTAAAACAGGTCACAAACCTAAGTCAGTAGCAAAAAAGTTAAAATTTGTTGACTAGTGTTATGCATTCCCTTTATTTGCTACTAAAATTTGGAATGATTGCCCTGTCGCTTACGCTTCTTCCCAATCTATGGCGCTTTCAAATAAGCTTAAAATAAGCAACCACTTCTCCCAAGCATTATTTTCAAGGATGAAAAGTTTCTCTGTAAATTTTCATGCCCTTGGATTGTGCCACATAAAACCCTTCTCATTATTACTAGTAACTTTGGTAGACTAAAACTCTTTCCTGAGATTTGCATATCTTTCGACTATGACGAAAGCCTGCAGAAGTCTGATTGAGGATTGTTACTACTCTATCGGTTGAAAAGCAAAGACAAAAGGAAGCCTCACTTTTTAAAGAAAATGCTTGCGGCGGAGGGGATTCGCTGAATGACGTTAATAGGAATGGTGTTTGTTACAAATAGGCGAAAAGTAATGCAGGAATTTCAATAGGTATTTCTTTCGAAAACCAGTTTTGTGGCTAAATCTTTTACTGTTTAAAAGTGTTACTATTCAACTCTAATGACTCGTTTTAATTTCTCGTTTTAAATGTGGCGTAATATCAATATATTAAGTAAACATGAACGTTAGGTGTATTTGAAACCTGCATCATCTGCATAATATAAGGCATAATTAGATCGCAAACTTAACCTCAGCTTCATTTCTACAGAATGGTGCGTCTCCAAATTGCGTTCTTAGCGCATTCTCGCTCTTACATGAAAGTGAGAAGATCATGAATATTTCTTCATCCAGCTCATATTTATACGCCTGCTTTTATCTCGTTCTGTGGTGTTTAACTCTTTAGACAATAACTTGTCTGACTCATAAATAAATTAAGTGTGCAGAGCGGTCAAACCCCAAACTCTCTTAAAATGAAAGATAAGACTTCCTAAGGGGTTAGAGGGTGGCAAAACAGATAAATTAAGGTCAGTTATTCATAAAGTCCTTTCTGGTGAATATATCTATATTTATATATATACATATATATATATATATATATATATATATATATATATATATATATATATATATAAAAGAAGAGAAAAAGCAGGTCTTCTGATAATAAATAACTGCTACCGGGCTGCTTTCGTCCTATTTTATTTCTGCCTTCCTAAACTCTTTTGAAGCTACATAGAAAAATGTAGAGACCTTGCAGTTGTAGGGTATATATATCCATATAGAAGAAAATAGAGAAAAAGAATTTGACGTAAATGAGCACATGAGACTTGAACCCGAAGTTTTTTTGAAGAGAAGAAAAAGGGACGTAAAAAAACACAAATATGAAAGAGTGCAAAGGGCATCTCATTTAAGGCAATACATACTTAAAAGACAGGAATGAAAAAGATTAATAGATTTAAGGGGAGTTGAAACACTGTGTCGCAATTGCTGTTCGGGAGTCCTAACAACTGAGTTTCAAGGCAGAGCACTTCAAACCTACCCCAAGCGTCATCATAAACTATTGCCTAAACCCTGTAGTAGTTGTTTATACCCTAAAGACGTGTAAATGATCTTTATTTTATGTGATAGAGATACTGAGCATCTAAATTATGAACTGGTTAGTGGTTTGTTATAAAATCCATTGGAATTATTTTCTAGCTGGAGAAATATTGGATTTGGTAGGATGAAGTATTGGGAAGTTTTAAAGGCCTGTGCCTTGTAGCTCAGTGGTTAGAGCACCTCACCAGAAAATAGGAGCCACCGGTTCGGCTCCTGACTAGTATATTTAAAAATGAATCCTTTAATAATATTCATGGCTCCCATAAATGAATTTCTTTAAGTGAGTTGTCTCCTTATCTTGATTTAAAAAAATTCCGGTTAACTATTATTCACGTCCATCTTTGTCTTTATATATATATATATATATATATATATATATATATATATATATATATATATATATATATATGAAAGAGAGAGGCCTTTTGGCGCCAAATAATATGAGGGATACAGAATGATAAGGCTCAAATTCCAGGTGAACGTATTATTCCGACGTTTAGCAACCTCATCTTTCGGAATAGCCTTCTCATTCTCCATCCCTCATCATAAATATATATATATATATATATATATATATATATATATATATATATATATATATATATATATATATAGATAGATATCTTTTCCTTTAAAATTCTACTCTGCAGTAAAAAGTGATTATTCAAATTGAGGCGAATTCATGAAAGTGCAAATGTGTCGAAGATTCATAAATCCAAGAGTTTGGAGAGGAGTCAAAGGTGCATGTTGCGGATCCGGGAGGCATTAAGCTCTCCTGAATGTTACCAATCTCCCCAATGAAGGATGATTCCTTAGGATTAGCAGAAGGAGAAAAGATAGGGAAACCGATTAAGAGTGACAGACTTATGGGGAGCCAGCTGACCGAGGGCAGTTTCCTATATATTTCTGTGAATAAGAATTAAGAACATTTGCTTCTTTTTCTTACTACCATTTCATTACAATATAACTCAGGAAAAGGAAAGGAACATACAATCGTAAAATCTTTTTAAGTGAAAATGCTTTACAACCTACTGATTCGTTATAGAGTTTCAGGTAGTTTGCATTTAAAATGCTATGAGATCGAGCATATGATGTTTTCTCCCCAATTATTGCCAAAGAAAGTAAAGGGAAATTTGTTACTGTAAAGGCTATTTATATCTCAGTAATAGTCAAGATGTAGCATCAAACGATTGAGGTAGCAATAAGTGAAAGGAATTCTCTGTACCCATACAAACGATCAAGAAAAGAAAAGTGAAGTTTAAAAAGAGTGAAAATTAGGAAAGAAAATCCATATAGTTGAACTAACGAAGGTTAGGTACGGAATAAATTAATTAAATATGCATTTTCTGTTACTTAAAAGTTGAGGAAAAACAAATGAGATTCCCTCTGGCAGAGGGATTTTAAGATACATCCGGGAAGTGGTGAAACAGGGGTAAGTGTCTAATGGAAATTTGTATAGGAGATGACCCAAGCACATAATTTTGTGCCTTCATTATTAGGATTACACACAACTCTCCTGAATATTTTTTTTATCCTCACTTAGGGCATCTCTTTGTATTGTGAATAAGGGAAATAGTGAAGATATCAGAGTGAAAATAATAAGAGAAAATCGTAAAAGGAAAGCAGGTATGAATATAAAAGCGTATGAATGTAATGCAAATGAATACTTCACTCATTTAACTGATACATCAAAGATGCGCGGGGTCTATCATAGAGTTGTGGAAACATTTCTTTGAAAGAGCCTTGCATTTTCAACGTAGTATTCGCTAGTATGGATGAAATTGGGTGTAATAATACATGAGGCGTGGCTTTTCACTTGAATGACTTCTGGAGAGTGATTTAAATCATATTGTTTCACTCATCCTTGTTTAGGGATTCCATTAAATTTTTTCGATTGCAAATGTTTCAGTAAAAGAGAGTGGCGAATAAAAAATAATATAACTGACCAATTTCACCCATTAGATAGCTTGACTTCAGGTGAAGGAAGTAGTCAACCCTGACGATTTCCAGTTAGATTTACTTTCTCAAGCCAAATGGAGATACGCTAATGGGGAACTATTTAACACGTTCATTTTAGCTTTTTATACTGACTTTGATCTAATATGATACATTAAACCCAGTGAGAAATATTGGGGCCACCAGCTTATACTCCTTCTCTAAATATTACGGAAAGTCTTTAATGACAACTCTATTGCGAACGGGAAAGTTGGATTACGTCTTATGCTACGTTCAATTTACCGCTACAGAATTTGATTCAATTCAGTGATTTTAATTCTCTAGTTGTATCATGTACGTAAGTACACGTACATCTCGAATTCCCGTCGTACCTTTATAATATTAATATTATTTCAGTAGTGAATGGATAAGACCAGCTTTTATAAATATTCTAGCAATAAATGACTGAAATAATATATTTAAATGGTATTGACAGTTTATTTTTAGTACTAAATCTAGTACCAAATGTAATACTTACTTTTCTAATCCAATTTGACAATGCACATCGGACAGATAAGACTTGTGATTAATGCTTTATTGTTATCGACGTGGAGCGGAATTTAAACCAATAATGATTCAAGATCTTAAAAACAGTTAACACTGTGGATAATCGCACGTTCTTGATCTATTGGGTTATATCTGAGTCAATCAATGTTAATAACAAAATACGCATGGATATACAGAAGTCAAAAACTTGAGTGGAAAAATTAGGACGCAGGAAAAGGTTCTTTACTCTCGAGGGTAAGAAGCAGGATAGCAAAATTCTTATTGATTGTACAAAAAATGAGTTCAATTTTCACTTAATCTTGCAAACCCGTCTAAGAAGCTGATTCTGGTACCCGTCCAGCAAAGCTCTCGACCGTCTCAGAACGATAGTGACACACCGCTGACCGCTGTCGATTCTTCCACTCAACTGCGCAAGGAGAGAACGGATTCTGTTCAACAGTTTGCAGAAGATCGTAACAACACCCGCGATAGTTTCCCCCCCAAACTCCAGTCTTGCACCTCCATTTCTCCGGCCTCCCACAGCACCTATTGAGCTCCCCCCCGCACCACACTTCTCCAGCATGATATTCGGTTTGCCCCACCCCACACCTGCTGGGGTTTCTCAGAGAGGGGTTCCCGACTCGGGTGTTCCTTGCGAGCGATGTTTGCTCAACGCCCCGCCTTCTTGCGCGCACGAACTCCGCTCTACTTGAAGGCTAATTAACATTCGGTGTTAATTCAAATGACGGAACTTCTCTGTATGCTAGAATCAAAGAATAAACCTGGAGTCTCCTCCTTTTCCATCCAATTCAAGATAATCTTAAGTAAATGTGAAAAATCACACATAGATGGATGGATAGATAGAGAGATACATGTATAAATGGATAGTTGCATGGATTGATAAATGTTTGAAAACCTAGAAGGAAATATCGATGTTGGGATAGGGCGATAGATATAAAGATAGCTCGATCAAATTCTCGATAGATAGGTAGCTAAAAGTAAGTAGACCATTACGATAGATTCTTAATATTAGTTAAATACCTTTGCTACATCAACTGAATGAGTATTAAATCTTATAATTTTTCTTCTCGTTATATTGGTAATTTTTAATTAGTTAAATCTGAAGTAGATTCTGAATATTGGGTGATGAAATCTTGCCAAAGAATTGTTTCAAAACGCCCATTTTTGGACGGGAATACCGCCCCCTGTCATCACTTACACCACGCCTCTGCCTCTCCATATGACGTCATCAAGATACCCCATCTCCTCTAGCCTTCTCCCTACTCCCTTCCCCCATACTTATTCACCGCATGTTCCCCTCCCCCAAATTAAACCATCATGCAGGTGCAAAAGAATTTTGTCTCATTCTTTTACCGGCCTCCATACTGGGCGGTTCTGTTTTCACAGCTCTTCCAGGAAAGAATAGGATAGTAATTAAAATTTTACCATCCGATTTTAATGAACCCTCTAAGAATAATATTTTAAATTTAATAGTTTATAATTTAATCTGTATATTGCGTTTAATAGCAATAGCTAGCTTTAAGTAGAATAATTAGGGAATATATTAATTTTCTCCTTTGATAAAGAGTTCTGCATATCTTTTAGGACGTTTTTGTTTGCGTGGATTTAAATTTAACCTCGTGTCAATTGATTATATTCTTTATTTATTTAAATAAAGGAAAAAAACACCAACTTTTAAGTCACAAACAATTTATTTTGCTACTTAATGAGAGAACTAAAACTTCCATGTGACTCATTTCAATTCTATAAACTGACGTTAGTCAAGATACTTACAAGAAATAAAAGATGTAATAGATTCCAGCTAAGAATGTACTAAGAAAAGAATAAATCAAGGTGAAACATATATATTCCCTTGATTCATTACTTCAAAATGTCCTGATAATCTTTTCTCGATACACAATTCAATGAGAGACAAACAGAAATGGGAATATTACTCTAATATAAATTTTTTAATACAAGCTTAAGTTATAAAGACAATAAAATCAAAACATTCGTTTGTCTTCTTAATTATTATGAAACAAGATTCCTTGCTTTATCCATTCATTTTATCTCTCTTTCTCTCCGTATCTACTATAAAAATTTCCCAAACAGAAGTTAATCTTTTAGAACTGAATTCATTTACTCAACAATCAAAAACAAAGGATTTGAGTGTTGTAGCCTCCTTACTACACTGAAACTCCGCTTAACATACGATCGTAGAGTGAAATATTTTATTTGTAATTCAAAATTTCTCTATCCTATATTAGAATAGGATTTTACTACATTAGAGAGTTAATTGTGTCAGGGATAAGAACAAACTTCTCAATAAAAACGGTAACATATTTAAATTTTAAACACGGATGGGAGACCATCTATTTTTCTTTACAATAAAGGCTTTCGAGTAGAGGAAATTGTCATTGTTTGTGTACCTTTTTCTTCTCAACGATGCGAATTCAGAGGAAAATTAAACGCTGTCTTTGAATGACTATTGATCTTTTGCTCGTGCTTTATTCAGAAATCTTTTTTAAGCTTTGCATTTTAGGCTAGAGCCTTGTGCGAATAAAAAAACATCAATTTGAATACCTATAACAAACCATATTTCCTCTAAAAACCCTTTTCTCTATTATATTATAGCATCTAGAGCCCCAATGTCAATAGAATATTTCACGTGCGTTCATTGGTTAGTGGAAAAGAAATTAAATTTATTTTCTATAATTTATTAAATTCCTGAATCTTGCCATTTAGAATTTGTTACATTGATTGAGTTTATAGTAACAAATGGGTATCAAGAACCAAACTTTCATTTACCAGACAAAAATGAGGTGTAGGAAGTCATATAATAAACAATAAGCAATTAAAGGTTTTTAACATTTCACATTTTCATCTTTCTAGCTAATCAATAAAATACACGTCTGAAATTCTTAAAATGTTGTTTTTTTCGAGCGTAAGATACTTTCATAGTAATTAAAAGTAGGTAGGCATTGAAGTCTCTACGAACTAAACTATTAATGAACTACCAATCATACAGAGAGCACCAAAATCGTGAAGAAATACAGCAACACCTAATGGAACTTGATAATTTCTAACAGGCGCCAGTGATAAGATCTTCATACCTTTAAAACTAAATAAAATTATTTTATTTTCATAGAAATTAATGATATCCATGATAACTAATCTTTTTACAATAGTCCTCCTTGATATTTTTGCATCGCCCCTAAAAGGTATAATTCATCGTCGAAACTTAAGTTTTTAGAAAGAATTTAGTGTGAAGTTTTTTATGGATTGTCCTAAAATAATTTGTAACAGGTGCAGATGTGCCATGAAAATAAACGCATCTAAAAAAACAGGATAATACTAATTAGTCTCGTATAGTTTTGAATGAAATTTTGAATGAAGCGCCTCTGTTTTTTGAAGAATGAACCTGATTCTGGCTATTATCTGAAGCGTCGTTGCTCATAACTGATCATTTTCTTAGATGAACACTGAATCATTCTTAATCTGAACACAGTTAGACCTTTATTATATTAAATAAACTGCTCTGTTTCTCATTGCGTTTGATATGGGTCGGTGCCTATTTTTAAAGTAGTTTTCTAAAGGTTCATTTAAAACGTTGAACGATGATTGAGAAAGGGATAAGAAACAAACTGAAACATTATGAAATCTTAGCGGAAGTGAGTTTGGGTGGAGTCCTGTAAGAATCCTTTGGTGCTTCCGCTTTTCGTCTGTTTGTGATGGCTTTTTCGCTCTGATTTTGTTATTATCCTCCTGTCTCCTATTTATCCAGACATTTCCTTCTTGGCTTTTGTAATTGGTTATATAATTTTACCCACTTAAAAAATACTTGGCTGCCTAACGGTAGGCGTAAGTTTGCGACTCGAATTTACATATGAAATAATCGCATTCGAGATATCAATCGAATGCATTGGTGGAAATCCTTTTTATTATTATATTTAAAAAAAGAAATCTACAAGAAACGCTACCTGTATGTATCAATTTTTCTAATCTTATTTAATTTTGGTTTGTTGTACGCACATCTTTACATATCAGCTTTTTTACTATTTGCATTTAGAAGAGACGATGAGTTAAGACCAATCAATTCGATCAATAAATTTGTTTGGAATTGGAATAGTTCCAAAATGCCCGAGACTAAAGTTGAAGATTATCCACAGGATAAAGAAAAGGCTCGTAGTTATTTATCAAAACCTCATTAGCGAATTGCTTCGGCCAGAAAAAAAACAGCAAAAGTACTTGAAAATACAACCTTATTTTCTTTAAGGTAATAATCTCAACTTTGCACTATTTCTCATTTTAGACATAATATAAAATAATGCTATTAAGAACTCTATGTCGAAATCCAAAACGCACAAGTTTAGTAAAATCTTAACCATAGCTTAACTGAAACAGTGCCAAACCAGTCATAAAATGCAGTAATTATATTTCGAGAAATATACTAGAATGTAGCTCCATTAACGCGTTCCCAAATTTTAACTTTAGCCCTGGTTTGTTTATGCTAGATCCCATTATCACTACATGCATAAAATTTCAAATAAATTTGTTTTAGAATTTTGTATATCCTTAATTAAGGTTCAAAGGTGGGGAGTCAAATCTCCCCTTCCACTATTTAAGGCAATGTATGTCCAGCCTTGCTGTTCATTCCTTGAAAAGGTCTTTAAGAATAAAGACGAAAGCGCTCGGAATCGTTTTTCACTTTAACTTTGTGGGTGTATCTGCATATATATATATATGGTGGAAAGACATCTAGGAATAAAGAATGTCATTTGCGGATGTTTTTTTCTCGCCTTGAAGACCCCGTTAAAAACTTGCAAGAAATATTAAAAATATGCAAGTTAAAATTAATAATGCTGCCACAGCTGTGGACTTCAATAGAACCTTTTACATAATTATATATATATATATATATATATATGGATAAAACCACAGTAATAGGACTAATTTTATATGCGAAACCAGGTTTCGACGGAAGCATCCGTCATCGTCAGTCGCTGGTATAGAAATGAAATATAGAAGTTGCTTAACGTACCAACACACAAATCAGTGGCTCTAAGGTGGATGATGCGCGATTGTAGCGGCATTTTTGAGAAACGGAAGTAGAATTTCTTGATTATTAAGGTATAAATATTGACTTGGCCGTCGGAAGTATTGAAGTTATAAATTTCTTTTATAAGTGCCGATTTAATTAAGCGTCGATGTATATAATTGTGAGACCTATAAACGATTTTAGCATTATCAATATCAATTTTATGATTTTTATTGGACATATGTAAAAATAAACTCGAGGAGAGGGCAGGCACCACGTCGCATATGCATTTGAGTTTATTCCTTCTCGTGGAAAATCTGCTGCTTTCACCGATATATAATTCATTACATGATTTTCATGGAATAAAATAAACTCTCTGTTCTTTATCGATCTATCTATTTTTTGGATAGGCAATTTCCGATCGTATTCTCGTACTGAAAGGCAACATTGATGTCGTTGGTCAGTGCCAACTTTTTTAAATATATTAACTAGGGGGAGTATGGGAAGGTAACATAATATCTATAATATCTGTTTTCATTATAATTAGCTGGTGAGTAATATATGGTTCTGGCTGTATAGTGACACTTTTCTATGAACCAAAGGGGATATTGCAGTTCAATGGATGTTTGGATGATTGTATTGATTTTGTTTTGCAAGAAACAAGGATCACAAATGCGATATGCTTTCAGGAACATGGAAGAAACTACAGACCTTTTAACGGATAAATCATGACACGGGAAATAATGAATATAGTCATTAGAATTAGTTGGTTTCCGGTAGACAGAACAATATGCTTTGTCGTTTATTTTAGATATTTTTACATCCAGAAACGGCTATGAGTTGTTCAGTTCACATTCTACTATAAATGCAATAGGTGGGTAGAAATTATTCAATTTTTCAAAGAAAGAATCAAATCTGTTATTATTGATATACCATGTGGCACATATATCGTCTACATAGCGTAACCACGTTATGGGATTGTTTAAAATGGGGGGAAGGAGGTGCTTTTCAAAATCCTCCGTAAACAGATTGCATAATATCGGGGAAAGGTGATTACCCATAATCATGCGATATTTCCGTCACACACAAACGAACTAACTTTACAATTTTTTTACATGGTAGGGGTAATTTTTGGTTAGACAAAGGCAAGTTTTTCATAATTACATCTAGAGCTTCATAAACGGGAACTTTTGTGAAAAGGCTATTGACATCAAAACTTAACAACTCCTTATTCGATAAGTCAATCTCTTTAATTTTATTCACAAGATCACCGGAATGGATAATGTGAGCATCAGAAATGCTACCCATTAATTTAGTTGGGATTTTCACTAGCCATTGAGAGACTTTGTACGCATGGCATCCTACGGTGGAAATTATTGGCCTAAACAGAGTACAATCTCTATGTGTTTTCTGTAAAACATACATGTACGGTTGCGAGGGATTGTACACTTCGAATTGGTTAATAAAATCAGATTGACCTTGGAGAAAAGTGTCACTATAAAGTCAAAACCATCTATTACTCCTCAGGTAATTATAAGGAAAAGAAATGTGACAAATATTATGTTACCTTCCCATACTCCCCCCAGTTAATCATTTGAAAAAGTTGGCACGGACTAACAACATCAATGTTGCCTTTCAGTATGAGAATACGATCAGAAATTGCTTATCCAAAAATAAATCGGTCGATAAAAAACAGGAAGTTTATTTTATTCCATGAAGCAGATTTTTCAAGAGAATGAATGAACATAAAGGCGATATGCGACGTGGTGCCCTCTCCTCAAATTTATTTCTACATTTATGCAATGATAATTATCAAATTGATATTGATAATGTTAAAATAGTTTCTAAATATCACAATTATTTACATCGACGCCCTAATTGAATCAGCACTAATATAAGAAATTCTCAACTTTAATACTTCCGACGGCCAATTTAATACTAATACCTTAATAAGCAAGAAAATCCTACTTCCGTTTCTCAAAAAAGCCGCTAAAATACCGCATCATCTACCTTAGCGCCACTGAATTGTGTGTTTGTACGTTAAGCACTTTCTGTATTTCACTTGTCAACCAGCGACAGACGATGATGGATGTTTCTGTCAAAACCTGGTTTCGCATATAAAATTAGTCCAATTACGGGTTTATCCTTATAGTTACACGTGCTGTACTGTACACTTTTGAATATATATATATATATATATATATATATATATATATATATATATATATATATATATATATATATATATCTGAAAAATGTGGAATCCCTGAATTTTTTTGTTTGTCTTCTAAATATGGTGCTATATATCTTGATTATATATTCACATAACTACTAGTAGCTCCACTGTGGGCATAATTATTGATTCAATAGATAGTGCTAATGAAAATTAAATATAATAAATATATAAACTTATAATTAATATTAATATAATAACATTGAAAAGTGATTCTTACATGGATATTTATAAAAAGAAAGTAATTCTAGTGCATGATTTTTAATAAGGATTTATCTGGTGAATATCAGAAAATATTCGTGAAATACTGAATACCAGTGGTAAGAACTGTACAACTGAAGATTGAATAAAGTTGTTTTTCTTTAATAAAATTATATATCGCAAAAATCTTGTACGAATTTGAATATCCGTCAGAGCATCACAGGTGTAGTTAAGTTCGGCGCTAAAAGCTTTCACTTTGCCGATGAAACGCTAATCTCTGTAGTCGGAAAAATGTTCGCCGAAGGTTTCCCATCCACATCGTTGGAGACGATTAAGACCTGTGGCGGGCGACAAAAGCTAATCCCTCTAGGCGCCGTAAAACTTCTCACAAGGTCTCTGCCTTCCAGCAGTTAAGCATCCAAAAAATGGCAGGTATAAAAATACCCTGGGTTGTTCTAAGATCGGCAGATTGAGTTGTACAATCCGTCGCCTTCTGTTCAGACTGTATGCCTCTTTCCCCAAGTCCCTAGTATTCTCGTATACTATCAAAGTTGGATCTCACGAGGAAGATCAATCTCTTTTTTGAAGGCTTACTCTATTTAGAGCAAGCCTCGAATCGTTTCATCCTCGAAAGACTGGCTGGGATACCTCTCGTCTCATCTGGGACCTTCTTCCCCCACAAGGATCTCCAGTTTCCCGTCTGAGATTTCGCGCCGAGCCGCGTTAGAGTCTTGATTTTTTGAGGTTGCCCTTCTCTGGAGCAGATTTGCCATCGTTCGTCTTCAAGGAGGATCGTCTACTTATCCTCTGGTCCTTCAACCCCCCTTCACCTTCCTCACCATCAGAATATGCGGCCGAAAATGACGACCATTTTCCGTCTCCATTCTCCCGCGCAGACTCGCTAAAGGAATGCCCTTCCACGACGAACCCCTTTAAAGTAAAACGACCCTTGATTGTATCTCCCGTTAATCGACCTGCTTTCCGACTTTTAAATATTCCCTCTGTATAACTGATTTATAGTATCTTCTTTAAAAGCTAATTAACAATTAATTAACGTTACCCGATTGCCAATTATCTATTTTCTGTCCGTATTATCCTTCTTTTACATTTTCTGTATTTCCCGTATGTATGTATGTATATATATGTATATATATATATATATATATATATATATATATATATATATATATATATAAATATGTTAACTAGTGACTTATTAAAATAATATTTTTGGTTTTCAGTCTTTAAATATATCTTTAAACTGCAACTTGTATACTCATTAAAAGCAATCGGCCCCTGTAGTAAAATTGCGCTCTTATACATCGTAATCAACAGATTACTTTTACGAAGTGAACGTACTTGTACGTAGTGAAGGACGCGTACGTACATGGGAGTATATATGTGTATATAACTGTATATATAGATATTTTCGTGGCTTTTATCTTTTTCCTCTCAACCAATAGACATATATATGTGTATATAGACGTATTATCTGGGGAAGTGACCTATTCCTTGACATATATATTTATATATATATTAAATACTGATGTCAGGTTTTTGGGGATAATTTAGGACCCCTTTCGTTTTTAAGTCCCTCAGTTGAATTAATAAAAAAATTACCATGTTGGTTGGGTTAAGTGTATTTAACGATAGGAAAATAATTTTTTATTCTAATTTTTTTTATTTTATTTTGTGTAATCAGTCTTTTTGTGTTGCCCGTGAGGCCATATTTAGTAACAAGCCATTGTTGTTATGTGTGTTTTGGGAGAAAACCTTTTTAACTCCCCTCTTTATAATTTTCGTGCCAGTTTAAGAGGTCATATATCAGGTACTCATATAGGAATTAGTATATTTATAATAATTTATTGCTTTTGTCCCTTTTTGTGACCACAAGGGTAAGAGTTTTGGGGAACTATTGCGAGAACCCCATTTTCTTTGCCGTAAGATTCTTGTACGCGTCAAGTAGCTAAGGCTCGCGTAAGGAAACAAGATGACGTCCTTCGAGAGATTTAGGCAACAGGGTGAGATGTTTGGTCTGTCAGGTAAAGAGTTAATGGCCTATATTCATGAAGAGGAGAGAAACAAAAGAACAGAGAAGAACGAAATAAGAGATGCTGAAGCTGAACAGAGAAGAAGATAAGCTTAAGCTAAAGGGAGTTAAAAGGAATAACTTAGAAACCTTGTCAGTTAGTTCTAGGAATGAAGCCCCCCAGATCCCCGCTTGAAAGCCCTCAGCTTTCAAGGATGGAGAGGATTTCAGTGCTTACCTCACTCAATTCTAAATATTTTTGAGGTTAATCACTGGGCTATCCAAACTGATTGAGTCGCCCGATTTTTGCTACTCCTTAATACGCAGCTGCCAGATATATTCATTTTGCTACCAACTGAGGCTACCCTCGACTATTCGACCGTTAAGTACGAACTCTTGGCGGTGATCAACATGAATCCGGACTTCTACAGGGCAAAGTTTCGTCAGGCAAGGTTGCAACCTGGCCAGACTTACCACCATTTCGGATTAACCCCCAGAAGAAGCTTGGAGTTTTGCTTGGACTCCGCCCAGGTGAACAGCGAGTATGAGTCTCTGTTCGACTTCATTTTCCGGGAGCAACTTATGGCTACGCTATGAATTTGTGAAAGACCGAAGAGTTGCTTCCTTCAAAGAATGCATCGAAGAAGCGGATTTGTTCGTGGCCAGTCATAATCTTTACTCTCAATATCCTAAGAAGAGTCATCCTCCATCCCCCAAGAGTAAAGGACACTTCCCTAAATTTCACCCGAAGAACGCTCCCAAATTCGTAAAGGTCCCAGGTCCCTCCAAACTGAAATATTATCCCCCATCTGAACCTAGAGATGTTAAGCCACCCGTCTTTAATCCCCCTGCGTCGGATTACCCCAGACGACACATTGTCTGTTTTTCTTGCGGAACCCCAGGGCATGTGAGAACGAACTGTCCTCAAAATTCTCAGTTCCGTTCTGCTCCCAGCCACCAAGTCCACCAAGTAAGCACCTCACTTTCTCCTCCGTCTGCTCGCCCCGAAACGCTTACTTCCCCACCAGCGAATATTCCCATGGGACCTTAAGTTAAATTTTATTGAATGAGAGCTCCCCCAGTGGGCTCGAATTTAAAACCGGATGGGTTAATGGTTGCCTGGTTTCAACCCTGGGCAGAGATACGGACTGCACGTACATCGTCAAATCTGAAAAGTTACTGCCCCCAGTGAGCCCCGACCATGATAAATTTGCAGTAGTCTAGTACTAATTGGGGCGAGCAAATTGCTTCCCATTGGTCAGTTGTTTCATCTAATGTCCATATTTCACCGGCTGGGCTGACGCCGTAGCAGCCCTTATTAAATTCTGCGTGATATTAGTCGGCCATAGCTCGCAGCTATCCTCCAGTCCTGTTGCCCAGCCCGCAATCACGAGAGGCCAAGCCATAATGAACGCGGCACCACCCGTGACTTTAGAAACTCCCCCGCCCCGAGTACGAGACTCTGAGCAACGAGCCTTTTGTAACGGCAGAGATAAATGTCGCTCCCTACAGCCATTGTGGGAAAAGTCAAGGACCAACGAGCGCGAAACTGTTCGTGGTCACAGGAAGTTCTCCTATCTCGTTGAGGGCGAACTGTTGTTCCATTCACCCTCCGTACCTAACCACTCCTCTACGCGCTATCTACGTATGATAGGACAAATTTTGATATTAAATCAAAAGAAAGACAGTTTAAGCCCGGTGACGAGGTCCTGCTTCTCCTGCCCACGGAGACAAATAAACATCTTTCCCAATGGAAGGGCCCCTCTTCATTCGTCGAAGCCCGTGGCCCCGTGGACTACTTCATCCAAACGCCCTCCGATAACAAAGTGCTTCACGCCAACATGCTCAAACGTTACCAACGCCGCACTGCATCAACAATATTGTTGCCCTGGATGAAGAGGCCTTGATGCAAGCCTCGTATGCCCCCGAACCTCTTAACCTAGTCCAGACGGTTTAAGCAGAAGCTGATAATGACTACCTACTCCTGTTGCTCCCCGGAACGTATAAAGCCCCCTCCCCCCCCCGAGAAGATCGATCTTATCTCCACCTGGATCCCTCTCAGCAAGCCTAGTTATCCCGGTTGTTAAAGGCTTTCCTCCGACCCATTCATTTGCGATCCACGTTCAATGTGGGGGTCGATAACTTACTAAAATTAGAAATAATCGAACCCTCCTCCTCAGAGTACTGTTACCCCATTGTTATGGTTCGGAAGCTAAACCGGTCCTTTCAAATAAGTGTGGACTTTCGAAAACTTAACGCCGTGAAGGATTTCGATGCCGAACCGATCCCATTGATAGACCAGAGCCTACATTTGTTCTTAGATGGTCTGAATAAGGTGTCATTCTATTTTGATGTGTACATAGCTACACTCACATGGGATGAACATCTAATCTCCCTCCGTTTCTTCTTTAATAGGTTCAGAGAGCATGGTCTGACCATGGGTCTTTAAAGTCCCATTTTGCCTACGACACTATCAAATACCTTGGATTTCACGTTGGGCAAAACCAAATAATGCCCCAGCAAGAAAAACTCCTGGCAATTTCAGATATGCCCCTTCTCCGTATTAAGGAGTAGCTACGTTCCTTCAGGAGTTTTAACCTTTTAACCTACTTCTACTGGCGCTTCGTCCCCAACTTTGCCGCCTTAGCGTCACCCCTGAAGTCTCTCCATAAGAAAAACTCCCCAGATTCCATCGTTTGGAGCCCCAAGGCAATTTCACACTTCTAGTAGATTAAAGATAGGCTAATATATGCTCCATATTGCGGCTCCCAAACCCTAACAAAGTGTTTGGAATCCGTACGATGCCAGCAATGATGACATCGGTTAAGTGGTGCTGCAGTACGAAGAAGATGTGAATAGCTATCCTATCGCTTATGCGAGCCGGAAGCGGTTGTCGCGCGGCAGAAACTATGCAGTAATAGAACTTGAGGCTCTGGCAATAGTTTTTAGTGTCCGGAAGTTTAAAATATATCTGATAGGCCATGAGTTCGTGATCAAAACGGATCACCGTCCTTTGGCGTACTTACAAAATTGTAAAACCCAAACGGCATGCTCATGCGCTGGAGTCTGCTATTAATGGAATATCAATTCCGAATTTTGTATTTAAAAGGTATTGAAAACTGTGTAGCAGAGTGTCTTAGAAGGAATCCAGTAGATGACCATCCTCCCCCAAGTTAGAACTCCATACATCATATAATTTTATGTATATATTCGAGCTGATTGCGCTCCCATGTAAAATATATTTTTATGCCTGTGTACGTATGCCCGTATTTTAATGTATTGCTAGTATATACGTGTTGTCATTATTGATTTTTTTTTATTATTTCCTGGATTGTCCCACCGCTTGATTGATTCCTTATTCTAAATTGTGGTATTGCTTTTACATGAAACTATATATATTTTAATTATGTAATTAATTACCCATTTACCTAAATGTAATTGTAAGTTTTATCCGTCGTCTGGGATCAAACGGAACAAATCCTGTACCTAGGCGGCAGCAGCATGGGCTGAATGGGCTTCGTGTCGGAAAAAACGCCATCTTTGGAAGGAAGGCATGTAAGGGAAATGGAGGCGAAGAAGAATATCCCCATCATTTGTTGCTTGAATTCCTACAGTCTCTATGTCTCCTAAATATATCTTTACGTGGAGTAAGCCCTGTATCAAAATTTAAAAATAAAAGAAGAAAAAATTTAAATATCCGTCAGCGTCTCAGAGGTGTAGTTAAGTTGGCCGCTAAAATCTTTCACCTCGCCGATGAAACGATAATCTCCGTAGTCGGAAAAATGTTAGCAGAAATTTTTCCGTGCCTATCATTGGAGACGATTAAGACCTGTGTCGGACGACAAAAGCTAATCCCTCTAGGCGCTCGAAGCCTTCACACAGACGTCTCTGCCTTCCAGCGATTGAGCATCCAAAAAATGGCAGTCATATAAATACCCTGGATTTTTCAAAGATCGGCAGATTGAGTTGGACAATCCGTCGCCTTCGGTTTAGATCATGTGTCTGTTTCGTCAAGTTGGGTCTTGCCACAATAAAAATAAGGCATGATACTCCACGTTATGGTCTTTCTATTGAACAAATAAGGCAAAAACTTTCTAGGTTATGATTTTTGATCTTATCAAAATATATACTCAACCTTATGACCTTGCTTTTATACCAAAAAAGGAATACTACTCTTGATTATGACCTTGCTCTTATAAAAATTAGGAAAAATACTCATGTTATTATCTTGCTCTTATAAAAATAAGGCAACAATGCTTTAAGTTATGATCTTGTTCTTATAAAAATAGGTAAAAGATAATCTATGTTATGAACTTGTCCCAATACAAAATGTAAAAATGCTACACGTTATGTACTTGCTCTTATATAAATAATGCAAAGATACTCGAGAGTATGATTTTGTTCTTATACAAATAAGGCAAAAATACTCCACGTTTCGGTTTTCCTCTTATACGAATAAAGTCAAACAATCTAGGTTATAATTTTCCTCTTAAACACATAAGGCCAAAATACTTGAGGTTTTATATGATCTTGCTCTCATACAAATAAGTAAAATATAATCTACGTTATGCTCCTCGCCCCTATACAAATAAGGCCGAAATTCTCCACTTTATGATCTTGCTCCTAGACAAAAAGTCAAAAGAATTCTGGACCATGATTCTGTTCTTTTTGGGTGATCCCTCTAAAACAGGCCTGCACAAACTTTTTGTGATATATCCTTCATTCACTCACTAATTACCCTTAATTTGCAGGAAATGACAGAAGCAACGTTTGTGAACATAACTAGATCTTAATAGAAGCTCTAACAGGGAATATACTGCATCCAACATTACTACAATACAGGCTCGTTTAAGAAAGTGCAGGACACTTTCGTGCATCAGTTCGAATTTGAAAAAGCCCCCTTCAAGAGCAGAATTTAGGACTGGGTGTACCACCGCGAGAATAATGAGGCAGTGGAAAACCTCAATGCAGCCAGTGACAACCGTCCAAGCCCTTCATGACGCCACAGGAAGCGTACATCTGAGCTGGAAGAGAGCGTGAAAGAGTCAGTTCAGCAGAGTCCTAAAAGCTCTGGGCGCAAGAGAAGTCAGTTCCTCGGGTATATCCCGTGAGACTTGCAGGAGAGTGCTAGTAATGGCTGCAAAGGCCTACCCATACAGAATGCAGAGGAAGCAGACCCTTAAAGCCTCAGACAAGAAGCAGAGAAAGGCTATGACAGTCAAGATAATGGAGAAGATTCAGGAGACCTCAACTTTCCTTTTCCTGCTTTGGACCTTAGATGAAGCTCACTTTATCTTGAAGGAAAAGAAAACCTCAAAGATAAATGTTTTTTTGGGCGACCTCCAAACCAAATGAGGTAGCCACCAAAGCCCCTACACGACCCTAAGTGCACGGTATGGACTGTAATCTCAGCCAGAGGCATAATGAGACTATTCTTCTTCGAGGAATCTGGCGCGACAGTGACAGTCACCAAAAAGCGGTATGTTGAGGTCCTCAAATCCTTCAAGAATGAGCTCCAGACCCTGTTCCCGTCGCTTATGTGAAAGTTTAGGTTCCAGCAAGATAAAACAAGCTCTCACACCGCAAACCTGTCCCGAGATTGGCCTAAAAGAGAACTTTGGTGGCCGTGTGATCAGTCTCAAGACTGATTTTGAGTGGGCACCTCACAGCCCAGACCTTAGCCCCCTAGATTTCTTTCTCTGAGGCTACTTTAAAGACATAGTGTACGCAGGGATACCCAAAACAATCACAAAACTCAAAGAAGCCACCAGGAAGTAGATCAGAGTCATTAGTCGGTGGGTTTGTAAGTACATCATGGACAACTTTGTGCTGCGCCTCAAGAAATTCACATAGCTAAAGGATGTCATCTCGAACACATGCTCTAGAATAAATAAGAAAAGTTCAAAGACTCTCATGTTCTGATATGATGTGTATAAACACAATAAACTAGTTTTCCCTAAAGTTTCATTCAATCCTTGCATACAAGTAAGGGATAATTACTCTTGATTTTGAACTTGCTTTTATAGAAATAAGGGAAAATACTGATGGTTTTGATCTTGCCCTTATTGAATTAAGGCAAAAATACTCTAGGTTTTATATGATCTTTCTCTTATACAAATTAGTAAAAAACAATCTACCTTATGATCTTGATCGTATTCAAATGAGGCAAAAATTCTCCACGTTATGGTCTTGATCTTATACAAATAACAAAAAACTTATGTTATGATTTTGCTCCTATACATATAAGGCAAAGGGAGTCAGCGTTCTTATATTGTGCTTAGTAAAATAAGGTATAACTACAATGAGTTATGTCTTTTTTATATAAATAAGGGTAAAATACTCTTCTCAATCATCTTGCTCTTTTATTATCTTAGTGAAAGTGTGAAGTGTCACACTCATATTAATATATAGCTGATTACCAGTGATGAAGTTCTCGTTAACCTAGTAGATAAGACGATGGAATTTGACCTTTTTTTACCAGTTTCAGTCAGAGCGAGAGAAGACATAAAAAATAATTTCAGCGTTCGTAGGTAGCTGGTCGGTTATGGGTTGTGTGCTGTTTGACGCGTGCGCACAAACAGCCTCAATTTTCAAACGATATCACACACATATATAAAAGGAAACACCGCTGTCTCATTTTCCTCCTTTTTTCATAAACACAACATATCACTCATCCTTCCCTGAACATGCCAAAGAGGTTTTCCTATCTCCACTGCATGATGCCACGAAGGCATCCATGCTCAATGATTGGTGCTAAAACAGAGTAGTATTCCGCTTCGGGCCCCCTTTCCTAACGAGGATTGGCCCCTGTTACTCTCGTCCTTAGCAGAGACTACATTTTCATCTGTATATGAATTTCATTACCCGGTCGGAAGACCTCGTCCACGAATGTTAAGTGACGGGGAAGCAATTGACTAATTAGGACTTCAGAAATGCCTCGCAATCTCAAATTCAAGCCTAATTTACTCTTATTGTTCTACTTAGAAGGAATAAGTGAGTTTTGTCTATCATTTTCACTGTATTTTGTCAATTAGATGCCAGAATTAAATGATTCATTATCCAAAAGATGAATGACCTCTGACCAGTGGCCGAGAATACCAAAGACCTAATGAGTTTCATATATTTAAATTTTAATTTTATCCATAAGCATCATTCGACCCATAAGTGTCTGCTTTTATTAATGAAAGAAAGGACACGTATGCATCCAAAGAAAGAAGTCTATTTTAGGGGAAAAGGAATGAAGTGTGGGTCACCTATATGATGAAAGGAAAGGAAACAGTTAAATAAAACAAGAAAAGGGAAAAAGGTTTAAAGATGACAACAACAATGCTCAAAATCTATAATTGTTTAATTGTTTATAATTGGTACTACAAAATACAAAATTGCGCCTCCATTATGGAGAAGAGTAGCAAATATTAGACGTGAAAGGTCTAAACTTTAATCAAACATCATCTGAAACAACATGGATGAGCAATCAGTGAAATGTTAGTTAGAATCTCACGGAAGCGAAAACCACAGTCATTTTGTGGGGACAAATTATCATTGACAGTCCTGTATGTTTGGTTATCTCAATTTCCTTCCCCTGTTAGGGCCGGGTGAAACATCCTTCCTCATATTTTTTTTAGGATGGGGGATATAATTCTTTAGTTTAAGTGCAAATTCAAGAAATCATATGTTACCTCATTCATATTAAAGGACAACAGGATTGCTCCATCTCTTCCTACCAATTGAATAAAAACCTCATTCTCTTTATCTCAGTCTCATCGGGCGTATTAAAAGCTGTTTTACACTATGGTATCCTGTGCGGCCACAAGTTAAATAACTCCTCGGTAAACAGGGTGGTAATCATTTATGGCGTCCGTGGAGGACAAGACTGATTCTCTTTGGCTTTTATTCTTCCTTCCCGACAAATCCGCCAGCTGCTGTCGAAGACACCTGGTCCATCGTCCGTGGCCAGGGCGAAGATCTCATTAATTTTATTACCCTTGATGTAAGCAGGAAACGCCGGAATCGCGCTGAGGAGAGATAGCCTGCGCTTCGGTAGGCTTTTTTTTACACCTCAAAATAGCGCCGAATGAGGTTTGTTATCTAAGCAGGGATTCCATTTCGATATTACCACAGGTAATAAATTTTACAGCAGACAATGGCATTTCCCTATTATTTAAAAATAAATTTAATTACGGATAGTAATAATTTAAATAAAAGGGTTTATTTCAGTTCTTTATTAATTACCGACTCGAATAATGGATCAAATATTGAGCAATTATTGGTAACTTGTCATATTAATATCAACGATATAATAATATGAATTTAATAATACCCAAATCATCTTTACTTAGATGTATTAAGAACATCACGTCGGCAATGATAAGGATGAACCAACAATTCTGAATATTATTTTGTGAAGACACCTTCATTGTTTTTGATTTGTTTTTAATAATAACAATGATGGCTAACAAAAATGGGCACCTCTGTCAGATTTTGAACCGGTGTACAGAGATGAGGAAGTTAGTAAAGGAAAAGTGCTTGGCAGTTACATTTGAAGAAGAGACTACATATATTATTCTTTTCCTGGATGAGGAGCAATTGTTCTTGACCTAACCAACTTCTCCAATGACGGCAGATTCCTCAGCGCAACGCACAAACCTGAAATAGATAAGGAATCTAATGGCTGATAATACCTTACATCTTTAGCCAAATTTCAATTTAAGCCATTAGAAACTAATGACCACAATTTCCATACAATTATCTCATGTTCAAATGCCAAAAAAACATCAATAAAAACCTAAGTTTAAGATCATTCATTCTATTTTTTTAGTTTCGTTAAATTCTCTAATCCCTACGACAAAGGAAAAAACTAGATCAGATTCCTTACATATTTCCACCTAAACCTCTTCGTTTTGCAACCGCCTTAAGGTTATGCGGTGAGGTTTGTGCCTGTTTGGGCACCAGGCAGTTTTTATAGCCAGTTAGTTATGTGCATATCTATTGCCTAACCTAAGACCAATCCTGCTTTACTCGGTTCAATAACTCATAAATTTCTGCCACAAAACAATGAATAAAATCACCAGAGAGAAAAGTGAATTGTTATTAAGGGTTAGTTGCCAGTAGGAGGCGTTTAGCTATCACACAAGGTATCGTTATCAGTTCCTTTTGTCTAGATTCTAATAATAACAAGAATATAATATATGTTTAAGCGATTTGATTCCATATTAATGGCAAATTTAAGATTATAGAGAAATTATCTCAAAGCCATAGCTTAAGATTGTCACTTTTTATTAGCCCCTCTTATAGATCAAAGGAAGGAAAAAAGTTAGTATTTTGAGCAAAATAAGCTTATGTTTATAGTATTTTTAGGGTTTCTTAGTTAATTTTTAAAGAAATAAAGTCGAAGGTTGTTGCACTAAAATAAATTATTAATGTCATACATTTTTTATTGCGCCAAAAAATTTCCCTATATTCTTCCATGAATGCAATTAAAAAAATATAGAATAAAAATTAACACGACAAACAAAATAGGATTCCCACTCTCTCCTTATCACATCCAATAAATATTAATACTCTAATCCTGAGATTAATTATGGTAGTATATTTACTAACGTTGGTAGCCTTTATTCACTCCTAAACAAGGCCCCTCGCAAAGTTGGTCGGAATTTGGAATCCACCCTCTAACGCCACCCAGGTGTGTAGGAAACGGAATAAATTAGCAAATTCCTATATTATTCGTTTGATTGATTACACTGCTCTGCGTCCAAAATGTATCAGAAGTTTTCTGTAGAGTTTCTTAATCAATTGGACCTCTTACATCCAAATCTGGCACCCATTTTTCTCTATCAGGTCCAATTTCTGCGATACAGGGGGGTGATAATAATTTTATAGTTTATACATGTCCTATATTGCATCAAATTTTCAATACATTTTGCACTAGTGTATGCGCAGTAAAATTTGTGTACATTTTAAGGAATTATGTTAATAAGGTTATATTTTTGCAGGTTGACAATTGCTTAGCATTATAATAATAATAATAGTGGTTAAGTTAAAAATAAACAGAAAATGTAAGAATAGCTCCGAGAGATTTTGCTATGTTTGCGGCAGTGACATTTTCCGAGCAGCAAAGTACGATCTCTCCTGTAATTAAATCTTTGTATCATGAATATTTTGGAGTTAGGCTAAGAGATCAAGATAAAAGTTTTGCACCACATATCTGCTGCAAGGGATGCTACATAAGTTTAAGACGCTGGAGTCAGGGCGAACAGAAGTCTCTCTCTTTTGGCGTTCTCATGGTATGGAGAGAGGGCAAGGACCACACTACAGACTGTTATTTTTGCATGATAAATTTAAAGGTGAGCATTCTATCAAGTATTTTAAACATTCAATATTATACTGGCTCCTGAAAATGTCATTATTATAAATAGACTTAGCTTTAAATTAAAAACTAATATAGTTCACTTCAGCATGAACATATCTTTTACTAAACATTTATGTACTATCTGTAACTCCAAATCAAATCCTTTATGTAATATGCAATTATAGTTTCCATATGTATAAATAAGAATAATAAACATAGTGCAGTATATTCGGATGTTCCTTCTGCCATCAAATTCCTTCCCCATGGTTCAGAAATTCCTATACCTTCTCCCCCTGAATATATAGAGGTCCATGAAGAGATTAATATGGAAATCATCAAGATTATGACACATCTGAGTCTTATCAGGTTTCCACACATAATATGGTCGCAAGACCATTCACTCAAGTTCAGTTAAATGACTTGACTAGGGCTCTGGGCTCTCGAAGGAAAATGCACAACTTCTTGGATCTCGACTTCATGGAAGTAATCTTCTCGCTAAAGAAACAACATTTATTGAGGTACAAAAATAGAGGAAGAGAGTTTCGAAGCTATTTTTTACAGCATTCCTCCAGCTCTTTAGTATACTCTCCAATATTAAAGGACTTGTTGAGGCCCTTGGAATTCCTTATAACCCATTAGAATGGAGACTTTTCATAGATTTGTCCAGTAGAAGTTTAAAATTTTTGTTACTGAATATTGATAACATATAGCTTCCGTTCCTATACGCCATTTAATCCAACTTACTGAAAGTTATGAAAATATGAAAAAATTGCTGGATACAATAAATTACTCTACGTACAATTTGAGGATATGTGGTCACTTAAAGGTAAGACCATTTTATACTTGGCATTTCTAAGCTCTTTGATATTTTTCTTTTCATTTTTAGTTGTTAATACATGTATACACGTTTTGGTCAACTTTCATTTTACAGGAATGCAAATCTGGATATCATGAGTCATTTTTGACTTATATTATTTTGTTGAAGTGTGTTCCTATAGGTTAATGCATCCTTTGAAGTTAATGGGGAACTTATCCAAATTGAGAAGGTATGCAACATAACTCAATAAACTCAAAATAAGATGTACATATATCCAATTAGTTCCAATACAATGATTTAATAAATCAGCATACAGGAATTTTCAGTACATATTCATATTCTTATTGTTTTAAGAAATATTACTTTGTATATATTTTTAGAAATATTACACTTTGAATTTACATACCCTGCTAAATTTCTTTTCAGGTAGTGTTTCTCATACTTAGGATGCAAACAAGCTACACAAAGCATCCCTGTTTCCTAGGATTCTAAGACAGTCGTGCAGATAGTACGCACTGTGAGAAGAAGGTTTGGCTTCCACGAGAAACATTTAGAATTGGATTAAACAATGTGATAGCTAAACCTTTAGTGCCTTCTCACAAAATACTGCTTCCACCACTCCATATAAAGCTTGGAATAATGAAAAATGACCTTAATAAAGAAAGCCAAGCTTTTAAATTTCTTCTTCATAAATTTCCACAAATCAGTGACGCTAAGCTCCATACGGGAATATTTGATGGACCACAGATCAGGAACTTGATGAAAGATCAGCAGTTTGAGGCATCAATGACGGATATAGAAAAAGATGCTTGGAAAGCTCTTAAAGCTCTAGTTAATAATTTTCTAGGCAATAAAAGAAGCCCAGAATATGTTGCCTTGGTCAATCAGCTCCTAACAAGTCTCAAACATTTGGGAGCTCATATGTCTATAAAGATGCACTTTTTACAGTCCTACCTGGATTATGTTCCCGACAACTGCGGATATTCCAGTCAAGAACAGGGGGAAAGATTCCACCATGGCCTGAAAACAATGGAATCAGGGTACCAGGGTAAATATGACGTAAACATGCTTGCTGCTATTGTTGGTGTTTGAAGCGTGATGCACCAGATGAGATGCACAAACGAAAATCGTCAAGGGCGTCTTTTCTTGGAAATTAGAATTATTTTCTTCATTATGGTGCATTCTTTAATTTTTTTTTTTAATAAAAGGATTATAGTTTACATAAGTTTATTCCTGTTTCTATGATATAACAATAATAATGCATTATTAGATAGAGGAAGTTTTTTTGAAATTTTTTTTTAGGAATAATGAGGTTATCTCCATAAAAATGGTGTATGTTGTAGTGAGAAAATCTGACCTGATTAAACAAAAATACATTCATTTTGGAGCTCAAGAAGTTTGATTAATTAGGAAACCACAAAGAAATCTTGAGGAACATAAATTCTTTTTCAAACGCAGGCCTGTGTTACATATAATAAAAAAGTAAATTAAAAAATGATAATCAATTTGATATATTACCACTGTTATTGTCTTTTCAACTCTTTATAACTCTTTGGACTCTACCAGGTTTTGCAAAGTTTCTGTTACACTCGTTTTTTTATCTTGCCAGAGGTTTACGTTTGTGCTAAAAAGAAGTTCCGGTAAACAAACTTAAAGTTATGCTTTTCCTGTAGGTATCATTAAAACGAATTTTCCATTGTTTGCAGATATGTCCAGGTGGAAATGAAAGGAATCGAGATCTCGCTCTCCTGCTGCGGGCAACAAAAAGTCCAACATCGCCCAGCAGCAAAACGTCAGCCGAATGAACGTCCACAGAGTCGCGTAGAGGCTTAAGAAGGGAAAAGACCTTCAAAGATTAACCTCGTTTAGGAAGCCCTCAGTTTCAAAAGTGCTCCGAAGCGGAAAATGGCTGCGCTCCCGAAGAAGAAAAACATATCCGTAGCCACGATGTCCAGGGCCGTCAAGGAGGAGGGCGGCAAGAGGTTGAGGTGCTTGGAAAGGCCTATGCTCACCGACCGTATGTGAAAACAACGTCGGGAGCGCTGTCATCGCCTTCTTAACGACCTCTATACTCTTCGTAATCGAATTCTTATTTTCGTGATGAAAATATCTTCACGTTCGATCTTCTTATTAATAAGAAGACCGATCGCGTGATAAGCTTTGGCCAGGACGTCTCCGAGGTCCATTGCCTGTCCATGACCTAGCATTCGCCCTCTGTGATGAAGCCTGGCTTCTTCTCTTCGAATAGTGATAAGATGCCACCGGCGTGGTTTGTGGTCAGTTAGAGGCTCACCGCTGAAGATTGCAGAGACATCCTGGTCAGGAAAGAGCTGCCTTATGTGAGAAAGATCACGAAGAAGGCGTACTATATCTTTCAACAGGACCGTGTTGCGGCTCCCACGCGGCCAAGACCCGTGCAAGAGGAGTAGGATCAAACATGAACTTCTGGTCGAAGGAATTTTTGCTGCCGCACTCGCCCGTATTAAACGCCCTCGACTACAGCGTGTTGGTGCATGTTGAGGGCACGGCCTGCAAGCGACACCACAGCAACATCTACGAGCTGAAGTCCTCGGTCAAGCGCGTATGAGGCTGCATGAGGAAGGCCTTTAGAGTCTCGCCTGGAGCGCGTGCTTGCTTTAGAGGGCGTCTACATTGATAAATATTACAATTTAATCACATCTTTATATGTTAAATCAAAAACGTGTCTAACTGCATCAAAATTACCATTGTATCTTTTGTTTAGAGCGTCGTAACGAGTGCAACATGACTTTTGCAATACCCGGTGTGACCAAAAGAGGGCATTCAACTTAATATCGTTTCGCCACTCTATCTTGATTTCGGGCCTGATTAGCAATCAAAAAGTCACCTTGGCAGCAATCAATGAGTAAATACTTGGTAGTTCCACAAATAATATTATTTTATTTATTGAACTCCATAATTAAAATTACCTAAAAGAATATGAGCGAGGCAATTTTTAATTGAGAAAACGCAATCCAGTCTATGAAGAACCTCTATGAAAAAGCTCGCAGGAAGAACATAGGCACTCAAACCACCACCGAGAATAGCCTCATCCCCAGCAAGTAGGCGCCCCGTGCAGACTGTTGTACCTGACATCCGCGTGAGATTGCCTCGTTATTTTCCTCTTTACGGGCTGAGTTAATTATTCAATCAAATTAATGTAATAAATCTCCTATTATGAGTGAAATAAGCAACATGAAAAGTAAGCTTTCCTATCGCGTCCAGGACAAGTTCGAAGTCTTCTCGTCTCATATTTCAGCGTATTTGGAACTCTTAGGAGGGCTTGAACCCATCACGGGTGTTGCCCTCAAAGAGATGGTGGCATAAAGGTTTTATTCCCGGCCTCAGCAAAAAGCAATGTAATATTTATAAACACATAATTTACACACGTGTATATTAAAAGTAAAATGTAAAGGGTTCAACGAGTGTAAAGCATACCTTATTTTCAAATTGGAGTTACCTAGCTGCAATATATATATATATATATATATATATATATATATATATATATATATATATATCCATTTAGATTGTGTTCATCAATACTGCGAACTATGGTTTACACCCAGTTTCATGGAACCAAACCGAGAACCGAAAAAAAGTTCCCGGCTCCTAAGAGATAAAATAATTTTTAAATAAGCATAAAAATCATGCCACCGAACGGGAACGACCCTAAAACCCTTGTTTTGAACATGTCTCTCGCAGGCCGCAGGGCATAAAGTAAAGACTAATTGGCTTATTGCCTAATGCAAAGATAGTTAAAATTATTTAAATATAGAGTATGATCTTTTTGGCATCTTATTTGTTTTTCTTTTTTAATTATAAAATGGTTGGGTTAAAAAATGATATAAATAAGAAAATTAAATTTTTTAACACGAATAAATTAAATCCAAATATTTTTATCTTAAAAAAATGACAGCTGACAACACGCTCTGGCGTGTTGCTAACTTCCCTAATCTGTTTTTGTTCGCATTGGTTTCTTGCATATTGCACACATCATATTTTGTTGTGCTCTAAACAATTTTTTATTTTTTATTTAATTCTTGCGATAAACTCCTTTTCAAATATTTCCAAATTTATTGCATGGAACTACGAGGGGCGGTCAAAAAGTTTTGCAATTCGGAAATAAGGAAACGAGATATGAGGAAACGTTTTTTATTATTTTTCAAGATAACTACCCTCGACTTCAATGCACTTGAGCCACTTGTCCTTGAAGCTTTGAATTCACTACAACCAAAAATCTCCCAACTGCTGTACAATCCACCCCTGGACTGCGAGCAGGACATCTTCATTGTCCCCAAACCGGCGTCCACGCAGTGCAACCTTGAGCTGGCGAAATAAAAAGTATTCACTCGGGGCCAGATCTGGACTGTAGGGGGGACGGTTGAGCTCCTGGAATCCGCACTCGCGCAGGGAAGCTTATGCATATCTGGCCTTGTGGACAGTGGCATTGTCGTGGAGGAGCAGGACACACGTGTCAACTTGCCGCGCCGCTTCTGACGGACGCACTTCTTCAACCCAGTTAGTTCCTGGGCGTAATATTGGCCTGTGATGGTCCTTCTACGAAGCGCATAGTCCACCATCAACACTCCCTCAGAATCCCAGAAGATGGTGGCCATGATCTTCCCGGCTGAAGCTTGGGTCTGAAACTAGATGGGGCTCGTAGGGCCCCTAGGCTTCCAGGCCATGCTCTTGAGCTTGGTCTCGGGATCCCAGTGATGGCCCCACATTTCATCACTTGTCACTATGCGTGACTCGAATCTCGCCGGGTCTTGGTTTTACAGGAGCAGCAGCTCCTCCGAACTTTGACGACGTTGAAGTCGATCATGGGGCGTGAGGTTTCTAGAGACCCAACGTACAGAGACTTTGGTCATGGCCAAATTGTCTTGGATAATGTTAATAAGACTTCCATGTGATATTCCAAGTTCTCGCTCGATTTCTAAGACCTTCACCCGTCGATTTTCGAGGATCCTCCTCTCCACACGGGCCACATTGTCCTCGACGGTCACGTCTGACGGGCGTCCTGGAGGGGGTCATCTTCAAGGGACTCAGGAACATGGCGGAACTCCTTATTCCAGCGAGCAATAGTTGCATAGGAAGGGACGGTGTCGGTATACACTGCAACCATGCCTTCATAGATCTCTTTTCCATTCTTGCCTTCCTTGTTGGAAAATTTGTGACTGACGATCTGCGATCAGTTACTGCTTCTTAAATAGACAAGGCAGGAGCGTGCGACTGCAGGTCCCGACTTTGCATAACCTCTCCTAACACCTCTACAAACAGCCATCCTTCTTCTTCTATCTTGCCCTACCGATTTGAAGAACTTATTGACCTTCCCTCGTACTTTAAAACATTTTCTAAAAATGAAGCCAAATTCTGACTTTGCAAAGCAAAATTAATGTGAACGCGCGATACTGTAGCGCCTAATCACAAGGTTGAGTGGAGCCAACAAGGAACCTCCCAAATAAACACCCTGTTGGCCCTATTGAAGTCTTGAAATTGGGCACACAAATCAAACACTGAAATAATATGCCATGTTATAAGAATAAACTAATGTAGAACAAAGCAAATACTTGTAAGTAATGTTAAATCGCAATAATATGTTGCAATGTGGCCAGCGAAATCTTTGGGTCTCCTACGCGAATGTAGAAACAGATACACATTAGGAAACATATTTGAGCTGAGGGTCTGGACAGAGATAACGGAGCTAGTGGAAAACAACTGGATACACATAGGACGGAGTCTGAAGAGAACAGCTAAAGTTTACCTGAACCTATTAACTGACGAAATCAATCTTGCTATGGATGTTGATTTAATAAGCTTGATCAGATGTCCAAATGTAGATACTCCTTTGGTGCACACGTTTATACACTGAACATGCTTACACCATTTGACTCCTCCCAGCAGTCTTAGTAGAGAACACACGCACATACCTCTGGTCCTTTTTATCTCCACGCCGCTTCCAGAATAAGAGAAGAAAAGTCACGTCTCCTTAATTGGAGTAAGTAAAAATAGGCGGGCTGAACCATTCTCATGATTATTATTCATTCTTCATTATTTTATACTGATTTGTATATTAGTAGTGTCACGAGTCTTTTGCTCATCCTCAATCAATTCGCCCATAGTCCAAACAATCTGACATAGAAGGAGACTTACAAGAAACACGAAACACTAACACTGATACTAAGCCCATAGGTGTGAACGCACAAATAAACCACTGAAAACTCAATTACTTTGCTTTCCCAAACTGAGGTAGCCCTAAGCCAAGATTAAAGCCCACAAAATCGCTATTATTCTTCCGAGTCCTTCCTTCTGCTAAGCAATAACCAGGTTACCATTTGAACCCAGCCTACAATCGGATTACCCGAAAGAACCCCTTGAGGTCAGAACAATCTTGAATATAAGGCCGCCTTAACTGCCTTAACTCAACACTCAAACACGGGTAACCCTATAAACGGCAAACCTATAAACTGTTAATCTTTTCGACCGAACAAAAAGGTAACCAAAAAGAAGATGGATGCATCGAACCATCGTCAAGCAGGATAAGGAGAAATAGAAATCATGAACGTCATCACCAGTAAGCCACACATTTTTAACGTGACCACAGTATTAGGTTGGTATTAGATTGTGTTGGCCGAGCTTTACATATTAATGATAAATAAAGTGGAAACAAATTTTCTTCATGGCCTGGCTACACTACTTCTCGAGAATGTTGACAGACTTACAGCCACAGTCTTTTCTGGCCAAATTACCAGCTCCTAAGGATTGAAGTATTTGGGTTCCTCGAGAAAACCAAGCCGGAGCTATTCGGAAAGCTCATTGTCTCCTCCACACCAACTGGTCAACCTTTAATTAACCTGGAGCAACTGAGAAAAACAGCTCTGCAGGTAAGAATTGGAGAAGAACTTATGAGGCACAAATTTATTCAATCCCTGCCATCAAACATCTTGCCCATAATCGCCACCTAGAAGGACCTAACTCTGGCCGAGCTAGGAAAGCTTGCAAACGAACTAAGGCCATTTTATAGGGCACAGTGTCTTACTATTAATAATAAAAGTGATACAATTGGAAGGAGAGCCAAATCTTTCCCCGATATAAGTGTTCTCGATTTAAATAATGGTTGTGATAATCATATAAATAACGTGCAAAATACGATAAATGCGTGCTCAGTGCCTATGGGTGTATACCCAAATGGAAACCGGTCTAACTTTAAACCGCGTAGTAACGAATATAGTTCCAATAGTATACCGATAGGACCTCTCCCCATTCTTTGCAGAAACCAAATTTTGCAAGCCTTGGTCTTGATGGCCGAAAAGAGGGGTACACGTTCAAATGCAGCCCTCTTCCAGGCCATCTGGGCAAGCCCCATTGAAAAATTAGCCCGGCATGCTGTCAGTATTCACCGTGGCCGCGAAAGTAGATAAAATAAAGTGCGAACTTTTAATTGATACGGGTGCAAGTGTGTTAATAATTCCGATTAATTTAGTGCGAAAGGGTGCATTAGGTAATTCTAGTTATACATAGTCTTCGCCGGTGTTTAGGTGGTCATTTGTAGTCACGAATACCACTTCGCTATTATTAGGTATTAACTTTTTGGGGTCACATTAATCTTTTGGTTGATTGGGCGCGCGGTATCCTTATCAATAATTAATCAAAGTAAGCTCAAGTCAAAAGTAAACCAATCTAGGGAGCCTGCAGTAGCCCTAATTATTAATGACGTCCACATCTACCGCCCAGTTACAAGTCCCTATTAGAGAAGTATGAAGCAATTGTAGAGCTCTGCACTCAATAATCCCGCCCCGTCTTTATCTAAATAACAACCTAAAACCATCAAAATTGTTCTGTAATCCTCTAAAAAAGATATAAACAGAAGGATCAGGGTAAGGACAATATGGCGGATAAAGCACTATTTCCCAACAGAGCTCCTTCAAGAGATCTCTTGTCCTCTGATTTGTGTGATGACGGACATTATCCTGATAGAGGATAACACCTCTACTATTGACTAACGAGTGTGGCCTTTGCTCCAAAGCTGTTTTCAAACGACAAAGTTGATTGAAGAAGAAATTATCATTAATTCTCAGATTCTTGTCTAACGTTTCTTAATGGTCAATTCATTCAATATCCCAATATACACTCAACATGATTTTTGTTGCATGAAGTGCTCTTCTTTTTTGTTGAGAAATTCTGCTTCCTCAACCGATCGACGAACGGCGGCATTTATCGATATGATAAAGAATCCAATTCTCATCAGCACTAACAAGACTGACCAAAATGTTGCATGGATAGGTCGTGAAAGCAATGACTTATATCAAGCAGCATGCTTGTTTGTTTTCCGTGGCCATTTTGCGCGTGACCCAAATATTAATCAATTGCATCTTTTCAATCATTTTCAGTAGGTGTACGATAGTCATATGAGGTTAATTAAATTGTTCTGCGAGTTTCCTAGAAGTTGGGCGCAGGTTTTGTTGTGAGAAAGGCTTCCAACTCTTTAGAATCAACTTCTTTTGAAGGGCCTTATTTTCTTCCATCTTTTAGACTGGAATCCTCAATTGGGAAACAAGTAAACCACCTCATATAACTTCTTTCATTTGCCGCATCACCTCTATAAGTGCTCTGAATTGATTTGGCAGCTGTACTTACATTTACCTCTCTATGAAACTCATGGAATAAGCCACGTTTATTGTGATATTTAGAGGGGGAGATATAGGAGTGGGGAACGAAGAAGATTATGAACAATATTTTTATAAGCTGAAAGAAAACAGTATAAATTACTCGGTGTAGCATTCCTTAAACAATAAAAAGAGGCACTACTTTAATAAATACTATATAAATATTTATTCTAGAAAATCTGATATTTGTTTCATTACAATATGGTATATATATATATCGATAAAACCAAGGTAATAGGACTAATTTTATATATATATATATATATATATATATATATATATATATATATATATATATATACGAGTATGAGACAGGTAACAGTTCTCATTTAATTATAACGACGTTTCTGTTACATTACTCATCATCTTCTGGTTTTATAAAATAGATAGAGTTATAACATAATAGCTATGATCACGAGAAATTATGATTGCGATCAAAATAAAGGACTATTGAAGTTTATAAGGTAAAATATGGGCGGGCTTGCAAACTTGCGGGGCAAATCATGATTATCTGAACTAAATAATTTTTAATTGTAACGTAGTCCCTTTATTCTTCTGACTTTTACAATTCATCCTTGAATTACCTTTTCAATAATGAGATCAACTTCAAATTTGAACAGTTACAAAAACCTAAGAAAATTGATCGTTCTTCTCGCGCTAGACATAGCCTCACATTTTCCATTTGAATAACATTTGCCTCAGCTCACTAATTGCCTCAGAAACAGACTAAGACTTCACAAGTTATCCAAATCCACGATGCCAAGTTCCATAAGCTAAATTTGTCCCGTTCAGTTTTTCATTCACCTGGGAGTGTCATTCATAACTTATCTGAATATAAAATAGGATCACGGGAAGCGTTTCTCTTCTCCCTCGGTCTCCGATTTAAGTTGGCTATTTTTTGCCACAAATTCCCAAACTACTTTCAGTATTTTCCAAAGTTCATTTACGAATAAAATCTCTTCCAATATATGTGAATTTTCAAGATTTCAAATCTCACTAATTGCCTTAGAAACAGACTAAGACTTCACAAGTTATCCAAATCCACGATGCCAAGTTCCATAAGCTAAATTTGTCCCGTTCAGTTTTTCATTCACCTGGGAGTGTCATTCATAACTTATCTGAATATAAAATAGGATCACGGGAAGCGTTTCTCTTCTCCCTCGGTCTCCGATTTAAGTTGGCTATTTTTTGCCACAAATTCCCAAACTACTTTCAGTATTTTCCAAAGTTCATTTACGAATAAAATCTCTTCCAATATATGTGAATTTTCAAGATTTCAAATCTATCTTTGCCCAACTTACTCATGAATTTGACCTATAAATGAAAAATCTCCGGTTTAGTTTTCTATTCACATGCAAAATGACATACAGGTCCTTTGAAACCTTGGAAATATTCCTGATATTGTTGTCACACGGCCTGATAAAGGTAATAGAGTAGTTATTCTAAACAAAACGGAATATGCTAGCAAAATGAGAAATATCCTTTCTGATTCTACAAAATTTAAAGTTATTAACAAAGAGCCTTCGAAACTATTTTAAAGTGTTGATCATAAAGTAAATAGATTTCTTTCTAAACTTAAATCCCTTACTATCTATCATCGATGAATTAACCAACAAGCAACTTTTCTCCTCGAGTTCTAACCCTGGTCTTATGTATGATCGTCCCAAAATCCCTAAACTTGATGCCTCCCTTTGCCCTATACTCGTAGCTTAACTGACGGCAGCCAATAAGTTAGCTAAATATCTCGTTCCCTATCAAGACCCTTTTACCATTAATGAATACAATATCAACAATAGTTACTCTTTCGCTGAAGAAATCCAAAATTTGAATCTTCGAAGTCCCAACTTTATTTGTAGTTTTGATGTCGCCTCTTTTTTAAAATATCCCTATCAACGAAACCATAGCCCTTATCATTCAAAAGGCTTTTTCTTAACCCTATCCTACTTCGAAAAAATTCCCCCTATCATTAATCTATTACTAGGGTGTATTCTCGAACTAACAGTTAAAGACAATCACTTTTTGTTCAATAATTCCATCGATTAGCAAACTAATGGTGTAGGAATGGTTTCTCCTATTAGTGCTCTACTTGTTGACATTTTTATGTCTAATTTTAAAGAAATTACTTTGCAAGAGTGCCATCCCCCACCCCCATTGGTTTCAAACCGATCTTTTATCGTCGGTTTGTTGATGATACGATTTTAGTATTCAAATCTGAACAACAATCCCTTTCTTTTTTTGCATTACATAAATGAACACGATAATAACATAAAATTCACATAAGAAAAATAAAGAGACGGCAAACTCCCATTTCTAGATATCCTCCTAACCTGCACTTCAACCAACTTCACCACTTTAGTCTATCGGAAATCTTTTTTTACAGGTTTCAGTATAAACTTTTATAGTTTCTGTGACATCAAATACAAAATTAGAAATATTAAAACTCTCCTCCATCGTGGCTATCAACCATTTTCTAACTATTTTCTTGTACACAAAGAATTCTAATTCCTCAAATGTTATTTCCAAAAGAATGTCTTTCAGTTTTCACTTATCCAAAAGTGTATTCGTCAGTTTTGGGACAAAATATACTATCCACCTCAGCCAATTGCCACTGGTGCAAAGACTCATCGCTATTGTCTTCCCCCACATATTGTTCCCCTTAATTCTCACTCAAGCCGTAAACTCAATAATCTCATGAAAAGATTTTTCACACACAATGACTTTAAAATAGTTTTCCTTAGAAATTTTCATTTAGTACAATTTTACCGCCCCCCCCCATCCCACCTGTGATGAGCTGCTTGTTTTTTTCATAGATTTAATTGCCTTAGGTACGACCATGGGACCAATATTGGAAGCACCGTCTTCTCACTTAAGTCTTGAATCTGTTCCCACTTAGGCATAAGCCCGCGTATTGGTTCCGTTCCCACTGATAAAGAGAGGTTCCCCTTCCGTCATTATTCCATTTTATGTAGGATTGATATTTCCCACCTAAACTTTGGAATTTTATGACATTCCAAAGATCCTACCTCCTTCCGTATTCTTGAATCACTGTTCATAAAGCAATATAATCCCAGTCTCAATACTGATATACTGCCTTCCCCCTCCTCATCGCATAAATCTCTTAAAGTGTACAACCTACCGATCTTATGACATCGCTAAAGGTTAACATTTGTGTTTACGCAATCAATAATTTTAAAGATCCCTTAGATAACGTAATTAATGTTTTCGTTTCTTTGTTTTGTCATTAATGTATTAATTTCAATAGACCTTTATTTTCATCATAATCATAATTTATTGCGATCACAGTTATTATGTTCTAACTCTATCTATTTTATAGAACCAGAAGATAGGTAATGTACCCAAATCTTCGTTATAATTAAATGAGAACTGTAATTTGTCTCATATTTGTATTCATCCTTAACTTAAAAATAAGACTCCTTAGAAGCAAACCGATTTAATATATATATATATATATATATATATATATATATATATATCATATTTGATCTGTCCAAATCTAAATCACGCTTTCCCATTTTTAAAATAAAATCCTTCGCTGAAAAATACATACTCCAAGTAAATCTAGATTTATCAGATTAGCCATATGTGCAATTTTCAGCTCTCCTGGAAATCTTTTCGTCTTTCCGAAGATTCCTGAGAAATGGCTTGGTAACGCGGGCTTTTCGTAACACGGACGTTCGTAACATGGTTTTATTGAGCTTTCTTCGTGTATTTTGGGGTGAAGGAATGAAGTCCTGACTATCACGTCGCTATGACTTCATAAGAAACCCTATAGGTCAAGTAAGAACTTTATTTAAGAGAACACAGTGAATGAAGTACATGGATACATTGGTTGTTCGAGTATATATATATATATATATATATATATATATATATATATATATATATATATATATATATAATATATATATATGGAGGTTCAAAAAAATTGTCTTCTGACAAGGCGTAATTTTAATTGTATTATAAAGGATATGACCATAAGATACATCCTATATATAAATGTGTGCCTATTTGAAAGCCTCCTATTCTATATTTTGAGGATTCTTTCCTTTTTTTATTATGATATGGTTTTGCTGTAGAAGATAGAATATGCATCGTGTAACAATGCATTAATAAAGAAAAAAAGCTTTCATTTATGCTCTGTCACGTTGTTTCCCTTTCCTTTGTTTACTAGCTCGTTTTCGTGTCATTTTTTTTTCTTACATATTTTAAAGAATAAATTTTTTCTATTTTTTTCTATAATTGTGTCATTACATAACTAAATAAAGTTATCTTCGTAAAAAATGAATAATGATGAGAAATATAAGCAAATGCAGAGAATAATTAATTAAAAGAAAGTATAAGGTTCGCAATCGAGGCAGATGCTTAAAATTATTAGACAAAATTATGGTCGATTATTTTGGTAATATAGTCATATTATTGTTACCGTTTCTGATGAATGACAGCAATTTAATCCTGGAATTATTTTACGTTCACAAAAAAGTCCTGATCAAGTGTTAGCAATTTTATAGCTTTAGTGTAAATGTGAGTCATTTGATTAAATTAACGCGAAATAAATAATATGAGTAATTTTACTAGGAACCTATTTTCAACCTCTTCTAAGCCAAATGGGATTAAATATAGAATTCGGCTCTCAAGTGATCTAAATGGTGAATATAGACACCAACTATTTTCTAATTCAGACCCAACTTTTCCTCTATGTAGAATTCAGCCCCCAGCTTCCTCCTAATGTACAAACACATCTATTGTAAAATCTGAAATTAGTTTAACTTAAAATAATTTAAAGATTATTATGAAATATAATTTTGTTATCGTAAGTTTAGTTAAAAGTATATTGTAAAAAATGGCATCACAAATTAAAAATAAATATTGCTAATGTGTCTTTAATACCATATAAATTAGTAGGAATCGAAGTGTGATCTCCTGCATTCATTCATTGATTTTATAAATTTTGGGGGGGCAATTATAATAACATTCAATAATTTGTAACCTACATTAATCAAATATTTTTTTCGTTTGTATATATAAAATATTAAATCGAGAATGGGAGAGAGAGAAACTGAATGAATTATATATTTTATTACTTAATCTTTGGTCGAAGGGATAATACTTAATACAATAGAAATATTTAAAAACCTGAAATTTGTGCTCCGTAGTTTCTTATAATTGCCAAATTTCATTTTTTTTTACATATTTGTATTAAGTTTTGTATTTTCAGAGATAACACACGAATTTTATCTCTGCACAGAAATTGTTCCAATTTTTCACCGCGAACGTGAGTTTCCTTCAATCTGCAAACAAATAGTGAAGCAATCGAGAAAAACACAATTCCCCGATCCTTTTGCTTCACTGAATTGAAGTAAATAGAACATAGGATTTTGACATAACCTCACTGCACACGATTGAAAGAAAACATTTCCCCAACTCTTTCCTATTTACGAAATAAAAAACGCAAAAATGAGCGAAATTATGAGAAGGAAATGAGAAGATTTGTTGAGGAGTTTTACCTAACTCATATTTCATTGGATCGAGAACATTGGAATTTTATCACTCTTTGGTCACGCTTAATGGCTACTTCAAAGCTGAAACAAGTTGAACTCCAAGAAGAAGCCATTATTTAACTTTGGGAGTAAGTTATATACATGATAAAACTAAATGACAGCCGTTTAGCACTGAATAGAACGATCATTGTGGTTAAAGTGATATACGTGCCATAAAAGTTACATTGGATCATTATACTTTATTCAAGAAATTATCTTCCTAATTAGACAGCATGGAAGAGAGTAACACGATTATATTGGCCCTTGAACAAGGGGCTCCACCACTTAACTTTATCATTTTAGAATATCTTCCTTCCTGTAAAGGAAATTATATAGTCCTTCTATAGTCCTTCGACAAATCCACAGAACAAAACCACTTTGGGATGTGAACTAGATGCCTCATGCATCTTAAACTATAGTTAGCACTAAACTTCCTTAAAATACACTAATCTGAAAAATATGACCTAATTAAAATTGGAAAACGTAACTTAGGTAAACGCTTTAACGTCTCAGTAGAGTTAAATTAAGGGTGACATGAAATGAACATTAATACGAAGCAGGTGTCTCTAAATTGAACCGAGAAGCTATGGACACCTGCCAAACAATGAGGAAACGTATTCATGTCTAAGCTTCTCTAATATTTCCTCATTCATTTGTCATAAAAACCACCCATTTGAAAACCAGAAAAGAGTAACATTTAAAGCCACATATTAATTACCGCTAGTGAGACTGTTTTATACTTCCATGAAATTTCTATTTATCCTCAGGAAGAACATCTGGAATTAATGGCTTGAGTTTCGTTAGCCATGAAAGTTTATTCATTCTTTTCTTGTATTTTCGAAATTTTCTTCATTAGATCATATAATATAGCTTCATTCCCCGAGGGATGGACCGTGTTAAACTTGTAACATACCTAGTATACTTTCGTTTATAACTAGTAAGCAGTAAATCCTTTAGTTAATTTAGATCGATAAAGAATAAAATGGGAGTTTCTTAAAGGTTTTGATTTAAAATACACCATGAATTAAATATTGAATGAAACATATAAAAACGTTAAAAAAAATTGAGCTATACTCGTATTTACGCTTGAATACTCAGAATGGGATGATTTCGTTTTGAACATGGACATTAGTACAATTTCATGTAATTTAGGTTGTAGAGTGAAAATGTTGTTTTAACCGTCAAGTTAGAGAAAAGATCAAGTTGTACACATGAGAATATCATTTTAATTGTAGGAGGAATGAAACTTGGTGACGTTCTGTTTTAGTTCAGACGTTATTTATAAAAATACTGCCAAAGGCTGAAGTATCCTATGTAAAGTTTTGCTTCAAAATTAGCAGTAGTGTAATATAAATATTTACTATAAAATACAGTGGCGCTGTGGGTCATATATAGATTACAGCCCCCAGCATCCTTTGGGCTCCATATTCTATATTAGGTTATATTTGGGGTCCGTATTCTAAATATGGGCATTTTAAATAGGTTTTTATAGGTTCTGGTTAAATTTCAATATTTGAAAATATTATTTTTTTTTTAGCTTTTAAATTTTTATCAGTCATTTTAATACCATTAGTTGAAAATATCATCATCCCTAACTACTATTTAAGAAGGGGATTTATTTGAGTATTTGAATAATAATTTTATTTTAGTTTGGAAATGACTTATGTTTTTTATCAAATTTGTGTCTAATAATTCTTTTATAATAGCAAATCAAATGGTGAAGTTCACTAATAAATATAAGTATCGAAATTTTGTTATTTTTTTAAAACCCAAGGAATTACAAATGGTGAATTTCTGAAAATTTATTTTTATATATCTTATATAACTATATTTTAGCAACGTGATATTTTGAAAGGGGGGAAATTTAGTTAAGAGTTCTTTTTTAAAATTATTATAATTGGCGAAGTTCAAAAAATTTCTAAAAATTTAACCATGGCCGCTTTTTTTAGATTTTAAATTTTAATCTTAATAGCGAAGCCCAAGCTCCCTCCGTAGGGAGGGAGTGGCGAAGCTATTGCTTGGTTCTTTTAATTAATTAAACTTATAATAAATATGACCTTTTATAATAACCTTTTAATTTATCAAATACAACTTTTTTATATTAGTGTAGTAAAAAAAGAAAAAAATATATATTAAAGTTTGTTTTATTAATTTTATTTGATTGTATACTTTATTTGGGCAAGAATGGGGTCAGTAATCTACAGACGGGCGAAGTTGGAGTCCTTCATCTACCTTAACACAAAGTTGGAATACTTAGCCTCCATATGAGTTACTTGGGGTCCGTAATCTGTAAGTTACTGAAAATTATATGATTTCGTTGGAGCTTTTGGCGTGAAGATCCTATGCTGGCAATTTCCGTGCTTACCCCTCGGCTGGGAGGGCAAAAATGCTAAATGGTTACATTTTAAGTGTCTTATTAGTTTTTAGAAAATAATAGCAATTTATAGTTGATAGTAATCTATTCAATAATCCTTTGGCCATTTGCTAAATGGTTCCAATCTCAGTTTTGTTCATTGAACTTAATATCAGATTAATTAAAGATTTTAATGTTCACTCATATGATGAATAATGAAGTCGATACATTGACATAATTACTTCACGCTCAAAATTTCAAATTGTAATAAACATCTGAAATCAATAGGTATAAAATGTATAACAAACAACCAAGGGTTTAGTAATGGTAAGCTAAACTTCACTGTGCGTAGCTATGGTATACTGTTAGTACAGCAATGAGAAGCCACCATCACAATACATCGGGTACCCCCGTAAGGGGCGAAGCAATTTGCCTTCCTGGCCGCCGTGCTGACGGGACTCAGCGCCCCGTCCGGCGCCAGCTTAGCCTCTTCTCCTTCTTTCTGAGAGCTAGTATTTCTTTCCTACTTCCTCAATTCCACTGCAACCTCTCCTACAACTTTCTTCTGGTCGGCCTCTATTTTCACAGGGTAGATGCTGACTTTATTCTAGGCCAACTATCCCGGATCGGAGCTGAGGGGGTAGGGAACAATGTTCCCTAACCCCTGAGCTCCAGTTTGGGATGGTGGATTTTTAACAACCTGCTACATCCCAACCAATACCTTCCTCGCATCCCTTTTCCTTCTTTCTTCACTCTCTATTTTTTTTGCACCGTGCCTAAGGTGGAGCCGCTATACCGAAGGGCTGCCAAGTCAGCAGGCAAGATGGGTGGCCTTGAATGGCGGCACCTAGCTCTGCCAGCCCCGTAAGCACTCCTTGCAGGGCGGGCTACTGCGAAGGGTGATGAGCGTCTGCATTCCGTAAAGTTTAGGGTCACCATGCCAATGATGTGAAACCCCAAAACAAAACTCTTCCCCTTTCCCCCTCACGATCAACGGAGCCTCCTTCGGGCAGCCCCACAGAAAAATAAAGGTTCGCCGCCCTGTGCTCTTGCAAGGGACCCTCCAAATCTCTCTAACTGGAAAGGAGGCTTACTCCTTTCCTTCGCCTACGGGTGTAGATGACTACCCCTCATCCCCTTGACTGGAAGTGAATTCAGACACCTCCGTCTTTCCAGGGGCAGTCCTCCCTTTACTTTCCAAAGGGACTGCCAAGAAAGCCAGCACGCAGCCCATAGCCAACTTCTCCCATTGAAGCAGCTCGGTAGAGCAAATCCCATTAGGGGAGAGAGGGAAGCTAGGCTCTCTCAGTCGCTTCCTTAAAAATACCTGCTGGCTAGAATATTAAATCTAGCGGGGTTCAAGGCCTGTGCCTCCCAAAACTCGACTCATGACACTGCTGCCAATAGGACTTGTGATGTCCTAGGGGAAAATGGCAAACTAGACCCCCCTCCGAGATAGACATGGTCCTTGAGGCAACCCAGTATCAGACGGCAGGACTTTCCATAGGGGAGAATCCGGGCTCAGGGCCATGCACAGAACTCAAGTCAGCCCCAATGCAAGGGATCTTCAAACGGCACAGTTCTCTAAGGCAGTGCAAGGAGAAGAGGGATCTCCTCCTTGGGCTGGTGTCCCTACGACCGCCAGAAAATTCTCCATCTCGGAGAAGGACCTTGCTGAGGCCGGTCGTTCGGCTCTGGATATCTTACCAGAGCGGGGGAGAAGCGGGTTCATTCCCCGCCCTCCTCTCCTAAATAAAAGAAAACAAGAAAAAGACTAAGAAGACTCGAGGCTCCTATCTATCCACGGGGGCTGCGGGGAAGATAGGTCTGCTGCCACTTCGGTGAGCGACCAAGTCAATATCGGCATATCTGGAGCTTGTGTCCCCTCCATGTGCTGAGCCCCTGACTAAGACAAAATATGCTAGTGCGCAGAGCGGAGCCTCGATAACATCTGGGCCTCTCTTCCCCCAGCATGACCGTTTCCCGTAAGGCGAAACGGCAACGCGGCTCCACCAAGTCGTTATACTCACAAGATGAAACACCTCTAAGGTTAGTCGCCAGGCCATCTTCCGTGGTTCTTAAAGCTGTCCCCCGAAAGAAGGACAGCAACAAAGGAGCTTCAGCTCCTTCGCCCACGCCTAGTGGTGCACCGAGTAGCTCGGAGACAGTAGTGTCTCGAAAAGAGGGCCCTTCGCCTCCGAAGCCGCAACGCCCGCCTAAGGTTTAGATGCGGAGGAAAGAAAAGACTCGCAGGGGGAGCCCGACCTCCCCCAATAAGTCCTCGAAGGCGACAGAGCCTTCAGCGCATTGTCCAGCCAACAACGCCCGGGGTTCTTCCTCCAGGAAGCGTACGGCCATTCCCGTGAAGGTCTTTTCCTTGAAAGCCAGCTGCGTCTCTTCCAAGCTAGGCCTAGAGGGCATATCACTTCAATGGAATTGCAGCGGAGGGCGGGCCAACTGGGAGGAGCTGCGGAGGTTCGTCTCTTCCGGTTTCCTGTTAGCTATCTTTTTGCAGGAGACCATGCTGGGCGCCTGCCCACTGCTAAACTTCCCGGGGTATAAGGGTTTTGCGATCCCAGCTCCCCAAGATGGGGGCCGGGTGGGAGGATGTGCAATTTACACTCGGCATGATGACACCGTTGTTCTCTTCGCTTTAGATACCTCCTTTCAGGCAGTAGCTGAGCAGCTGCACCTTGATAAGAGGTATACAGTTGTTTCCGCCTATAGGTCTAGAACAATAGAAAGTGTTCATAATATTTATTTATTGTCATACAACATATCATGAACAGTGATTGAGCTACTTGAAGTAGTTGGTTGATATTCCTCATATGAACGTGATTTCAATGAAAGTCTTCCAGATGTAGCATTGAATATTTCAATGTATACTGTTGTTTCCGCGTACATTCCACTGTCAGCCAAATTCGACGCCAGGGTCTTCCGCCGCACCATGGCACGTTTGCCGATGCCCTTTCTTTTGCTCGGAGATTTAACGGTAGACACCCCCTCTGGGGACACTACTCTATCAATCCCAGAGGTCAAGTCCCTGCCTACCTGATCGAGGATCTTGTGATGGGTATGCTAAATGTGGATGAGTCTACGCATTACTTCCGGAGAACCGCTTCCTTTTTCTGCCTCGATCCTTTGGGTTCTCCCGATGCACAGCACAATTTTAATTCGGGAGTGGTTGATCACCTCCATGGTAATGATCACTTTCCCATTCGAATATCATTTTTTGTGCCGATACTGCCCAAGAGCAGACCCCGGTGGTGCTTGGCGCGGGTGCTGTGGTCTGCATTTCAGGAAATGACTGAATTCTCAATCTCAGTCGAGGGGTTTAGGCCGGTAAATGAGGCCGTTGAGTTCTTCTCCGGCAACCTCATAACCGCGGGCCTAACTAGTATTCCTAGAACTTCTGGCCGTTTTGCACGCCGACCACTCCCGTGGTGGTCGGACAAGTGTGAGACGGCCCTCAAGCAGAAGCGCTATGTCTGCATGCGCTATAAGTGACGCCCGAACGATTTTACTGTAGGGAATTTCGTTGGGCTAGGGCTAGGTTCCGGTATATTTCGAAGTACGCCCGCCGCTCTTCTTTGGGAGCATACGTGTCTTCACTTAACGGGAAAGACCTCTCTAGCAAAGGTGGGGAAGAGATTTAAAAGGATTTGGGGCAAGGTCTTGCAGGACCCCCCCTTACGTGGGACGGCAATCTCGGACCCCGCTTTCTCCACTATCTCTAGCCGAAATGCTGCTTTGCCAGCATTCAATGCACATCGTGATGTCACGGAAGGCCGCCGACTGGACTGTGCCTCCAGAGGCGTAGAACCCTGTAAAGACTTGTTTAATCTAAGTGATTTGAATTCTGCTGTTGTTCCGTGCGTGGACAGCGCCTATGGTCCAGACGATGTCCCGTACGCAATGCTTTGACACCTGGAAGAGCGAGGCATGGCCTTTCTCTTAGATTTTTTTAACAGAATCTGGGTAGAGAGTCTCCTTCCTGTTACCTGGCGAATTGCTACTGTGTTCGCCTTTGGCAAACCGGAGAGAGATCACTCTAGTCTGTTCGGTAAATGTTAATTAGCCCCATTTTTCTGGATATCGAAGGCCATCTGTCTTCTGCACAGTGCAGCTTTCGCAAGTTTCACTCCATGTCGGATGCTCTGCTCAGACTGGAAAAGGCCATCTGCAAGGCCTTCCTCCGTAGACAGCTATACGCCACGGTGTTTTCGATCTGGAAAAGGCCTATGATACTGCATGGAGATACAGTATCATAAAGACTCTCTATAAGATGGGGGCGTGGGGACGCCTCCCATTTTTTTATCTGAATTTTTGAGAGGTCGTCGATTTTGCATGCGAGTAGGGGGAGCCCTCTTCGGCCCAAGAGGGTTTCCCGCAGGAAAGTGTCTTAAGTGTAACACACTTTGTCCTGAGTATCAACGATCAACGGCATCACCTCGGTGCTGCCGGAAGATGTTCTCACTATGCTCTACGTGGACGACCTTTCGACCTCTTTTGGCGGGGCCCAGCTGCCAACTTTGGGGCGTCCATTCCAACAGGCATTGAACGGCGTCTCTCGTTATGTCAAAGCAAACAGGTTTCGGTTTTCCTTGGCCAAGACTAAGGTGATGCAATTCTGCCGCCATCCACGGCTCCACCCTGACCCAAACTTGTTTCTTAATGGTCTACGCATGAAAGTCGTTGAATGGCACGCTGTCCTTGGTCTTGTATTTGACCGACGCCTCAGCTGGGAGGCTCATATTCGCAGCCTCAGGGTCTTTTGTACCCGCGCCACGGATTTCTTCGTTCCGTGACGTTCAGCTCTTTGGGCGCTGATATTAGTACTTTTTTATCGATCCTTTGTTCCTTCGAAGCTTAACTACGGATGCGAGTTTTATCGTCAGCAGCCGAGCGTGCATTGAGGAAGGTGGACTAGATTTACCAAACCGACCTTCGCTTGGCGACCGGTGCCTTTCGCACTTCCCCCATTGAGAGCATTCTAGTCGATGCTGGAGAGATGCCACTCGTTTTACGCAATGCACAGGGCATTATTTGCCTGTACGCGCGAACTTGGCACCTCCTGCAGTCGCCAACAGCTTTCAATGTATCCGTAGCTGACTTCAACGGTGCCTATGCCGCCGAGAGACGTCAGTCAAACCCTAAGCCCTTTAGGAATAAGGGCTAGGAAAATCCTTTGACAACCAGATATAGCTCTCGGGCCAGTGGCGCATGTGGTTCTGCCCAGGACGCCACCCTGGAGGGTATCACCTTTGGCTATTTGTCGCTACGCCTCTGGTCCAAAAGCTTCTACAGCGCTCGAGTATTGCGTTCGACTTTTTGGGAGCACACCTTGTATAATGCTGGAACCGTGGTAGTGTATAGGGATGGCTCCAAGTCCCAAAAGTCGGGTCAGCTTCCACGCCGTATTTCCTCTCTTTGAAGTCAACAGGGCTCTGCAAGCGCCTGCGACTGTCTTCACGGCCGAGCTGGTGGCAATACACCACTCAGCTCGGGAGATTACGCGACGTGCCCGTTTAGGAAACCGGATTGTGGTCCATAACGACTCACAAAGCGCCCTAAGTGCTTTCGGGGCGTTTTAATCTCCGCATCTCCTGCTTCGCGATATCTGTGACACCATGGTTTTGGCGAGCCAGGCAGATGTCGAGATTATCTTCTGCTAGGTTACTGGACATGTAGGAATTGCGGGTAATGAGCGCTCTGATGAGGGCTTCAAAGAGTCCGCGAGGACCTGGCGACCGGACCAGCGTTTCGCTCTTCCTCACACAGACTGCATGGCAGGAATACGGGCAGCTCTTCGGGCCTCATGGCAAAGAAGATGGGAGACGGTCGAAGGGAACTTAAAGTTGCTTGCCATTGCGCCACGACTTTTCCTATAGACCTATCCCCCAATGCCTTGGATACACCTTGGGAACTTGGTTCATCCAGGTCAGCGAGTGAATGTATCTAATAGACCAATCTACCAGGCCTAAAAATAACTCTATAAAATAGGCATTTTGACCCTTACATTTACCATCGTAGTAAACGGGAGCGTTTTCCTACGGGAAGGGGAGAGGAAACGATCCCGTGTATGCCGAAGACAAAAGTTAAAGCTAAATTAGCTAATTGATACACTTTATTTTATGGATGTTAGATTGGTCTATCGTTTACAATTACTTCTTGGTGTGAATGAAGAGCGTCCCACTAGTGTGTACAATGCACTGTGTCCATTTCTATCAATCAATCAATCAGATATTTCCCGTGGCACCCAAGGGCTGGTTTGATACCTAATCCTTTCACTATATGAGGGTCATCCATTTAATTAATGCAATATACGCTGCCATCCAACGATAGATCACCATTGTGATTCATGTTTCTTTTTATGGTTACTACTTTTTATAAACCGTTTGAAAGAGCATTGCTTTGATTCTGTAACTTTAGGTGCTTGAGGGGATAGTCATGCAGCAGATGCATTGGGCCTAACAAATCGAGTTCCTCCTTCATAAACTCGCATTTGTCTAACAAAATTTGCAATTTCTTCTGCTCTAAAGTTTCGCAGACTTGCCCAAATCTTTAAATGTTGTGTCCTGTTCATTTACTCTTGAAAATGGTAGCGGGATGATGAAGTAATTTTCTGTTAGCCTAAATAATTTTTAACCCTATAATTTTAGGAATAAATTTGAATAAAGGGTGAGAGTGATATAATTAGTTCAATTAAAGGTAGCCAGTTATGCGCACTGAGTGAGTTTGTCATTTCCAATGCCTTTTCTATTTTTACCTAAATGTAGGATCGTATAGGTCTAGTACAATGGAAAGTGTTCACAATATTTATTTATTGTCACACAAAATATCATGAACAGAGATCGAGCTACTTGAAGTAGTTGGTTGATATTCCTCATATGAACGTGATGTGGCATTGAATATTTCAATGTATGGTAAGAAAGAAGTAATTCAGTAAACGATGTGTAAGTTGCCAATTAAAATTCTCAGTTTGCTCTATGTAATAAAAATGATCAACTTGTGTGGAGTGCGTTGATAAGACAAAGTTGCACCCCTGTATTTTTGGTAATTTTCGAATGATTTAAGAGTGGACTTGTTTTTAATCAAAGGGAAGGGAACTATTAATTGGCCCGTATGCGCACATTTCTGCCGAATTTAGTCACGAGTTGATAAGTTTGTTTATATCCATGAAAATCTTTGGACATTTCTTTTAACAATAATACAGGCAATGAATGACAAATGTTATATATGTAATAATACTGTTATGAATTTGTATCAAAATTCAGTCAGGTTTGGGAATTAAATATAGAAGAATTTTAGCAGTCTCAAAGTAGTTTAATTATTGGCAGTGTCTATGATAGAGAAATCTTGGGAAAAACCTTTTGTTTGGATAGTGATACTTAGAATATAAACTGATGGAAGGTTTCTTCGGTATACAGGGTGCGGACGTTATTTGTTCGTAATTTTCTACTGCTAATTTACCATCATTTTTTTACCTTCGTTGTCGGTCTTTTTCTTCTTAAAAAGAATAAACAATTTTGTTCTTTTTTTGCAGAATATTTGACTATGGAAAATTCCCTGTCATCCCCTCACTTTTGGGACGAAGCATAGAGTCCGCACCAGAAGGACTAACAGGAAGATAGTATAAAAGATTAGAAAGGATCCAGAAGATTTATTATTTTAATACGAGGGAAGAGCAGAGAAAAAAAATACATGGTTGGCGATCTGACGACATCAGATTATAGGAATTCGTCGCCGATACCCAGGAGATCATTAACAATGGTCCAAGAAACTCGATGCGTACCATTGCAAGGGAAAAGCTACAAATGGTTAGCCCACTTGCCTAATTGGGTTGGCATCAAAGTAATTCGCAAGGGTGTAGAAAAGAAGAGAGGGAGAATAATGAGTGTAGCAGCGCATATTATTTCAAACAGCTGAACAAATCACCGGGATAAGCGGAATCAGATCACATGAAACGACCAACCAGAAGAATCCGATCAAGGACGAGCATACATGATCCGGCATGACATTTGAGTACATACAGAGTAATTATTTTCCTAGGTGATTACAGAGTAATTCCAGATTTTTTCTTCCTCCCACCATTCTCACCGATTATACGTCGATCAGTCTAATTTAAAGTACTAGGTTATGGATATAGTGTTACTTTTACAGTTGTTTACTGGCCTCTCAGCTGCCAGTAACTTTCAGAAAACGTGAGAGTCATAATTGATATAATGTTTTTTTTCAAACAGCGCATTACATTGGAAAAATGCAGAAACATGCTATTATCTTATTTTAATTCCGTGTTAGTCTAATTTTGATAGCAAGATATTGAATAGTAAATGCAGGGGTGCAACTTTGTCTTATCAACGCACTCCATACAAGGTGATCATTTTCATTACATAGAGTAAACTGAAAATTAATCAAATTATTACTTGTAGATAAATTTAATTAATCTATTAGACCAAGGTTTAATCCTTCCTTTGTCATTAAGTATTTTTCCTTAATGACTAGGACGTGATAAAGAGAAACAGATAGAATATTATCAAAAGGAAGCCAAAATTTGATGATGAAAAGAACTTTTAAGTAGAAGTATTTATTATCAGGAGGCTATAAGAAATTTTGACACTACGAGAGACAAATCTGAACTCCCCACTCCTTTCTGATGAAACTATTCCGACATTCGAAGGTGGATGGATACCTATGTGGCTGAAGATATCCTTCATTTTGAATTAAAATATGTAATGATATACTTAAAACTTGAACATTATATTAGGGGTATGTCACAATCATTCTGAGACTTTCCGTGCGAATATTACTGCAATGCACACGTGAGTTGGGAGAATTGAGAAGAAGCTCTTAGTTTAATTTCTGATGAAAGATTTGCGTGTAGTACTCATCATCACTCATTGTGCAATCATTTTTATCTTGATGAGACGATTCTGTGATTGTCATATAAATAAATCTGCATCCAAGCACTGCTAATATTGTACATTTAAAAAAAATAATTAAAAGAAAATCACCAAACACATAATGTTTGCAACAGGAGAATGAAAAATACAGTTTTTTGAAACTTTAAAGTAATATTTTATATCGAATTTTATCATTGAAGACATGGGAAGAAGATATTGGCCATGCCATCCACATAGTTCTTTAAGTACCGATTTTCTTAAAGGCTAGCACGCCAGATTCAAGATTCATAATTCTTTTAATTACTTTGACCACTCATACTTAATTATTTCTTGAATATTAAAAATGACACTTGGTTCTATAATATTCTTTGTATGCACGAGCACATAAAATTTGTAGGTTCTAATAAGATTTTAAGATATAATACGAGGGGCGGTCAATAAGTTTTGCAATTCGGATATAAGGAAACGAGATATGAAGAAAAGTGTTTTATTATTTTTCAATATAACTACCCTCGACTTCAATGCACATGCGCGAACTGTCCCTGAGGCTTTGAATTCCCGACAACCAGAAATCTTCCGACTGCTGTTGAATCCACTCCTGGACGGTGAGCTGGACATCTTCATCGTCCCCAAACCGGCGTCTACGCAGTGCAGCGTTGAGCTGGCGGAATAAAATGTAGTTGCTAGGGGACAGATCTAGACTGTAGGAGGGATGGTTGAGCTCCTCGAAAACGCACTCGCGCAGGGCAGCTTGTGCAACTCTGGCCTTGTAGACTTTGACGACGTTGAAGTCAATCATGGGGCGTGAATTTTGTAGGGACACAACGGACGGAGACCTTGGTCATGGCCAAATTGTCGTGGATGATGTTGATAATACTTCCATGTGATATTCCAAGTTTTTGATCGCTTTCTTCGACCTTCACCCGTCGATTTTCGAGGATGATCTTCTCCACACGGACAACATTGTCCTCGTTGGTCACATCTGACAGGCGTCCTAGACGGGGTCATCTCTAAGAGACTCACGACCATGGCGAAACTTCCTATTCAAGCGAGCAATGGTTGCATAGGAAGGGGCGGTGTCGGTGTACACTGCAACCATGCGTTCATGGATTTCTTTTGCTCTTTGGCATTTCTTGGTCAAATATTCGATCACTGCGCGGTGCTCAACCTTCTCCATTGTTAAAAAATTTGTTAATAACTTGTCCTAACACTCCTACACACAGCCATCCCCCTTCCTCTGTTTTGTCCTACCGATTCGCAAAACTTATTCACCGCCCCTCTTAACTCGTCTTTTTCTGTTATCAGAGAACCAAAATTATTAGTTTATCTGATTAATTAAGGGCATAATCTAGATCGTCTAGAGCAGGGGTGGGAAAGCCCTCACCCGCGGACGTGATTTCGCCCACGAGCCCAATTTTCATCGCCCCCTGAGTGATATATTTGTATGCACAAATATATCAATATCCCAATTCCCGTGGTGGATGTCAATGAAAATGTTGCGTATTAATTTTTCTTTAGATATTAATGCATGAGTCTATCACATCATGTAATAAATGTAAATAAAATTTACAAAAATATAATAGTCGAATTTTATTTATCGCCCGCCGTCTGCTTTCATGAGAAATTTTCGCCCATGGCTCAACAAAGATTCCCCAACCATGACCTAGAGGATAGTTTTATGAGTCCTTATTTTTCCTAATGATAATTGAAAAGCATGTTTTTCCTTGAAACATGGCGAAATAGATATTTTTATGCTCATACATTAGTAATATTGTGTGTTGTATAAATACTGCACTCCTATTTTTTTATTCTCTGAACATGTCACACTATCGTTGGCGGGAGCCTTTTAACCGATATATAGTTAATATGAGAAAACCTTTCTCCTATTCATAAATTTAAGACGTCATAGAAGCATGAGCGACTATGAGATAAAAGAAAATCTTTGGAAAAAAAACAACACTGATTTTAGGATAATGGTATGAAATTTTACTGATGAACAATGATTGAATTAGGTAAAAGTTTAAGATCTAGGAAATTATGAACAGCAAAGACTGTGGCAACATATAGAAAAAGAACTAGAAGATGAAAAAATAAAATATGTTAATAAAAATGAGCAAAAACTATTTTTTTAGAAAAATAGTTAAAGTTAACATTATAAACGCCAAATTATATTAGACTTAGAAAAGAGAGAACTTAGTAGCTTTATAAAAAAAGATAAAGAGAATAATTGATTTTTATCTACAACGTAACCTATGCAAATGCGTGATATACATATATACCATGCTGTATAGAATATATTAGAAAATAAAAACGAATTAAGCACATTTTCTAAGACCAAAATCTCTATATCTCAAACTTTTAGCTCTGCTACCCCCACGGCTTTACGGTATTTTAGAATGTATGTGGGCAACGAAGTGATGAAATATTCTCTTGTTCATGGTCCACGTCTCACCTCGGTATTAAGTTTACAAAGTGGAAGTGGCAAAGTATTTAATGGTTTTCCCCGTAATAATATGGTTTCACAGCTCTGCCTTCACTTCCGCTATTTTGGCTAAGCGATAGTCTATCTAATATCCTCTGTTATGCTCACGTTCGCCTTGCCTTGCAGGGTGAAGACCATCCAGGCTTGGGTTCAGCTATCAATTCCACTAGTTCATTGTCGCTTCGCTGCTTTATAATTCTTACACCCTTGCCTAAAAATAAGACAAAATATTAGTCCTATATTATTTCTCCTGGTATTTTCTTAATAAGATGTTATCTTAATATGAATTTGTAGTGGACTTTTCTTTATCAAAATAAAAAAAAATATTTAGCTTTTGAAATTATCAAATTGGCGGTATCACACAAATATAGGTATTTCATTTATCACATTCAGGCTTTTTACGATTAAAAATCGTATTTTCAAGCGGCTTTATTTTATATACAGAGAGTTTCATGTAAATCGATACATATGTATTGTAAACGGGAATAGAAAAAAAGTTGTGTATCAAACGAAACGATACATTCCATTGAGAATTTACACACAACTATAACTATATACGTAGGGCGTTCAATAAGTTTTGCAATTCGGATATAAGGAAACGAGATATGAGGAAAAGTGTTTTATTATTTTTCAATATAACTACCCTCGACTTCAATGCACTAGCGCCGCTTGTCCCTGAAGTTTCGAATTCCCAGCAACCAGAAATCTCCCGACTGCTGTTCAATCAACTCCTGGACGGCGAGCTGGACATCTTCATTGTCCCCAAACCGGCGTCCACGCAGTGCAGCGTTGAGCTGGAGGAATAAAAAGTAGTCGCTAGGGGCCAGATCTGGAGTGAAGGGGGGGAGGGGGTTGAGCTCCTTCAAACCCCACTCACGCAGGGGAGCTTGTGCAACTCTGGCCTTGTGGACAAGGGCATTGTCGTGTAGGAGCAGGACACTGCGTGTCAAGCTGCCGCACCGCTTCTGACGGATGCATTTCTTCAACCCAGCCAGTTCCTCGGCGTAATATTGGCCTGTGATGGTCCTTCCACAAGGCGCATAGTCCACCATCAACACTCCCTCAAAATCCCAGTAGATGATGGCCATGATCTTCACGGCTGAGGGTTGGGTCCTGAACTTGATGAAGGTCGTAGATCTCTGTGCTTCCAGACCATGCTTTTGAGCTTGGTCTCGGGATCCCAGTGATCAACCCACGTTTCATCACCTGTCACTATGCGTGACTCGAATCCCGCCAGTTCTTGGTTGTACAGGAGCAGCAGCTCCTCCAAACTTTGACGACGTTGAAGTAGATCATGGCGCGTGAGGTTTCGTGAGTTATCTAGAGACCCAATGGGCAGAGACTATGATCATGGCTAAATCGTCGTGGATGATGTTGATAACACTTACATGTGATATTCCAAGTTCTCGCTTGATTTCTAAGACCTTCACTCGTAGATTTTCGAGGATCCTCCTCTCCACACGGGCCACAATGTCCTCGTTAGTCACGTCTGACGGGCGTCCTGGACGGGTTTAAACTTCAAGGGACTCACGACCATGGCGGACCTCCCTATTCCAGCGAGCAATGGTTGCATAGGAAGGGGCGGTGTCGGTGTACACTGCATTCATGCATCTCTTTTGCATTCTTTCCTTCCTTGGTCAAAATTTGATCACTGCACCGTGCTCAACCTTCTCCATTTTTGAAAAGTTTGTGACTGACAATCTGCGATCAGCCACTTCTTCTCAAATAGCCTAGGCAGGAGCGTGCAGCTGCTAGTCCTGACTTGTCATAACATGTCCTAACACCAACACAAACAGCCATCTTCCTTTCTCTGTTTTGCCCTACTGATTCGCAAAACTTATTGACCGCTCCTCGTATGTATATGTAGCTTAAAAATTATCCTAATTGGGTGCCTTCTGCCTTCACGTTGTTCCCGGGCGGGAGCTGAACTGGCTGCATGCCTTGATTACGGATTCCTTGTCAATGGATGACATTACTTCAACAATTGTGGCTCTTAGAGATCATAAGGTATTGTTAGTAGCCCTTTTGACTTGTGAAAGACAACAAGTCTTCGGACAAGTGGTTTGGGACATTGTTGAACAACCATTCCTATGTATTCCTTACCTTGTCTACGAGAGCAGAGTGCTGCTAGAAAGCGTATTGCTTCCCCGCGGCTACTTGGTCCATCCAAGGTTTGACTAGAATCTCCAGCACACATTGTACCTGAAGACTCTGGAAAGGATATGAGAGGCATAACGTGACCCTGTCTGCTCAATAAGACCAGGAGCATCAAAGAGGCTGGAAAGTTGCTGAGCATAGCCGTAGGTACTTATTCCTTATTTTCAACCTTGCCATACTGCTTTTTTGCTTTGTATACGAAGGAAATTCCACCAGTTTCCAAATGATCAACTTGAAAAAATAAAGTTTTTTGTTCGGGAAAGATGTGGTTCTCTTTCATACTGAAAAAATGAGAAAAGAATGAGATGACCAAAGTAGCATAAAACGACTTCCTTGGCCAATTTAGTTCCCTGACTGTAACCCAAAGGGAAAAGTGTGGGGAATACGACTTGAGAAAACATTGAGGAAAATTTCCTCCTAAAGGAACAGGGTAAGAATTCTGAATGTGATCGATCAAACATGGTTGAAAATACTTCAATCTTTAATCTCACAATTTACTATTGAATTCATTTGCTAGTTGTAGCTCTAAATGTCGCACAAGGAAAGTATACAAAGTATTAAAAATGTACTTTCATTTTCCAAAATGTATTTTATCCTTTAACTTACAAATAACGGTATATCTTGAAACTATGTTTACTCCTTCAAGCTCTTATCCCCATTTGCGGTAGTTGGTGCACTAAACTTACTATTATACCTGCACTTTACATGTCCCCCGGGTCCCTATCTCAGCGTCCGCTTCCTTGCTATTTTCTCTCTTCCAATCGCTAACAGAACACTTACTTCTCATTTTGGCAGAAAACTCCTTTTTCTCGAATAATAACCTTGTTTCTATCAACCACGCGCTTTATCTCTGTTATATACCTGCACTTGTATTCTTCTCTCAGTCTACCTGTCTCCTTTTTTATTGCTTAACTCTTTACTTATGCTATTCTCGTTGAGTAGGATGCAATATTTGTGTTAATCGTGGGTCAATACTTACCAACTCGCAAAAAGGCACTCTTAGATTGGTATTTTTTCTGACTAAAGTTTAAATGCCATTAAGGAAGATGAAGATGCTGAACTGATCCAATCACATCTTAAAAATGAAACAGAAAGGCATCCCCTGCATCACTTTAAAACAAAAGTGGAAGAAAAGAGTTCACCGTAGAAAATTACTGATTGACTTCTCATTCTCAATATGCTATCACGCTTCCACATAATTCATATTGATAATAAATCTAAAGAAAATCCCTGATGAACTCAAACTAAAATGAGAGCTTTGACTCAAATGATGCCTCCTGTCTCTTATGCCACCAGGAGAAAGAGAAATTCCAAAGAAAGAATAAATATCGGTGAAGAAATGTGTCGCGATCATCACTCAATAATTCTCCCGTAGGTCTTCTTCTCAATCTGGCGTCAAAATCATCACACCTTATTGAATTTGTGATGATTCTTATGACTACATTGACTGGTCCTTCATAATATTTTTCCCTTTTATGTTAAGAGTTATTTGTGCACACCATGTTTGTTCGTGTGCACCACTGATTACTTCCTAGATAAAGATGGAAAAACACATGCGCACTTTTAATGGTTGCGTCTCGAAGACAACTTAATTACATGAGTTTACAAAGACCAAATAAGATTGGGGGGTGGGGGTCAGTTGGTAATTAATTGCGAGGATCGAGGCAAAAGACTAAGAACTAGAATTGATTTTTTCAGTGATTTTTAATTGCTGCAATAAATTATTTTCTATTTTAGAGGCCTTACTTGAAAGGAAAGAGATACTCGTAATTAAATCTATTTGGTGATTTTGTCTTAGATCCTTCACCGCGCTCAGATGTATCTGCGGGAAATAATGGGTATTGTAAATTAGAGTTTATCACTCAATTAATAACACTTTTTTTACTCATTTCGTAATCTTATTCAACCACTAGTCTTTTGATATTAAAAATTCCTTCCCATGAAACCATCTCAACAATCAAATTCGACACGTGTGAATATTAACTACGGGAATATGATTAATAACGAAAATAAGGGAAATTTATCTTCAATGAAAAAACGAGAAAAAAGAAGGAAAAAACACTAGAAAAATCAAGATTTGCGAAGGTTGTAAGAATATATTTAAAGGAGATAAAAACAACGCTAATAAACATATATTGTATCATTGTATTCGTTTAAAAGTAAAGTTGTGTAGCTTAAAAGGATGTTAAGGACCAAACATAAATTTAAAACAACGTATGAGAGACAAACAGCTGTTGGAAGATACAAGACCGATCAAAGAGTTGTTAGATAAGAATTTTATGCCGTGCTTAGTAAACTTACACAACGGCTGGCCTTATTAGCACAAGAGTACATTGCTCTGCTCCTGATAACGACAAGTTATCGCTATAAGCATCGGAAGAAACCTGACGTTGCACGTTGTTGAGTGTAATAGATCTACCTTTCTTAGACACTTGAAACGTTAACATACAACAACAAACTTACGATCCGTTTTCAACCTTTAGAAGATTTAAATAATTTCTCAATACAAAAGCGTTAACGAGAATCTTTTGATTTTTTTCACTTTGGGTTGGTTAAGTGGAATTAGTTTGCATTAGCTTGTTTGGAGAATCTTGAGGTGACGTGTGAATTAATTTATAACTGTTTTCATAATTTTACTTCTATCTTTTAATGAGATTAGTTCTATACAGACCATTCTCAATCATTTACCAATTTGGAAAAAATGCAATTCTGATTTTCCCTCAAATAATTAATTCGATGTGTTTAACGAATCAAAAGAAAATCGTCACCTCTCTGCATTGTTTCTTCGGCATTAATTCCTTTCTATAGTGCATTCCAACTTAACTTTCTTCTAATTTTGCAAGTCAAAGACTAGTTCCCTTTTCCTAACTACATATTTTAAAAATTTTATTCGAGATCCGAATATTACTATGCTACAACCGGAATTAGCTTTGGCTTTGTCTTCTAAAATTAACCTATTCTCTACCTTTTGATAAAGTGTCACGATAGCTTTCTAAAATGCGCTTCACCAAAACAGCCCAATCAGAAACGAGAACGAGAACTTAAATGTTTTATTTTTAATTAAGTATCCAACCAAAATATCGTGTGGCTTCACTGTCTGAATTAAAAACACAAAACAAAACAAAACATGAAAACCGGCAATCATCTTATATGTTTATTCCTATCGGGTCACGAGTAACTATTTGCAAATCAAATGTAATGGTTAAAATCAATTTTTTTATTGTTTATACTGGTTACAATTATTGGCTAAATATTATCGATATTTATATTATGGCTGAACCTAATGAAAATGCTCTTAGCTCCAGGTTAAGCGTATTCAGTTTATCTATATTTGATAATTAACCAAGTAGACGGGAAGGGAGGAGAAAGAGAGAGAGAGAGATCGGAAGATAGCTGGAGAGAGAGAGAAGAACGCCGAAGAGAGAGAGGAAGAGAGCAGGGGAGAAAGATAGACATTATATATTTATGCATATTCTATATCGAAGATGTAGAGAGTATGTAATTATTGTATTACCCACAATACTATATGCGAAGACGATGATTGCTATTACATTCTTTGTAACTTCTACCAATTTTAATTATTATTGACTTTGTTATTGATCCTTCAATTCATTCATCTCACCATCCTCCAGTCCTTCTTCGCTCTGTATAACTTCTCCCGTTCTGTACCCACTTCAGTCAATAAAAAAAAGAACCGATCTTCTCCAGTGTACACGAATGGCCACGATATACCGCATATCACTCAGTCACGTTCGCTCATCTGTGGCCATATCATGGCCAGGGATTACGGACAGGTGCCTAAAGCCGCAGGAATGTTCCTCTGGTTCTTAATGCCGGCTTCTGGCGCCTGTGTGTGGCCTTGGATTGAGGTGGTGGTCAGAAAACACACGGTTCTTCACTCAATTGTCGCCAAGAGGTTGGACAAAGGGGATTTCTTGTGACTCAATGTTTGCTTTGTCATCGCTAATTCGGTTAAACTACCGTATGTGATTTTGGTTGTTGTCTGGAGGTCTTGGGTTATTCCCGCAAGGGCTGCGATCTGTTAGAAACATCGGGGCTTAGAGTTTTTTTTTAGTTTTGGATTAAGCAAATTAATTAGAGTGATCGACTAGGAGAGCGACACTACGTGGGAAAGAAAAAGTAAAGGAGTAGAGAGTGAAGGAAAGAGATTTAGTGAAAGATTAGTTGAAGAAAAAAGTATATACAGTTCAAAGTAAGAGCATTAACACTATTGGGGGGGGGGGGATTTTTTCAGTTTTCTAATAATTTTGGGTGACTTAATTTGTTTAGATAAATTCGAAATGCAATTTTTAACCAGGGAATATTTATTGCTTTTATTCATGAGCGAAATCTTCCCGAACATTTGTTATTAATTGTGGCAAAAATAATAGTATTTATTCAACATGATCCCATATGTTGAATTAAAGAAAATTCCTCTGCCACTTTACCTTTCCCGAAAGTATTATTTCCTTTCACTATTTGCATTTTGTAATTTTGCACACATTTTCACATCACCTAATGTTAACACTTTCTCTGTAAACATAATGATAGGAAGCATCATATAAAAATGCAGCAAATGAATTTTTATTCATTAAACTACATTTAAATACCCTTTTTCGATTGTTTAATCTTTCCCTTCGACCAAGTCCGGGGATGAGTCAAATGAAGCAGGTGTATATTTAATCCCTTGTCGCTCTACAAACTGTCCCTCATTTTACATAGGAGAGACCGGAAGAACCTTAAGAAGGCGAATTTATGAACTTAAAGGTGATGTCAGACGAGGCAGTACCACATCCAGTATGTTTAATCATATTAGCAATTTCAACTACCAAATTGACTATTCAAAGGCACAAATCATATAGAATTGTAAAGATTTCCGTAAAAGAAAAAGAGTAGAATCTATATTAATAGGAGAAACTCCCATTTTTAATTCGTCAGATGGGCAATTGAAATGCATCCCTCATTCCCGTAACCTCATCGTAAACAGCTTAGTCAACGATCTTAGACTCGCATCCCCTGATTAATAACCTTTTCCCCCCATTTTGTGTTTCTTTGTGTTTTTTTTCTGATCTGTACGCCATTTAAAGACTTTTGTAACAATTGCATTCTCAGTATACGACTGAAGAGGGCATGCTAAATTATATACTGAAACTAGTCTCGTAAATTAAAATTTTGGGTCGTATACAGTGGTTTCACTATTATATATATATATATATATATATATATATATATATATATATATATATATATATATATATTATATTTAAAAACAATTGTTTTTAATATCAACAATGTTTTTTCATTAGAAAATTAAAGAATAAGTGTTGTATGATTGGGGTGGGTTGGGGGTGGGTTAGGCTATTGCAATTACATCATATTGTATTATAGATAATTTTTAAGGAAATTTTGAAATGGGGGGGGCTTCGGCCTCCATACGCTCCAATTAATTTTGGTGGTTGAACGGCCGATATCACCAGCAAACTAAAAAGAAAACCCTCGTAATATTCCTAATTAACAACATGGAGCTAAGTGTTTTTAGGTTAGACTAGACTAGTCTTTGATGAATCACTAATCTGAGTCTTTTATTCCACACACACAAACTTTTTTTTACTTCATTAATGCCAATTTCTCGCCAAGATACACGTATTTTGCTTCTCAATTCTGGTTCAGTAAATTTTACTCTCCGACCTCAGTAAAACCTTTCTTTTAGTAACTTCCAAATCCATGAAGTTACAATCTAGACTTGCGTTGGCCACTCTTTTTTCTTAATTAATTTTGGCGTATTGCTAATTAGGAACGACTGTATGGCGTGGCTTATGGCTTGGTGCAAACTCGTCATTTTCTTGATACAGGCGACCACAATCAGCCAATAATTTTTTTTTCAGAAGTTCAAAGTAATTACAGATTTACTTTTGTCTTTTCAGTATCAATAAAATGAACATCTGTTTTGCCATTCCAAAAGAACCCTGCAGATAGCATATCCTTTTTGGAAAATCTTAAAGTTTGTTAATACAAGCTGTTGATCGGAATGTCATACTTTTTAATACTCCCTTAAACATCCTTTTGGCGGTTGAGCGGAATTTCTAAAGTGAAATAATTTTCATCTGTGAAGACAATATTTCTAGCATGACCGACAGGGAACTTATCAAGTAACTCTCTGCATCTTACTTTTCTTTTATCTTTAAGAGTACCACTTTTTCTAGAAGATCCTTTTTTATAAAGGTTTTTATCTTTTATGTATTAATTATTCGTTGTACAGAACTCCTTCCAATATTTAAGGTTTATCAATTTTCCTTTGCTATAAATGACCTCCTGGTTTATCTTCTTGAGTGCAGATGTTATTGTTAATGTAATTTACAGTTCCCATGTCTGAAGCTGTTTTAGATCTACCGCTTCCTGTTTTTATGTTAGCGCTTCCCGTTTCGCGAATTTTAAAAAGTTTTTCTACAGCACATCTTTTCCACATTTTTTCATGAAATTCTTGCAATAGTCTTCTACTCTTCCATCCCTCTCACAATAAAAAGCTTTAATGAGAATGCAACTTTCTTCTGACAACATTATTCAGGGTACCTAGATACTGTAAACAAAGATATCCATAATATGACATGTTTATTCCTGTAGGTTTTTGTAAGAACGTGAAAGTTCTTGTATGATATTGCACAATAAGATAATATTTTATCTCGATATTCGTTTTTTTACCCGTTTTTTTTGCGAAGTGCAAGAAAACTAATAAAGGTATCTAAATTCCGTTTTTTTTGCATTCGAAAGAGGAAGATTGAAAGTATCTTGTATATGAAAATTTTCAGGAATACGAAGAAAGTTACTAAGATATTATTTTATTCAAAAAGCGTCAAGGGGGGGGGGACACCCGATATATATATATATATATATATATATATATATATATTATATTTATATATATGAGTTGGAAAAATTAATTGGAACATTAAAAATTAACACCAATATTTCAATGAGCTATTATATTACAAATATCCATCCAAATTTCCTTTTGATTGTTTTGGTTTTATTGATGAAACATAGTTTTATTTATCAACTTTGATGATTATTTGTATTTCTTTTTCAGATCGTGGTATATATGCTAAGATGCGTCACCTCATTGAGCTTAAAAAGGGGCAAATTGTTGGAGCTCGAATTGCAGGAACTTCTTTCATCAGAACAGCTAAACTCTTTGGTTTTTCGAGAGCTACCATATCAAGGACCATGACAGAATTCAAGAAGCAGGGCAAAATCACAGGAAGAGAAGTAATTCCGGCACGACTTTTAAGCAGTCAGAAAGAGACTGACGGGTGTTAAAACGCATTGTGATGAAAAATCCTCGGACAACTGCCTCTAAAGTAACTGCAGAGTTGAATCAACATCTCATTAGCCCAGTTTCGACCAAAACTGTTCTCCGTGAGCTTAATGAAACGGGATATCATGGAAGAGCGGCCATCAAGAAACGTCTGCTTTCTCATCAAAGCATTCAGAAAAAGATAAACTGGTGTAGAGATCATAAGGGCTGGTTGACAGACCAAAGGATGCAAGTAATATTCTCCGACTTGTCCTGTTCTTCTATTAGGCCCAATGTCGTGGTACAACCACTTTATACCATACACTACACCTATATTCGTTGGGGGAGTGGTAACATAATCAGCTACTGCAACGCGAACAGTTGAAGGACTGTTCGCAGGGATTAACGACCTACTAGGAGGTGACAGTTGAGGCATTAGGTTTCAAATCCTGAATAACAAAACAGAGGGCATAAATGGTTAGCGAGATTTACTTGAATAGGCCGAGAGTATCGTTCAAGGTTAGTTAAAGATGAAACAGAAAAAATCTAATTTTATTTACACAGATCAAAATAAGAATAATAATAGATAAAGGAAATAATTTAAATTGAAAGAGTCTCTTCATAATTATTATGAGGAGGGATTTTCAAGTGGACTTAATTGATTAATGTAACTAGGCTAAGATCAAAAGGGGAAACTTGATAATACTAATAATGGAGGGGAGTTTCAGTCTTACGGGTCGATGACTTCGAGGAAGGTCCTTTTGTGTTGAGACGAGTAGGAAACGATCCGATGAGGCGAGTGGGGCACGATCTGAATGAGGCAGGTGGGGCACGATCTGATCCAAGCTTCCGATAAAAATAGCGAAACATCAAAGTGACGTTCAAAGAAGAATGTAGGAATTCTCGTAATTCCGCTGAAAGAGGAATTTTATTTTCGTCCAAGGTAATCCATGGAGATTTTTTTCAGGGCTATTAAACGAAGGGAGCAATGGCGCAAATTCAAAGGCTTGCCTTTCACAAAAGGTAGCAATTGACTTAGGTAGAATCAAAGTTGAATACCTCTTCTGTCTGACGAACACTCACCGGACGAGACGATAAGGACGACCTTGAGTCTCGGGCTGGACTCTTCGATTCATCGTGTAGCAGCAAGGGGAGAGATAGAGCGGTTCTTTCGCACCTTTTCCCAACGTGCACAGGAGTCGACAATTCGAGAATGTTCGAACAGGAAAATGACGTCGTCCATGGTGTGATACCATAGCACGTGGTCTCCGGTAAATTGGGTCTTGGGTCAGAGTTGTTCTTTTACACCTAGTTCAGGGCGAGTTTATGTATGGAGGCATCCCCAAGAAGCTTTTAATCCTGACTAACTTCTTCATACAATAAAGCACGGAGGAGAGTCAGTGATGGTTTGGGCAGCAATATCTTAGAATCTCTTGGTCCATTCGTTGCCTTACATGGTAAGAGCAACAACAAAAAATATCTGAATATTTCGGAAGATAAAGTCCATCCTATGGTCCAGACATTATTGAATGATTGTGAGTGCTTTTTTCAAGATGACAATGTAGTTCATAGGAGTTAGCTTCAAACATGGAGTGGCCCCAATAATTTCCAGATTTAAATATATTATTGAGTGTATGTGGTGCATCTTGGAGCGGCAAGTTAGAAGTCGTTACATTACAGCGTCGTGTCTGGAACAGTTAGAGCAGGTATTAAAAGAAGAATAGCTCAAGATTCGTCTCAATGAAGTCGGAAGCTGTATGACTCAATTCCAAGACGCATCAACGCTGTTCAGAGAGCAAAAAGAGGACCAACTCAGTATTACACGTGTTCCAATTAATTTTCCCCCCCTGTATATATATATATATATATATATATATACATATATATATCCTACTCTCACTCTCCCTTTTCGCTCCCTCTTCCCTTTATCCTTCTCTTTTTATGTCTCTCTCTACTTACTCTCATTCTAAGTTTCTTTCTCTACGTATGTCTGTCTCTCTCTGTCTCTTTTTGTTTACTTTTCTCTATATTCGCCGTTGGCCCGTCTGACTTCAGATCAAGCGTATTTGTCTAGCGTCTGTTCTCTCTTCTTTACTTGTTAGTAGACTCATTTTGGCATTGTATATGAATAAAAAATTCCCAGGCCTAAATTTACTTCACAAAAAATTGGAAAAGGCAATCTGGGCTGCTTGGTTTTCAGGTCGAGAGTTTCAATGCGAAGATTACTGAGTGCTTGACCACGTGTGAGAGTATCAGGTAAGAGTTAGATGAGTCAAGCTCTGATTATCAGGATACGGTGGCTCGGAAACATCAATCCAAACTGAAGCATCTCCTGAAGTCTGCCATGCTTTGATTCTTCTCAGGCGAGAGGAATTGAGGCCAGGACCAGGAAACAAATTTAAAAAACAACCGCTGTCTTCTTCTCTATCGCAAAGATGTACAAAAATTCATAAAAAACAGTTCTAGGTAGTCATCATGGTGCTTGTTGGGTGGGCAGTAGCGAGGGCAAAGTTATGTCCACGCTTCCCCTCCCAGACTGCTACATCAAGTGCCTATGAGGCGTATGTAAGAAACAGAACAACAAGTTCCCTTGCACCACTAAGTTTTAGCTTAGCTCCAGGGTCATCACAGTTTTTAACCAGTTAAACAATTGAACCGTCGAAGTGACCTGCAGCAGTTTCCGACGCTGTATGGAAATAGTGATAGAGACCGACGGCAATTTCATTGAATATAATCAAACTGGGATATATATATTTAAAAATAAACTCTCTGTCTTAATTAGATTAAAAATACAAGTGAGTTAAAGAGAAGTAAATCCAAAATAAACCGATTAATACTAGATACTTCCAAATATCGAAAGATTGCCCAAAGGATTTAAAAAAAGAAAAGAAAAAAGGAGTAAGCTTAGATCAAAAAGAGGGATAACGATGGAAGGTTAGGTAAAAAGCGATTGGAAATGCCGATATGTACATATATAATAAAATGTACATACATACACATGCATACATAAATACATACAGCCCCCCCATCATTATCTCTAGCTTTGATCTTATGTTTCTATTAGATTGTTTTATGTTCTTTTCAATCCTTTTGGGGACTCAAAAGTTAATTGGTCCTACCTAGTATTAATCAGTCTACTTTGTATTTTTTTATTTTATGTTCTTTATTTCTTTCTATTTTTAATATATTTGCCACTAATTCATTTAACGATTGGTTAAATTTCATCTTTTGAGAGTTTTTCTCCTCACCCTCCTACTTATAAACGATTGTTTTCTGTTGTTTTCGGTATTCATTGATAATGAATTTGGAATCTTCGTTTCACTTTCCTAGTGGGCTTAGTTGCATTTATTTCTTGCAACGCAATAATTTGTGAGTTTTCAACACACGCAGAATATATATATATATATATATATATATATATATATATATATATATATATATATATATATATATATATATATATATATATTTATTATAATCAAGAGCGATGGCTGCTTGGTTAAGCTTGCACAGCAGCTTTTTAAGCTTTTCATAGACTTCTTTCACAAACCGAAAGTTGGGGAAAATGGTGGCAAGTGGCTTGCATATCTTTATTAGCCGAGACGTCTTTCAAGCTTTCCAAAGGTCATTTTCTGGGCAAACGCTGAAAAAATTGACAAAAGAGGGCCTCATAAATGCATTATTAACTTAACATAATAATATGTTCTAGGAACAATCAGAAGTGACACAAATTATATAGCTTGAATTCACGATTCCCGATTTATTAAAGAAAGAATATACAATTAAGTTTTTACAAAAATGTAATAATAAATAGTTAAAAGTAGTGAAAAAACACAAAAAATTGAGCAGAGAAGAGAAAGTTGCAAGTATAAGAATGAGAAAAAGGCTCCAGAATCAACCTTTTAGTCGCGTGCGAGTCTACATCTAACTATGTCTTTCGGTGGGTCGGTGGGTCACCCCCCGTTTTGATTTTTTTAAATTATTTTTTTAATACGTAACTAATTGGCCGATTCTAACGAAATTCAAAACCCTATTGTTGTTTTACATTCTCTTTCGAATAGGCTAACTACATGGTCCTCCCAAGTTTAGCCCATGAATTATTTTGTTTTGTCTATAACATCATAATAATTCGGCCGATTCTTACGAAATTTTAAACCCTTATGTTGATTTACATTCTCTTTCAAATGATATAACTTCCAAGATCCTCCTAAGGTTAGTCTTTAAATTATTGAAAGTTTTGGAGGTCTTAAGATCATAAATCAGAGTAAGTAAGAGCACATGACTTTTTAGTGAGCAGACCTTGTTTTAACTATACAATATTAATTTTTTTAAATATATACAAGAAATGGAATATTTATAATTAGTATGGTTGTAGTCAGTTATATTACATATTATTAAGTAGTTTTAATATTTCATATATTAAGAGTTAGGAAATGTTTTATTTTTGACAACTTAATTCGCAACTTATATTTACAATTTACTGTATTTGTCTAGTCATTTTATCCTCAGATTTCATATATTTAACAGTTAAAACTTTGTTATTCCTGGTTCAATTTTGTTTATTTCATTGTATTTGTTTAGTTATTTTATATTGATCATAGAAACCATCTTTTTTCACTTTATTATTATCGCTTTATTTGAATTATTTCACTTCCATTTAGATAATTAGTCACCTTTTACTTTACTCACTATATTTATTTAATTATTTCATTATTAATCACTTTCATTCATTTTATTATAATCACTTTAATTCAATAATTTAGTTACTTTTATTTAAATTCCTTTCAATTTAATTTACTTGTTACTTATTATTATTCACTTTTCCTAATTAATTTTTAATTTAGTTGTGAACCTATTATTATTATTCTTATCATTTTTAATCATTTCAAGACACTTCTATTATTATTTTAATCACTTTCGTTCACTATTATCATTTTAAGTCACTTTTGCGTGTTATTTATCTTTTTTAGACTTTTTTGGGGCCTACTTTTCATCACTTTGAATACACAGACATGTTAACAGTATGGACGCAGTAATTTCTTGAACTTTTCCATAAGAATTCCTTGAAGCTGTTGTAACCTGTCCCCTTTCGAGTGCCTGCAAACTGGAGATCCGTAGAATCCCTTTTTACAGAATTTCCTCTATCTCTGTGACGGAAACTCCTAGGTACTTCACTATTTCATCCTCTTCGTCCTCTTCTTCTGCCGTAGGAGTTGTCTTCGTCTTCTTCTTCTTGTTATGTTTTCTTCTTCTTTATTCCTCTCTGTCTATTCTTCTTTGGGCTTCCCTTGGGGTTTAGGCTATTTGTATTTTCTTCTTCGGTCGATTCTCTTGGTTCTATTTCTCGGGGCACGTCGGTAAATTGTATGTTTAAGATTTCTTGCCACCGGTGTTAGGCCGAAACCATAACTTCTTTTTCACCCTGTTCATCGGCCCGTGTCGAATTAACTCCTCCGCAATTGTACCGTGGTTAGCCAGATTTGCCAAGTCTGCAAATATCACCATGGTCATTATATATTTGCCCTTACTTGGCATCACCAAATTCGATGCAGTGGTTCTTCTTGCGTTGTTCCTTGGTGCCACTGTTTCCACGTATGATTTTGCATTTGCCTCCTTTTCCTGTTTTGCTTGTCTTTTTTAAGCAAGGATTGCTTTTTTGCGGACGGGACACCTCATGGCCAGAGCCCTGTATTCCCCTCCGCATTGGAATTGGAGCGAATGATGTCGGTCGCCCTGCATTGTCTTGTTGGGTGTTTTTCTACTAGAAAGCACTTGAAGCAGCATTCTAGGTGTATAAACTCCTCTGCTTCAATCTACTTCGAGGTCACACGAAGGTAAAAGTCTAGAAGGCCCTCCTTCTTGGACCTTTGTGCCGTCTCAATGTTTGCGAAAATCACTTTGACGATATCATTGCCATTTCCAAATTTTTCGATTTTAGTAATGTTTACCCATTTTTGTTTCCTCAATAGCTCGTCCTCGATCTCTTCACAAGTGTTTTCCGTAAAATACGGGGCAAGCTGCCGGATTATAATGGTATGGGGTACGAGGATTCCGTGAGGAATGGATGCTTCCAGTCCGATCTTCTGAAATGACTTCTTGGCTTCTTTGGAGAGGAGTCGTTCTATGTCTTTTATTGTTTCACAAATCTTGGCTTTACAATTCGGAGTGTCAATTATTATGATTAGGGCGATATTCAGGATGCCGTAAATCAGCTCATTGACGGTTTGTCTAGTAGATTTCGTCCCTCCTCCTGAAGGTGTGGAGGGAAACCCGTTTGTTGTTATAGGTGGCCGACCCCATGGGGTCCCTTGAGTCATCGGTCCTTCTCTCCTTGTGAACTTCATTCTTTTTCTTGGGCGAAAAGAAATTTCCATCGCAGGAACAGAAAAATTGTCTGGCGGGGACGTCTTCAGAGCTTCCCCTTAACATTTTCTCCGTTGCCACGACCGGATCTGATAAAATATCAGACTCAAAATGCAACTCATAGCTTGAATAATGTTTATATTTAATGTTTATAAAAATAAAGGATCTTAACATAAGAATATTTCATTTGACCTATCGAATTTGAGCAATTATATAAAGATTAAATACAAGAATTAAATGATCAGCAATGGAAGACAGTGGTCTTACTCTTGCTCTTACATTTGAAGAAGCTTAGAGCAATCTTGCCAATATAGTATTTATTCGATACTACTACAAAAATCAAGAATAACAAAGAAGAGACTCGACTAGACCCTACATTGCCTCCGGACTCGACTTTGACAAGACATACTCTTCTCTCGCTATTTAGGACGTGTCGGCCAGGACGCTCCAGTCTTCTGAGATACCCACACAGACAGGAGCCTTAACTGATCCTTGCGAGTTTCTTGGCGCATAGGCTGGAGCTAGGTAAGAAGGAGGGGTTAGAAACAGAGGGCGCGTCGGACAGGCCGTGGAATACGCCGGAATAATAATAACTGGATCAGAACCGAATCTTTCAATTTTTTCGAACTCTACTTACTCTAAATTTTTCTTCACTCTTATTTCAATATAGAAACCTCCCAAGAAGAGGAGAAGATAATACCATAAAGAATTAAAAACTGGTGCCCCTACGAACCTTATAAGGTGCGCAAAAACCGTACAGGGCCAGAGTTATTAGAATAATCTAAGGAAAGCTCGGAATAGTTTTAATCAGATTAATAGACTACGCCAAAAGCTAAGTAGCAATCTGTTAAACCGAGAAGGACGTTGATAAGCTGCTTAACAAATAAGGTCTGCTGACCAAAGTCACGTGCTCTCACTTATTCTGATTTATGACCTTACGCCCTTTAAAAGTTTCAATAATTCCCGGACTAACTTTTGGTAGATCTTAGGAATTATATCATTCAAAAGCAAATGTAAAGCAACATAAGAGGAGTTTCAAATTTCGTTAAATTCGGCCCAATAGTTACAATATTATTACCAAAGCAAACAAACTAAAACGGGGACCGACCGACCGACATAGTAAGATATAGATTTGCACGTGACCAAAAAGCAACCCAATGCTTAAAATCAATAGGCCTACAAGCTAGGATGCCTCCAGAAATCGAAGCACAGAAGTCAATTTACTGCAAGCAAATTGACCTGTGGAAAGGTGAACATAGTCCTAAGGAAATAAAAGAAGAAAATGAGACAAAGCAAGATTGGGCAAGGATTAAAGAAGTAATCAAATTGGGGAATAAAAACACTAATGCAATATATACTCACGTCTCTTAGGTAATATTTAGAGAAACCTCTATGGTAAGGAAGGCGAAAAGAACAGGTTATAAGCCTTCAATCTACAAATAACCCAAGGCGACGACAGAGTAAGTGCTCTAACATGCTTCACTTGTTTCGCGCTAGATAAGCATACCTCAAAAGATTGACATAACAAAGGACAAAATGTGGTGTTCTGAGTGCATTTCGAAAACCCATATGCGGAGAGATGGCAACACACAAATATAAAAAATGCCTAAATTCTACAGGAAACCATGAAATGCTGGCAATGACATGCCCGCTCAACAGGGAAATTATAGAAAAGAAGCGTATCAAGAAAGCGAAAGCAGAAGAAGAAAAGCAGAACTAGACATAGAGAAAAGTTTCTAAGGTTACAGCTGACCACTACCAAAGCACGAAGAACCTATTTAAACTAAAACAAGAGAAGTCGATGAACATGCAGAGCATGCATATTACATGCACATGTGTCAAATGTTGTTAACACGGGTTCTTTTTCCAAAGAACTATATAAGATGTTAAGCCACAATGGATTAGAACAGATCTGGTTTCCGGACAACGCCAATCATCGCACGCAGTAGCCCACTCTGGGGAAGGTAAACATTGGGGTAGCGGAGCTAGCTGCCGCCATTTAGGATCACACCTCTCGCCCTGTGGCCAGGCAGCCCTTCGGAATAGCGGCTCTACCTTGGGCTGGGCGAAAAATTAAATGATCTTTACAAATAGAGCGAAAGACTATGTAAGGAAGTTGTGGGTAAGAATGAAACAGGTTGTTAAAAACACACCACCCCAAACCGGAGCTCAGGGCTGAGGGAACGTTGTCCCCTCGGCGTCTACCCTTTGAAATTAAATGCAGACCAGAGAAAGTTCGTGGATTTATGATAAGAAGTTGTGTAGGGATAGATGTAGAGGGACTAGATAGGAAAAAGTGTCTATAGGAAGAAAAGATATCTACTAGGTAGTCTGGTAACCTCAGTCATCATGCCTATTTGATCTTCTTGTAACTATCATGTTTAGTCATAAAAATGAGTCAAGCTTTCGAGCTCTTATTTTAGTTGACATTCCTCTTCTGCATTTTAAGAGAACTTGTCACTACATTAGTCCTGTTACTGTTCTATTCATTTTTCACTTCATTTTAATTTTGTCTACTTTGTATTATTTGATTTTTATAGTTATTTCTATTATCATTATTTCGTCCACCTCTGATCTTTTTTTTATTACTAAGGAACTCTTGTTGGAATATATTATTTTTTCCACTACTAATCTTTTAGCATTATTTTTATTATTCATTTATTATCATTATTCATAAATAGGGTAAATCTCCTGCTGCGTCTGCAGTTAGCTACTGTTTAAGGTTAGTTTACTACTTCTAGTAAAATTCAGTATATACATTTTTTGCCATATTTTCTTTGCACGTTTATGCAGTGTGATATTTATAGGGTCAATGTGGGTAATTTCATGTAGTAAGGCCAATGGAATAATGTCCCAAAGAGTAACATTAGTTATGAATCTCGTTGCTTTGTTTTGGACCACTTGTGCTTTTTTCATTAGAGCTTTACTTGATAAATGGAGGGTAAATAGCGAGATACAGCTGTAACGGTCACGCCAGTAGCATATATAATTTTTTCTTATTTCGTGGTGAGAGCAGTTTGAAACAAAAGAGTGACTGTAACGTCCTCCTGGCCGCATTATTTTTTATTTTAGTTTGCGCATGTCTGGTAGATGTTAATTTGATGCTAAGTATTCGGCCATCTATAGAGTTTGCCTAACATTCGCCCTGCCCCGAAACACTCGCTGTCACATCAGTGTCATTCTAAACTTGTTGCTGTTTGTTTCGATCTTGTTTACCTTCTCATAGTTAGTAAGATTCTTAGTCTCGCCATCTGACCTGTTGGCAACATCTCTTGGCTTATGTAAGTTATTAGTGATAACCTGCATGCTCACGGTGGCCAGCTGAATATATTGGGCAAAATCATGATTAAGGTGAGGAAGGTCGCCAGTGTATATCGCATACAAGGTAGGACAAAGGCATCCTCATTGCAGCACCCCTGCCTCTAGGTCAAATCGCTCCGCTTCAATGTCGTTTATTCTCACGACTTCTTGTTGATCTTTTAAAAAATTGGGGAGAATTCTAACTGCATTTTCTCCATACTGAGATCATTGATTTTCTTTTTAAGCCCTGGTAACTACACCTTAACAAAGGCTGAAGATACATCACGAAGCATAACGTCTAAATTTTAATCTTTGCTCTTTGCGATGGCAATTCTCTCACTTATTAATGGTAATACCTTCTCGGTATCGAGTTTTTTCCGGGAGCTATGTTGATGATCGTTATACAATTCGTTGTGTCTAAGTAGTTCCTCAGCCTATTACTGATGAGTTCCTCTAGAAGCTTGTCCAGATAGGCCTGTAACTGCTTATATCCTTTTTCAGTTTAGCTGGCTTTAGCATAAATGTCACTCTGGCACTCTTTAGTTGGTTGGGGAAATATCTGTCGTTAAAGTAAGCCTTGAACACATTTAATAAGGCGTTATTAATATTTCAGGGAGCATTTATTAGGTGCCTATTCATGATGCCAGTTATCCATGGCGCCTTTTGTTTGATGGTATTTAGAGCAGCTTCATATTCCTCATGAGTAAAGTATCTCCATTCATCTTGTGCGAGACGTTTCCCATCTACAGGATGGCGCAGCGTGAGCTCAGCACCTACCTCTCCAAGCCTGAAGAGTATTTTTCTTCCTATCTTGCATCGAAGTTCTCATTTTCCTCATCATATATTCTTAATCAGTTTCTCCACTATTCCCTGAAATATTGTTCTATCTTTTGGATTTCTGTAATTTCAATAGCGTTGACTTTGATAGTGATTCTATTCTTAAGGAGTGCTTCTCAGTATTTTTAAATGGCTCCAAAATTTCTTGGGGTCTCTTTCAATATCAATTTTGGCTATGATGTTTTTCCCTTTCTCACTCAATTTCTGCCAGATAAGATGCTTGATTTCTTTCCTCAGTTCTATCAATTCCCGGTAGTGTTTTCATGTATTCCCATAAATATTTATTCCTTTGATAAGGATTTCTAGTTGGTTAATTTTGTCCAGGATATCTATGTAATATCAGGTGATTAATTTGCTCATCAATGTCTTCAAGTGAAGCACCTTCTATCTGGACTAACTCTGTGTTCTGCAGTTGTTCTTTATATTCAGGCCAGGAAGCTTTGTTTAGAAACCTGTCTGGGTTTCCTCAAAGGAAGATGTCTCAGTCCAACTCTCTTCACCAATTTCATGAGTGATATCTTTAAACCTATTGACAAAAGAACGCTGTACATCCAGTATGCGGAGGATGTCACCCAAATCGTGGTTCGAAGGACAAAATCCGCAAGAATGATGGCAAGAGCCGAAAGGATCTCCACCTTTTATAAACGTTGGAAAATCCAGATTAACATTAGAATTTTCAAGGTAAACGAGATCGGGAAACATGAAACATCACTCACAATTTAGACGCAACGGACTTAGAATGCTCACCAAGTGTGTCCGTACTCTGCTTGAAGCTTGCCAGCAAGGGTATGAGCGGACATATCGGCACAACGATAGATTTGGCAAACACGAAACTGGACAAAATACAACAATTTAGAAAACTTAACCAATTAAATAAGAAGAAACTATATACCAATTTAGTTAGGCCTTACCTGGTGTATCCTGATAGGCCGCGCAACGTTGCCTCATAAAACAAAACGTCAAAGCTTCAGCGAGTGCAAAATCGAGGACTCTGGTTCATCTCCAAAGCTAGCTGGCAAGAAGCCTCCATGACTGAAGAGGTTGGCATATGTATATCCGATCAACATCTTTCTACACAAACGAGGACGAGATATCTGGACAAGACTTGAGACAGTCCTCTCCAGGGAGATCTTGGATGCCCTTAATCCAGAAGCAGAAGGAGAGATTTAAAAACTACCTCCCAACACCAGAACGACGGCACCTGCATCAAAATACAAATGACTTGAACAATGAAGAAGAAAATAAGAGAACAACAAATAAATCAAAAGATGCCATAGTGGGATAAAAAAAATAGAAAAAATATCCCGCAGTGGGGCATCATTACCAAGCAACGGAGAAGGCCTGCTCACCGGGTATCATTCATTTCTATTGCTTCCTTCCTTTTCTATTTCTTTTGCCCTCCCCTCTCTTCATTACTTCTCCCCCTTCTTACTTTCTTTCTAAAGGCAACCCCTCCCCCCCAAAAATCTACCTTCAAACGCCAATCAATAATGTCATAGCGCCAAAGATGGCTTCATACCACAACCCAAGGTAGAAAATTAAAGAACAAGTATAATAGAGCTTTATTACTACTAATTCATGAACAAAGGGTATAAGGAGGACGTAACAGTCCTCAAAGGCATCATAAACCGTTATGTTATTGCTTACCGATTATATATATATATATATATATATATATATATATATATATATATATATATATATATATATATATATATATATAAGAACTGACTAAGAGATAGGCTTCCTTGGCTTATGTCGCATTTGTGTTACTTCATTCTCTTGGAGAATCTACTGCTCGCGTCAATATACATTGTATATTTTATCGCAAATTTTGCATGGAATATATCAAACCCCATGTTCTGTCTCTGTGGATCTATTTTAAGACAGACTATTTCGTATTGTATTTTCGTATTGAATGGCAACATTTATATTTTTGGTCCCACCCAGATTTTAAAGTTGGTTGTTGGGCCAAATATTTGAAATATAATATAATCATTATTCCAGGCTGATTCTTAGGATTAGATAGTGAATAATATTGGTTCAAGCTTTATAATGACATTTTTCTACGAACCATAGGTGGATACTACTGCTTTAATGAATGTTTGGATGGTTGTGTTGATTTCATCCTGCAGCAAAAAAGGATCACATATGCGATATGGTCTGAGGAAAAGGAAAGAAAATACGGATATTTGAATAGATTAGTCATGACAATAGAAAAAATGAAAATAGGCATTGGAGTGAGTTGGTTTTCGGTAAACAGTACAATAAGCTGTATTGCTTACTTTATATATTTTGATATCAACAAAGTGCAGTAATTTGGTTAATTCCCATTCACCTCTAAATTTAACGGTAGAGTGAATGTTGTTTAATTGTTCAAAGAATGGATCAAATTTGTTATCACTAAGAGACCATGTGGCACATTTATCATCTACATAGCGGAACCATTCATGGAATTAAGTAAGATAGGGGGGAGGAGGTTTTTCTCAAAATTTTCGATGATAAGATTACATGAGATTGGGGAAAGGGCATTAACCATACTCAGTCCATATTTTGTCTGTAAATCAATCATCCCCTTTAAGCACATTGTCTCTAACACACAAGGAAACAAACCTTGCAATTTTGTTACGAGGTAAATGTAATGTTATTTTAGACAAAGTCAAGTTTTTAATAATGATATCAAGAGCTTCATCGATCGGAACTTTGGTGAAAAGGCCGTGTGTGACGCTGGACATCCTTGCATTTTCGTACTTCTTCACCAACTTCGTAATTTGCAGAGTGTCTCTGGAACTGCTCTTAACTGGTTCCGCTCGTACCTATCATCTCTTACTCAATATACCCATATTAGTAATAAAGTATTTTGCCTGACAGAGGTGAACTTTGGTTCGGTACTTGGTCCAATCCTGTTTCTCATTTATGTTCTTTCTCTTGTTTTTTATGCTTCTTGGAGGTTTATGAAGACGCAAATCTCTGTCTCTTTATGTCTGCCTAGCTTGCAGCTACTTTTGGAACCCTTTCTCCGCTTATAATATCATCAATAAATAGATCTCTGAGAACTTTCTGAAACTCAGTTTTTACAAAACCTATGTACTACTGGTAGGTACTTTTGCGGATGTGCTTCAACGCAAAAATATTGCCTCATCTCTTAACCATGGCGCCCCTTCCTGTCCCCATTTCTTAGACAGTAAACAAAAACATGCAGCCCCTTTGATAGTTTCTTATCTCTCTTTGAGCACAACAGCTTGGAACTTTTGTTACTTCCTGCCTAGAGTTTAATTACATGCTTCCACTCTTGGACCTCTCCTGCTCTTCTTCTCCGATGACGTTTCTCTCAAGCAACTTCCTTACTTTGCGGACTACACTAGCTCCCCAAATTCAATAAAATATTACTTTTGTGATCCTTCTTCTTACATAAAAATCTTAAAATGCCGCAGCTCCCTCTGAGCTGTCTTCCTTATCAATCCTATTCAAGCCCTCCACAAAACGGCGCTTCGGTTCGGCTGCCCTATTGTTTGTTTCTTGGAGTCCTCTGCGCTGAAGAGATGATCGTGCTTTCTCTATATTTGCTTCAAGAACATGGAAGAGAATGATGACTGAAAGCACCTACCATATTCCATAGATGTTCGTGTGGTGTATCGTATGTGTAGAGAGAAGATGAATGGAAGACTTTATGGTTTTCTAATTAACTGTGCTAATCTCCTTCCTCTAGAATTCTCGAGTAATATTATAAAGACTTTTTGCTAGTTTATTTTCATCTATTTAACATCTATTATTAATTTTTTTTCTCTATATCCTTCTGATTCTGGCAACTAAACTAGAGATGGCATCTATTAGATCTGCTTGCCCTCCGGACTTTTTTGCTTGAAGTTTCTGAAGAGATATACACCTTGGTAGCATGCCTCCCCCAAGGCCTCATTTTATCTTTAGCACTTTTGCGCACATATTAACAAACTTTGTGATAAATTTGCTTTCGTTGGTTCTCCGCTTTAATAAATAGTTCCGTGAGCGGGATTTGTAAAAAGGGTTGATTTGCTAATGTTATTGTAATTTGACCAATATTTTCTTCCCCCCACCTCCAAGCGCAGAAAGGAAGAAAACCAAAATGGAGAGAGGTGGAAAGGAACTTGAGGAGTTCGTATAAGTGTAAAATAGATAATCAATAATTCTACATAATTCTATTGCTTAAACATGTTATATAAAAATTATGGAGAAATAGAAAGCCTAAATCCCCCCCTTCCCCTAATTTTTATCTGGACGACTTGAAGTCTAAAGCTGGACTCAATCAGTATTTTGTATCTCATGTCTTCCTCTAACATTAGTGATACCTTGGACTTTAGTTTCAAGGCGGACACGACGCCACTGAATCTGAAATCTTATATGCAAAATAGAGCGTTTATCAAATGATTAATGCTTTTTTATCCTTTATTCTAATACCGCATAACTCATAGTACTAAGATGTATGGTAGAGTCAATCATACTGTTCTTATTCGTCGTCTTCATGAAATAATGAATCTGTCAGGAAATAACCATGATTACTTCAGCTCTTACCCTTCATGATAATGCGAATAGTTGACAATGAATAGCCACCTTCACACTGGATTGAGCATGCCTGGGCCACGTCACTTTTCCACGTCATTAGTGAATGTATCCATTCAAAGAATCTAACAGTCCAAAGAAAAAGTATATCAAATTGCTAATTTGACCTTTACTTTTGTCGCCGTGGTACAGGGAATCGTTCTTATGCACTTGTGGGGTATGGTAGATCTTTCAATAGTACGGTAACCCGCAATGTTCTCAGTGATGTTATGCGGCTAGTATAACAATAGTAACTCCATTTTATAACTGGTTACATTACAGTTTGCCTTCAAACATATTTTCTTCATATTTTTGGTGCGTTTTGGTGTTTAGAAAAGCTTGATTGTTTGTAAACTATTTTAACGTGTAAATCTAGTTTTGCTTGACATTTTCATGCGTAGACTCGCTGGAGCATTTCATTTCTATGTCAATGACTTCAAAGTATATCTTGCACCTAACTATTTTGGTGAGACATTAATATTTTTTAGCTGCGTAAGCCATTATTAGTGAATGATGCTTGGCCGTCTTAATGGAAATCAAGTATGACAAAACTATGGTGATGCGGGTGGGTATTCCTTCCGATGTTGCTTGCTGGAAAATAATCATTTGTTACTTATCCTTGGTGGCTCCCAGATTCCCTTTGGCAACCCAGCTTAAAGTAAGGTTGACACATTCTAGTGCTAGCTATCTTTCAAACGCTAACGTCTGCGTCTTCTTTCTTCTACGTCCGTAATCCTAGCTGTATTCGCAATTAATAAGACCATAACAACTTCAATTACACCACTCATAATTTTATGACCACCTACGTTGACTAGTCTAACTCTAGTCTCACTGAAATGCATGCCTTAAGGTTTTAACAGCCTGAATTCGTTCATAACTTTTCATTTCATATTCTTTTCCGATTATGACGTTTATATCGCGCAAGTGCCTCGCTCCGTGGATTGCACTGACTAAACATCTGTTCCCACATTTTCTTCACTGTCTTTCTATTTGCCGAGAAGATCTAAAATGCTAAGGCACCCTCTTACCCACCTTCCTCTATAAACTTATATCAACCCCTGAGATCTCTTTATTCCTGCTCCTTTGGTTTATTGCTTGTACCTACTTGTTGGGGTTCGGGCGTGATTTCTCCATTATAGTTGTAAAATTGGGCAATCAGAGGCATGCTTCTTCTCTTTCCTTAGTTGTTTACCAAGTGTGGACTTGATGAGGACCATACAAGCATGTTTAATATTGATATTCAGAATCAAGCCCAATAAAGAGCTTCCAGGATATTCATAAACAGAAGATTCATCTCATATAAGAATATATTAAACCACAAAACCTTGCACGAATCTCTCCCTAAAATAAGGAAATTAATAGAGTTTTCAGTAAAAATAAAATATTTATTAGTTAGCAAAAACATAGCAATGAAAACATATGGACAGCTTCATTAAAGGCAATTCCTCTACACTTTTCGAATCTGTTTTGAATTAATTACGTGAGGTTTCCGTTAAATCAGCAAGTTTTCACTCAGCAGACTTCCTATAATTATTTTCAAGATATTTATGTAATTAAATGTTTATATCAACTTGAGAAATTGATTAAAAAACCGATTGTGTTCTCTTTTCAACAGCTTTAAAGTAACACTGGTATATCTGCGTTAAAATTCCCTCCGCGACGTATCAAGTATGTTCCCATAACTACACCATGGTCATTTACACCACCTACGCCACCCTCATCATCTACGCCGCCTACACCACCACCCCACCAACAGCACCACCACCTACACCACCATCACCTACACCATCACCACCTACACCACCACCACCTACAATACTACCACTTGCAACACCTACCCTACCACCTACACCGCCTATAACACCAACATCACCTACACAATATAAACCACTACCACACATATCTCTAATTATATCTATTATGTATCGTGTATGTGAGAGTATGCAGGTGAGGGGATAGAAAGGGTGTGTGAATAGATAGCGGAAAGTAGACCAGTGGTGAAAAGAGAAAGAAGTGTGGTAGGGTGCAAAGTGATGCTAGAGCCTGGTGATCAGGCCTATCGCTTTCAAATTTATTTGATTTGTGGTTTCGTTGTTGTTTTTATGGTTGTTTTATACATATATATATATACAGGTATATATATAACATATAGTTTGGCGTTCAAGCCATTTGTCTTTATTGCTAATATTTTTGTTTATGCTATGCGCGCTAGCTGTTGTTTTTGTAAGTTGTTAATATTAACTTACTGTGCTTGTTTTAGTATCTTTTTGTTTCTTCGTAATTTTGTAGTGTGTGTATTTAGTGTACAGTGTTTCTTCCTGTAGTCTTGTTTGGTGATTTTCGTCTTCTTGTGTAGGATTCCTTCTTCGGTAGTTTGTCTTAGTTGGTTAATTTTGTCGATATCGGTGAATTTTGTCAAAATCGGTTGGTTTCATGATTGGTATTTTTCTTGGTTTGGGGTAAATTGACTCATCTAGCGTAGAACGGTACTTCTGCTCCGCCAGCTAAAATCCTAGCGGAGCTTGGAAATCTGGCGCGACATACTTCTCTTCTGTTTTGGTCAATCATTTGTACGATATCTTCGTCCAAACGATTGACCTTTTCCAGCATATTCCTTGTTATTATGTATCAATAAAATGTTTAAAATGATAGTGAATAATAATATTAAAAGGATATTATTTTGACTTGACTTAGATAAATATAATTGATTGCAAGTTCAACAAATATGTATTGTAATTTTTTATTAGTCCTGATTGTATTAGTGCCAATGATTTCTTTTATATTATAATCTTTCTTCAGGAAAAAATAATTTTTTATCAACTTTATTTAAATCACTTGATCAATTACCCAAAAGACAGTTGGGGAAAAGTTTGCTCTATATAAATTTGTTCGTTACTTAAAAGAAACGAACTAATGAAAGACAAATTAGTGAAGAAAATATGCGAAAGAAATCAAATAAAAAGGTAAAGAAGGAAAATTATCAAATAAAAAAATTAGAAATTGTAAAATTACCACTCATTATCCGAGCTAGTACCACAGGCTGTAAAACTTTAATCTTCTCGTTGCTACTCTTTACCACTCAAATCATAATACAGCATACAAAACTACTAACTCTATTAAACAATCTTTATACAATAATTTGCATACAAACCTCATTAGGCAATCTCTATGTAAATATGGTGCATTTGTAAAATCTGGAATTCTATACAACTACATAGATTTATTGTTTATTAATACCACCAAACCTTAAATTCATTTTTGTGAATACAGATCACTTGATTTTTAGCTTTCAATTGTGGAGAAGCTCTATAGAGCGTTTCGTTGTGTTTTCAAACAAAATTAATAATTAAAATATTTTCCAAGAGTGCAAATTTATGATGCCTAAACACGCGAATGCCAAATGTAGCGATTTTTAGGGTTAGTACCAGAGGTTTTTTGTTGCATTTGAGAAGTAAGGTAGGATTTGATTTAAAGGTGATGGGAAGGATGCTGTTGTAGCTATAGTTTATGCCGGGTCGTTGTAAGTGCATCGCTCATTCGTCATAAGCTGGGTGTGGCTTATTTAACAAACGCCAAATTCTTTTTAGGGGGAAGATAAGGACATATTATATTATTTCTATACTGATTAATTATTATTAAAGCATTTTAGAATGTAGCATTTTATAAAATGACTGAGTAAAATCTAGTTAAAAGATAATTGATTATGATTTAAACACAATAAATTCTACTATTTATTACCTTAAAAATATTATTTTATCACCAAAACATGCAATATTGGTTGTTATATGGATCTTAGGTTTTTACGAATCGTATTTTCTTTGAGAGGTCATCTATTAAAAAACAAAACCAAGTATCGAACACAAAAGTTAACCTTCATTCTCCAGAAATTATATAATAATAATAATCCTCAAAAAGAAGCTTTAGGATAATTTGCCTTTTGGTGAATATAACATTTTCTCCAAAAGCTTCAATTATTTTGTGAAAGGGGTTAAGCTAAGATGTGTTGCTTCAAATTTAGATGACATTTACCCATGCTATCTTATAGACCCATTCAGAGATTTGTATTTTCAGAGCTAGAACTTTTAAATCTTTGTTAGATTACGATTCAGAAATTTGTATTTCCAGAGCAAGTACTTTAAATATTTGTTAGATTACGATTGAGAAATTTGTATTCCCAGAGTTAGTACTTTTAAATGTTTGTTAGATTACGATTCAGAAATTTGTATTTTCAGAGCTAGTACTTCTAAATGTTTGTTAGATTACGATTCAGAAATTTGTATTTTCAGAGCTAGTAAATCTAAATTTTTTATAGATTTCGATGCAATACTTGCTCTATAATGAGTCATGCTGTTCTTGGCGGAGGAAATTTGGCTCCTACTATTTGAGAGCAAACAATAAAGAGTAAGTACTTTAAATGTTTGTTAGATTACGATTGAGAAATTTGTATTTCCAGAGCTAGTACTTTTAAATGTTTGTTAGATTACGATTCATAAATTTGTATTTTCTTAGCTAGTATTTCTAAATGTTTGTTAGATTACAATTCAGAAATTTGTATTTTCAGAGCTAGTACTTCTAAATGTTTGTTAGATTACGATTTAGAAATTTGTATGTTCAGAGCTAGTACTTCTAAATGTTTGTTAGATTACGATTCAATATTTGCTCTATAATGAATCATGCTGATCTTGGCGAAAGGAAATTTGGTTCCTACTATTTTAGAGCAAACAATACAGAGTAATGCGACCACGTCAAGTTTCTAATAAAAACTCAGTTTGTATACAAAATGTAAAAATATAAAATAAACATAAATTTAATGTTTTGTAACAATATTAAATGGCTTTGTAAACTATGAGAAAATTCCTGATGGTTTGAACTACCCTCATCAAGAAATAATACATTAATTTACGCGAATTATCATTAAATTGCAGACATATGCTCTCTAAAATGCTAGAGAAGGATTGCAAGATTTCATCTTTTTCTCCTATTTTCATTGGCAACGTCAAACAATGCGAGATTAGATGATGATTTGAGTGATATCTAGTGAATAATATTATAATAAAGTAAGAATAAAAGTCAAATTAGAATATGTTAACAGTATAAAGAAGAAAGAATGAAAGAAAGTCCAACAAAGTGAAAAGGCAAAGTACTTGTTTTCTTCAACTTACAATGAAATTATGTCGAAAGAAAATGCGATCGTATATTGAACTAATCTTAAATCAAATGCAATTTAGATTTATTCTATGGAGATGGATAAATGACAATAAAAATAACCAATAAATAATAAAGATTTATTTCCTAAACAAAATATAATTACACTGCAACAAAATTATTGTTCATAATATTACAATTTAAACAACGTTATAAACAAATTACTATTCGTTATTAGAAGACGAAGGTACTCGATGCATTACACGTTATGTTTGCTCGTTGACTGTATAATAAAGACTTAGTTTTAGTCTGAGCTATCATGAAGCAAAGCAGAATTCATCCTTTGATTTGTTCCTCCACCCAAGTTACTGGAATCTATATCACCGTTTCAATTGAAAGTATTCTCTTTTATATTATGTTGTTGAGGTTTTTTAAGCTGACTATTTTAGAGCAACGCTTATTCACGTCATTATCTCTAAATAGTGGCTAGAGTAAACTGTTAAAGTTTTAATTTTCTTTTATTAACAAATGAAAATATCGTTTCCGAGCTATATTGAGTGTGGTTAGGCGATAGAAGGAATCGCGATTCGGGTCGCATTCACGTCTTCTGTGTTACGAAATAGCGACCCCTGGTGCCGATTTCACGGAAAATTATAGAACTCCGCTGAGAAATAAATTGAGTGGATAACAACGGTAAAAACCGATGCCAATTTTTTTTTTCTCAATCGACGACACCAATTAGTTAGCTTTAAGCAGGATTATTATTTTGATTTCTACGCCAATCGTTTTTATTTTATTTACTAATTCACTGAAAGACCTTGTGGAATTTTTTCCTACTTATGTATGATCAAGAAAAAAGAAATATTTAACTAATAAAAGCTAATAATTAGAACCGTAGCGAGAAATAACTCAAAAATATTATACCGACTAGATAAAAACTGACAAAGTGATTAGGAGCAAGTCGACGTGATTACGATGGTGATGTGCGACAGGCGTGGTATGGTCGTGCTTCTGTTATGGTTATCGCAGCGCAGTGTATAAATTTTACAGTAGATTGGCTATTCGGCGTTATTTGCACTAGTGATGTTTTTAGAGATTATAATCGTAAACTATTTTTAAATTTGCAAGTACGAGTAGAACGACCTTAGGTTGAGGATTTCCTGTATTGTCGATGATTAAGATGTAAAGATAGAAACAAAAAAATGTTATGTAAGGTGAAGTTAGATTATTTTTAAAAATGTTGCCAAAGATAAAGCCTGAGTCCCAAATACATGATCTCAAACCCTTAACATTTTAAAGCAACAAGAGTATAAATAACATGGTGTACAACCAGATAAGGAATATTTAATAAAATTATAATTTTTCCTTAAAAACGAATCATAAAACGAGGGCACATTAAAAAACAAATAATGCCATTTATGCTGTCAAGTTTTTTCGATTGATTCTTATGTATTTGAATTTGCTGAATTAAAACCCTGCATCGATGTTTTAATCAGGTAAAAAATCTTTCTAGGGCTTTATTATTCTCTACAAAAATAGAACTTTTATTTGTTTTCGTGCTATTTATGAAAATGTCTGTGACATTTATGATGTCAAGGTTTTTCAAATGATTCTTATGTATTTCAATGCGCTTAATTAAAATCTGCCATTGTTTTTTAATCAGGGCAAATATTTTTGCTATGGCCATTTTTCTAAAATAGAAGTTTTACTTGTTTTTAGGCTATTTTCCGAAATATATTCATTAAAATTAAGGAAATATCATAGCCCTTGATCATATAATTAAAAAATTTTTATTAGCATTTGTTGTTATTTCTATTAATGCATTGCATAATCTTATTACATCATATTTTGTAATTCTAGAACTTTCTGGATGTAGTGTGACGTCACAAATATGTTTGTATTAAAAATAACCCACTTCTCTGTGATAAACAAGGCAGTATTTAACTCATTAGCATTGGCTATCATAATTAGATTTCTAATTGCTGTTGATATGGTTGCTATTATTTTTTTTCCCTATTCATTGTGATTGGTCATTAATCTACGAAATGTAATACTGTGTGTGACTTTTATACATATTTTTTGTATCAAATCCTACCCCTAGACGTAATAAAAAATATTTATTTAAAATAAATGCAAACACTGTTAAAAATATATAGGTTGAATATCAAAGACAAAAAAAAAAATCCATTAAAATGGTGGTTTGCATCTATTTAAGTGTATATAGTTTTAATGATTAGTTTAGTGTTTTACAATATGATTTTTTTTTAAATACTTTCCTCACTAACAAATTTGAAAATAAATAGAAAATGCAAGAATGAGCCCAATTGGTTTTCTTTTACCTGCGGGCAAGTAACATTGCCTGAACATCAATTGAAAATAACGTTATTTGTGAAAGCAAGTTACCACGCAGATTTTGTAATAAATTAGGGGGAGCGATATAAAAAAAATTGCCCCTCATTTCAGCTGCAAGACTTGTGTTGAAAATCTAAGAAGATGAACTTAAGGCAAAGTCAATTCACTATCTTTAGTTATACCGATGCAAGGCGAGAAGGTAAAGAACAAGTGGTTCTTTTTTCCTCACGAACAAGTAGTGACCCAGAATGACCCACCGTCATATACGTCACTTCTACCCAATTTGCGTGGATGCTCAAGGTCAACGAGTGACCTTGACTCAACTCTGGTCATAACAGAGATCGGGTATATAAGTGGCGGGGAAGTTGGGGTCCAACTTCGCTCGAAGAGTGCAAAGGATAGATTAAATAGAATATTGGCAATGGATACTCGATATATACAAGAACTGGGCTACTAGAGCTACTCGGTGCGAGCTCTACGGGGCAGAGGGGAAAGGGAGCGCTGTCTAGAGGCTATGCGAGCCTCTGTACATACGCACACAGGGATGACTAGCAAGTTAGCCACAGATGTTTGGTCTCAGCCTGGCTTGGGTTCGATGCTTTAAGAGAAGAAACGGGGATCGGATGGTTATTCGAGGGACTTTAACTACAGGGTGTTTAACCTCTAGTAGTAATACTAACTGTATATATTATTGGTACCAAACGAAATTTACCGAAACCAAGGATGGGCCAATTGACTAAGGCTCAGATCCTTTGCTATAATTCTAGCCTTTGGCTCGTAGAGGACTGGAGCGCGATCGGGAATGACGTGTTTCGTTGTAAAAGGCAAGCATATACTCTCGATGCCCAATTGAGACCAACAATATATAATGACCAGCCGGAACCGTTACTGCCTACGCCAAGGGTGGGGGCAAGAAATCTCTCCACGAACCAAAACGGCGCTTGAGGGATGGGAGGTACTCTCGCGGCGATTTCTTGATAACGCCCTGGGAGACGACAAAAGCGCCCGTTTAAGATTCCAATCCCTCGCTTATCGCAGAAAGCAGTTCGATATTTTGTATGTTCCCACGTCCTCGCTCACATGAAGAGGACCTCTTGCCTCACCTCATAGTTTCGACGGGGCACATGGCGGCAAGGATCCTTTATTCTGGACAACTCCATTCCAAAGTTGTTATTTGAAAAAAAGTGACATCTGACAACCAATGGATGGGTATTAAAAGTAAAATTTTCCCGACTTTAATGAGGGGCGAGAGTAATTGGGGGATACCTGACCTCAAACGGGTCGTGCCTTGGTGGCTCGGACATTTTTACGTACAAATAGTATCCAGGAACACAAGGAATAAATAAATTCGACAAGAACACAAGGGCTACCAGAACAAACAGTAGTTCAAACATGGGTCGAACACCTAAGGTTGATAACGACCTATAGCTTCCCCAAAACAAACAAATATTAAACACAAAAGATAAAAAAACAATAAAAAAGATACAAAATGGAAATATAAAATACAGGGAATTAATTGATCTGAACGATATAAGGGGTTACCGGATCCTTCTTGACTTGTGAACAGAGAAACTTATTGTCCGAATATATACATTTTAAACGAGATGTACAAAATTAAACATAACAGTTACAAACCTAAAATTTGTACTAGATTGGTTTGGATAGACTCTAAGGGGTTTCTATTGAGGCTAACCGCAACACAATTCTCGGATCCTTTTATATAATTGATTTTATATTGATTCTCCTGGATGTATAAACTTCAGCACATAAGGCTACCATGGTTGCTTTTTACATTTCGCAAATATGCGAGAGTTTAGTGATCCTTCTTTAGAAGGAACTTTTTTCCTAATAAATACATTATAAACTTCTGTATGGCCAATATAATGGCTAAAGCCTCCTTTTCAATGACTGCATAATCTTTCTCGTGCGGGATAAGTTTATGGCTAGAGTAGGCGACGGGGTAACTATCGCTATTATCGCTATATAGTAATAAAACGCAACCTAACCCTTCATTACTGGCATCGGTTCTAATACTAAAGGTCTTCTTAGGGTTGTAGAGCCGGAGGATAGGGGCGAAAGCTAATTTTCCCTTCAGCTGTTCCAAGTGGCAGGGAGACAAGACTAGGTGTTCCGATGACTTCTTTTTCAGCAAGTCGCACAAAGGGGCTGAGAGAGAAGCAAAATGGGGGACGAAGCGGCGGTAGAAATAAGCAGATCCCATGACGAATCTCATTTGCTTCTTATTGGAGGAACGGTGCATTTCCACAATGGCGCGGATTTTTTCCTGCTGGGAGGGCTAATCGGTTGTTCCCAATGTGAAAGCCAATGTAGTCGGACCGATTGTGAGTCCGTGCTCGCGCAAAGGACGCAGCAGGACCTGGAGGGCAATCGCCTGATGGTTCCACTCACGAGTTGCAACGTAAACGTTATCAAAATAAAAAGTCGCGTTTGCCAACCCGTCTTATATTATTCGCATCATGCGATTGTAATTACTACAGGCTGTCACCAAGCTGAGCGGGATGCGGCTGAACTGCATTAAACCTTTGTCTTTAGAGAAGGCCGTGTATCTCTTTACGCCTCCTCTAAGAAGAATTTGATAATAAGCCTTACCTACGTCCAATTCGTTAATCTAATTGCCCTCTTCAAAGAGATAGAGATTTTCGTCGATCAAGGGAATAGGCTCAGCTTCGAACAAGGTAACCGATTTAAGTTTCCGAAAATCGACGCACAACCTATATGACCCGTCTGAATTCTTTACCAACTCAGAGGGGAGGGGGGCAGTAATTAGATTGGGAGGGTTCGATAATCTTTAAATCTAACAATTTAGAAACTACTGAGTTGAAGACCTCTCTCAAATGGATGGCCAGAGTGTACGGCTTAGAACAAATAGGATCCAAGGTAGTTAAAATAGTCTAATGCTCGAATTGAGCGGCACAGCCGAGAATTTCGGAAATCACGTCTCCGAAGTGACTAAATAACTGCTGCTCCTAGTCTTCAAATCGGAGAGCAGCTGGGCGTTAACGTCTAAGTCGGATGACGGAGATTCAGTAGCACTGAGCATTGTGGGCAAGGGGTACTTCTTGTCCTTTTCAATGCAAGTCACTTGCACCACATTTAGCGGATCCAGGGAGTAGTCTGCGACCACGGCTGACTCCTCTTAAATGGTCACGATATTATTGATGCACGCTCGGCGGTGGTACCTCTTGAGCATGTTTACGTTATATAGCTTGTCCTCAGACGGAGTTTGAATGAGGTAGTCAACGGGGCCGTGAATTTCGATGACGGAGAAGGTGCCCTTCCATTGACTTAGGAGTTTATTATTCTTGGTAAAGAGTAATAATAAAACTTCCTGGCCTGGTTTGAATCTACAATCCTTAGATTTTTATCAAAATACTTTTTGTATATTTCTAAGTTCACTTCCGCGTTCTGAAAAACGATTTCAGCACACTTTTCTAACATCTGCCTAAGTTCTAAGAGGGAGATTGGATTTCCAGGTCCAATTCTTGGTTAAAAAACAACTCTTTTAAAATGCTCAGCGGCCCTCGATCGTTCCGACCATAAAGCAATTAAAAAGGGGCAAAACCTATTGTGCGATGCAGGATTTGCTGGTAGGCGAACAAACCTACTGGCAAATAGGATTTATTTCAGTGAAGCGTTGAATCTTTCACACATTCCATTTGTGGCAGGGTGATAGTAGGTGGTAAAAGGTGTTTTACCATTAAGAGCTTGCCGACGTACTCCATTAATTCCGAGGTAAATTGACGACATCGATGCGATAATACCTTCTTAGCTACTCCGACTCGGGAGAAGATAGAAATGAGCGCCTCGACGGAGGTGATACTATATATCTTTTTTAAGGGAAAAGCTTCAGGCAAATGGGTGGCGAAATCAACGAGGGTAAGCATGTTGCTGTGCCTTTCACTGTACGGGAGGTGAATGGGACCAATCAGGTTGATTGCCACACGTGCGAAAGGCTCAGTTATGATTGATCCCTTCTGCAGCGGATTGGGCCTGACGCGTCCTTTTGCGGCTGTCCTTTGAAAAATATCACACGAACGGTCATAATTAAGGATGTCACATGCCGCACCTGGCAAATAGAAATACTCAAAATTCTCTGAGTCGTTTCAATATGGCTGAAGTGGCCAGAGAGATTGTTATCATGAGCCCTCTTTAATATGATGGGTACGACCAACGGGGGAGCATAATGCACGGGCCTCTAAACTATTGCTTTACAAGCAGGCGCGGTATATGAGGTCGTTCTCCACGACGTAGGAAAAGACTTTATTTCTGCTGGTGGGTTACTGAATCATATTATAAGCCTTTAACCAGAGCGAGCGGACTGAATCGCAGCCCTTTTGATTTATAGCGAATTCATTATTCAGACGCAGCTAAACTCGGACTCTCAGGGGGGTGCAAGTGAAGCCGGTGCCTCTGCTTCCCTCTTCGCCTGGGAGCGCGTGATGGCAAGTTGAACCAGAGGGGTGGAAGTAACCCGTAGGCACTGTCCGACCAGAACAGCGCAGAACTTCGTTGGGTGCGCTACTACTTCAGCCCAGTCGGTATAATACGAGGATTCAATAAAGCATTTCACGATGAGGAATCGATTTCCACGCCTAAGGTAGTCATGTACTACCGCAAACTTATAATGGTTTGGAGCGATTGGGGGGAGAAGCTAGTCCGAAACTACAATACATGTACTCCTTGTATCCCCAACAAGGGTGGAGTCCCGGTAGCCGTTTGCTGATCCGGTATTAAACTTCAAGCTGCCTGGGGAGCTCTTCTCTAACAAGAAGTTCACATGATGAACAACGGCAGGAGGAGTAGATTGAGAGGGAGACGGTTCAACTTGCGACGGTGGTGGCGTGGGGTAAGCATAAATTTGGTGGACTTGATTGAGAGAACTATGGACTGAACTGGGAGTTCTGAGGGCAGTTGGTTCTCGAATGTCCTTCAACATCGCAGGAGAAACACACGGTTGACCTCCTGGGAAAGTATGACGAAGAGGAATTCGACGAGAATGGCTTGCCAACACGGGGTTCCGAAGAAGAAAAATTTCTGGGCTTGGAGGGGCCAGTTATTTTGAAAACTTAATAGGGTCATGGGGTTTAGATTTTTGTTCGCTAATTTAACCTTTTGAAGACGATGGATAAAACTTTCTTCCTTCCTTAGGGTAGCAATTCTGGCCCCCTGCGAATACATCTGCTTCTTCGATGCATTCCTTGAAGGTGGAACACCTTTATTCCTTCACATAAGATAGAATCTCCGAAGAAAGCAAAACCATAAGCTGGTCCTTCAGCTTATGAAGAATCGAGCAAGAAGTTGAAAAGTCTCTGAAGCGTATACCCAAACTGTCGAAAAGTTTGGTTGGGCTCTATACGGGCGTGATAAAATTTAACGCGGTAGAAATAGGGCATCATGTTATACCTAGCTAACAATTCCGACTTCAACTTCGAATAATCGATTTTTGCCTACTGTAAAAGGGATAGGAAAATATCTCGCAGCTTAGAAGATAACAACGGCAGGAGTTTAGCGACACCAACCCCTCAAATGTCCCAGTTGTTTATCTCAAAGATCTTTTCAAAATGCGTCAAATAGGGCACGAAATCTTTTCTCTTCCTTGTAAACAGGGAGCTTTACTGCCACAGTTTGAGGTACGTCCATTAGCGAGTTGGTGGAGAGGGTTTCGAACCTCACTCTACTCATTTCCAGTTCGTTTGCTCAGATGCTTTTTATTTCTTCCTTCTTTCTCTCTTATCTTTCTTTTCTTTCGGCTAACTCTCGTTATTCTTTCTTTTTTCTCTTTCGTTCTTCTCTTTCTTTTTATATATATCGTTCTTTTCTTTCTCTTCTCTCTCGCGTTCTTCCATGGCTCTTCTTTCCGCTCTCTGAGCTCTATTTTCTTCTTGTATATAAGACAGAAAGTCCTTTCCAGATGACCCAAGAGATTCACCTTGTAATTTCAATTGGTCGAATGAAGACATGATGATCGCTAATTCGAACTTAACTGTTTCAAATAGAAACGTAACAGTATTGTCGACCAGAATTGATTCGATATACACAGGGCGCGATTAATAATTTCCGTCTAGCACTCGGAAATACCTGAATTAACACTAGAGATTTTAACTTCGCTTAAAAGACCGAGAACGAAACTAGACTGAACCTTTCTTGATATGAAAGCGTAAAATTCCGGTGGAGGGGTAATAAATGAGAAGTACACTCTTTAAACTTACACACGATATGTATAAAGGTGGGTACACAACAAATGGGAAAAATAGCTCGCAAGAATATTTTTGCTTCACTTCTCAATAGCCAGGCCTTCAGCCTCAACACCTTTAAAAGACCTTAAAAGGAACCTTTTAAAGCCCCTATAAGCCTGACACCACTCAATATATATATATATATATATATATATATATATATATATATATATATATATTGTCGTAGAATGACGCACTATGTCAATGATTGACCTTGACTCAACTTTATTTCACGTCAGAGATGTGGGATAGAAGTGGAGGAGAAGTTGTAGACCAACTTTCCTGGAAGAGTGCAAAGAATTTAATTCAAAACGATTGAGTGCCGATGGCCCATATTAAACTAATGAAGGCTGCGGGCTATAAGGCTTATAAAAAAGTAGGAACAAAATATACTTTAATATTTACACAGTTATACACATTACATAGATTAAATAGAATAATGGTAATAGATACTCGATGTATACAAGAACTGAACTAACAGAGCTACCCGGTGCGGGCTCTACGGGGTGGGCGGTCAAGAGATTATACAAGCCTTTATACATATGCACACAGAGATTTCTGATGAGGTAGCCACATATGATTAGTCTCAATCTGGCTTGGGTTCGAGGCTTTAAGAGATAAAACGGAGATCAGATGTTTTTTCGAGGGAATTTAACCACGGGTAGTTTAACCTCGATTAGTAATAATAACTGGAGGGATTATTCGTACCAAACAAAATTTACCGAAACCAAGGATGGGCCAATTGACTCTGGCCATGACCTTTCGGCATAATTCTAGCCTTTGGCTCGTATATGACTGGAGCGCGATTGAGAATGAAAACTTCGTTATAAAAGGCAGGCATATACTGTCGATACCCAATTAGGACCAAGAATATAAAGGGACCAGCCGGGACTGTTACTGCCTCCGCCAAGGGTTGGCTGGAATATCTCTCCACGAACCAACATGTCACTTGAGGGATGGGAAGTACTCCCGCAGGGATTTCTTGATAACGCCCTGGGAGACGACAGAAGCGCCCGTTTGAGATTCCATTCTCTCGCTTATCGCAGAAAGCAGTTTGATATTCTGTATGTTCCCACGGTTTTCGCTCTCATGGACTGACCTCGTGCCTGACCTCGTAGTTTCGACAGGGCACATGGCAGCAAGGAGCTTTCATTCTTGACAAATGGGTAAGTTTTTTATTGAATATTTACTAATAACAATATCTTAATTTATCATTTTAATATATAGATCGTATCACTATGTTTTACACTGTGATTTTAAAAATTTATTTATTTAATTTCAGGAGTGAACAGGAAATACATGCTTTATGTTATTTATACTGCTGTCCCTTCTGCCAGATCACTAGCATCACCAGTTTAACTAGTAATGAGGAATATAGAGAAATACACACTTCTTCATCCATTATTCCTTCGAGTTTAGAATTAACCCCTAAGTGCCTAAATTACAATTTTTGAGATAATTTATTTTTGTTTCTAGATACCTTAAGGGAAGTATTTCTACAAAATTTTATGATTCTCCTATATTATACGTTGAGATATAAGGTGTCCAGTAAACAGGATGCTATGCAATATACGAAAAAAAAGAGAAAATTGAACATTTCAATTTTCTTACAAACAAATTAATACTTAACAGAATTTAGCAGTGAAAACGAGTAATTTATTAAGTTTAAACATTGTATATTCAGTCTTTTGTGTGATAACTAAAATGTCACTTAGGATGCAGTCCTAGCTCAAACTTAACAGAAGAAAATACTGCTTTACCAAGACAATTGGCACATCTCTTTATGTTCGAGCTTTTTATCAGGTACCCCAAACCATCATATCTAACTCCACTCTTAACTTGAGGAGCTCTTTTTACTTGCAATGATGTAGTACCATATGATTTGAAAATAGTTACTGCAAAATTTCTTCGAAAATTCAAGAGAGGAATATTGTCTTGGCCTTTTTCCATAAAATTTCGGAGTTTACTATTGAAACATCAAATAAATATATAAATAAAGGCCACCACCATTTTTTTAGTCTCATTCTTGTAGTGTAACTATAATTTAACTGGTCCATTTGGTCAACACCACCAATGTAAGAATTAAAATTCTTTATTGCTACTGGTTGAGAATGTGAAGTATAACCTTTTAACTGTTTTTAAAATCTTTTTGTTGTACCTATTTCTGATGACTCAAAATTTGAAGCAAGTGTCAGAATATTATTATCTCCATATGTTATTGCCACTAAAGAATCAGATGCATTGATTCCTACAGTACCCTATGGTTTCATTGTAAATACAGCTTTATTAGGAAGAGGACAGTTCATCAATCTATTTTCCCTAGCAGTATCAGATGCACATATGCCGGACTTTGATAAATGTTTTAATAACTTAGCGGATGTAAAATAATTATCAAAATATACTTTGTAACCAGATGTGCAGAGTGGCAGTTTTTAAAGCCAAATCTTCCCTCAAATTGTGGATATTACAGTGAAGAACAATACGAACCGTTCCATTAGTTCATTAAGTGCATGGAGGAAAGATACCAAGGAAAATGGGAAATTAATATGGTAGAAAAATATTATCGGTGTATAAAATGGAATTCACCATTAGAAAACACAAAATAAAATCTCTAATATAGTCTTTTTTTCGAAATAATACTTTTGATTTCTTTTTCTCATTTTCCATTGTAAATTAACACAAAAATTATAGCAATTGTATCGCTGAAGGTGTTCTATTTCACAGTTTTTCACTTCTGCCCCCCCCCCAAAAAAAACTTACCTTAGAAATATAATATACGATTATATTAATATTTTTATAAAAATGGTTGTTACAAAAAACTTGACCTGATTGAAAAAAAATTGCCAGATTTGGATTGAGCGGATTGGGATACATAAGAAACAGTTGAAAAAGCCTTGACCGCAATTTTTTTTCAAACGTATGGCTGTGTTATATAATACTCTTAAGGAAAGCAGTGAAGTTAGGTGAGGTCCATATGTGGATGGAACATTAATAGTAAAACTAATTTACGCATCAGTGATTCTTTCTCTCTTTCTCTCTTTTATTTTCCCTCTCTCTTTCTTTTTTTTTCTCTCTCTCTCCATATATATATATATATATATATATATATATATATATATATATATATATATATATATATATATAAGGAAAGAGCAAATACAAGTTCTGTGGGTGATAACAACCACCACAGGGCTTTCCCCATATTTATTTTCTGCCTTTCAAAACAATTTTGAAGACAGAAAAAAAGATGCAAAAACCTTGTATTGCAGACTATATAACAATATAGTACAATAGAAAGAAAGATTTGACGCGAATGAGCAATGAGATGAGAAACAGGAGTTTTCTAAAGGTGAGAGATAGAAAGGGACATTACAAGATCACTAAGATCAAACAGAGCAGAAGGCGGCATAATGAAAGCAATCTTTTACTGAGAAGACAGAAATAACACCACAGGAAAAAAGTTTGAAATTCCTGGCCGAGAGTTGAACCCGGGTCAGCTGATTGCCGCTTAAATATATATATATATATATATATATATATATATATATATATATATATATATATATATATATATATATATATCCCACTTCACCGCAGGAAAGAGAAAACAGAATAATTTTTCTTCAGAAATAGTTATTTCTTACACTGAAAACATCTAAGCTGGGGTGGGATTCAAACCGTGCACATTGAGGCAGCAAACAACCTCTTTGATCTCAATTAAACCGACCTTTAGACTACATGGCTAAGCAGTTCGAATCCTATCCCAGCTCGGAATTTTTCGGAGAAAAAAATAACTATTTGCGAAGAAAATTTATTCTGTTTTCTCTTTCCTGCGGTGAACTTGGATTTATTTCATCATTCTCTCGCACTCATGAGAGATATATATGCATATATATATATATATATATATATATATATATATATATATATATATATATATATATATATATATATATATATATATATATATATCAAAGGGGATAGTGGTTTACGACTGTGGTGAATTTGTATATTTTTTTTTCTGACAGTAGCTCTCCCTGCACTTTCTCTCTCCTGTAGGCCCAAGTGCTTTAACGCCCTTTTTTCACACTGGTCGAGAAAAATTAAATCTTTGCTACAAAAAATATGATCACTCTATAAGTAATTTAACACGAGCTTATAAATGATTTACACTATCCACCTAGAATTTTCTCCAGTTCATGAATATTAATTTACAATTCGGGCAAAATAATGAAGAGAGTCTGGATAGAAGTTGTGCATGACACTAAATGGGTAATCTGGTGGAAATCTTTCGACACTTTAATTATAACACACGAATATAGTCGGACACTTAAATGATGATTAGTTGGTAATGAATTATCATAACAGAGGATAAATAGATTAAAGAGATAACTAGGCTCTTCGTTTTTCTAGTCCAAAACGAGGAGGCAACGTTATAAACTCCAATGAGTTGATCGGCGGGTTGAGTGACATCATGATACAAAATACAGTATGTGTGAACCCTTGGGACGAAATTATGTTCTTTTGTAGGTAGCTTAAGGTGGCTTAATAATTTATTGTTGAGACCATAGCCTTGTATTAGAGGGTGTTAAAATTTTGTTGTGTTCGTTTTTTTTTCTTTGAGAGAGGTTTAAGTGCAATAGAAAAGCTCCTTTTCTTGCACATATAACTAAAAAGTCTTTTTAATTGCGTAGAGATGTTTGAGATGAAAGTCTGACATCACAAAGCGGCTTAACGTCAGACCAATGACCGTCCACAGGGTCGCGGAGAGCAACAACAGCAGGGAGGACTTTAAAGATCGACCTCGTTCAGGCAGACCACAATTGTCAGCCGTTTCGCTGTGATCATTTATTTGAGAGCGCTACAAAGCCCCAAATGACTGCATTCGCAAAGAAAATGAACACAGGGTCATCAAGAAGAGAGCAGCTAGAGCCTAAGGTGCGTGGAGAGGCCTCTACTCTTCACACATATGCTAGAACAATTTCGGGAGCGCTTTCTTAAAGTTCTCAATGACTTTAAGATTCTTTGCAATCGAATGATAAGGTTTTTCTGATGATAAACGTCTACTGTCGATGTGGTCTTCTACAAGTAGAACACCCGCGTACTAAGCTTCCTCAGGACTTATAAGAGGTCCGCTCAGTTCCGATGATCAAACACTTGTCCTTCGTGACGAGGGTCGGTGTTGTAGCTTCCAATGGCGAAGAGATGTCTCCGGCCGTTGTGCTTTACGGCCGGGTACGTGGACATGTTGGCTACAAAAGTCCTGCCCTGGTGAAGAAGATTAGGAAGAAGGCAGGTTGCGTCATTCAACAAGAGGGTGACTAGTCCTACACTGCCAAGACCGTTCCCAATTTTTTGCCACGAACATGAACTTCTGGTCGAAGGAATTTTGGCTGCTACTGTCGCCCAACCTCATTCTCCTCGACTACAGCCTGTAGGCGCATGTCAAGGGAAAGACGTGCAAGGTCCATTGCAGCATCTAACTGAAGTTTGCCGTCTACTACGTGTAGGCTACCATGAAGAAGGACTTCGTCCGCAACACGTGCGCGGCCTTCATGTTTAGCTTGGAGCGTGTGCTCGCCGAGGGAGGCCACATTAATTAATATTGCAATTTAAACAAATATTTAAATACTTTTGAACTACATCAAAATTATATTTGTGTCGTTTGTTTAGAACGTCGTAACTAGTGTAAAACGACTTTTGTAGTTCCTGCTTTGCACAAGGTATCTGTCCCTGATGTTTGTTCCGGAAGCGAGAATTTCCGGTGATTGATTAGAAGAGTGGTGATAGAAAGGTGAGTGACATATAGTGCTAGAGAGTGCTATTTGTTAGAATGGAAGAGAGCAATAAAATATTGATATAAACCCTCTGGATTATGATAAAAGGAAAGAAGGATTTTGAAGAACAGCGTGGAGAGAAATATAATTGTAGCGTTGAACGGAAGGAATGGAGCAAATAATGAATCCCTTCCAATTACCCAATCACTTGCCTTAAGTCTTAATGCATATTTAAAGCTACTCTCACTAGTGAGTGAAACATAAAATTACTTGACTGTGTACATAAGATGACAAATTATATACATTATAAAGACCTAATTATGATATAGCTTGAATATATATAGTAGGTATGTTGATAAAAATAATTAAAAAAATCAAGTGAGTGAAAAATAATAAATAAATGCAATTGATGGCATTAAAAATAGTAACCAACGAAGGTATACAAAAATATAACCAACGATGGCCTAGAACAATAATAATTTTTACATACAAACTATGGTAATTAGTTAATTAGTTGTCCGTCGATTTCGGTGATGACGTCACTTGAAGCCCTTACGAAGAATATTTTTGGCATAGAGAGAAACTTGCACAAAAGATGCTTAGCATGGGAAGAGGGTGTGCATTCCTCAGCCCACTATCTTGGCACTCCATAGTTGGCTTGGTGGCAAGGTGGTCCAAGACGACCAGCCATTGTGTAGTGTTGCAAGAGACTGCCGAGTCGTCGATCTAATAACGCTCGTTTAGTGCGGGTCGCGACAACCGATTTTGCATTAGGGGTTGACTCCCGTATGCTTTTTTTAGTCAAGGACATCCGCAAGAGAGTGGGTCAGGAGTTGGCGAGAGACGAGGGCGTGTCCACAAGTTAGGTTTTAATGAGATTTTCCTACTACTCAAATACATTATAAGATATTTTTTCCAGGACTGGTTATTGTTGAGTAACCATATTGTGTGTAATAATAATGGTGACACATACAGTACACGGATATTGATTCTTTAAAATACATTTAAGTTTTTAAACATATCAAAGTATCTTTTATGTGTGACAAAACAATGATATTTCATATAAAATTTCAGTTAAAAGAGTAGAATTCATATAAATTTTCAGCTTTATTTTGTATTGTTTGTTCATAAGTTCCATTGGAGTATTTTTGTTTGTTGTCTATGAGGGATTTGTATGTTGGATTGTATGTGAGTGCTATCTGTGTTAGATTTTGTGTTCTTTTCCATTTTTGCTGGCTTTATGTTTCGCATGTGAGCACGAATTCTTATTAAAGCATGTAGGCATGTTGTGCCGCTATAAGACCTTCTATGTGAATCTATATTGAGTGGAAAAGGTAGGACGTATCTCACTGTCTTATACGAAAACGTGTGTACTATCTTAGCAATTTATTAGAATCAAACTTTTTGGTGGAACCAAAGGGCGAGAAAGGATGGGAGAGAGATCATTCATGTCTTGTTGATATCATTGTATGGACCTGTGTTGTGAAGGGTCCCTATCCCTGCTCATAAAAAGAGTAACCGGAATACGTAATGAAATGCCCTAAACTATTTGCGGGGCAGAAAATCCTGTTCGTTGGCTTAGTGCGTTTCGCATGGCAAGTATAGTAGATCATTGACTGTGTTTTTTTTCAAGAAAGGCATTTTTTATCGCCTTAGCTGTGAAATTGGAAATGTGTTCGTGTGAGTGAGTTTTAATAATTCCTGAAACAGCCGCAAATGAAGTTGCAATCTTTTATCTGAGATTATGTTAACAGAAACACCAAAACGTGATATTTCTAGGGTGCGGAGGGTAATTTATAGCTATTGCAACTCTGAAGTCAGTGCATGTGTGCTGCCTTGTGTTGGTTCTCTCTTCTTCTAATTAAAGTAAACTTAGTAATACAAGATCAGCGAAGGATGAAATACCATGGCTGAATTCAATCCTTCAAAATGTTGGAAAAGTAAATTGTGCTACCTCAGAGTCACATTGAGAGCTCCAATGCAAAGCTCTAAGAGTTCTCGCTTGTCAATCTGAGGATGGTGCCGAGGATAAAGAAAGGGATAGATGACTCATATTGTGAATATGAAGAGACAGAGGCTCGGAAAAATTACCTTAAGCATCATGGTACGCATTGAACCCTGAATTTGCCAATAAGATCCTATTTATCATTGGCAACGATCATAGTAAGCCTAACAGGACCATAACCATAAATAAGGGACTGTCAGAGTCTCTCAGCAGAAAGACTCCCGATTTTACTCATATAAAATATGAAATGGTCAGTTTCTGTGGGAAATGAGGAAGAATAGGCGAAAAGATCGTATTGTGAATCTTGTGAACAGGACGAAGCATGCCCTCAAGCCTAGAAGACTCTAGGTCTTCTCACACAAAAAGAATTTTTTCCAGTACAAAGTGGTTAACTATCAAAGTAACCGCGGATTTGGTCTGCCCCCAAAGATACAACGAGAGTAATGAAAACACAGTTCAAGGTTTACATCATGGTGTTTGGGGTGGTCAATAGCGACGACCATATTATAGTACGTTTCCCTTTCCTGGTGGCTACATCAAGTGTCTAGAGGACATGGTGTTTCTCTGGATCCAGGAGATATCCTTCGGAAAACCGCACTTGTTGCAGTATGACTCGTTCCTCTGCCACATACACAGGAGAAGCAAGTCTTGGCTCTGAGACAATTTCTTTGACCGCATCACTCCGAAAATCTCGCCCCTCAATTCACCAGACAGCAACCCACTAGACTATTATTTGTAGGATGTGGTAGAGATAGTGACCAAAAAACTTCTTGCACCACTGAAGTGGAGCTTAGGTCCATTATTGCCTGTTTATCTCTACTGAGATAAACAGGGGGGCGGGGGAGGCTGCAGCAAGTTCCAACGTCGCCTTGAGGACGTGTTGGAGGCCGCCGGCGATTTCATTGAATAAAATGATTAAACTTTAGTAAATATATGTTTAGTAAATATATATATATATATATATATATATATATATATATATATATATATATATATATATATATATATATATATATATATATATGTATAGCTGAATCACGGAAATATGGAACGCGATGAATATATAAATAACGTCAACAGCCACGAAGGAAAATAAAACACAAGAGATTTGCGAGGCCTTTCGACTAATCGTCCTTTACAAAGGACGATTCGTCGAAAGACCTTCGTAGATCTCCCATGTTTCTTTTTTCTTCGTGACTTTATATATATATATATATATATATATATATCATTAGATCATGGTGTGATTCATATATTCGAAGCCATGTAATGTGGATGAAAACCACTTAAAATGTCCATATGGATCGTGTGAATCATTGCTGCCGTGGTAGCATATTGTGTAAAATGTGGTTTCGTATCTATTTGTACTTTGGAATTTTGACATTAAATATACTTTATAATCCAATCACTTAGATCTTTTATCATTTATCATCTGGCAATAGATAAATCTGCCTGAGATTGATTTGAAGGCAGAGGGTGTTGCTAAATTAGCCAAACTGTGATAATAGTTGAATATTAACTTATATAAATCAAAGTGAGATAAGGACAAACCAAACCTTTGTATAGATCACAAATGATAGAATGCGAGGAAGAGGGTAGGGCAATATTATGAAACTGCAGAGAATTGGGGGCATTATCCTGTAGATTTTTCCATTGCAATTTTGTCAATTTGAATTTACGGTGAAGATTCATAGTCGATAATAGTTAAAGAAGAAATGTTTGAGTTAATAGAATGACAGGGTGGTATTAGATTGTCCCTTTGTGATGTAGATTTTTCTATGGTTGCACTGATTGCATAGATTGTGTGTTGCAATCGTTGATGGATATCCGGGAGAGAGCATCGCTATAATTATCTTTCCTGACTATGTGACGAATCTCATTAGTTTATTGACTTAAGAAATAAGATGCGCGGGTCTCTTTTGGAGATTTACTGGCTGTGAGAGACTTAATAGCGCTAATGATTGTCTTGCAATGTGTGAAGACAAAAGTGTAAGTCTTTCGAGTGTTTGAATGATATATTGTTAAAGAAGTTGGAAAATGAAAATAAGAGTGATGAAAAAAAGTACGTTTATTAATTTCGTTTACGGATATATTAGGTGGTTCCGCACACAAATTGTGAATCCTCGTCACACATAAGCTTATAATTTACTAAAAAACACACCGATTATCGTATTTTTAACATCGCACATTGAAATTTTTTATGTTAGATTACGTCTTAAATACCGGGAGAAATTAATTGTAGGTTCACCAAACAAATGAAATTGAGATCCCATTACGGTCTGAAGGGAAATTCTGCTTCTCTCTTGTTGTTGAAGATCGTCGTCTGTAGCCGGAAGAAATAGGATGGCTGATTCTGTGTCGACCAAGAACATTCTCTCCCTGGTAGAGTCAGTACTGCGCAATCACAGAGATTGAAGACACAGATGCTACCTCGTTCATTTCGGTTCCTCTGAAAGTTTTCACGATGTAACATTCTTCTTGCAACAAGAGCTGACAGTTGTACCTGGAGACGGTATGCTGATGATAAGAAATGCTATTCTGAGGTATGCCGAAGAATAGAAGAATTGCCTGATCCAGTAGGAAGGTTGTGCGATCCAGCAAGAGGGTTGCGCAATCACGGGAAAAGGTTGCATTCACAAGATGCGGAGCGTCTCATGAAGTATTGCCTCACTTACTTGAATGTAGCTAACATTTGCAAGAGAGTTTAGAGCTTTTCCTTGATGAGGGAGGCAAAGCTTCCTCCATCTGCTCGCTAAATTGTTGTGAGGGATCCTTTGCAATGGGAGTCACCTTTGTCTGAGAGCTGCAATTGAGAGATCGTGAGACAAACATAGCGAACTGCTAAAGTTGGGACCAAAATGGCATACGCTAGTGAAACGAGCAAAAAGTTACAATTTTTGAGTGTGGATGTAACGAACTTTTTCAAGAAATCGACTTTGACAGTTTGATAGCTCAAGTTTGTGTGACCTCATAGAAGGGTCGTAATTACATGAATAAATTCGTGTTACATTGTCAGCACCAGTGACTTGAGTTTTTGACTGTCACTTCTTACTCCCTTCAAGGGAAAGAGTAGCTCGATTTGTGTAAACCACGAATTGAACGAGAAACCCTGAAACTCTGGCAAGGAAATAGCACAGGTTGCACTTTCTGTCATAGTAGTCGCTCATAGTTGTTGTGATGTATATATTTAGAGTTGTTATTGGAAATATTTTAGGGACGGCGTAAGGCCAGTCGATCATCACTTCGTGGTCACCACTTTGAGATTAGAGGGGGCTACTGCTTTTGAGGAGTGAACTGGCTTTGTGTTACATTTAGGACAGAAATATCATTTCCACTTTCGCTCTTCTTTTAGCCCAAGTCCTTTACACCTTATCTGATATAACTTAATCGAACCTTCCCATTTTCCACACTGGTCGAGAGAAATAAAATCTCTGCAACAACACTTTAATAAAATTTAATAAAATACGATCACTTTATAAATAATTAAACACCACTACCTGAATGATGCACAGTTTCGACTTCAAGATTCGACCAGTTTACGAATCTTGAATTCCAATCAAGGCAGAATATTAAAAAGAGTCTGTATGGAAGTTGTGTAGGGGCCTGAGTGAAATTCTGGTGGAAATAGGTCAATAATTTAATTATTATACGGGCGTATAGTCGGACACTGAAATTATGAACAGGTGTCAACGAATGGCAATCAAAGAGCATCTAAAAAAGTTAAGTATTTAAAAGAATTAAGCTCTTATTTTTTATATTTTAAACTAGGGAATTGATAGGCGTACATGTTGCTGTCACGATGTAAAATGCTGTGCTGTTTGTGTGAACAGTTCGACGAAATTCTGTCATTGTGTGCATGTCCATAAGTGGCTTAAAAATTTCCTTTTGTTTTTCTTTTGGGCTCAACTCAAAGAGAATGCTTATGGTCATGCATTAGGCAAGCGTTGCATGAGGTATCTGTCCCAGAAGTTTCTCCAATAACGAGAAGTTCCTGTGATTTCGTAAGCATAGTGCTGCCGATAAAATGAGTCCCTGATAGTGCCAGAAAGTGTTAGTCCTCTTATATTTAGCGCTTTTTATTCACTCTTCAGTAACAACTTTATAGCGAGATAATTGTTATTTTTTTCACCACTTGACGCTTCTTCCATCAATGTTGCGTTTATATCTTTTTCGAAAAGAGTTAGTTCCAAATATTCGGCTACCACACTCAAATTTCCTTTCTTGAAACGAGGTTTGAAGTAGAAGAATTTGCAACAATATTTAATGTGAAAAAATACTCTACTAACAATTAATGAACTGAGATCGAGAATTACATGAAAGTGGTTTAGACCCAAGCGGTAGTGAATATTTCTTGTATGTATGTATACAGAAGATTGCTGAAAAGTTTAAGCCGTCTTTCCTTCCTGAATGGATAGTATGAAATTATTATGTTCGCTAAAGTAAAGAAAAAGATTCAGAACGCGGCTCAAGAGTGCGAAGGGTGGTCTATTCAGCGAGTAATTCTTGTTGATTTGACTTTAGTGGACTTATGTGAGTTTAAGTCCTTTATCGGTTGATAGAGCGTGAAAAAGTAGCTGTGAACCTGAATTATAAGAAGTTTGTCCTGTTTGATGTTATGTGATGTCTTGTTATGTTTTGAGTGAAGAGAGAGGGAGAGATGGCATTTTTATTTGTACAGGAAATGGGTAGAGCCTGTATAATCTCCTATGTGCATTTGCTCCTGATAAATCAGTTTATGTACGTATATCATGTAACAAGGAAATATGTGATTCCTCTATCTTTCATAATATAGGTGGTGAGAAAAGTAGCGATAAATTTGGGCTCCGAGGTTGAGCTGGAAATTGAAAGCTTTTATCATGAAGCATTTATGATCAAAATATGATAAAGGTTTCAAAGTATATTTTTTCTAGAGTGATATTCAAATGAAGTCTTACTGAGAGGAATATTCCTTCTTTACCTCGGAAACAAATAGAATATGCTACAAAGGGTCAGCCTCTCAGGACAAGGGAAAAGGCATTGCATCTGTACATGATTTACATGTAATATAACAGGTTGGAAGATAGAAATTGATTAAAAACACACAGTAAAACTACGAAAAAATGCATAATTGTGAAGTTAATGACATGAAATAAAATAGTATTAACTGTCAAGATTATGGTTATGAACAAATGCTCGTAGGAAAATTGTAGCAAAGTAATTGCAAGATAATCAATTAAATGTCCTGCAGGAAAATGGAAAAAGTGTTTCCGAGTACTTTTGAACTTTAATAAATTCCTTATCATGGATAACAAAAGTTAAAATAATATAATAATGGTATATATTTGACAGTACATATTTTTTTCATACCCGGCGCATATCTCGTGCGGACGGGGTGGCACATGACCAGAGACACTTCCACTCCACCATTCGCACATGATTATGCGCTGTTTAACCAAGGTCACCCACCTACTACATTTTTCCATCCATCATCATTGTTCAGCTATCCGAATAGTGATAATAGTGTTTCTTTCACTGCATCTCCAAAATCTTTTCACGGTAACTACCAACATCTTGGCTTATAATGCAATTAGTTGGATGATTGATTAATTTCCTACAGGAAAAAAATACTCAAAAGTTATTTCCTTCCATTAATTTTAACCTTAATGCATAGAGTGACTTTGGAATCTCAAAATTTTCACTTGCTTACCTTCTCCAATAATGTATCGATATGAATGACAAAAATCAACATCTTGGTTACATATTTCTACTTCTACTAAATTGTTTTTCAGTAAAAGTGTCTTTGCCTCCGAGACTTCCTAAATGCGACTTTGAAAATGAGTGCATGCCCGGATCATATGATTTCCCTTAGTGACTTCCTTATGTATCTGCCTCGATGGCTGCCCTTAATGAGGCTATAGTAATGTATAGTAACTCTTTCGTAACCCCGTAAAAGACATCCAATACGTAGCGATCCTTTGGATTGGAATCGGACGAACTAGAAGATAATATGTTCCAACGGGTCTTATGATCGTGAAAAATCTTGGTTGTTCAGTATTAGGCTGCATGGTCCAAGGGTGGGGCAAAATAACTTTGTAGTTATTGCGGTTCTTCAAGATCGTTCAATCGTTTTAGGGCTTGACAACCATATCCAGCGCCTTGTGTAGACACTAAAAGAATAAGTGTGGGGACATGACTTTGCTTTCGTCAATTACGTCCTAATAAATGGAACTTGAGAAGAGTCATCTGTCATTTTCTCACTTTCAATTTAGGTTTCAGTCGAAATCCTTGCTAAGAAGTTTTTTTTTCCACCCATGGACTCCGCCAGAAGGCAGCTCTTTTCTGGTCTTGAATACGAAGGTCCTTCCTCTGCTCAAAACGATGGCGATCCTCGATTCGGCAAGGCTTATAGTCGCTTATAGAGCGACTATAAAATCTCCGTCATTTACGCCCTGCTAAATTTATGTTTTCAAATACCTGCGGACCATGTTTATGACTTTGTGGTGTTAAAATTTGTACCAGACCCCGAAAGTAGCTGGTGTAGACTGTTTCTAATATTTTTGAAATAATATTTATTTTTTCTATTTTAATTCTTCGTAAAAATCTAAATTCAATATATCTAAATATATTATCTTGGTCTGTGCGTTTTTAGTTAAATATTGAGAAAAGGGAATTTATCTTCGTAGAAAACTAATTGTCTCTACTATATTATAAAACCATGATTTATTCACCCAAAGAACCAACTGGATTTTTTCATTCTTATTTCCTTTATTTTTAGAATATTAATTGTTCTCTTTGCTTTATTGAATACTAATGCTCCTCTTTAGTTAGCCTTTTATGGTTCACAATGTTTTTCGTTGAAACGAAGAATGAATTAACCTAAATCATAGTTTAACCCAAAAGGCGCGAACAATATAAATGGCAAAAATAATGATAATTTCTATTCTGTTTTAATATATAAAATTATTAATTTTTTAACGCAAAGCATCTCTTCATCTTTGGAATAGAGGACTGCGAGCAAACGTCTTTAATTCAAACACGAACCTAAATTCAGACACATCTCAACTCTTAATCTTTAAATTAGAATAAATTTTCGAAAACGATTCGTGTTCTTAATATATTCGCTTAAAAAAATGCGATCAACAGACTCCAATTAAATGTGAAATGCGTAACTTTATACTTGAGAATTACAAGTCTGTAGGCCCTGAACAATTAATGTGTGCCCATACAAAAAATCTAATAGTGAGAAGTAGATAAATTTGCTAGGAAGAAAAAGGCATACATTTTTTTCTTTTTCTTTCACTCTATATCGCCCCACCTTTCATTCTCTTTCACTCTTATGGGCATCTCAACTATATTTTACAAGAAATAATCTTTTATTTCAACATCAACCGATTCACGTATAGTCTTAAGTGTATGAGGCATGATTTAAAATGGATAAGGAACTTATGAATTGAAAAGCTTCCAAATCGAATCTGTGTATAGAAAGAAAAAAAGAGGGATCATTGTCGGAGCACAGAAGATCATTTAGTCAGAAAGGAGTGGTACGGTAAAAACTTAAGAGGAGATAGGAAAAGTAAATTGATCGGTGACTACATATCGATGCGGCATATTCCTAGGCGTATATTTGTGTGTTTGTCTCATGACTGGAGCGGCCGGAGGGGAGGCTAGCACTTAAAGGAACCTGTATATTTGCAGTGCTGTCTTATTGTGTGTATGTGGGTATCTAATCGCATTCTTTATCTGGTTAGTGTGGCGCTAATATATATCTTGATATCTTTCCCTCTTGCTAGGTTAAAATACCGATAGTCAGATTTTTACTAAATTAATATCAAACTACTAAAGTTATGTAAGGGTAGAAAATAAACTTGCGGATGCTGTTCTTTTCTCTATTTCAAGGCATATGATGCCATTAACTTCAAGTAGTAACAAACGAAAAAAACAAAAAAGAAACGTTGACCATTGACCATGGATACTTTTATCGTAGTTAAGATTCCCTGAGGCAGTTTGCCGATTGGACTAAAGAAACAAAGGGCGGGGTGAGTGCTAAGCGGGAGGGTAATAATTTTAACTGCGACTCATTTTAGGCTTAGAGAGACCCTCCCGTCCACTGACTCCAGTGATACAGAGTAAGTGATTAGATTCTCATGCAAAAGAGAACGACTTATACCTTAGTTTAAAGGTATCTCTTTTTAAACAGCGTGATTTCAGACAAGTTAAGATGCCTGAGAGCAGCATTTAAACGAGGCGGTCTGCGTTGGTTCGCATGTTACAATCGGTATGTCCTTTTTTTCTCTTTTTTTCAGGCCGTTTTCATTCATAAAAATTCGCCTTAAAATAAATTCAAGTTCCTAAGGAGAAGTGTTTTAATGTTCTTGATCTTTTGGTTGAAGGTTTAAGTTGCAATGTCTAATGCGGTAGATAATTATTTAATTAATCATTTTGGATATAAAGACTGTAAAATTCCAATGATTACCACTTGGAAGAATATATTAAAATATTGCCACATAAGTTTCTAGAATTAGGAGAGCGAGTTCACGGTACCTGCATCTCCAAGAAGTCTGTTCTTTGAACTAATACTCTGAATACGTAACATTCACCTAACTTCTCTTTCCTTAAATACACTACATATTTTACTAGCCCGAATTTAAATATGCTCACATAGAGATAGAGAGACAGAAGAGAATTTATTTAAGTCCCTTTTAAATAATTTTTAAATGTATGTAAATCCCTTTTTAATCTCTATGATTTAGAATCATTCTTCCAAGTGAATAGGATTGAAATTAGAAATAATTTGGAGTTCCGTCTTCTACTAGTATGGCATATTTACACTATTTATTTATTAATTATTCCCTAGCAAAGGGGAAAGTAATCAAAACGACAGTGAAAATACGATTCTATTTCGATGGTCCTTTTATATTTTATTTTCTCCTATTGAAATTGTTTACAAATTCACTGGAACAATTAGATATTGGTAAATTAGATTATTTTTCCTTATCATGCAATATATAAGATTTGTAAAATTGTCCTGAAAAATTATATATGAAAGAGAGAAGGAGAAAGAGAGGGAGAGGATGATATAGAGAGGGAGAGAGAGGAAAGGAGAGAGGTAGATAGAGGCCAAGAGCACTTGAGCGAGAGAGTAGTGTCTATATGTTTATCATTATCAATATTTGAGAAAGAGAGAGAACATGAAGTTTAAATCCAATAAGACGATATTTTATTTCCAATTATTCCATTTAAATTCCCCTAAACTGGTACAGTTCCATTTTCAACAAACGCAAATATTTAAATGCAATTTAAATTTCATTGCGTTTTAATTGTGTTTTTATGCCAAGCTTTTAATAAAGTGTTTAACTGATACTCAGCAGACATTTGTGAATCAATTTAGCTTAAGGATTTTTAATGTGAAATGTTTGGAAGAGCAAGTTGAAGCAATGGAGACTTTATGATTTAATTGGACTTGACGAGATTTAGAGATTGACAGAGGTATCGAATAAATTAAACACACTTAATTTTAACATTACTTACATAAATGCGAATCAAAAAATCTTACTTTAATTTCTTAACCACACGCTACATTTCAAATATCATTTTAGGGATAATAATTGACCGGAAAACTAACAATTCACTCATGCAAATGAGTTAGTAAATAGATGGAATAATCAAAGTATTTAGTTGTTGCCACCACTCATACATATACACTTTGATATTTAGCTTAACAAAAAAGTCTTATGTTCTGAAATAAACAAAGTTAACGTTGTTATTAATCACTCTAGGATAAAGATGATAGGCCAAGTTAAATATCTCAGAGTAAATCTTTCGTTCGACCTCGGAAACAATGCTGATAGCCTGAGGAATGAGAAGATTTTCCTCTCTCAATTCCACTGCCCTATGCGCAAATTTGGGAAAGTAAATCAAAACATTTTGATTCAACTTTTTAGAACCTTCTGTCTCGTTCTATGGATCCTGTTTGTAGAGTGATCTTAGAGTTGCTCCGGGAGTTTCAGAGCCTTGTCACTCACTTTCATAATGCTCTGAAACATATTCTCAATTATTCGACAAGGCAAAGTACTCATTACGTGTGTTCTCAGGAAAATTCCCTTATATTTTGCCATTTCTTGAATAAAATCATATTAAACTTTGCTTCAAAAATTCGTAATTCCCGAAGCCCTTGCATAATTCCCATCAAAAGCTACCTACAAGATCAGTCCAGGATAATGGATGATGCAAAAATAATTGCTGAAAATTACTATAACATTGAAGTCCTATTTGAAAATGATAAGGATGCCAGAATCCATTTCGTTCAGGCAAAGAAGGATACCCTTCGATAAATATGAATTCTATAGAAGTTATTTATATATTTTTTGGTAGGTGGAGCACTGGTAAATCCTGTTGAGGCGCGATCGTTGTTGACGAGGAGCTCGAGGATCTCGGGCCCTCTTGGAACATGCGACGCGCCATGCGGGAAACTCGCGTGCGCCAGGTAACATCCAAATTACCTACGACATCCTCATGGAACCTGGCCGCGTGGTCGATACCGCGCTCTGGGTGCGCTTCTACCTCTCGAAGCCACTCCGGGGTTAAACCAACTGCCCGCTTAATGCCGATTCACTTAATACGATTCCCGTAACCAGAGACTCTTGCTCTCTTGCGTCACGTAACGCCAGCTGCCAGCCGTATAAAGCCACACAATGAAACAAACGTAGCCTCGTATGAAGATGTAGGAATTCACTGCATGAGAGGCTATTCCTAAATCTAAACAGCACAATAAGAGACTTAAGCTCTTCACGGTCACGTACTTTAAAAACCTCACTGTGTAACCTTTCTTTCAGGTTATCAACCACCACAGTCCACTGTATGGAGTCGATGATCTCGTGGTCCGATGGTAGGAGCGCTGGGTGAGATCCTGCTGCGGGGGAACCCCTAGGGGCCCTCGGAGTTCCGGGTAAGGTCCTGGGTTAGATGCCGATTCCGGGTCCACTTGATGGGCACTTGGATACACGGGTGGCGGTGGGCTGGGGTGAATGGGTTCGCTAATATCCGAGAAAACTTGTTTCTGGATGTCCACCTGAATCCTCCCGGCCGAGAGCCTCCGTTGAGCTTGGGCCTCAGTAGGAGTCACAGCCATGTATCGGGTATCACTAGAAGATTCTGTCTGCGAAGGCGCCGCTTCTGACGATCCAGATTCCTGCGATTTCCCAAATCTAAAAACAGCGTCATTTAAATCAAATTTAATTTGTATGTCCAATGAGTTTAGTGATTATGATTTTGTATATTGTTGAAATAACAAAAGGTAATTTATTGTAATTTTATATAATAACCATATGTATGTATATGTATATATGTGGGTATATATATATATATATATATATATATATATATATATATATATATATGTATGTGTATATATATATATACATATACATATATATATATATATATATATATATATATATATATATATATATATATATATATATATATATATATATATATAAATATATGTTAAAATGATGAAAAATCCTCTCAAATATCTTGATAAATATGTTTCTAAACTATGAAATCTGTAAAACGACTTAATGTATACCAGTTCTTTTGTATAAATATAAAATTGTATAACCAATTATTTCAATACTATTTAACTCATTTTAGGAAATAAAATTATGTCTCTCTGTCTGTCTATCTATCTATCTAGGTATCTATATATCTATCTATCTACTTATCTACTTCCATATCTCTCTCTCTATCTATCTATCTACAATTTTTTTAAACTGAATATGTTTCTCATGGAACATTTATCTCAAAATGGTTATGTACTATAATATAGCACGACTAAAACTTGTTTTGATATTTTTTTATTTTAACGTAATTTTTATAATGAATTCGAACAAGAAAACATGTAATTAAGAGCAATTTATGTAAATTAATTAGTTTAAAGAATTCCTAACCTTAATAACAACCAAGATTAGAATTATGAATCTTTTTTAATATACTACTAGTGTTTTACTTTAAATTATAGCGATAATTTTTGAATATTTATTTGTTAATCGCTTGATATTTTTCCTAGTCATTTTACATGGAACTTTAATCTTTTAAATTTTCATAGAAAACAGGCTTGGCCTAAACCTCAGCCTTGCAGGACGAGTTTCCCTATTAGGACATCTTCATTTTACTCCTTTTTTCATTATTAATCTTTCTTTAATACTACTCTTATGTTAAATTTAATATTTATGAGAAATATTTATCCTTAAAGACTCGGGAGCTTTTCTCTATTTGTGATCTTTTCTGGATGACATCAAATAATGTCATTATCTGCGGTGCGAACGTTTAACGTAAAACCGGATTGATAAAATATCTTGAGAACTAATTGTGGGGAGAAGTAAATTAAAACACAGATTTTAATTGGTATTTATTTAAACATAAATTTTAGTCACGCCACAGTTTAAATTTTGTTTTACGCAAACAACCTTAAAGAAAATTTGAAATTAAAAGCTAATGTGTTTAAGCTATTTTTCACAATATAATTATGGAGATATTTCCTTAAATACCCTTCTCCAAGAAGCAGTAAAAGCAGAAAATGGATATGATGTGCTACATAATAGTGTGATAGACATTATACCTTTTAACTTTGACAATAGATGTGCTGACCCAATTGAGATTATGATGTAAAATATGGAAGAATGTCATATCTAACACTCTTGAGTCTTTGCAGAATGGATTAGAGAAGAAGAGGTGAAATTTACGAAAGCATAACATCATTGGGAAGAAATAAGGATAGAGCAAAGGACCCGCGACAAACAGCTTACTAAATTAAGAGACAAATAAAGATATTTAGGGAAAGAACGATAGATAAAGAAAGAAAGAGTAATATAATGAAAGAAAGAGAGATAACGAAAGAACTTGAAAGAAAAATAAAGAAAAAACGATATATAGAATGAATGAAGATAAAGAAAGAGAGATATAAAAGAAAGAAAACGAGAGATGTAAAGAAATAAAGAAGGATAGGGAGAGAAATAAATAAAGAGAGTTAAAAAAGAAAGAAACAAAAATAAATAAAATAGGGATAAAGAGAGATTAAATTAAAGAGAGAGAAAATAAGGAAGCGATAAAGAAAGCAAAAGAGAAATAAAGAAAGAAAACAGATAAATAAGAAAAGCGAGTTGGAAATAAGGAAAGAGAGATAAAGAACCAAAGTGAGTTGAATAAAAAATGTAAGATAATAAAATAAAGATAAAGAACGAAAGATAGATATAACAAAACAAAGAAAGATAAATAACGAAATACAGATAAAAGAAAGAAAAAGATATATATTGAAAGAAAGGGATCGATGAAGAAAGAGAGAGAGCTAAGGAAAAAGTTGAATAAAACTAGGTAAAAATTGAGAGAAATAAAGTGAGAACGAGAGAGACGAGGGGGCGGGGGGAATGAGTATAAGTGTGAGTATGAGATTGAAATTTGGAGTGAGTTTGTAACAGATTGTGAGAGAGTGAGACTATTTGAGAAAGTATTTGAGATAATTTGTGAGAAAAAGTATGAGACAGAGTGTGTGCGTGAAAGAGAGAGACTGTGTGTGAGAGAGAGAGGGGGGAGACTGTGAACGTGTTTGTGAGAGGGAGAGAGTAAAAAGAGGGAGGGGTGAATGTGATTGTTTGTGTATGAGAGAGTAAGATCAAGACAGCAAGTGAGAGCCAGACAGACAAACAGACATATAGAAAATTTATTATATACCAAGTTTGGCACTGACTAAAAAAAAAATCTGTAAGAGATAGACAGTTAATATGTAGTTAAAAATAAGATATTTTTAAATTGGATTTATTTAATGTAAATGTTTTCTAATAAATCAAAATATTTTCTCTGAGCTAAAACCTTTTAAACATACTACTGCTCTCAAAACGTTTTTTGTAAATGATTCCGCGTTTCGTTCCAAGAACAGTTTTTTTTTCTCTCCTGATACGATCCATTGTGTTCTCCCCCTGACGCGCGACCTGCTGCTAGTAGAGACTGGTTCAAGTATTCCATCGTGCGAATCGTGTGCTGAAAAATATTTGAGGTGGCTTGTTTGTGGTTCTGACTGTCAGCATCTTACTGCGCATCTCGGAGAAAATGGGATATTCATATCGCCTGGAAGCTGGCAGTTGAAACCCGTTGCTGTTTAGTGGCTCTCGACATCTTCAAGGGAAAAGCAACCTTTGGAACTGTCGGTCATCAAACAATAGGTTGCTCCACTAATTTAAGGTGATTTGAAGAGATAAGGAGAAATATATGTATACATATTAGCCATAATGGCTCCATTAAGAATACTGGAAATATTAAAGAATTCTGAAAGAATACGATGGTTTAGGAAGATAAGTTCAAATTCAATAGATTATATGACTTAAATGACCGCCTTCTATGAAGAAATAATTAAAGAGATAGTGTAATAGTAACCTTTATTTTTTATGATTTGTTCTTTTGTTTAAGTTTGATGCCTTAGGGTTTTTAATTTCTATACTCCACTGCGTTTAAATTTGCAAGGATTGCTTTAATGCAATTTAGGAGAAGGTAAAACGGTTCATATGATTCTTCACTTGGAATTAAGGCTAAAATTTACTAATTAAAGCCTTTGTTCTTTTAGCGAACAATACAAACAATCTTAGTGATTTTATTTTGATTGACTATTTCCCCCTTTATTTACTTTCTTCTTTTCTAACTCTTATTCATTATGTAACTTATAAAACTACCCTGTTCCTACATGATTAATTAAAAATAAAATCCTTTCATATTTTAACCACTTAATGATTATTCCAGCTAAATTTTACTCCAAATTCTATTTCCTTTAAGGAATTGATTAAGGATTCCTGAGAGTACAATTAAATTCAATTATTTACACTCCTGTTTTTATCGTTACGAAAGGATATTGCAATTTTCTTTTTAATATGCCCTGAAACTTTGCATTGCAAATATTGAACATTAATTTACCTGCAAGTTTAGATCCTAATTTACTAGAATAAAACAACAATTTGTCTCTTTCTCCAGATGACATCAGAGATGATGAAATGATAAAGTCAGAGCTCAGGCTTTAACAATTGTAGATCTAACCGAAAAGCAAAAGGAAACACAATTTCGTTATTCATTTAAATTTATAAATTAGTTTAGAATGAAATAAGAAAGTGCTTGGAATAGCGTGTTTCTTCTTATCTTGAAGATCGTAAATGATATTGTAGTTTTTAATATAGCCTCCTGCGCCCAAGCTGCCCTATGTTTTACGTATTGCGAATTTCAAATGGTCGATTTTGTTTTGTTAACTCATTAAATAGTTTATTATCCTAAATAATATTAACCTTGATTATATTGTAGTGGTTAGTCAAGTCTTCTATTTAACAATTCTTTTCGTATATTTTGATTTATTATAACTTTTAGGTTGTTAATTTAGTAAAGAATGCTAATAATTTTAAATCTTGCTTCCATTTCGATCAAACATTGACCATTAAAATGTGATTATGTGTTAGCAGTTCTCCGCATATCTTGAATTTTCATACAATGAAGGACTTTTCGCAGGGATTAACGACCAACTAGGAGGTCAAACTTGAGGCGTTGGGTTTCAAATCCTTAATAATCAGACAAAGTGCCTAATTGGTTGTCAAGATTTATTTGAATAGGACGAGAGTATCGTTCAAGGTTAGTTAAAGATGAAACAACAAAAATATAATTTTATTTACAAAAATCAAAATAAGAATAATAATAGGCCAAAGGGATTTTTTTAAAATCAAATAGTCTCCTGATTATTATTATGAGAAGGGATTCTCAAGTGGAATTAATTGATTAATGTTACTAGGCCCAGATAAAAAAGGGGAAATGGACAATACTAATAATGGAGGTGGTTTCAGTCTTGCAGGTCAGTCACTTCGAGGAATATCCTTCTTGCGATGAGAGGAGTGGGGAACGATCCAATGAGGCAGGTGGGGCACGATCCGTTGAGGCACGTAGGGCACGATACAAACCAACCTTCCGATGAAGATAGCCAAACTTCAAAGATGACGATTGCCTGGAAATGTGGGATTACTCGTAATTACACTGGAAGAGGAAACTTCTTTTCTTCAAATGTAATCGATGGGAGATTTCTTCGGTTCGATTAAACAAAGTGAGTCTTTAGCTCAAATTCAAAGGCTTGCCGTTCACAGAAGCTACCAATTCACTGTGGTAGAATCACAGCGGAGAAATTCTTGCCCCTCTGACGAACGCTCACGAGACTTACTTAGAGTTAAGACGATGATGAGGGCCTTGAGTTGCGGGCTGGATTCCTCGAACTACAATATAACCCGAGTATTTGTATTCCGGATTCTAATGGGAATGTCGAGTTTGGAGAAAGGAGTCACAAGCTTCAGACATCTTAATCCGGCAGCGGATTTGATTCATCATTTAGCAGCAAGGTGCTAGACAGAGCGGCTCATTCACGCCTTGTCACCTGGGAGGAGGAGGCTTGGGACCGTTTCGCAGGATTGGAGAATATTTGGCTAATGCGCTCATGAGTCGAAACTTCGTGAATTTTCAAACAGCCAGTAACGTTGTCCATGGCATGATACCATAGCACGCGGTATCCGTGCTATGGTTGTTCCTTTACACCTTCTAATCATAATTTTATATTCAAATTTATAAATAATCTTAAAAATAACTTGACCAATTATTATTGCTGTTGTTCGTGGCTCAGTTACATCCCTCTCTACAAAACAACAAACTGTTAAAGGAGCATTCTCTCGGGCGCTAGGCAACAGAAAATTGCCTTCGGGACTAATATAAGTTGTTACTCTTCATTCCTTTGAAACTCTGAACCGTGTTGACTGAAGAATGAAACCATGCCAATAATTTATCAACAAACTTAGTCCAATTATTGATGCAACTTGAGAGCTTGTGTCTTGAGTACTATATATAATGTTTGTTGTCATCTTTTTCACGTTAAATTTGGCCTCTTTTTTTCAAAATTACATGGAAGATATAAATAAAGAATCCCTGGGGTCCATGTTGGGAAAAAGAAGTTGATTTTATTCGATCAAGAGAGTAATAGAAATTAATGTATCGGATGCCGAAGACGTTGTTTTTTTTTAAAAGTTTAATTGGTATTTGTAAGTGCACTGAACTCAAAGAATGCCAACATTTGATATTCAATTTCTACAATATTAAACATACACAGACTAATCTCTATCAAATAGCAGAGACAAGAATGGGTTTGCGGGAGAAACAAGTAAAAACAAGATGACCACACAAAGGTCCTACGTTGTGAGCGTAAAACCGGAATGAAAGCATAAAACCAGTTCCACAGGATAGGTAGACTGTCTGTGGAAATGAATTCAGTGAAGATGGTAATCAAAATGGGTATGGAGGCTTTAAATTGGAATGAGCCATTCCAAATATTTTAGAGAATTACATTAGATAGTGGTTAACACAGGGGTCACCACACCTCCTTGCCCATTGAACCCTTCATAGAATCTTTGACTCCTTATCGACCCCCAGGCATGTACTTGAAAATAAATAAATAGAAATTTAGTTCATTTGCCAATTCCGATATACATTAATAAGGAGAACTGCACACCAACTCCGCACGAAACTGTTGGTTTATGTCCCCCTCATTTGTAAATATGTCCCATTAACTATGAGGGCAAAAAACAAAAACTTTACTGTCATTGTGTTTATCATGGAAAATTAGCCAAATTCTCAACCTAATGTTGAAATTTAGCCATAGAGGTGTTCGGGCGTATCGAAATACGTGGAAATACAGTATGATAAATTAATATGTCGTATAAAATATTAGATTGGGTATTAAAATGGGGAGGAGCTCTTATTTGTCATTTGGCGCCTAATATTAAATCTATTAAAAATACATTAACATACCTTTTAATTGAAGTAGTTGACATCTTTAATGGGAATGATGTATTTGATGAGCAGCAGAAAGATTATTGATATTATGAAAATAATTGGTGAGTTTTCGCAGTAAATCACGTTCTTCCAGGTTCAGCGTTTCTCTGTTTTGATAAAACTGCATTTGCGTTGCTAAAACCTTGCATGAACTTGGGAATGAAAATAAAAAAAAGGTTTAGCCGCTAAGCTTGGGTTATTTAGTAGCAGTATTTACATTGCTCCAATAATCACAGAGGCTTTTACTTTTAAACACCGATTTAGCTCCGAGATCCACAAACATTTCATCAAGTTCATCTTCTAAATAAGATTCAATGTATTCATTTTCTATTTTAACAACAAACAATATAACAATCCAGTCGGATATATGCATTTTCTCCAGGTCCTCGAAACGTACTTTAAAGTCTTCCTTTAATTTTTCGAGGTGGCCTATATATATACCTCCAAATCACATTCTGATTTTTATTTTTATTTTCTTCCAAATTTCGCAAGTTTGAAAACTATTTCAAGACTCTACGTGCCAGTGAAGATTTAAATAGCTCTATTTTAACTTAAACGCAAATTAGGATTGTTTGAGCTTAAATAATTGTAACATCTTTAACTTGCAAACGTTTCTGTACTTCATTAAGTTTTGAATAGAGATCTGCCAAATAGAGCAGTTGGTTCATACACATTTTAAATTCGTCACATAGTGATGGGACCACATTCATAAGAAACTGTACAGTTGATCCATATAAGTCTACAAGTCTTCGCAAGCTATTATCTCTTGGTAACCACCTTACCTCACTGTGCAAAAGCAATTTGTCGAAGGTTTCATCATTGTATTCACATAACATTGCAAATAGTCACGAATTGAGAATGAACTTTAATTTTATTTATAGACCTGATACACACTTTGAAGGCATTATGTAGTTCACCACTGAGTTTCTTGGCTACAAGATGGTTTCTTTGTAAAACACCATCTACAGTGCGTACATTAGGAACATTTTACTTCAAAAAGATGATAAATCCTCTGTAACGGGTATCCATTGCTGATGTAACCTCAGTAGCCACTGCAGTAATATTCCCGAGGGGAACATTGTTTCCTTAAATAATCTTCTAAACAAAGTAAAAATGTCTCACCTTTCGCATCACCTTTAAGGTATTTAACAAATAAATATTCGTCAACAGTGCACTTCAGGCTTAGATTATAATATCCCACATAGTCCATGTTAATACTTAAACTGCCAAGAGTTGATTCATCGAAATAAATAGAAAACTTGCAATTCTGAAGCTCAGAGGTCAAAGTTTTCTACACATCATCGGCCATCTCCTTAATTCATCGTTGCACTGTATTTGCACTTAATGGTATACATTTTAGAACAGGTTGAGTCTCTCTTCATAACATTTTCAACCACATCTTTTATTGCTGCAATATGATCTCTTCACCAATAGTATATGGTATACATTTTAGAACAGGTTGAGTCTTTCTTCATAACATTTTCAACCACATCTTTTATTGCTGCAATATGATCTCTTCACCAATAGTATACTGTTTTCATTTCATTGCTATAGTAAGAGAGATGTTGTATGATGTCTTTAGTCCTCCTTCACTCTCAGCACTGGCATATGCTTTCTTTTTAACATTTTAAAATAATCAAGATATTTGTTTTTATCAGAATGAATCCTTTTAAGGTGGTCTTTCATTGTCACGGGTTTATGGCATCATTACTGAAAGTCTTTTTACATAAAAAACACATAGTCATTGTTTCATTAGCAAATGAAGGTACGAAACCAAATTTCATATATTCCTGTGAATATTGTCTGCGCTTCCTAAGATTAGTGGCCGCCATTGGGCGCATTATAAAATGGTCAACTTTAAATGCCAAATAGACAGCTATAAGTTCTCAGCACCACACCGATACACAAGAAAGTTAAGTGTACACTGGTTGTCTTCACTCGTCTCACTCTCAAGTCTCAACATGCCAGCAAACCAAAACAGAACAGAACGAAAACGAAACACGTTCATTACAGAAAATTCTAGAATAGCTGCCAGTCGTCAGGCTTTATAATTTGCAAATTTGCTTAATAACCTGTTTATGTTCGTTCATTAACATAATAATAAAAATGATTAAATTCTTTAGAAAGGAGTGTTCACCTGGAATTTAAAAAAAATCAAAGTTGAGTTTAATGCATTTTCTACTTTCTCTATATAAGAGAACTTTCCGCAAATTTAAATAGCCATTGGGGAACAGTTTTTTCAAATGGACAATAATTTCATATCGTACGTCTGGAAACATTTCATAAAAGTGTGGAACCACTTTATTCAATGATTTCTATGATGTGTGTCTTGCGTACACATACGTACATCAGCTCAGGGCAAACACAAGTTAGAACTAGGAGGGCTTCACGGCAGTGACACAGTGCTTTATTGAGCTCGACAAAGAGAGGGTGTGTGCCCTGCTTGGTTTTTCATGTCCTCCTGCCCTCCTTCCCCCAAGCAATAGAAGCCTAAGATCTTGACAGTTTTAGTCAAAATCTCTGGAATTTCAATTAAGAATTACCACATCTTAGGATGGTCAGCAAATGATTCTATCAGAAATTTAAATTCCTATACGTTTTCTCTTTTTGACCCTCTTTAGCAATTATCCACCCTCGTTTACTCATTGACCCCTGCCCTGCATTCGTCTCATCGACCCCCAGGGGTCGATATAAACCAAGTTGGAGACCCTGGGTTAACACAAAGGAGAAAACTGCTCATGCACAACAGCATAATTGTGATTTTTGAACCTTAAATGATTATTGCATGAAACATTTCTCCATTTTAAATTAAAGTAGAAACAAATGTTAAATTTCCGATAAATACATAATGACACTAACTAGGTAAAGAATTTATTTTGGCTTGATTAAAATAAGCCCAAAGTTTATTTAGTACTCATTAATCCACAAAAGTAGGCTTTCCCCGTACAGAAATAATTTTTTTAAGCGATCCGTGTGAGAGTTAAGCAAAGTGAAACTTTGTGGACGGTATATATACCCAGTGTCCAATTGAGGAGAGTAAAGGAAGGCAGCAGAATTTCACGTGAAAAGTCGAAGCTGAGAGCATCTCATTTTTGGAAAAGGAGGAAAAGCCAAAGGCAAGGGAGGCTCAAAACGCCAAACTTTTTTGCCTCATCAGCCTTACGGGGAGAATTCTTTTACGAATTTAATATAGGGCACACAGAAGACTTGATGTCGTGCTAACCCCCCCCCCCTCCCACTACGGAGTCGCGAAGCTGAAATAAACTGATCTGCCACTCATCTAGTCTCGCCACAACTATGTCGGTCCACTTTGATAGACATAATTGGGGACGTAAAGGAAAGCAGGTTTGAGGATTAGCCCACTGTGGAACTCTACGGAAGAGACCGCCCGGTTACGAGGCGATGCTGAAAGCTTTGGGGAAGAGTTCGCTCTAATCTCTAAGGGTAACTTCCGGCCAGGACCACAGGGGGACATACAACCGTCCCTGTGTAAGTTGGAAACAGCATCGATATCCAAACCCCAGATGGGGCGGCACCCCCGGGGGGTGGTAGTTGATTCTATCACCACGCATCATCAAGTCCGCAACTCATCACCCATCTGAGGGGCCTCGCCCGGGTCCACCTTCCATCATTCACCCCCCCCCCATTTGGCAGTTCAGTTCACGTAAGCTTAGTGATGAAGTAGCGGGAGTCACCAACTACCCCAATTAACAACCCAAGAAGAGAGAAGGAGCACCAATTTGAAGACACACCAATCACCCATATCAAGAGCGAACGGAGACAAACTATCAACTGGACTGAAGGGCCACTCTTGTGAAGAGATGGCCCAGGACCACACGACCAGGATTCCTCTGCGGGTTGTCCGCGGACAACCCAAGCCCAGCAGAGAATCCACTTTTGAGGCCGTGTATGGAGCACTGGGCATAGCCATGGTTAGGCTCCTGGATATCCCCTCAGGTTATATCGCCATTTGCGAGAGGGAGAAGGATATCGAGGAGATAACCAAAGAAAAGGCTGTAGAAGCGCTGCGAACCATTGGACTGCAGCCAGCAGTACCCCCCCAAATTCTGGCCCATAGGAGCGTGGTGTGTCGTCGAATCGACCCATGGATTGGGCAGCATACCGCAGTGGAGATCCGAGAGGAGATTGAGCTTCGGCAAGCCTGGGCCAAGGTAGCCGAAGTTATTAAGTTTCTAAATAGGAGGGACGGCGGTGAGTACACGCATGTGTTCAAGGTGGTCTTCGCAGAGACCTCCATGGCACATAAGGCCAAAGAACAGGGTCTGCTTATGTTCAATGCGAAGATCAGCGGCGAACAGGTAGAAAAGGGGGAATACACCCCAGTACAATTCTGTTTCAAATGCTTCCAGATGGAATCTCACCCCACCAAAGACTGTAAGGAGCCCCAAGAATCCTGTTCCAAGTGCAGTCAGAAGGGCCACAATTGGCGCAACTGCGACAGCAACACGGTAAAGTGTATAAGCTGTGGGCAAGGTCATAGGACTATGGCCATGTCATGCCCCGCCAAGAAAGAAATTATGAGAAGAAAGCAGGAAGCCAAGAAGAATGAGGAGACGCGTAGAGCGAACACGTCCTACGCCCAGGCGGCTAAGGCGGCCATCTCCGAGGTGGACGCCAAGAAGACATATCTGAAGATAGAAAACGAGGGTTCCACCAAAATAATGACATGCATCCTCTATGCACATGTCATGAACTTGGCACGCCCGGGCACATTTGCAAAAGTCCTGAACCAAATGTTGGCTAAGAACGGTATGGATCAAATGTGGTTCCCGGACAACCCACCCTCGGGGGACGTGCTGCACCTGCAGATGGCCCCGAAGGAACAGAAGGAACAGAATTCTGCAACTACGACGCTAACAAACACAACCAAGAAACCTAATAATAAAGCACGGAAAGTAGCAGTCGAGGCAACAACTCCTGCTCCCACCCATGGCAAACAAGTATCGGCTGAAATCGACAACCCAGATAATAGCAGTTCTTCGGAATCCTCAGATTCCTCAGACACTGATACGCCCAAACCCCAGAATAAGAAAGATCAAAAGAAGAGAGTAAAGAAAATAAGGGCGAACTATATCAACCTTAGGATATACGCCTGTGAGCAATTCCCCTTCCCGGAGGAGATGGAAGCCAGGAGCATATTCCAGGGCATAAGATCTAAGATCTACAAATGGGAATATGACTCAGAAGTAGATCCCGAGATTGTGGAGGAGGCCCTGCTCGCGCAAAATGTGATCCTGCATCACAGCACATGCGAGCAAATCTCCAACGCTGAGTTTAGAAAGAAGAGAAACGGGAGGAAAAAGAACGTTAGCCAGAAACACTAAGCGGCAAATAGATGGAGAGAGTAAGCAACAGAATGAGGATTCTGACACTCAACGTGAATGGATGGGAGGAGAAAGCCACGGCATATGGTAACATATTCCGTGTGCACGACCCCGACATCATTCTCATCACGGAGCACGGTATCGACACTACAGCTGGTCGCATTAAAATACCGGGCTACAGAGTGATCATGAAGAACCATTCCCAGGAAAGGTTTGATGGTGCTGCAATAGCTGTCAAGAGGAACATCTCCTTCAAACAACTACCAGAACTCGATAAGTCCTTCGTGGCAATCGAGGTTCACACCCTGGTCGGAGACCTCGTGATAGCTGCAGCATATCAACCCCCTCGACGAGCATATCTCCCGTTATGCAACTTCTACACACTGTTCGGGCACCGCAGAATGGCATTCTTAGGGGGAGACCTCAATGCCAGATGCCGTGCGGCAGGCTATGGTAACACCAACGATAGAGGCCGAAACTTGGAATTGATTATGGGAAGAAAGAACATTCAAAGGATAGGGCTGGATTTTCCGACCTATATCACTTCCCGGTCAGCAACTAAGCCTGACATAATCTTAACAAGTGAAGGCTTTCCTTTCAACTACCATAGTGAGCCAGGCCCGACAGTCCCTAGTGATCACATAGCGATTCTCACCACAATATCTCTCGCACCAATCCAGCTCCCAGCCCCTCTCCAGAAAAATTACGCCATGGCCAACTGGGATCGTTACAAGCAACGACTCAGTGACTATGCGCCAGCTGACCTCAGCACGGCGTCGTTAGAGGAGATCGACAGGGAGTTGGAGAGGATAACAACGTCCATACTAAACGCGGACCGCGAGAGCATACCCGTTACAGGGTATAAAACACCTCCTCAGCCCAGATGGACAGAGGAGATGAGAGATATCGCTCGCGTTCACAGGGAAGTGTTCGAAGAAGTACGACGGAAGGGTCCCAGCCGGGAAAGGAGCTTGCTGCTCCGACGCCTAAGCTCAGAGCTTAGAGAGGCTATCAACCTCCAACAGGGGGAAATATGGAACAACTTGATAGCCAAAGTCGACAGCGAACTTAGCCCGGCCAAGTTCTGGCGCCAAGTCAGAAACTTAAAGGGACTTACACCAAGACTCAAGACTCGGATAATGGAGAACGGAGACCACATTGAGAACCCGGTGGTTCTCGAGGATATGTTCAGGAACTTCTGGAAAAACGTTTTCAGGATTACACCCGAAGAAAACGTTGAGTTCGACCAGGAATTCGAAGGCCAACTGATTGAACAACTTAATCAGGAAACGCATCGCACACACCCACTACAGCAAGTCAACGAAGGCAGGGAGATGGCGGGTCACGGACGTCCCATAACATCAGAGGACGTCAAGGCCACTGTAAAAGCCTTTCGACAAAAGGCACCAGGCTGGACGGGTATTACCAGAAACAACTTGGTTAACGCCCCACAGCAGATCATTCAGGGAATCGTTAATATCTTCAACGCTTCCCTGAACACGGGCTACTTCCAGGAAGGTCTCAAGATTGCGAAGATGATCTTCATACCCAAGGGAGGTAAACCCCCTGATCAACTGGTAAACTACAGGCCAATCGCCCTGCTGGAGTTCATTGCAAAAGTCTACGAGAGACTCCTAGCTGACAGGCTTCGACAACAACTTGACGAGCTGGGAGCCCATAACCCTCAGCAGCACGGGTTCCGCAAGGGTCGAGGAACGGAAACAGCCCTCGCCCTTCTTGCGGAGAATCTCGCTTGCAGTAAAGCTGAGAGGCGGTACGTAGACGTGGTGCTGCGTGATGTTAAGAAGGCCTTCGATAAGGTTTGGCTGAGAGGATTACAATACAAGATCCTCAACCTCCAGCTTAACCCACTCCTGGAAAGGATCCTTTGTAATTACATCTCCGATAGGAGAGCCCAAATTTCAATCGAGGGCTGCAAAGGACCCGAATTCGAACTAGAAGCGGGAGTTCCACAAGGCAGCTGTCTCAGCCCTCTGCTGTACCTCGTGTACACAATAGACCTGCCAGCTCCAGTGAGGTACGATTCGATGTATCTGCAATACGCAGACGACATCACACAAATCGTTTTGAGTCCATTCAGGAACGCTGGAAGCCAGGCGAGGGCGACAGCTGTCGAAATAGAAAATATCAATGGATATGAAAGAAAGTGGAAAATAAAAACCAACCGCCAGAAGTTCACGATCGTTCCAATGAACCGCCGAAAAACTGATGACGTTGTCGTCAATAATGAACACTATCCGTACTCCAATGAGGGTAATGTCCTGGGCTTACGCCTCTTTAAATCTGGATATAAGACCCACATAAATACCAGAGTCTCCCTAGCCAAACGAGAGCTGAAGAAGCTTTACCACTTCAGAGGCCTCAGCGTGCCTAACAGCAAGAAACTGTATATGGCCCTGGTACGCCCAGTCCTGGTGTACCCGGCCGTGATCACGCAGATGGCAAGCTGTACCTCTCTCAGAATGATGCAGAGAGTGCAGAACAAAGCCACGCTGCTGATTACAGGCACGCGAAGGATCGACCGTATTCGGCAATCGACTCTTCACCAGAGAATCGGTCTAAAGCCGATCAATACGGAGATCCAAAGGCTAGGGAGAAAGACATGGGACAAGATAGATCTAACTATACTCCCGAATTTAAACCTAAACCTAAACATACGTGCGAACCGAAGACGCGCTATAGGTAGAACTGCCTTGTTCCCAAGCAGTAGAACCTGCGCGAGAGAAGTGGTACTACCCATATTTACGTAGTATTAGTCCACTTCTCTAATTCGTGAGAATCCAATATACCAAGACTATAAAGATTGAAGTTAAACAACCATGTTGACAAATTTTAAGTAAAATATTGAAAAAAGAGGCGTAGTGCCCACGTTAAAAGCCCCCCCCCCTAAATATAAATAAATATAGCAAAAATTAATTAAAATTAAAACTAAATTTAAATATAAAAGAGGCGAAGTGCCCAAACCTAACAAAAACCCAAAAGTCAAGAATAAAAAGAGACGAAGTGCCCAACTCCCAATACCCAAGCCCCCCCCCCCCCTAAATATAAATAAATATAGCAAAAATTAAATAAAATTAAAACTAAATTTAAATATAAAAGAGGCGAAGTGCCCAAACCTAACAAAAACCCAAAAGTCAAGAATAAAAAGAGGCGAGGTGCCCAACTCCCAATACCCAAGTAAACTAAAAGTCAACAATATTAAAAACTGAGAAAAGAGGCTAAATGCCCACATTAAGAATACTTCAAAACAACCAAAATTGAGAAACATTCAGCATGAAAGTCACCTTGAAAGGCTTGAATGCTTCGAAGGCGAAAATACCTATGAAGAAACATATATAATTATGACGGAGGAAACTGGCTGTCAATGACAGCCAGCTACTTTTTGACGGAGGAATATAAATCTTTTAAAGAAAACAAGAAGAATGCTAGTGATGCCCTAACACCAGGGCAAACTAGAAAACTTATTCACACCTTTATATACCTACCACACAATTTCACCACTTTAACCTAATTTGTAATTTGTAATTTGTGGAGAGTAAAGAAGGCAGCAGAATCTCATTTCAAAAGTCGACGCTGAGAAGATCTCATTTTTGGTAAAGGAGGAAAAGCCAAAGGCAAGGGAAGCTCAAAACGCCAAGTTTTTGTTGCCTCACCAACCTTACGGGGAGAATTCTTTTACGAATTTTATACCGGCACTAAGAAGATTTGATGTCGTGCTAACCCCCCCCCCCCTCCCACTACGGAGTCGCGAAGCTGAAATGAACTGATCTGCCACTCATCTAGTCTCGCCACAACTATGTCGGTCCACTTTGATAGACATAATTGGGGACGTAAAGGAAAGCAGGTTTGAGGATTAGCCCACTGTGGAACTCTACGGAAGAGACCGCCCGGTTACGAGGCGATGCTGAAAGCTTTGGGGAAGAGTTCGCTCTAATCTCTAAGGGTAGTTTCGGGCCAAGACCACAGGGGGACATACAACCGTCCCTGTGTAAGTTGGAAACAGCATCGATATCCAAACCCCAGATGGGGCGGCACCCCCGGGGGGTAGTAGTTGATTCTATCACCACCCATCATCAAGTCCGCCACTCATCACCCATCTGAGGGGCCTCGCCCGGGTCCACCTTCCATCATTCACCCCCCCCTCCCATTTGGCAGTTCAGTTCACGTAAGCTTAGTGATGAAGTAGCGGGAGTCACCAACTACCCCAATTAACAATCCAAGAAGAGAAGGAGCACCAATCTGAAGAAACACCAATCACCCACATCGAGAGCAAACGAAGACAAGCTATTAACTGGACTGAAGGGCCACTCTTGTGAAGAGATGGCCCAGGACCACACGACCAGGATTCCTCTGCGGGTTGTCGACGGACAACCCAAACCCAGCAGAGAATCCACTTTTGAGGCCGTGTATGGAGCACTGGGCATAGCTATGGTTAGGCTGCTGGATATCCCCTCAGGTTATATCGCTATTTGCGAGAGGGAAAAGGATATCGAGGAGATAACCAAAGAAAAGGTAGTAGAAGCGCTGCGAGCCATTGGACTACAGCCAGCAGTACCCCCCCAGATTCTGGCCCATAGGAGCGTGGTGTGTCGTCGAATCGACCCATGGATTGGGCAGCATACCGCGGAGGAGATCCGAGAGGAGATTGAGCTTCGGCAAGCCTGGGCCAAGGTAGCCGAGGTAATTAAGTTTCTGAATAGAAGGGACGGCGGTGAATACACGCATGTGTTCAAGGTGGTCTTCGCGGAGACTACCATGGCACATAAGGCAAAGGAACAAGGACTACTAATGTTTAATGCCAGGATCAGCGGCGAACAGGTGGAAAAGGGGGAATACACCCCAGTACAGTTCTGCTTCAAGTGCTTCCAGATGGAATCTCACCCCACCAAAGACTGTAAGGAGCCCCAAGAATCCTGTTCCAAATGCAGTCAGAAGGGCCACAATTGGCGCAACTGTGACAGTAACACGGTGAAGTGTATAAGATGTGGGCAAGGTCATAGGAATATGGCCAGGGCATGCCCCGCCAAAAAAGAAATTATGAGAAGAAAGCAGGAAGCCAAGAAGAACGAGGAGACGCGTAGAGCAAACACGTCCTACGCCCAGGCGGCTAAGGCGGCCATCTCCGAGGTGGACGCCAAGAAGACGTATCTGAAAATAGAAAACGAGGGCTCCACCAAAATCATGACATGCATCCTCCATGCACACGTCATGAACTTGGCCCGCCCGGGCACATTTGCAACAGTCCTGAACCAAATGTTGGCAAAGAACGGCATGGAACAAATGTGGTTCCCGGACAACCCACCCTCGGGGGACGTGCTGCATCTGCAGATGGCCCCGAAGGAACAGAATTCTGCAACCACGACTCTTATGGACACAATCAAGAAATCTAATAATAAAGCACGGAAAGTAGCAGTCGAGGCGACAACTCCTGCTCCCACCCATGGTAAACAAAAATCGGCAAAAAATATCAACTCAGATAATAGCAGTTCTTCGGAATCCTCAGATTCCTCAGACACTGACACACCCAAACCCCAGGATAAGAAAGAACAGAAGAAGAGAGTGAAGAAGATAAGGGCGAACTACATCAACCTAAGGATATACGCCTGTGAGCAATTCCCCTTCCCGGAGGAGATGGAAACCAGGAGCATATTCCAGGGCATAAGGTCTAAGATCTACAAATGGGAATATGACTCAGAAGTAGATCCCGAGACTGTGGAGGAGGCCCTGCTCGCGCAAAATGTGATTCTACATCACAGCACATGCGAGCAGATCTCAAACGCTGAGTTTAGGAAGAAGAGAAACGGGAGAAAGAAGAACATCACCCAGAAGCACTAAGTGACAAATAGATGGAGAGAGTAAGCAACAGAATGAGGATTCTGACACTCAACGTGAATGGATGGGAGGAGAAAGCCACGGCATATGGTAAAATATTCCATGTGCACGACCCTGACATCATTCTCATCACGGAGTACGGTATCGACACTACAGCTGGTCGCATTAAAATACCGGGCTACAGAGTGATCATGAAGAACCATTCCCAGGAAAGGTTTGATGGTGCTGCAATAGCTGTCAAGAGGAACATCTCCTTCAAACAACTACCAGAACTCGATGAGTCCTTTGTGGCAATCGAGGTACACACCCTGGTCGGAGACCTCGTGATAGCTGCAGCATATCAACCCCCTCGACGAGCATATCTCCCGTTATGCAACTTCTACACACTGTTCGGGCACCGCAGAATGGCATTCTTAGGGGGAGACCTCAATGCCAGATGCCGTGCGGCAGGCTATGGTAGCACCAACGATAGAAGCCGAAACTTGGAATTGATTATGGGAAGAAAGAACATTCAAAGGATAGGGCCGGATTTTCCGACCTATATCACTTCCCGGTCAGCAACTAAGCCTGACATAATCTTAACAAGTGAAGGCTTTCCTTTCAACTACCATAGTGAGCCAGGCCCGGCAGTCCCTAGTGATCACATAGCGATTCTCACTACAATATCTCTTGCACCAATCCAGCTCCCAGCCCCTCTCCGGAAAAATTACGCCATGGCCAACTGGGATCGTTACAAGCAACGACTCAGTGACTATGCGCCAGCTGACCTCAGCACGGCGTCGTTAGAGGAGATCGACAGGGAGTTGGAGAGGATAACAACGTCCATACTAAACGCGGACCGCGAGAGCATACCCGTTACAGGGTATAAAACACCTCCTCAGCCCAGATGGACAGAGGAGATGAGAGATATCGCTCGCGTTCACAGGGAAGTGTTCGAAGAAGTACGACGGCAGGGTCCCAGCCGGGAAAGGAGCTTGCTGCTCTGACGCCTAAGCTCAGAGCTTAGAGAGGCTATCAACCTCCAACAGGGGGAAATATGGAACAACTTGATAGCCAAAGTCGACAGCGAACTTAGCCCGGCCAAGTTCTGGCGCCAAGTCAGGAACTTAAAGGGACTTACACCAAGACCCAAGACTCGGATAAAGGAGAACGGAAACTACATTGAGAACCCGGTGGTTCTCGAGGATATGTTCAGGAACTTCTGGAAAAACGTTTTCAGGATTACACCCGAGGAAAACGTTGAGTTCGACCAGGAATTCGAAGGCCAACTGATTGAACAACTTAATCAGGAAACGCATCGCACACACCCACTACAGCAAGTCAACGAAGGCAGGGAGATGGCGGGTCACGGACGTCCCATAACATCAGAGGACGTCAAGGCCACTGTAAAAGTCTTTCGACAAAAGGCACCAGGCTGGACGGGTATTACCAAAAACAACTTGGTTAACGCCCCACAGCAGATCATTCAGGGAATCGTTAATATCTTCAACGCTTCCCTGAACACGGGCTACTTCCCGGAAGGTCTCAAGATTGCGAAGATGATCTTCATACCCAAGGGAGGTAAACCCCCTGATCAACTGGTAAACTACAGGCCAATCGCCCTGCTGGAGTTCATTGCAAAAGTCTACGAGAGACTCCTAGCTGACAGGCTTCGACAACAACTTGACGAGCTGGGAGCCCACAACCCTCAGCAGCACGGGTTCCGCAAGGGTCGAGGAACGGAAACAGCCCTCGCCCTTCTTGCGGAGAAACTCGCTTGCAGTAAAGCTGAGAGGCGGTACGTAGACGTGGTGCTGCGTGATGTTAAGAAGGCCTTCGATAAGGTTTGGCTGAGAGGATTACAGTACAAGATCCTCAACCTCCAGCTTAACCCACTCCTGGAAAGGATCCTTTGCAATTACATCTCCGATAGGAGAGCCCAAATTTCAATCGAGGGCTGCAAAGGACCCGAATTCGAACTTGAAGCGGGAGTTCCACAAGGCAGCTGTCTCAGCCCTCTGCTGTACCTCGTGTACACAATAGACCTGCCTGCTCCAGTGAGGTACGATTCGATGTATCTGCAATATGCAGACGACATCACCCAAATCGTCCTGAGTCCATTCAGGAACTCTGGAAGCCAGGCGAGGGCGACAGCTGTCAAAATAGAAAATATCAATAGATATGAAAGAAAGTGGAAAATAAAGACCAACCGCCAGAAGTTCACGATCGTTCCAATGAACCGCCGAAAAACTGATGACGTTGTCGTCAATAATGAACACTATCCGTACTCCAATGAGGGTAATGTCCTGGGCCCACGACTCTTTAAATCTGGATATAAGACCCACATAAATACCAGAGTCTCCCTAGCCAAACGAGAGCTGAAGAAACTTTACCGCTTCAGAGGCCTCAGCGTGCCTAACATCAAGAAGATGTATATGGCCCTGGTACGCTCAGTCCTGGTGTACCCGGCCGTGATCACGCAGATGGCAAGCTGTACCTCTCTCAGAATGATGCAGAGAGTTCAGAATAAAGCCACGCTGCTGATTACAGGCACGCGAAGGATCGACCGTATTCGGCAATCGACTCTTCACCAGAGAATCGGTCTAAAGCCGATCAATACGGAGATCCAAAGGCTAGGGAGAAAGACATGGGACAAGATAGATCAAACAATACTCCCGATTTTGAACCTAAACTTAAACATTCGTGCAAACCGGAGACGCGCTATAGGTAGAACTGCTTTGTTCCCAAGCAGTAGAACCTGCGCGAGAGAAGTGGTACTACCTATATTTACGTAGTATTAGTCCACTTCTCTAAAAATATGTGACTCTAAGATACCAAGACTAAAAAGTTTGATGATTAGACAACCAAGTTGACAAATTTTAAGAAACATATTGAAAAAAGAGGCGTAGTGCCCACGTTAAAAGACCCCTCCCCCCCAAAAAAATATAAATAAATATAGTAAAAAATTAATAAAATTAAAACTAAATTTAAATATAAAAGAGGGGAAGTGCCCAAACATAATAATAATCAAAAGTCAAGCATAAAAAGAGGCGAAGTGCCCAACTCCCAATACCCAACCGATAATAAGTAAACTAAAAGTCAACAAAATTCAAACTAAGAAAAGAGGCTAAATGCCCATATTAAGTGACTACAAAGCAATCAACACTGAGAATCATTCAGCAAGAAAGTCAACCTTGAAAGGCTTGAATGCTTCGAAGGTGGAAATACCTAAAATGAAATATAAATATTATGACGGAGGAAACTGGCTGTCAATGACAGCCAGCTACTTTTTGACGGAGGAATAAAATTTTTTTAAATACACAACATGAAGAATGCTAGTGATGCCCTAACACCAGGGCAAACTAGAAAACATATTCACACCTTTATATACCTACCACACAATTTCACCACTTTAACCTAATTTGTAAATTTGTAGAAGAGTAAAGAAGGCAGCAGAATTTCATTTCAAAAATCGACGCTGAAGAGATCTTACTTTTGATAATGGAGGAAAAGGTTGAAGTAAGGGAGGCTCAAAACGCCAAGTTTTGCCTCATCAACCCTACGGGGAGAATTCGTCAAAGAATTTTACACCGGTACCAAGACGACTTGATGGCGTGCTACCCCCCCCCCCTTCTCCCTCTACGGAATCTCGAAGCTGAAATGAACTGATCTGCCACTCATTTAGTCTCCCTTCAACTATGTCGGTCCACTTTGATAGACATAATTGGGGACGTAAAAGAAAGCAGGTTTGAGGATTAGCCCACTGTGGAACTCCACGGAAGAGACCGCCTGGTTACGAGGCGATGCTGAATGCTTTGGGGAAAAGTTCGCTCTAATCTCTAAGGGTAGCTTCCGGCCAAGACCACAGGGGGACACACAACCGTCCCTGTGTAAGTTGGAAACAGCATCGATATCCAAACCCCAGATGGGGCGGCACCCCGGGGGGTGGTAGTTGATTCTATCACCGTCCATCATCAAGTCCGCCACTCTTCACCCATCTGAGGGGCCTCACCCGGGTCCACCCTCCATCATTCATCCCCCCATATTTAGCAGCTCACGTTCACGTAAGCTTAGCGACGAGGTAGAGGGGGCATCCAAATAACCCTATACAGAATACCACGAGAAACAGGTGTATCTTATTGAGCAACAATAAGTCACCCACAACGAGAGCATATGTGTTAATCAAAAAGCAGTGCTGAAGGGACACTCTCAAGAAGAGATGGGCTAAGACCACACGACCTGGATTCCTCTGCGGGTTGTCGACGGGCAGCCCAAGTTCAGCAGGTAATCCACTTTCGAGGCCGTGTACGGCAAACTGGGAATTGCAATGGTAAGGCTCCTTGACATATCGTCGGGCAAAATCGCGATATGTGAAAAGGAGAAGGATATAGAAGACATATACAAGGAAAAGGAAATTAAAGTCCTTCGAGCCATAGGACTGCAGTCAGCAGTGCTACCCCAGATCCTGGCCCACAGAAGAGTAGTTTGCCGCAGGATCGATCCATGGATTGGGCAGCATACCGCGGAGAAATTCAAAGAAGAGATAGAGCTACGGCAGGCCTGGGCTAAGGTAGCCGAAATCATAAAATTAAAAAATAGGACGGACGGTGGTGACTACACTCACGTGTTCAAGGTGGTCTTCTCGGAGACTACCATGGCACAGAAGGCGAAAGAGCATGGACTACTAATGTTCAACGCCAAAATTAGCAGGAAGCAAGTGGAAAAGAGAGAGTTCACTCCAGTCCAGTACTGCTTCAAGTGCTATAGCATCAAGTCCCACGCCACCAAGGACTGCAAGGAGCCACAAGAAACGTGCTCCAAATGCAGCCAGCTGGGCCACAATTGGCGCAATTCCGTCAGCAGCACTGTGATAGAACGAGTTGAAGCTGCGTTAATTTTAACTCCTATCCCATATTATTTAAAACCACGATGCTGCCCACGTGCATCTTCGATTCGAGGCTTGGAGCCTTATCGCAGCTACCGGATGTCAATGTTTAAACAAGGAGGTTATCGTCCCCCCGTTCGCCCCCATACGCCGACCTCGCCAGATTGAGTTAGGCTTATGGGCAGATAAGGCATTGTTCTCCGGCTCGGCTGTGCATTCCCTCGAAGCTCCCACCCCATTGTCCCCCACGCCAAGGAGATGTCCTGGCTATTTATATGAAAACTTTACCACTAAGATCAGATTGGAGATCCAGATTTTCGTCGCGAAACATCACCACGACCCTCTCTCCCTTTGTGCGCCAAGGGACCTCGACCTCGAGATTCACCATCACTTGTCCAGAAGGAGGACAATATTCCTTGAGTGCCAAAGGTTCGAGCCTTCCGTGACGCCAAGTCCCCAAGGCTTCCCCCTTGTTGTTCAGAGGAGAACAGCACTAGAACAGTTATTGTTCTTTTGAGGCCTTCGCCAAGAAACGGTTCTCACCCTTGCCCCTTGTTGTTCAGAGGAGAACAGCACTAGAACAGCGATTGTTCTTTTGAGGCCTTTGCCAAGAAACGGTTCTCAACATTCCTCCTTGTTGTTCAGAGAAAAACAGCATTAGAACAGCCATTGTTCTTGAGCCCGTTGACAAGAAACGGTTCTCACCCTTCCTCCTTGTTGTTTACAGGAGAACAACATTAGAACAGCCATTGTTCTTGAGCCCGTAGACAAGAGACGGTTTTCAACCCCCCCTTTGTTCACAAGAGAACAACATAGAACAGCCATTGTTCTTCAAGCCGTTCGTCGAAAAACGGTTCTCCTTCCTAAGACGCCACGTCCGGATCCTTTTATCCCCCCCCCCTTCGGCTGGAACTCGCCAGCAGACCGAAAATTCCTTCAAACCACCTTCCACTGCACCACTAGTGTAAAAGTTACGTAAGCCAAACGTCACCTTTGAGTACTTAACCCTTTTGTCAATTCTATCCTGTGCTTTAAATGGTTTATCGAACCATCCCATCTCTTTAACTCTATATTCGTTTTACCTTTTTAAATCCTTTAAATCCTTGGATTAGCCGAGCCCCCACGACCATTTCAATTCTCTGTTTATGTCAATATTTTCCGTCTTGTGTTTGTTGATAGTTATTATTAATAAAACTCTACTTTATTAATGATAGTAATATTATTATCCTTGAGCTCAGTTTCACTTCTTAAGCATATCGAAGATACATAATATCGGCCGCCAGACATTAACGCACTCTAAAGATAATTAAGGAAGTTCCCTCAACGAATAGTGATATATGGTATCGTTGGGAGTCATTCTACGACATTTATGTATATACTATTTAAATTTGGTATCAGGTGTGTAAGGTTTAACGCTATATCTTTGCAAACACTCGTCTCAGTCGAGTAAAGCATAGTGTTATTCGTTATAATAATAGAATATAGTAGTTCCCTTTTGTTTTAACGATTGCTATCCCCTTTCTTTGGAAACTTAAGAAGCTGGAGTAGCTCAAGGAACTGTTATAATAATTTGTTTGTGTTTTTTTGTGATTTTAGTCAGTGGTTATTTAGAGTAAGAAACCAAGTACGAATAGGTCAGTGCCCATATTTAGGTAGGCTAATTCTATAGAGGCATAATTCTTGTTGCAAGGAATTTTAGTTGGTTGACTAGTGCGCCCCCAAGTGCAAATATGACTCAGTTTGAAATCTTTAAAGCGCAAGGAGAGTCCTGTGGACTTTCCGGAAAAGAACTAATTAAGTACATAAGAGAGGAATTGATAAGACAAGTGGAGCTTCACCATCAGATTGAATTAGCTCGGATTGAAGCAGAATTTCAAAGAAAAAAGGAAGAAAGAGAAATGGAACGAGAAAGAGAAATACAACGAGAGGAAGGAGAAAGAGAAATACAACGAGAAGAACGAGAAAGAAAAATACAACGGGAAGAACGAGAAAGAGAAATCCAACGAAAAGAAAGAAGGAAGAATTCGCGCCCCTTCCCAGGAAAGCTGACAAAGTTTCCGAGCCCCGTAAAACCCCAAAACTTCTTTCCCCAAAACCAACAACGGGACTCCAAACCTCCCGTTAAGATTTCTCCTCCATATCTCTCCCCGAAGCGACCAATAATATGCTTCACCTGTGGTGTAGAAAACCACATGAGCTGGAATTGCCCCCCAAATTCTATGCTTTAAAGCGGACCAGCCCACCAAGTTCACCAGATTAATACAACCCCGGCTCCCCCGGTGGTACAGACCCAAGCAGAAACTTCTCCCCCTCCCTCAGGCCACCAGGTAAAGTTGATTTTTCATAAAAGTTCAACGGGAACTTTGAATTTTAAGGAGGGCAGCGTGAACGGCTGTCGAGTATCGACTCTCTTCGACACAGGATGTACGTGTTTCATCGTGTCCGACGAACTCCTCCCAGTGGCCTCTAACCACGAAAAATTTGCGGTGGTATATGACCACCTTGGGCGGGCGAACCGATTACCCGTCGTTAGATGTTACCTGCAGTGTCAATATTATAATGGCTGGGCTGAAGTCATTGTAGCACCCATACAATTCTGTTCCGTACTTATAGGACAGAGCCCCCAAGTAAGTTTTGACCCTGTGTTTCAGGCCGCCCTTCCTCAAGGCCGAGATATGAAAGAAGCCGAGGAGCCCGTCCCCATCAGAACCCCGATACCGTCCGATTTATCGGAGACCCCTAACCAGGACTTTAGGACGGCAAAAGAGGAGTGTGAATCACTAACACCCTTAGGTGATAAGGCCAAGACAAGGACACGGAGACTGTCCGTGGACCCCAAGAAAAAAAGAACCCCCAACGCGCCCATGGAGATACCTTCGTAGAACTGGACGAAACATCGGCGCTTGAAGAAGATTACCCCGCGGAGTCCCTTAATGTAATCCAGACAGTGTGCATCCAACCTGATGTCGATTACCCTCCTCCTTCCCTACCAGGCGAGTCTTTGGAACCCTATGACCTGTATAGTGAGGCGCAGCTGACACCACGTCCGAAGAGTCAGCTACAAGAACTAATTAAATGGAGTCACCATTTACCCGCTCTATTAGCTCTTTTCGAGCGACTGCGTGAAAATGGCCTCACCTTTGGCCCCAGCAAATGCCATTTTGCCCACGAAACCATCAAATATTTGGGTTTCAAAATAGGACAAAGCAAGTTAGGTCCCCACGACAACAAGATTAAGGCAATCGCCGACATGCCCCTCCCGATTACAAAGAAGCCATTAAGATCGTTCCTAGGATCAGCTTCTCCCTATCAGCGATTTGTTCCGAATTTCGCTGCAATTTTGGCCCCCCTATGCCCCCTTCAAAAAAAAGAATTTTCCCGATCGTTTACGTTGGAATGATGTCGCTGTTTCCCATTTTAATCATCTCAAGAGTAAGTTCATTTCTGCCCCCATTTTAAGTTGCCCAACCCGGAAAAATCCTTTGGGATTAAGACCGACGTGAGCAACGAGGGCATTGGAGGTGTACTCCTTCAATACGTGGATGACGTAACGAGTCATCCAGTTGCATATGCTAGTCGTCAACTATTACCACGCGAAAAGAGATATGCCACTAGAGAAAAGGAAGCTCTATCAATTATCTGGGTCATAGACAAATTCAAGATGTACTTGATAGGTAAAGAATTTCAAATAGGAACCGACCCCTGTCCGTTAGCCTATATTAGGAATGTGAGACACTCAAACGGCCGCATCACGCGCTGGAGTTTACTCTTGCAAGAGTATCAGTTTAAAATAAATTAGATAAAAGGTTCCGATAACCAGGTCGCTGACGCCCTCAGTAGGAATGCGTTACCGAATAGCGTAGAGTAAGTGTATTTATAGGATTAGTATCTCCCTGTAGGTATATACCGTCTTGTACGACTTAAATTAAGATTCTCTTATAATATAATTAATTAATGTATATGTCTGAATTTTGTAACGCTCAATGTCTAATTTTTTTTGTATGTATATACATTTGTACCCATTAATTTACGTATAAATTCTTTTGTCCCGTATGTACTAATTTTATATCATTTCATTGTTCCATGCCCTTTTTTTTCTTTGGTAAGTTGTATTAAAGGTTATTTTCCCCTGTAATCTAAAGATCAAAATAATCATATGTATTGAGGTAATACTAGTTAGGTGCAGGAAGGTACGGTTGGTACAAGAAAACGAGTTCCCTACAACGGAGATCTATCGTTGTCCCTTCTCTCTTTTTTTTTCAAAGGGACAACTTCCCCTGGAATGGAGGGGTGTGATAGAACGAGTTGAAGCTGCGTTAATTTTAACTCCTATCCCATATTATTTGAAACCACGATGCTGCCCACGTGCATCTTCGATTCGAAGCTTGGAGCCTTATCGCAGCTACCGGATGTCAATGTTTAAACAAGGAGGTTATCGTCCCCCCGTTCGCCCCCATACGCCGACCTCGCCAGATTGAGTTAGGCTTATGGGCAGATAAGGCATTGTTCTCCGGCTCGGCTGTGCGTTCCTTCGAAGCTCCCACCCCATTGTCCCCCACGCTAAGGAGATGTCCTGGCTATTTATATGGAAACTTTACCACTAAGATCAAATTGGAGATCCAGATTTTCGTCGCGAAACATCACCACGACCCTCTCTCCCTTTGTGCGCCAAGGGACCTCGACCTCGAGATTCACCATCACTTGTCCAGAAGGAGGACAATATTCTTTGAGTGCCAAAGGTTCAAGCCTTTCGTGACGCCAAGTCCCCAAGGCTTCCCCCTTGTTGTTCAGAGGAGAACAGCACTAGAACAGCCATTGTTCTTTTGAGGCCTTCGCCAAGAAACGGTTCTCACCCTTGCCCCTTGTTGTTCAGAGGAGAACAGCACTAGAACAGCCCGTGTTCTTTTGTGGCCTTCGCCAAGAAACGGTTCTCACCCTTCCCCCTTGTTGTTCAGAGGAGAACAGCATTAGAACAGCCATTGTTCTTGAGCCCGTTGACAAGAAACGGTTCTCACCCTTCCCCCTTGTTGTTCACAGGAGAACAACATTAGAACAGCCATTGTTCTTGAGCCCGTAGACAAGAGACGATTTTCAACCCCCCCCTTTGTTCACAAAAGAACAACGTAGAACAGCCATTGTTTTTCAAGCCGTTCGTCGAGAAACGGTTCTTCTTCCCAACACGCCACGTCCGGATCCTTTTATTCCCCCCCTTCAGCTGGAACTCGCCAGCGGACTGAAAATTCCTTCAAGTCACCTTCCACTGCACCACTAGTGTAAAAGTTACGTAAGCCAAACGTCACCTTTGAGTACTTAACCCTTTTGTCAATTCTATCCTGTGTTTTAAATGGTTTATTGAACCATCCCATCTCTTTAACTCTATATTTGTTTTACCTTTTTAAATCCTTTAAATCCTTGGATTAGCCGAGCCCCCACGACCATTTCAATTCTCTGTTTATGTCAATATTTTCCGTCTTGTGTTTGTTGATAGTTATTATTAATAAAACTCTTTTTTATTAATGATAGTAATATTATTATCCTTGAGCTCAGTTTCACTTCTTAAGCATATCGAAGATACATAATATCGGCCGCCAGACATTAACGCACTCTAAAGATAATTAAGGAAGTTTCCTCCACGAATAGTGATATATGGTATCGTCGGGAGTCATTTTACGACAACCACGGAAAAATGCGTGAGCTGCGGGCAGGGTCACCGAACAATGGCCATGTCATGCCCCGCAAAAAAGGAAGTCATGAGGAAGAAGCAGGAAGCCAGAAGAGAACGAAGAAACGCGCAGGATAAATACGTCCTACGCCCAGGCAGCAAAGGCAGCCATCTCAGAGGTGGACGCGAGAAAAACGTACCTCAAAATTGAGAACGAGGGATCCACTAAAATTATGACGTGCATACTTCATGCGCAGGTCACGAACGTGTCTCGCCCTGGCACATTCGCGACTGTTCTGAACCAGATGCTGGCGAAAAACACGATGAAACAAATGTGGTTCCCGGATAACCCCCCTTCTGGGGATGTAATGCATTTGCAGATGACTCCACAGGTACAGCAGTCAGCGGAGCAAGCTAAAGTTTGCAAACAGCCAAGCAAAAAAGCAAATAATGAAGCGGTCGAGGCGAAAACTCCTGCTTCCAACCGAATCAAGACAAACTCCACGAAACAAGTGAACTCGGAAACAAGCAGTTTATCGGAATCTTCAGATTCTTCTGACGCTGAATCGACTAAACCCCAGGAAAGGAAGGGACAAAAGAAGTGAGCGAAGAGATTGCGGGCGAATTATATCAACCTGAGAATATACGCCTGCGATCAATTCCCCTTCCCGGAGGAAATCGAGTCTAGAAATATCTTCCAAGGTATAAAGTCAAAGATCTATAAATGGGAATACAACTCCGAAGTAGACCCTGGAACAGTGGAAGAGGCCCTGCTCACACAGAATGTTATCCTACATCATAACACATGCGAGCAAATCTCTAAGGCTGAGTTCAGAAAGAAGAAGAACGGGAGGAAGAAGAACGTCACCCAGAAACACTAAGTGACAGAAAATGGAAAGAGTAAACAACAGAATGAGGATTCTAACACTCAACGTGAATGGATGGGAGGAGAAGGCCACGGTATATGGTAATATATTCCGTTTGTTTGACCCCGACATCATTCTCATCACAGAGCACGGTATCGACACTACAGCTGGTCGCATTAAAATACCGGGCTACAGATTAGTCATGAAGAACCATTCCCAGGAAAGGTTTGATGGTGCTGCAATAGCTGTCAAGAGGAACATCTCCTTTAAACAACTACCAGAACTCGATGAGTCCTTTGTGGCAATCGAAGTATTCACCCTGGTAGGAGACCTCGTGATAGCTGCAGCATATCAACCCCCTCGACGAGCATATCTCTCGTTAAGCAACTTCTACACACTGTTCGGGCACCGCAAAATGGCATTCTTAGGGGGAGACCTCAATGCCAGATGCCGTGCGGCAGGCTATGGTAGTACCAACGATAGAGGCCAGAACTTGGAACTGATTATGGGAAGAAAGAACATTCAAAGGATAGGGCCGGATTTTCCGACCTATATCACTTCCAGATCAGCAACCAAGCCTGACATAATCTTAACAAGTGAAGGCTTTCCTTTCAACTACCATAGTGAGCCAGGCCCAGCAGTTTCCAGTGATCACATAGCGATTCTCACAACAGTATCTCTCGGACCAATCTAGCTCCCAGCCCCTCTCCGGAAAAATTACGCCCTGGCCAACTGGGATCGTTACAAGCAACGACTCATTGACTATGCACCTTCTGACCTCAGCACGGCGTCGTTAGAGGAGATTGACAGGGAGTTGGAGAGGATAACAACGTCCATACTAAACGCGGACCGCGAGAGCATACCTGTAACAGGGTATAAAACACCTCCTTAGCCCAGATGGACAGAGGAGATGAGAGATATCGCTCGCGTTCACAGGGAAGTGTACAAAGAAACGACGGGAGGGTCCCAGCCGCGAAAGAAGCTTGCAGCCTTGACGACTAAGCTCAGAGCTTAGAGAGGCCATCAACCTCCAAAAGGAGGAAATATGGAACAACTTGATAGCCAAAGTCGACAGCGAACTTAGCCCGGCTAAGTTCTGGCACCAAGTCAGGAACTTAAAGGGACTTACAACAAGACCCAAGGCTCGAATAAAGGAGTACGGAGACTACATAGAGAGCCCGGTGGTTCTCGAGGATATGTTCAGGAACTTCTGGAAAAACGTTTTCACGATTACCCCAGAGGAAAACGTTGAGTTCAACCAGGAATTCGAAGGCCAACTGATTAAAGAACTAAATCAGGAAATGCATCGCACGCACCCACTACAGCAAGTCAACGAAGGCAGGGAGATGGCGGGCCACGGACGTCCCATAACATCAGAGGACGTCATGGCCACTGTAAAAGCCTTTCGACAAAAGGCACCAGGCTAGACGGGTATCACCAGAAATAACTTGGTTAACGCCCCACAGCAGACCATTCAAGGAATCGTTAACATCTACAACGCTTCCCTGAACACGGGCTACTTCTCGGAAGGTTTCAAGATTGCGAAGGTGATCTTCATACCCAAGGGAGGTAAACCCCCTGATCAACTGGTAAACTACAGGTTAATCGCCCCCCTGCTGGAGTTCGTTGCAAAAGTCTACGAGAGACTCCTAGCTGACAGGCTTCAAGAACAACTTGCCGAGCTGGGACCCCACAACCCTCAGCAGCACGGGTTTCACAAGGGACGAGGAACGGAAACAGCCCTCGCCCTCCTTGCGGAGAAACTCGCTTGCAGTGAAGCTGAGAGGCGGTACGTAGACGTGGTGCTGCGTGATGTAAAGAAGGCCTTCGATAAGGTTTGGCTGAGAGGATTACAGTCCAAGATCCTCAACCTTCAGCTTAACCCACTCCTGGAAAGGATCCTTTGCAACTATATCTCCGATAGGAGAGCCCGAATTTCAATTGAGGGCTGCAAAGGACTTGAATTCGAACTCGAGGCGGGAGTTCCACAAGGCAGCTGTCTCAGCCCTCTGCTGTACTTCATGTACACTATTGACCTGCCTGCTCCAGTGAGGCACGATTCGATGTATCTTCAATTTGCATACGACATCACCCAAATCGTCCTGAGTCCATTCAGGAACTCTGGAAGTCAGGCGAGGGCGACAGCTATCGAAATAGAGAATATCAATAGATATGAGAAGAAGTGGAAAATTAAGACCAACCGCCAGAAGTTCACTATCATTCCTATGAACCGCCGGAAAGTAGACGACATCGTCGTCAATAACGAGATTTATCCGTACTCCAACGAGGGTAAAGTCCTGGGCTTACGACTTTTCAAAAGTGGATACAAGACGCACATAAATACCAGAGTCTCCCTAGCCAAAAGAGAGCTGAGAAAACTTTACCGTTTCCGAGGCCTCAGCGTGCCTAACATCAAAAAGCTGTACATGGCCTTGGTACGCTCAGTCCTGGTGTATCTGGTCGTGATCACGCAGATGGCGAGCTGTACCTCTCTCAGGATGATGCAGAGAGTACAGAATAAAGCCACGCTGCTGATCACTAGCACGCGAAGGATCGACCGTACTCGGCAATCGATTCTTCACCAAAGAATCGGCCTAAAGCCGATCAACACGGAGATCCGAAGGATAGGAAGAAAGACTTGGGACAAGGTAGACCAAGAAATACTTCCAAACATGAATCTAAACATCAACATACGTGCAAACCGTTGGCGCGCTATAGGTAGAACTGCTCTGTTCCCTAGTAGTAGAACATGCGCGAGAAAAGTGGTACTACCTATGTTTACGTAGTAATAGTCCACTTCTCTAATGCACTTTGATCGTAAAACTTAAAAATTGACAACTAGCTCAACCAAATAGACAGGTGAATCTAGAGGCAAAGTGCCTACATTAAAGTCCCCCCCCCCTCCCTAATATAAACAAAGTAGAAATTAAAAGATTAAAACAAAATTTAAGTATAAAAGAGGCGAAGTGCCAAATCCAAAACATCAAAATCAACAAAATTTCTGAATTAAAAGAGGCGAAGTGCCCAATTCCCAATACCCTTAAAATGAGAAGATATTGTCAACCAAAATCAAACGATAAAAAGAGGCGAAGTGCCCAAACTGATCAGTTGACCGAAAACTCAACAACTGGAGAGATTCATTCAGCATTTAAGCAACCTTGAAAGGCTTGAATGCTTCGAAGGAACAACCTAATCCATAAATAGATATATATATATATATATATATATATATATATATATATATATATTATAACGGAGGAAACTGGCTGTCAAAGACCTTCAGCTACTTTTTGACAGAGGAATTTTATCTTTAAAAATAATTAAGAAGAATGCTAGTGATGCCCTAACACCAGGGCAAACTAGGAAACATATTCACACCTTTATATACCTACCACACAATTTCACCACTTTAACCTAAATTGTAAATTGTAAATTGGAGACTAAATAAAGTCGTTGGAAGCAACTTTCTCTCTTTCCTCTATGGGACCTAAATTTATTGCGATGAAATGTATAATAACGGATTAATTAAATCGATCACATTTCCTCCAAATCATGAAAAAATACATTTGTATAATTCTAATTTTGACACTTGAGTGTCTTATAGAAACTAGTCCCTCTGGATGTTTAAAGCATGTTTATAGATTTCTATCGTAAGACTTATAAATTTTTTATTTATTTTTTTATTTATTTATTTATTCCATATTAATCCAATATACAGTAAAAACATATTACATTTTAAATCTTAATGCCAAGTTACTATAAGTAACTATAAGTTCTGTGAAGAAGAGACTTAAACTTTGATCCCAATATGTCATAGTGAATAATAATTGATTGGTCTCAAATGACTCATTATTGAATTGTTATCGAATGGAAGCGTCATCTTTGTGGGAAATGTTCTTTTACATATTATTATAAAACACACCAGTGATTTGAATTAAAACTTCAGCTCCAAATCCCTAACTCTATCAACCAGAGATATGTTATGATTTTTTTTAATCCTTGATAAAGATAGGAAAAATTGAAGAATGAATGGATTATGTCGGTCAAAAGGGTAAACGAGCACAGAGAAGGTAGAAAAAAAAAGGAAACAATAAATTTTTTTTAGAAAATTGGTGGAAAAGATTGTGTATGGAAATAATTTTTTTAATAAGTAACGTTGAATGATACCGTTAATAGCATTTAGCTACAACGTGAGGGCGAAACATTCTAAACAATTTCAATGTCTACTCAGCAAGGGCACCTGCCGTCTTTGTGGAACTTTAATAACTTTTAAAAAAGTTACTCTCTTCTGCTGGCTGGTGTCCTATTTCCATTTTAGCCCCACTCTGTTTATTAGCGTATTTTAAGTTTGTTTTTAGGCAGAAGTTAAATAAATAAATAAATAAATATGGCGGGCTAATTTATATATGTAAAATTGAGGAATGTTCTTTGAAAAGCCTTCATAGGTTAAGATGGACACTTAGTGTGGCAGTGTCTCTGTGTGGCACCATGACGTAAGATTACTATATTTTAACCTGGGCCGTTTCCTGAGGTCGATCGTCTGGCTGTAGGGAGGAGGGGCCAGGAGAAGCAACTAAGCCTCTGCTCTCCCTCTAACGTGAACTTATCTTCTTCCATAAAAAGTCATGGGTAACCTGAGGCTATTGATGATAGGGTCGCAAACTTGATGCTTAGTCTCAGAAATGAAGCTAGGAACAGAGAACTGAAGATGACGCTTGAAGGTAGTCTATTAGAATTTTGACTAGAAAATTATTGAAGCTGCTAAGAACTAAAGATGAAGTTATGGAGTCAGAAATGAGGCTAGGTTCACAGAGTTCAATCTAGGGTTTCATAATTGAGGATAAGCCTTCGGATCTGAAACCAAAGTCTCATAGTTGAAGGTAAGTTTTTAAAAATAAGGCTACATTCTCATAATTGAAGCTAGACTCTTAGAGTTTAAAACTCGAATATTTAATTCTTTGATTAATTTGTCAATAAATATCATTTTTTTTAATTGATGGAAGAATTCAAACTAGAGTATCTTTACGAGGGAATTTTACTTTAGAACGAATAGGGGATGGTCAAGTTAGAAGAAAATGAATTTTTATATTGGAAAGGACTTTCAAATCCATATACCACGTAAGGGGCGCGGCGATATGCCATCCTGGCCGCCGTGCTGACTGGAATCAGTACTCCGTCCGACCCTAGCTCAGCCTCTTCTTCTTCTTTCAGACAACCTGTATTTCTCCCTTATTTCGACGCTTTTCACACAACCTCTCCCACATCTTTCTCTGGTCAGCCTCTAATTTCACAGGGTAAATTCTCACCTTGTTCTCAGCCAACCATCCCGGATTGGGGTTGAGGGGGAAGGGGACAATGTTCCATAACTTTTGAGCTCTGGTTTGGGATGGTGGGTTTTTAACAACCTGCTTCATCCTCACCCATACTTTTTTCACTTTACAATCAATTATTTTTTAACGCCGTGTCCAAGGTGGAGCCGCCACGCTAAGGGACTGCCAGGCCACCAGGCGGGAAGGGTGGTCCAAAATTGCGCACCTGGCTCTGCCAGGTCCTGTACGCACCCCTTGCAGAGCGGGCTACAGTGAGGGGTTATGAGCGATTGCTTCCCGTGGAACAAATAGGAAGACCATGCCTATGAATGAAAATGTAACAAATCCCAAATCTCACCCCATTTTCCCTTGTTCATCAACGGAGCCGCCCTTGAGCAGCTCCACAGACAAAATGTAGGTCCTCCCCCTGTCCTTGCGCAAGAGACCCTCCAAATTTCTTTAACCGAAGAGGAAGCTTACTCTCCTTCGCCTAAGGGTGTAGGGGACTCCCCCTCACCCCCTACTCTACAGGTGCTTTCGGGCACCTCCCTGTTTCCAGCCGAAGTCCCCCTTTTCTTTCCGAGGGGAAGGCCAAGAAAGCCAGCAGGCAGCCCATAGCCAACTGCTCCCCAATTAAGCAGCTTGGTAGGGCAAACCGCGTTAGGGGGGAGAGGGAAGCCAGGCCGCCTTTCGGTCGCTTCCCTCAAAAGAACTGCTGGCAAGAATATTGAACCTTGCCGGGGTCAAGGCCTGTGCCTTTCCACACGTGACTAGTGACAATGCTGCCAAAGGGACCTGCGTTTTCCTTGGGAGGATGGCCAACTGGAGGCCCCTCCCTGAGAAAGACATGGTCCTAGAGGCAACCCAGCTTCAGACGGTAGGGCCTTCCATGGGGGTGAATCCGGGCTCGGCGCCAAGCACCGATCCCGAATCGGCTCCCATCCAAGGTCCTCCTCAAACGGCACGGGTTTCCAAGGCGGTAAAAGAGGGGGAGGGATCTCCTCCGACAGGTGCCCCTGCGACTACCACGACCTTCTCCATCTAGAAAAAGGACCTGGCTGAGACTGCTCCATCTGGCCCGTGAGCTCATGCCAGTAGAGGGGAGAAGCGGGTTTATTATTCGCCTTCCTCTCCTAAAAAGAAAAAATAAGAAAAAGACTAAGAAGACTCGGGGCTCCTCTCCATCCGCGGAGGCGGCGGGGACGGATGGGTCTTCTGCCACTTCGGTGAGCGACCAAGCTAATATCGGCATATTTGACTCCTCTGCCTGCGGCCCCGGGTGCGGAGACCCTGACAATGACTTAGACGAAAAGAGAGCAGGGTTGAGCATCGATAACTTCGGGGCTCGTCATTTGGAGGTTACCTCGCGTTTTCGAGCCCGCTGGCTTCAAACGCTTCCTCGTTATTTGCTCCACTGATGGCACCATGTTGTCTAAGGGCAACATGATCCATCAGAGGAGAGCATTAGCTAGTGTAATTGGTAGAGAGCTAAAGGTGACCCGTTTCTTGGACGGCAGCCTTCTGGCGAATTCGGCGGATTCCTCCGAGGCGGCCAAGATAAGTGCTCTTTGGACACTTCATGGCACCCCGGTGAGTGTGACGCCACACTCTACCCTAAACTTTGTGAAAGGAGTAGTTTATGTGAGGGAACTCGTTGACTATTCCATAGAAGACATCACCTTTGAGCTGACCGATCATGAGGCGGTCAAGGACGGACGTGTGATGAGAAAACAGGGAGGGGCCTAGAGACCCACCCCGAAAATCTTCGGCACGTTTGACTGTGACAAGCTCCCTGAGTCGGTGCGTGCCGGTTAGTACCAGTTCCGCGTAAAGGCCTTCGTCCCAATGCCGCGGCGGTGCTATTAATATCCCCGCTTCCGCCATAGGAATCGTTCATGTAGACGTGCGAAGTCGGGGTCACCCGAAGTATGTGTAAATTGCACCCAAGCCGTACACGATAATTCCAAATCGTATGTGGCCAAGTGTGTCAATTGCGAAGAGCCCCACCGCACTTCTTCGAAGCAATGTGGTGCATATCTCTTTGAGAAATAAATCCTGGCCGTTCAGGCCTAGGATTGACTCTCAATCCCAGGCTAAGGACTTGGTCCCGGCGCGCCCAGCTCTGCCTGGGACGTCTTACGCCTCAATTGTATTGTAAGAAGACACCCTCTGCTCCTGGCCCATCCAGGCCAACGCGCACGTTTGTTTCCGCACTCATTCGGACCTCTTCTGCGCGTTCTACTCAACATGTGCCTTCCCCTGGTAAAGCTGGCGGCACAAAGGGTGCACACCCAGCCCTTGCTAAAACCAGGGCTCCCCCTATTTTTCCAGCATGGCCGTTTTCCGCAAGGCGAAACGGCCACGCGCCTCCCCCGAGTCGTTAGACTCACAGGAGGCAACACCCCTGAAGTTGGTTGCCAGGCCAGCTTCCGGGGTTCCTATTGCTGTCCGCCCAAAGAAGGAGAGTAACAAAGGAGCTTCGGCTCCTTCACCTACGCCTAGTGGTAGGCTGAGTGGATCATGGACGGTGGATCCTCGAAAAATAGGGCCCTGGCCTACGAATCGCAACGCCCCGCCTAATGTTTCGAGGCGGAGGGAGGAAAAGACTCGCTTGGCGTGCCTACCCTCTTCTAATAATTCCTCGAGGGTGACAGCCCCTTCAGCGCTTAATTGAGTCAACAACGCCCGGGATTCTGCCCCAGGACAGCCTACGGCCATTCCCGTAAGGTTCTTCTTTTCAAAGAGGGCCTCCGCCTCTCCTCCGACCTTAGCCTGGAGAGCATATTCCTTTAATGGAATTGCCTTGGACTCCGGGCTAACTGGGATGAGCTGCAGATGCTAGTCTTGTCCCGTTTCCCGCTAACTATTTTTCGGCAGGAGACCATGCTAGGTGCGTCCCCCCTGCCCGCCCTCCTGGGGTATAAGGGTTTTGCGATCCCACCGCCAAAAGATGGTGGACGGGCTAGGGGATGCGCGGTTTACACTCGGCATGATGTCTCGGTGCTTCTTTTCAATTTAGATAACTCCTTTCAGGCAGTGGCTGTGCAGGTTCACCTGGTAGGAGGTATACTATTTTACCTGCGTACATTCCACCGTAAGCTGACTCCGATGCGCGGGATTTCCGCCGCGTAATGGGACGGTTTTCGAGGCTCTTTATCTTGCTTGGAAATCTGAACGGTAGGCATCCTCTCTGGGGAGATTACTCAATAAATCCCAAGGGAAAAGTCCTTGCCGATCTGATCGAAGAGCTTGAGATAGCTGTCATAAGTGTGGATGAGTTTACGAATCACTGCGCGAAACCGCTACATTTTCTTGCCTTGCTCTATCTTTTTGATCTTCGGATGCACAGCCTAATTTTGATTGGAGGTGGTCGATGACCTCCTTCTTAGTGATCACTTTTGCATTCAAATATTATTTTCAGGGTAACTGCAGCCTGAAAGCCCACCTTGGTGGTGCTTGACGCTGGCGCGGTTGCCTGCATTTTAGGAAATGACTGAATTCTCTATCTCAGTCCAGGAGTTAATTTCGGTAGATTAGGCCGTTGAGTTCTTTTCCGGCAACCTCATGTCCGCGGGCCTGACTACTATTCCCAGAACATCTTGCCGTTTTACACGCCGACGACTCCCGTGGTGGTTGGCCGAGTGTGAGACGGCCCTCAAACAGAAGCGTTATGCCTACATGCGCTATAAGCGCCGCCCGAACGATTTTACTGTCGCTGAATTACGTCAGGCTAGGGCTAGGGCTAGGGCTAGATTTCGGTATATTTCGAAGCATGACCACCGCTCTTCTTAGCGGGCATACGTGTCTTCACTGAAAGGGAAGAACCCACTGGCAGAATTGTGGAGGCAAGTTAAAAGGATTCGGGGCAAGTTCTCGCAGGACCCTCCTCCCGTTCTCCAGGAGAATGGGACCGCAATCTTGGACCCTGCGTCCGTAGCGGAATCCTTCGCGACCGCTTTATCCGCATTCTTTAGGCGGGATGCTGCTCCGCCAGCATTCAATGCATTTTGTGATGTCGGCTACTCTTTTAATCCAGAGGTAGAGAACCTTTCAACGACAGGTTTACTATGAGTGAGTTGCGTTCTGCTCTTGCTTCGAGCGCGGACAACGCTTATGTTCCAGACGATGTCCCGTACGCTATGCTTCGACACTTGGGTGAGCGAGGCATGTCCTATCTGTTAGATTTGTTCAACGGGATCTGAGTGGAGGGTCTCGTCCCAGATTCCTGGCGAATCGCTACTGTGCTTGCCTTTCGCAAACTGGGGTTTCCGCCCAATCTCTCTAACCTCATGCTTGTGCAGGTTGATGGAGAAATTGGTAAATGTTAGATTAGCCTTTTTCATGGACAGCGGACGCCATCTGTCTTCTGCACGTCGGATGCTCTGCTCCGACTGGAAAATGCCATTTACGAGGCCTTCCTTGTAGACAGCGCTACACCACGGTGTTTTTTGATCTTTAAAAGGCCTATGATACCGCATGGCGATGCGGTATCATGGATACTCTCCTCACAGTGGGGCGAGGCGACGCCTCCCAATGTTTATATCTGAAATTTGCGAGATCGTCGATTCCGGGTACGGGTGGGGGACGCCCTCTGTGGCTTAATGGAGAAGGAAGAGGGTGTCCCGCAGAGAAATGTCCTCAGTGTCACACTCTTTGCCCTGAGCACTAACGGCATCACCTCGCTGCTGCCGGAAGATGTTCTCCCTACGCTCCTCGTGAAAGACCTTTTGATCTCTTTTGGCGCGGCCCAGATACCAACTCTGGAGCGTTGACTCCAACAGGCATTGAACCGCGTCTCTCGCTATGCCGAAGCGCACAGGTTTCGGTTTTCTTTGGCAAAGACTAAGATGGTGCACTTCTGCTGCCATACACGGCTCCACCCTAACCCAGATTTGTTTTTTAATGGGGTGCGCCTGGAAGTGGTTGAATTGCACCATTTCCTTGCTCTTGTATTTTACTGACGCCTCAACTGGGAGGCTCATATTGGCAGCCTTAGGGTCTCTTGTACCCTCGCCATGGATATTCCCAGCTCCGTGACGTTCAGTGCTTCGAGCGCTGATAGGGCTACTGCCTTACCTTTTAATCGATCCTTTGTTCGTTAGAAGCTTAACTATTGATTCGAGGTTTATGCTTCCACAGCCAAGCGTTTATTGCGGAAGTTGGACTCGATCCACCACACCAGCCTTTCCCTTGCGACCGGTGCCTTCCGCACTTCCCCATTGAGAACCTATTTTTCGATGCTGGAAAGATGTTACTCGCTCTACTCCGCGTACATTGCCTCACTCACCTCTACGAGCGAGCCCGGTGCCTTCCTTAGTTTTCAAAAGCTCTGACTGCATGTGCAGCTGATTTCGACGGTGCGTATGTTACCGAGAGACGCCAGTCATACCCTAAGCCCTTTGGGTTTAGTGCCAGGAAACTCCTTCAAGAGCTAGGCATAGCTCCTGCGCCGCTGGCGCCTCTGGTTCTGCCCAGGACGCCACCCTGGAGGGTACCACATTTGGCTATATGTCGCTAAGCCTCTGATCCCAACGCTTGTACTTCGCTGGGAGTATTGCGTTCGACCTTTTTGGAGCACACCTCGTGTCATGCTGGAACCGTACCAGTGTATACGGATGGCTCCAAGTCCGAAGAGGCGGTCGGCTAATACGCCGTATCCCCTCTGTTTGAATTCAGCGGGGCTCTGCCAGGCACTGCGTCTGTCTCACGATCGAGCTGGTGGCACTACATTACTCAGTACGGGAGATTACGCGACGCGCCCGGTTTAGGGACCAGATTGTGATCTATAGCGTCTCATGAAGCGCCCTGAGTAATCTCGGAGCATTGGAATCTCCGCATCCCCTGGTTCACGATATCCATGATGCTACGGTTTTGACGAGCCGGGTCGATGTCGAGATTAACCTCTTCTGGGTTCCTAGACATGTAGGAATTGCGGGAAATGAGCGACCGGACCAGCGTTTCGCTCTTCCTCACACTAAATATATGGTAGGAATACGGGCATCTCTTCTGGATTCTTGGCAAAGAAGATGGGAGGCGGTCGAATTGAACTTAGTAGTGCGTGCCATTGCGCTGTGACTGGTCCCATGGACCTATCCCCAAATGCCGCGACGTCTTCAGATCGCTTTCTGTCGTCTCTGGATCGGGCACACTTGTGTGATGCATCGCCATTTGATGGAGCGCTCGCCTGTGCCTTATTGTGGCGACTGCGTCGTCCCTCAGACTGTTAGACACATTCTTGTCGAATTTCCTAGTCTGGGTGATCTTCACGCACTTTACCTGTCCCAGTATCGGGAAGGGTAGGGTCGCTACTTGCTGTCTCTTGTACTCGGGACGAGTGCGTGCACATTGACCGGTGGACTTGTATACTTATTGGGAGAGGCCTGCCTTCTTCCTATTATTTAACCAGTTTTTTTTGTTTTTGTTTTGTTTTGTTTTTTTTCCCTTATAGGTCGCTCGCTCCTGCCCCAGGGGGACCTACCCCCGACGCAGGATCTTGCTTACTACTCGTTTCCTTTTTTCTTTTTTTAAATTTTGGGTGTTATGTTTGGGTTGTTTTTTGTGTGTGGTATTAAATTCGATTTTAAAGTAGCCTAGTACTAAGCAAGTTTTGAATACGGCAACTAATGCCCAAGTAGGCAGTCGCCAGATGAGCTCTTAAAAAAAAAAATCAAGGCCATATATCACTTGGAACGTGTAAAGTTTAGCGTTTTCTCCTGGACACGAATAATTACAAATCGGAATAATATTATTTACAGTAAAACAAACATTCGGCAGATTTCTTTTTCAGAAATGAAAACCACCGGGGGCTTTTGCATTTGATTTTGTTCGGAAATTGATTGGTAAAAAAAGTATTGAAGCTATACTAGGTGAAAAGCTCTGAAACAAACTTAGTTTGAGTATCTCTTATAGGAGAAGAGAAGGAGATAATATGTAGAGACAAGAAAGACGCGTAAAACAGGTTCTAAATTTTGTCTTGAGTTTCATTCCTCAACGCCGCCACAAGTTCTAGAAAAGTTACACCTCCATTGGGTTCTAGCACTAAAAGTTTTGTACATAGGCTTTGTATCTGTCACACATTTTCATTTACTATAATATATCTTTTCTATATTAACCTCATATCACAGGAAATACCCTCTTTGATCTTCATTTCATTCGAAAACAATTACTATGTGCATTCGCGGAGAGATAATATTTACCGTATATACTATTTATCATCCCATGTTTTGCTTATATTTTATATAGTTTTCATATATATTTTGTCCTCATGTAATGAAGTTTCTTACTGCTGAATATTCTTCAAATTAAATGCCTCACCTCACCGCACCTGTCTTAACATCCCCGTCACACACTTTGCTTTCCGATGGGAATGCTCAGATTGAATGCGGTCATAAAGATAATACTTTGATCTCAAAGATCGATAAATTTTAAGTTAGAAATTAAACTTTCTAATTTAATTGGTTATGGGTACTTTTATGTCCCCTTGTTTTAGTCTTCTTATTCGTCTTCTTTAGAGTTTTGATATCTTTAAACTATGTCAATTATTATCAATCAAATTCGAATGGGAAATATTGATCGTCGCACTAAAATGAGAGAAAGAAGTCTAAGAAAGCCTGTCTAATGAGTGGACCAGTTGAGAAGGAAATCACCGCCATGGGAAATTCATCTAGTTAGTTAAACTTGGAATGGGAAAGCTTACCTTGAAATTTAACTATAATTTAAAAGCATTTGACTGAAAAAATCGTTTTAATTTGATGATCAAAGAGAGGGTGGCAGGAGTATTAGCCTTTATATTAAAGTTCCTGGAGCATTATCAAGCCTCATTTGTACGCTTGCAAACAATCGATTCTTATAATTTCTTTGGTGAATTAGCGACCGTATCTTTGCGGGAGCGTTGCCCAAGCAACAGAGATTTTGTTTCAGTGATGTCTCAATGTTGCACCATTAATGACAGTTTTTCTTGGTGGGTTTCTCACAATCATTCAGTTGGAACACGCCACCGAATCCTGTGGAACGACAAAATGGAACGGATTTCATTTTGCAAAATGTTGCTCCGCCCTATCTTAGTGGTCAGATTTGGAGACAACTCAAATTTTCTAGAATAAATATGCGATCATATTCTGTTTATTGAACTGCTCCAGGGTTTTTACAGGTGGGCATTACCAATCAATCGAATATATGCTCTATTAAAAAAGTAAAAAAACTTAAATATGACTGAATTAAAAGCACACATGAATGATAAAGATAATAATAAGTGATCATCTTATTTTACGTGCTCATATATGAATTAGATGTCATATTCAGTCATTAACGCCGTCTGAATTTGTCTGAGAAATTAGAAATCAGTGAAGGGATTGTATCAGATTGATGAAAAAGTTCATTATACTTAAACTGCTGTAGTTTTTTTCAGCCAGATGGAAAAGGTGCTGTATTCGCGATCCAAGTATAGGGGAAATTACTAGTGACAGCCGGACAAGAATTTTCGGCACTGAAAGGATCTTGGATAAATCACTTCGGGGCACTGATTCTACACGCGTACATGTTTCACCACACGTAGAAAATCAGATAATCGCTGTTCTCTTACCGCCTTACTTCGTGCACTCAACAAATCGGTCTCACCACGTCTTCGCAACCCAGTAACGAGGTTTCTGATATATACGTCCATGGAAGAGTGCGGGTGGCCCTTCTTTAGGGATACGGTTGGTTGTTGGTTGGTGGACCAAACGATGTACATAATACGTTCCTTTCTGCCCCTTTCTTTCAATGAGAGGACAAGGCTCTGATGCCATCGGCTTATCAGGATATATTATTCTGATCTTTATGTGGATTTCATTATCTGGTCAGTGGACCTCTATAAAATGAAAGAAATAGGCTGCGTAATAATAATGATATCCGGAAGGTTCATGTCGCCTTTGAAAACTAGAATATATTTGCAAGTAAATTTAAACAAATACGAGTATAGAGTTAAAATTTTGTCCTAAAACCTTTTCCAATTTAATTGAAATAAATCATTGAAAAATAATAATTGCTATTTAAATTATTTTAAGCAAACAACGTACCTCTGCATAATGAGGGAAAAATGATGACTAGGCTCTCCTAGTCAGGCTATCACTGCTCTGTTAAACTAGTTCTAACCTGTTGGATCTGATCTAAATTTGATTATTTATTTCGGGTACTTAATTGGCCACCTTACTCCTAGTTAATAGCCTAACTAGGTTAATCTTGTCATCTGCGGCTGATTAATGACTATTATTTTTCAAAGAATCTTTTTTTTATAGACTAAAATGGGAAAAGTGGTAAAACAAAATGTTGTCTATATAATTGATTAAATTGAATTAAAAATATTTCTCTTAAGTTTGACACGACGCACAAAGATTTCGGATGAGCTAATAATATAATAATGAAAGTATATTTTATTTTAGCCACTGCTTGCACATACCATGACAAATGATTCGATCAACATTTTCATAATCCTCTCTCTCTCAGTCACTAACATCGGGTTTTCATCAGATTCTAACATAGCTGAAACCAAATCATCACCAGTTTTCATTAAGCTTCCACCCCTTTCACGCCTTCTCATTCGTACTTTCTCAGTACTTTATCCACAAATATGATAATCAGCCATAGCGACATTATTTAACTTTGCCTTACCCTTGCTCCATATATCAAACCACTCACTCTAGCATTCTCTTAACTGAACGCTTGCTTTTTCTTGTAACATAAATTCTTTTTACACTATCTCACAGTTTACCACTTAATACGTACATTCCTATAATCTTTCCTAATGTTTCCCTATCTACACCATCATGCGCTTCCTCGAGATTCAAGAATCCAGCACACTCCTTGCATCTCTTATCACATGTCCTCTCAGCTGTGTCAATGTAAATACTTGATCTACACGCAACCTCACCACTCTTAAGTCCCCTTGCTTATATCTACCCAATCACTACTTTATCCTTCTTCTTCGTTCAAGTAGAATTTTATATATGCTTTGCCTACAATACCATAGCTCTTTCATTGACCTTTCTCCTTAATACCGTTATAGATCAGTAGTATCAATCATTCTTCCAGTACTTGGACACACTTAGATATTTGAATGCAATAAACATAATCAATAGACTTTTTCTTTAATACAGTTTACACCACACTATATTTTCCAGCGTTTTCAGAGACCCTAACAACCTATTAAACACTTATCGTTTCTACACCTTGAAAAACATGGTGTGCCACCATATATTTACATTCATTTTATCGTCTATGCTCACATTACACATTTCGAAAAGTAACCAAACCATCTAATTCTTCTCATTTTTCAAAAGTACTCTGCGATTCTTGCCTTAATCATATCGTTTCCGATTAACTTTCTGTTCCAAACTGGATTATGTTCATTCATCTTCTGTTCAAATGTTTCATTCGCCGATTTCTTACCGTAGGTAATCTCTTTTCCCTTTTATTTTTGCCCCCTTTCGTGCCATCATATGCGTCTAGCTGGCATTCACATCTGCACTATTAAACATTTGCAGGTACGTTATCTTTTGTTATTCACTGCACGTTTCTAATTTTCATTCTACTATTCAGCGTTTATGTTTTTTTAAGTTTGGGCACAGGCAATGCAATCGTTGAATTACTCACTATCAATTGCTTCAATTTATTTCACCCTTTTTTCTATATCCATGATCAGAAGGGAGTTTTTCTCATATACAATCAAGCATTTTTACGTCTTCTCCCCTTTCGCCTCAACAGCTTTAACATTTATCCTCGTTTTCGTCTTATCTTCTACACACAATCCAATTTAAAATTACCTAATCTACAATTTTCAAATCAAATGAAGCCCGCGGAATATATTGGGTTGAGGAATAAGTTCTTGCGGTTTTATCAAATTTATTCATTACCATTAACAATTTTAGAAAAAAAATCATTTTTAATTGATAACAATATGCAATTTAATCAATAATATATTCTCCGGTGTTATTTACGAGTTCTTCCCAACGTTCAACTAGTTTTTTGATGCCTCTGCAATAGAAATCTCTTGATTTTGACTAGAAGAATTCGTCTAACCAGGTTCTTAATTCCACATCAGTATTAAACGAAACGCCGCGCGAATTGTTTGAGAGTGATCGGAACAGATGGAAATCCGATGGTGCCAAGTCTGGCCAATATGGAGAATTTTGCAGGATTTACAAATTAAGCGTTTGGAGGGCGTCTTTTTTCATATGGGCAATGTGAGGACGAGCATTGTCGTGTTGCAGAAGGACTCTATAACGTCGATGAGGTCGCTTTTCACGAATAGCTTCGGCGAGTCGATACATTTGTTGAACGTGGAGTTCTGCATTGACAATATTATTCTTCGCAAGGAGATCATAAAGAATGATTCCTTCACAATCCTACCACACAAACAGCATCGTCTTTCGTAGAGGAAGTCCTTGCTTTAATCGCGGAAGTGTTTTTTTATTGGGACTAAGCCATTGTTTTCGATAGCTCATGTAGACATAAACACACCACTTTTCGTCGCCAGTGATAATGCGGTGAAGAAATCCTTCCTTATATCCACGAGTCGCATTGTGACGAGCAAGCAAACCTGCGGGAATCGTGGGGCGTTAAAGTTTGTTGCTTTCGCTCAAAGCGTGCGGTAACCATGCACCGAGTTTTTGAACTTTCCCCATCGAATGAAGGTGATTCACTACAGTTTTCTGATCAAAGGTCAATTGTACAATCAATTCTCTAGTCGATTGACGAGGATTTTCATGAAGAAGGTCGTTCAATCGATCTTCATCCAACTTAATGGGGCGACCAGAACGTTCTTCGTGATTAAGATTGAAATGACCGGTTTGGAAACGTGAAAACCACCATTGAGCTGTCCTTTCTTATAAGGCATTTTCTTAGTACACAGCACAAATATCGTAACGAGCTTTGGCTGCGTTTGCATGTTCCCATCTCGATTAAAAATGAATAACAACAAGTGTCGAAAATGCGCCTTTCTTTCAACTTGACATTCCATTTTGAGGGTACAGAACAAAAAGTAAATTAACACAACTTTTAAATGAACCGCAATGACTTATTACTCAACTTCAAAACGTAGCCTAAGCAAAAGCCTAATAGTCTACGATGTTAAGAGACGTAGCCTAACTTTGTAAACTTTGCTCTCATTATTTATTATTGTTTCTTATTATGTGCCAAAATCACGTCAACAAAACTTAAATCAACACAAGATTAAAAAAACGCAAGAACTTATTCCTCAACCTAATACTTTGGTGGGTAGAATATATCAATCATACACTTAATCAATCATACTATTTTTTTATCTGTAGCATGCCAAATACATGTGTTTGGCTTGGACAAGTTTCTTCTACCACAGAAAGCTACTATCTTCTCTATATTTTTTAATTTCTACACGGGTAACAAAAGCCCCATTTATCTCCCTCTCATTCTATCACCTATTCGTCCATTCATATCTCCTACGAAAATTGACCGATTTCCATTTACAATTCCACCCACTAATCATTTCAAGGTATTTCAGAAACTCTCTTTCACCATCACTTCTTTCAAAACAAGGTTCTTAAAATACAATTAAACATTGCAGTTTCTCCTAGAAATCTCGACTTCCATAAATTTCTGCTCGACCATCGCATAATGCCCATTCTCATTCAAAAGTACCACCACAACCATTTTACCCCTACGACTATGATTCGGACTTTATTGCACTCAATATTTCAAACACTCTTCATCCCTTCAATGTTTGTTTCACAGTATCGTCAATGTCCCATATTAATACAAATTTCATCGCCCTCACCTTTTTCTTTCATCAAAAATACTCAAAGCATTCAAAACGCTTGCTCTGTACACATATTAAGATTAATTACCCAGCCTGACTAAATGTTGTCTGGGACGGCTCGCCCCGTCTCTGCCACCACTAGGCTATGATTTAGTAACATAAAACTTTGGGATACGCGATTATCCTGGCCAAATAAACCTTTTACAACACATGCTGGAAGACTGCATACGTATTTTACCTTTTACAACACCTTCTGGAAGACTGGATAGCTAGTTTACCTTTTACCAAATCTGATAGATAGTGCATAGATAGTTTATCTTTTAGAACAACGGTTTGTAGACTTTACATATATGTAGTTACATTTTATCAGACCTGCTGGAAGACTAGATAACTAGTGTACCTTATACAACACTTTCTAGAAGACTATATAGGCAATCCATCATTTACAAGGCCAGGGAAATTTCTGTCTAAAATTTAATTGAATGATCTCGAATGGGAGAAGTTTCTTTATTGGTCAAGGTGGAGCCAGTGCGAGAGCCTATACCAAGATGAGAACATACCCTAGACCTAGCCCACAAAAACTTTCAAATTATAGGACATGCAAAGGATTCCACTTCCCTCCGAATTCTCGAATCATTATTTATAAAACAACTAAATCCCAGTTTAAATTCTGATTCAACTGCTTTTTCCCTTCTTATTTCATAAACCTCTCAAAATATTTTCACAACCTACCTACCAATCTTTAATCGGTTCCTTCTATAATCTTTTCTCAGTTTCTCCGCTTTTGCCGTCCACTAAAGATGACTAATATTTTTGTGTACCAATTAATTGCCCCAATTAGTATATTTTTTATATTTATCCATATTTATAGCATCTATATTTAGTGTCAAGTTTTCAAATAATTTTTTCAAATTTTCAATTTATTAAATAATTTATTACTATGGCTGCTTCATTAAGTGACTAATATCTATGTTAACCAATAATTGCATCAACTAGTGTTATATTTATCCATATTTAAAGTACCCATTATTGATCCATATCTAAAGTTTCAATAGTTTTCAAATGATTTTTCATAATTTCAATTAACTAAATAATTTATTTGTAATCCTTGTATGCATTATAATTTTTGTAATTTTAAACGTGTTCTAAATCTATCTTATAGACCAGAAGATGGGTAAGGTACCCGAAACGTTGTACTTAATTAAATGAGAAATTTTACATGTCTCATTTTGGGATTTATCCTCAACCTATATATATGTATATATATTTATATATATATATATATATATATATATATATATATATATATATATATATATATATATATATATATATATATATATATATATGCAAAAGGGGGAAGAAGTTACTTATGGTGGTTAAATGAATTAAATGATGATTAACGAGGTAATCTGGATGGGGTGTGGCAGACAACGGCACAGGTATTCAAGAAGATACTTCGGGGAGTCCTGACTCGAAGGACTTGAAGAAGGAGTTAGATTACTTCGTAATTAAGAATGAGATTTTCTCTACTCCATATAGACGTAATATCAATTAGAGACGATTATGCTGATCGGCAGTAAGTCTCAGTCTCGAACAACGGGAATCTTGAATGGGTGGCGAAGATGAGAGGGCCGCACAACTCTCCGGGAAGAAGGGGGCTCGATAGCTTTACCCTGAACAGGGACCAAAGTTTCACGAAGGTAGATCTGCTGACGTAATCTTCGACGACGTACGACGACGAGTTACGGGGGTCACGGGAAACAGACAGCAGTCCGGAAGGAGTGGATAGCGGGTTTTTAATCTCATCGAAGGATGGTGAGCTTCTGGCTAAATACCAGATTGGCTGATATGCTAAACGCCTAAGGGTCTTGCGGTCCCCAAGCAATTCTTGGTGCCAGTCTAAACAAACACAGGTCATGATAACGCGCCGTTCCAGACTATTAAACTCGCCTTGCGATATGGGGGTAGGGTTAATACCTGCTCGTGAACTATAGGTGTAGTTTACCTTTGACAACAGCTGGTAGAAGACTGCATATATACCTTACTTTTTAAACATCTACTAAAACACTGCATAGGTCCTTTACCTTTTACAATACCTGCTAGAAGATTGCATAGGTAATTTATAGTTTGCTAAAGCTGGGGAAGACTAAATAGGTAGTTTTAGTACTAGAAAACCTGCTTTTGGAATTTATATTTATTTACGTTTTACAATACTTGATGGAATACTGGATAACTAGTTTACCTTTTATTTCACCGGCTAGAAGAGTGACGAGTAGTTTATCTTTTAAATCATTCTTTTTTTAAGGGGCTATCTGGCGACTGCCCACTTTGGCATAAGTCGCCGTAAACAAACAGCCTAGTTTTAGGCTACTTTAAAAAAATTCGAACAGAAAACAACAATAAAAAGAAATAACAATAACAATAACAAAACAATAACAAAAACAACAACTAAACCTAGTTAATTGAAAGGGAAAAGGCCGGCCTTCCTCAAATAGTCAACAAAACCACAAGTCAATGTGCACGATTCTGTCCCGAGTACAAGGGAGAGGCGGTAGCGACCCCGCCCATCCCGGTTCTGGGACAGGTATCGTGCGCGAAGATCACCCAGACTGGGAGGACATTCGACAAGAATGTGCTGAACAGTCTGGGGGACAGCGTAAGCAAGCGCTCCATTAAATAGCGATGCGTTACAGGAGTGTGTCTGATTCGGAGACGACAGAAAGCAACCTGAAGCCGCCGCGGCATTAGGGGATAGGTCCATGGGAACAGTAACGGCCAATGGCACCCAAATTTCAGTTCCCTTCGACCGTCTCTCATCTTCTTTGCCAAGCAGTCCGAAGAGCTGCCCGTATTCCTGCCATGTAGTCGGTGTGAGGAAGAGCGAAACGCTGGTCTGGTCGCAGAGTCCTCGCGAACTCTTTGGCGCCATGATCGGAGCATTCATTCCCCGCAATTTCTACATGTCCAGGAACCCAGCAGAAGATAATCTCGACATCTGCCCGGCTCGCACAAAACCGTGGCGTCACGGATATCACGCACCAGGGGATGCGGAAATTCCAATGCCCCGAGAGCACTCAGGGCGCTTTGTGATTCGCTATAGATCACAATCCGTTCTCCGAACTGGGCACGTCGTGTAATCTTTCCTACCGAGTGGTGTATTGCCACCAGCTCGGCCGTAAAGACAGACGCAGCGCCTGGTAGAGCATCGTTGACTTCAAACAGAGGGGATACGGCGTGGAAGCCGACCCCCTCTTGGGACTTGGAGCCATCCGTATACACTGGCACAGTTCCAGCGTGACACTATGTGTGCTCCAAACAAGGCAAACGCAATACTCCGGGCGCAGTAAAAGCTTCGGGAGCAGAGGCGTGGCGACAAATAGCGAAATGTGGTACCCTCCAGGGTGGCGTCCTGGGCCAAACCAGGGGCACTAACGGCCCGAGAGCTATATCTACCTCTCGAAGTAGCTTCCTGGCCCTAAACCCAAAGGGCTTAGGGTATGACTGGCGTCTCTCAGCGGCATAGGCACAATCGAGATCAGCTTCGGATGCAGTAAGAGCTGTTGGCAAATAAAAGAGGCGCCGGGTTCGCGCGTACAGGCGAGTGATGCACTGCACGCGGCGCAGAGCGAGTGGCTTCTCCCCAGTATCGACCAACAGGCTCTCAATGGGGGAACTGCGGAAGGCACCGGTTGCAAGGCGAAGGCCGGTGTGGTGGATCGAGTCTACCTTCCGCAATTAACGCTCGGCTGCGGATGCATAAAACACGCATCTGTAGTCGAGCTTCAACCGAACAAAGGATCGATGAAAAAGTAGGGCAGTAGCCCTATCAGCGCCCCAAGCGCTGAACGTCACGGAACGGAGAATATCCATGGCACGGGTACAAGAGACCCTAAGGCTGCGAATATGAGCCTCCCAGGTGAGGCGTCGGTCGAATACAAAACCAAGGAAACGGTGCGACTCAACCACATCCAGGCGCACCCCATTAAGAAACAAATCTGGGTCGAGGTGAAGCCTTGGATGGCGGCAGAAGTGCACTACCTTAGTCTTGGCAAAAGAAAACCGAAACCTTTGCGCTTCGGCATAGCGAGAGACGTGGTTCATTGCCTGTTGGAGTCGACGCTTCAGAGTTGGCATCTGGGCCGCGCTAAAAGAGATCGAAAGGTCGTCCACGTAGAGCATAGCGAGAACATCTTCCAGCATCACCAATGTGATGCCGTTGATGCTCAGTGCAAAGAGTGTGACACTGAGGACACTTCCCTGCAGGACATTCTCGTCCCGCTCCTTTGAGCCAGAGAGGGCTCCCCCCCTCGTACGCGGAATCGACGATCTCGCAAAAATTTAGATATAAACATTGGGAGGCGTTCCCTAGCCCTCATCGTGTGGAGAGTCTCCATGATACCGTATCGGCATGCGGTATCATAGGCCTTCTCCAGATCGAAAAACACCGTGGCATAGTGCTGTCTACGAAGGAAAGCCTCACATACGGCATTTTACAGTCGGAGCAGAGCATCGGACGTGGAGTGGAACTTGCGGAAGCCGCACTGTGCGGAAGACAGATGGCCTCCGCTGTCCAGGAAAATGGCTAATCTAACATTTCCTAATCTCTCCATCAACTTGCACACGCAAAAGGTTAGAGAGATTGGGCGGAAACCGGTTGGAGTAGAGTGATCTCTCCCTGGTTCGCGAAAGGCGAGAAAAGTAGCGATTCCCTAGGAGTCTGGGAGAAGACCTTTCACCCAGATCCTGTTGAACAAATCTAACAGAAAGGCCATGCCTTGCTCACCCAGGTGTCGAAGCATGGCGTGCGGGACATGGTCCGGACCATGGGCGGTGTCCGTGCACGAAGCGAGAGCGGAACGCAACTCACTCACAGTAAATTTGTCGTTGAAGGGTTCTCCGCCTCTGGAGTTAAAGTCCAGCCAGTGGCCTTCTGAGACATCACGACTAGAGAATGCGGAAAAAGCGGTCGCTAAGGATTCCGCCACGGACGCGGGGTCCAAGATTGCGGTCTCATTCTCCTGGAGAACGGGAGGGTGGCTCCTGCGAGAACTTGCCTCGAATTCTTTTGACTCGCTTCCACACCTCAGCTAAAGACGTCTTCCCGTTAAGTTAAGACACTTATGCCCTCCAAGAAGAGCGGCGGGCGTGCTTCGAAATATACCGGAACCTAGCCCTAGCCCGACAAAATTCAGCGACAGTGAAATCGTTCGGGAGGCGCTTATAGCACATATAGGCATAACGCTTCTATTTGAGGGCCGTCTCACACTCACCTGACCACCATGGGAGTGGTCAGCGTGCAAAACGTCCAGACGTCCTAGAAATAGTAGTCAGGCCTACAGCGATGAGGTTGCCGGAGAAGAACTCAACGGACGCATCTACCGACCTAAACTCCTCGACTGAGATAGAAAATTCAGTCATTTTCTGAAATACAGGCCACCGCGCCCGCGCTAAGCACCACAGAGGTAGGCTCTCAGGCTGTAGTTGCCGTGAAAATGATATTTGAATGGAAAAGTGATCACTACCATGGAGGTCATCGAACACCCCCCAATCAAAATCAAGCTGTGCATCCGAAGATCAGAAAGATAGAACAAGGCAAGAAAATGAAGCGGTTCTCAGACAGTGATGCGTAAACTCATCCACGTTTAGGACACCCATCTCAAGTTCTTTGATCAGATCGGCAAGGACTTGTCCCCTGACGCTTATGGAGTAATCTTTCCAGAGAGGATGCCTGCCGTTCAGATCTCCAAGCAAGTGATAGGACCTCGGGAACCGTGCCACGACGTGGCGGAAGTCCCCCGCGTCGAAGTCAGCTGACGGTGGAATGTATGCAGAAATAATAGTATACTTCCTATCCAGGTGCAGCTGCCCAGCCACTGCCTGAAAGAAGGTATCTAAAGAGAAAGGAAGAACGGAGACACCATGACGGGTGTAAACCGCGCTTCCCCCAGCCCGGCCATCCCGTGGTGGTGGGGTCGCAAGACCCTTATAGCCCGGGAGGGCAGGCAGGGGGCACGCACCTAGCATGGTCTCCTGAAAAAAGATAGCTAACGGGGAACGGGACGAGACGAGCCTCCGCAGCTTCTCCCCGTTGGCCCGGAGTCCACGGCAATTCCATTAAAGGAATATGCCCTGCAGGCCTAGCTCGAAGGAGAGGCAGGGCCCTTCTCGAACTGAAGACCCTCAGGGGAATAACCGTACGCTTCCCGGAGGCAGAACCCCGGGCGCTGAGGCCAAACAAAGCGCTAAAGGGGCTGTCGCATTCGAGGACTTATTGGGGGAGGTTGGGCTTGCCATGCGAGTCTTTTCCTCCCTCTGCCTCGAAATCTTAGGTCGGGCGTTGCGGCTTCGAAGGCGGATGGCCCTCTTTTCAAGGAACCACCGTCTCCGAGCCACTCGCTTCACCTCGGGGCGTGGGCAAAGGAGCCGAAGCTCCTTTGTTGCTGTCCTCCTTTCGGGGCACAGCTTTAGGAACCCCCGAAGATGGCCTAGCAACCATCTTCAGGGGTGTTGCCTCCTGTGAGTCTAACGACTCGGTGAAAGCGCGTGGCCGTTTCATCTTACGGGAAACGGTCACGCTGAGGGAAGAGGGAGGAGCCCTGGCTTTAGCCGGGGCTGGGTATGAACCCTTTTTGCCACCAGCTTTACCAGGGAAGCGCCTAGGTTGGGTAGAGCCCGCAGAAGGGCTCCGAATGGGCATGGAAACAACCGTGCTCGTTGGCCTGCATGTGCCAGGAGTATAGGGTGCCTCCCTAACTATTGAGGCATGTGACGTCCCAGGCAGAGCCGGGTGCGCCAGGACCAAGTCCTTAGCCTCGCGGAATGAGAGTCGATCCTGGGCCTGAATGGCTAGGATTTCTTTCTCGAGGAGATATGCACCACATTCCCTTGGAGAAGCGGGGTGCGGCTCTCCGAAATTGATACACTTGGCCACACACGATTTGGACTTATCGTGTGTGACCTTGAAGGAATTTACACATACTTCGGGTGACCCCGACTTTGCACTTCTACATGAGCGATTCGTATGGTCGAAGTGGTGACAGTAATAGCACCGCCAAGGAAGTGGCATGAATTCCATCACGCGGTAGCGGTACCAACCAGCACGCACCGACTCAGGGAGCTTGTCACAGTCGGACGTGATGAACAGTGTAGGGGTGGGTCTCGAGGCCCCTCCCTGTTTTCTCATCACACGTTCAATCTTTACCGCCCTATGGTCGGCTAGCTCTAGGGTGATGTCCTCAATGGAGTAGTCAACGAGTTCGCTTACATAAACTACTCCTTTCACAAAGTTCATGGTAGAGTGCGGCGTCACACTCACCGGGGTGCCATGAAGTGTCCGAAGAGCACTTATTTTGGTCGCCTCAGCGGGGTCGCCGCATTCGCCAGAAGGCTCCTGTCCGAGAAACGGGTCACCTTCGGTGCTCTTCCAATTGCACTAGCTAATCCTCTCCTCTGATGGATCATGTTGCCCTTGGACAACATGGTGCCATCAGTGAAGCGAATAACGAGGAAGCTCTTGAAGCCAGCGGGCTCGAAAACGCCAGGTAACCTCAGGGGTCCCCGATGTCATCGAGGCTCCATCCTGTGCACTTTTGGTCTTAGTCAGGGGCTCTGCAACTAGAGGGGCAGAGGGGCCGGATGTGCCGGTCTTGGCTTGGTTGCTTGCCGAAGTGGCAGCAGACCCATCCGTCCCCACAGCCCCTGCGGATGGAGAGCAGCCCCGAGTCTTCTTAGTCTTTTTGGTCTTTTTCGTTCTTTTCTTTTTTGGAGAGAAGCGCGGGGAATGAACCTGCTTCTCACCTCCGCCGGTAAAAGCCCCTAGGCCAGATAGACCGGCCTCAGCCAGGTCCTTCTGCGAAATAGAGAAGGTCCTGGTGTTCGCAGGAAAATCATCCGGAGGAGATTTCTCCCCTCCTTGTACTGCCTCAGAATCCCCAGCCGTTTGAGGAGGACTTTGCATAGGGGCGGATTCGGGTTTGGTGCTTGGCGCCGAGCCCGGATTCCTTCCCATGGAAGGCCCTACTGTTAAGGCTCGGTTTCCTCGAGGACCATGTCTATCACAGGAGGGGCCTCCAGTTGGCCATCCCCTCCCAGGACATCGCAGGTCCCCTTGGCAGCGTCATGAGTCTTTTGTGGGGAGGCACAGGCCTTGACCCCGGCAAGGTTTAGTATTCTTGCCAGTAGGTCTTTTGAGAGAAGCGACCCGAAGGGCCTGGCTTCCCTCTCCTCCCTAAGGCAGGTTGCCCTACCGAGCCGCTTACACGAGGGGCGGTCGGCAATGGGCTGCCTGCTGGCTTTTTTGGCAGTCCCCTTAGAAAGAAAAGGAGACACTGCCGCTGGAAATAGGAAGGTGCCTGAAAGCACCTCCAGAGAAGGGGGTGAGGGGGAGTCCCCTTCACCTGTAGGCGGAGGAAAGAAGTAAGCCTCCTCTCCGGTTAAAGAAATATGGAGGATCCCCTGCGCAAGCACAGGGGGGATACCTTCATTTTTTTGGTGGAGCTGCACGAGGGCGGCTTCGTCGATCATTGGGCATGGTGACCCTCTATATTTCACGGGATGCAATCGCTCATCACCTCTTGCATTTGCCCGCACTGCAAGAGGTGCTTGCAGGCCCGGCAGAGCTAGGCGCCGCCTAGTGGCCTGGCAGTCCATCGGCATGGCGGCTCCACCTTAGACACGGCGTAAAATTGATAGAATGTGAAGAGGAGAGGAAAAGGGGTGTAAGGACGGTATGGGTTGGGATGAAGCAGGTTGTTAAAAAAACCCATCCCGAGCCGGAGCTCAGGGGTTAGGGAACATTGTCCACACCCCCCTCAGCCCCGATTCGGAACGGTTGGCTTGAGAAGAAGGTCAGCATCTACCCTGTGAAATTAGAGGCTGACCAGAGAAGTTTGTGGGAGAGGTTGTATGAAAAGCGACGAGGTAGGGGAGAAATACAGGCTATCTGAAGGAAGGAAGAGAGGCTAAGCTGGGGCTTGACGAAGCGCTGGATCCCGTCAGCACGGCGGCCAGGATGGCAAATCGCTGCGCCCCTTACGGGGTCTTTTAAATCAATTGTATGAAGACAACACAGGTAGTTTACCTTTTACGCTACCTACTGGAATACTGGATAGCTAGTTTACCTTTCGCAACACATGTGTAAAGCCTGAATAGATACTTATTCTTTGATAAGAGCTGAGGGAAAATTGCATATGTATCTTTCCTTTTACAACAGCTACTTACTTTTTACAAAATCTTAATGAAAATTTTACTTTTACTTTTTACATATTCTTCATGAAAATTGCATACATAGTTTTATTTTAACCCTGGATGGAAGAGAGCATAGTTAGTTTACTTTGTATAACACCTACTGGTAGACTGGCGAGCTAATTTCCCATTTACAACAACTGATAGTATATTACATTGGTAGTTTATCTTTACAACATTTGTTGGAAGACTACATAGGTAATTTACCTATTACAACACCTGCTAGAGGCCTTAAGAAGTAGTTTATCTTTCGAAACACCTGCAGGAGGAATATATAGCTATTTTACTTTTTGCCATACCTTTATCTTTATCAAGACCTGTTGTAAGACTGCATAAGTAGTTTAACTTTTACCGCATCGGCATGAAAAATAGTTAGGTAGTTTACTTTTTACAACACCTGCGCCAAGAATACATAAGTAATTCATATTTTACAACACCAAAAGCAAGATTACGTGGTAGGTTACTTTGTACAAAGAGTTCATGGAAGACTCATATGTAGTTTACCTTTTAAAATACCTACATAATGGTTACATAGATAGTTTATCTATCACAACATCTGATAGAAGACACCATATTTTTTTAACTTTTACAACACTTTACGGAAGAATAAATAGGTATTTTACGTTTTACAACAACTACTGGAAGACTGCATTGGTAATCTATCTCCTACACGACTTGCTCATAAACTTCATAGCTAGTTTACCCTTTCCATATATGTATCATTAAAATAATAGCACTTAAACGGCAGGATTATTTGTAATATTTACAAATTTTCTCATAATACCTTGTACAATATTCCTTCATATTTCTACCAATGCATCATACATGAAATAGAACTGTTAACTAGAAAGTGAAATTTTTAAAAAGACCGGCGCACGCGTTTTAGTCAGTTAAATCCTGTAAGAGATCTTTACACCGTTCTAATACTCTCTTAGGAGTAATATAATTGATGATAAAGAGGGTCTATCAGGCTTGATAAAGTTACAAAAAGACAATACTTCAATCAGATTCTGTAATTTAAAAAGTCGTGAAACTGCGTTCAATGTTAATATTAGTTCATTTTTATTTTCCGAGCAATGATATAGAAGTTTAGTGGTAGTATTTTATATAGGCATGTTTGGTACCACACTATGTTGGCTATTTTTTCCGTTAATCTGTAGAAGTACAAAAACTAAAAATGTTTAGTTAACATTCACTGTTTCTTATGTAACTCAACAAACCTTACCCTCCCCCACCCCCACCCCCCACCGCCCAACTGCCCAAAAATTCGATAACACGCAATCGATTTTCCGTTTACTTCCCGAATTCTGCCAAGACTATTACCACCGTAAAAAATTCTATTTGCGATAGAACTTTATTATTTAATTATGTCTAATTTTAAACTTATTTAACATCGTAATGTCTAGAGAAGTTTGAAAGCTGAAAGAAAGGCCCCTAATTTAGTTTATTTTCTACAAAATCATTCCCTCTTTATTTTTTTGAGTACGAACTAAAACTAAATCAAAACTTTTCAACTTAACTTAGGTGAGTTTTGGTTAACGTACTTTTATAGGCCGTATAGTGAAGGGTTAATATGTTGGAAGACCGCCCACAAAATGAGCATCGGGGGTAGCTTTCCTATCTACACTTTTATGATATCCAGATATCCAACCTGACTGAAATGGAAGATACTTTACTGTCAATTTCAGAGTTTCGATTGTATCCTTACTCTGAATATTTTATAGTTTATTCAGTGGGACATAGTTTTTTAGCCAGTCAAAAATGCCTTAACGACGATACGAATTCCACTTTTTTATTAAGGTTTTATCAAATAATCGCATAATTTTAAGCATATCTTGGAAAAGCACCAAAACTCTAAAAGAAATGAAAAGAAAAAGGTTAATTCAACTCATAAAACTCATATTGTGCACTACTATTTCAATGGGAGTAATATTCTCGAATCCCCTAGATATATGTTCTTACGACGATAAGCCTGTAGACAAAAAATATGTTTTTTAAAGACAATATAAATTTCTCCTGAATTTTAATTTCGATGCAAGTTTTGGGTTGGGTTTATTTGTCTATAAGAGTAAATGAAGACTTGAAACTATGGGCCATTAATCTTCATGGCTTCTTTGTGACAAAATTGAAGGATTTTACGTATTATTTATAACTCTGCACCGCACCCTTTCGGATTGATGACATACCGCATAAAATGGAAAATGTACTAAAAGTAGTGCGGTTACAGCAGTTCCATTTGAGCCTCTCTTCCTCCACTTCAAAATACGAGTATATATACGATTCAATTTGAGAAGGCTAATTAAGGCATACGTCTAAAATGAGTGTGTTTAAAGAGAGTATTTGATTAAAGCTTAATAGAAAGGTTGATTTCGAATCGTCCCTCTGGTATTTTTGAGTGGCTAAAAAACTATAACCCGCTGAATAAATTATAAAATAGGGAAACCAACAAATCAGGCACTGCAATTTGAATGACCTAAAATGCATTTGACGAAAAGACGCAGGTAACTCTGAACTGATAATAACGTACGTTGCCTATAAGGAAGAATAGAGGATTTTTTATGGAACACAGAAAGAACCAACATGGGTTATATTATATAGACTATGAAACAATTTAAATGGTTAATGTTTAGGCTTTCTACCGTTTTCCAAAAATTGTTTCTGAAACATTTAAATACTCGAACTTCTGGTAGTATTTGGTTTGTCAGGGTTTTATTTTTGCTCTTTCTATTTATCCAACCTTTTCTTTTTGGTGTAAATCCTTTGATTTTTCTTATGTGTGATATATCAGCGTTGCTACTATTTTCTTCTCTTGCACCATTGGACATAAAGATAAACAGGGCAAGCAAAGTTGATTAAAATGCAACTAAATGACACATTAGGCAATATTTATAAAATGCTTTTTCATAGCAGATTGAGGAACAGTGAAAAGAAGAGAATAATTACTCTCTAATTTAAATTACTAATTTTGGTACCAGATATTTGTAGCACATACTTTCAAAACGAAACTTAGCTCTTCTTTTACCACATTTGTCTTTTAAACTACTATACAAATAGAAAAATTTCTATCTATTTGTCTGTTAAAGTTGATTAAAACATTCCTTAACAATATATTTTGGAGAGTTTACAAACAAATACAATCAAATTGTCACTTAAAAAAATCTTAAGAATTTTTCGTTACCACTATTTTCTGAGCAATGCGTAAATCTTCCGTTTTCGGCTGCCGTCTTAGGCGGAAATTAAATAAAATTGGTAGATTGATTATAAAATCTCTTCATCTCCAGAGAGACACGAGTCTAGAGAAAGCTGAGTTGCCATTTTATTGCCATCAAATCGATCCAAAATTGCTATTATAAGAAATAGAGAAAAATTCTAAAAGTTGGACGTTTTATAAGATATTAAAAAGAAAATCCAAAGTAAAGAATTTCCCGATGTAATTTTTGAAAACGAGGTACAAAAATAACAAAGAAATCAATTTGCTTAAAATAAGTTTTTCCATTTATTTTTAAAGGTAACTTTTATTATGAATTTGGTATATATATATATATATATATATATATATATATATATATATATATATATATATATATATATATCGACATTTTATCATAAAAGTCTGTGGACTGGCACATGAGATATTGACTTGAATAGAAACACAAATACGATTTGCAGCTTTTGTGAAAGAAATAAGAGTTCTGCAAGAAGAAGCGGCTGAAGATGAAGAAAAAAAATGTTTCTTTTTATTAAAATAAAATTTAAATTAAAAACCGACGAGGGATTCTTCTTTAGAAAGTTCGTTAAGAAAGATCAGTAAATAAAATGGTGACCATATAGGAAGTGAACATATATGGGAGTTTTATACCCCCAGCTCCTCTCCGGGCATTGGAATCGTAGTGCACGCAATCCTCCACGTATCCGATGAAGCATGCTGGCTAATGCTACCCCTCACACACCCTTACATGGTACACAATGATCCCAGGAGGCCGTTTCATTTATCAAGGTTACAGGTGCATTAGGGTTTTTACACTTGCGTGGACTTCTAAACGTTAAAATGGACACAATTGTCCATAAAGAGACCCGGAAGAAGACATCGGCGAATGGGGGAGGGAAGGAATTCACTTATTGACAGTGGTAATATGGCAGACTCTCATCATTGGAACATTCTTGGGAATCTGGTTTTGAAACAGGGGTATGTTGATATCAACGTACAACGAATGTGACACTGCGGTTCTTTTTATAATTATGTGCCATTTATTTGGGTCTGATACTATCTGTATTTAGTGAATCGTTTTGCTCCAGTCTCGATGTCTTTCTGTTTATGCCAGCTTCCAGGAATCGACCAAGACGCTAGAATATCACATGATTGGGAGCAGCTTAATAAAATAGATTGAAGACGATGGAAAACCGTAGCAAGTGAGTTGTTGGATAATGGAAAAAGTTCTAACATGGGCATTAGTTACTAACAGCATTCCTCAGAGACTATTTTTGACTGTTGCTCTTTTGAATATATATAAACGATCTTGATACGAATTTATTGTGTAAAATTTGGCGATGAGACGAAATCTGGTTGTAAGGGAAAATAACATAGGGAGTGTAGAAACTTGCACAAAGTATTGGCTAGCGTAGTAAAATATTCAAATAGATGGTATATGCAATTCAACAATATTTGTGGCTAAAATTTAAACAGTCACAGGGAAGAGGATTTCATTCTCTCAATTCCGAGAGATCGAAATTTTATGAAACAATGAATGCACTGTACGTCAGAAAATTAGAATAGAGTTACAGGATACAGAGTTAGACACTTAACATTTAAATCTAAAGATATAATTGTTATGTATATAAAGCTCTTTTAAGATCTCATTTGGAGTATGCGGTACAATTTTAGTTTCATACAGGTGAAAGGAAATTTTAGTATTTGAACGCATCCAGCATCGAAATTAATTCCTGAACTTAGACATATATAATAAGAGGAAAACCTGAAGATCGGCCTCACTGCGGCCAACATATTGAAGTCTTAAAAATATTAAACGAGTTTATTAAAATAATGTATGAGTCAATTTTTAAGTTTTCTAACCTAGTGACCACTAGAACTAACGGTTTCAAGCTAATAAATAAAAGAATTAACTAATTATAATGCGTTAGCACAACATTTTTTTTTTATAAGATAACATAAACTTGGAATGTCTTGCCGAGAAATATCGTTAAAAGCGCTGCAGTAAATATGTTTTTTAAAAGAATAGCTAATTATTAATTTTAAATATGATTTTGCAGATATAAGAGTTATTAAACTAATTTTTTATGCATAATCGTCTCTTCCTCTACTGTTTTTTCATCTCTAACTTTCATTTATTCCTCTTTTTTGGAACAAACTTACGGTGAATCTTAGTCTTTGCTGGTTCGTAGGTCTGCAAGTATAAATCGCCCTGGGTTTGGTATATTATTAAGTTATGGTATCCCTCTCTTGTCTCTTAGACCTAATTCTAAGGCTGAATGCTGAAATTCAAATAAAGATCAATATAGCAAACTAAAACGTACCGGGGACCTGTCCTAGTTGGTGGAGATGGGGGGATTTCCCTCAGTTGTTGTGTTTTTAACCCAGCAAGCAATCGTACTACCCATTAGTCACCAAATGGCTGGGACGAACTTATTTCGCATCACGAGTAGGCTGATACTAGTACTCCACTGGCAGATGGATCCGTAAGAATGGAGAGTGTGTCTATATTTCCCCGTGCAAAAGGAAAGGGAATGATAGCGATATGATGATTAACTATGATTGGTTTGTTTGTTTCAATAAGATTCTATGTATTTCTATCAACAACATTCAATGAATAATGTACTGTCTCCTGTGTGAATCTCGTATTATACAACTCCTATGTTCCCCACTCATCCGTATAGATACTTGTACTAGGCAACATTATATTTTCTAAAATTGTAAGGAGTGTAACTGCAACTCTGCCATCAAATATTACATATATCAACACTTACGTAAACATGAAAAGTGCCTTTAACTCATATATGTTCTTTAGCTGCATGTCCACTGTGAAAGTTCGGCTTATGTGAGAAACATGATTCACCTATATACACAATGCTTCATGTTCTCCCTAATAGGATAGGATACCTTTCAAAATATTTTTCGCTTACTGCTCGCATAGGAATACCATTTTAGATTTTGAAATGTCATCTTGCTTACTTTCTGCTAATTTATAAATATTCTCACTCCATAAATAACTTCTATGAATCCATACTTTCAGGGAAAGCTTTGAATTTGCAAAAGAAGAACAAGTCCTAATTGATTTCTTAGCTTGATACCTGGAACAATTCTTATTGATATGCTTCCATGTAAATCCATCAATATATCTCGAATGCACTGTCAATTACATAACTATATACAACAGGCACAACCTTTTATTTCGTTTTTTATCAATTTCAGGCTTTTACACCATGTTTTTAAATCATATGAAACTAAAGTTTTTTGATTTAAGGATAGGCACCTGGCGCAACTTAAATTTAAGAATAACAGCTGGAGAATTAGTCAGGAGAGAACGCTTGGGGGAATTTACGGAGAGGTTTAGGTGGACGAAAGCTCAACGAAAGGAAAGAGTTGCTTTCCGGTTAAGAGTGATACGTCAGCTGAAGCAAATCATATGAAGAGGGGAGTCTCAATTCTAAGAGGAAGAGAGTTGAATTTGGAAAGTCTGGTTGAGCTGTTTAAGGAGCCTAAATTCAAGGGAAATGAACTTTTGGGCAAAATACAAGCTAAGGAGGAAAATCTTTGTGATGACCCATCAAGTACTCGTAAGTAGTCTGTGATGGGAAAAATCCTTATGAGGAGTTATGAGCAATCCGGAGACAAAGGAAAGAGCTCGTGCTTGTAATGACTGCAATAATTTTTCCCTCGAGTCTATAGTCATATATTTCACATGACTGGTATGGGGAGTCTATTTGGAATGGTTAAAACCTATAAAAGCAACCTAGATCATTTTCTTGGGCTCAGCCTAAATAGAAACGTAAAATATCACATCACGATGTATCACGTATGCGAAATAACAGGGAGGGGGCAGGATGGAATAGAAAAAACCCTCAATTTAGGCCTATACCTATTATAAGAGAGCCTTTTTGTTCTACTGTAATAAATATAACATGTCTATTGATGCGTAATAGTAAAGAGAATGTTTTTATTACATGCTTGGAACGATTATTTATATGTATTTCCCCATGCTGTAAAGGATTCATTGATTTGGGTTCATGGATTTGAAAATTGGTAATTTCTAAGTCCATTTGTTTTCTTTCTGGTAAGTATAGAAATTTTTAAGGGGTTTTTCTATAGATTCCAGGAATATTTTCAATCAAGCATGAAGAAACAAGGAGGCTGAAGTGGCAGTCTTCTTATTTCTAGATAGGTGGTGCTGTGATGGGTACAGGGTATCCGGCCATATGATTTTATGGTAAGCGCCTAGCAGTACACTTTTGAAAAGGGGAGGATCTTATGTTGTGTAAGAGTCAGAAGGGGGTATGTTTGCCCAGTCGTCATGGAAAAGGCAAAATGAAAAGAATTAGACACGCGCCCAAGCGTGTGGATGCAGGTGTAAAATCTGAGTACCTCCAGGAAAGTGGGTAGCTTCTGACATGCGAGTGGGCAGCGGAATTATGAGGTGTTGAGTAAATTGGAGGGTCTTCGGATAATGCTGAGCTTCCTTAGTAAATGCATTTCTCACTGTGTCCTTCCATGGCACTGGTCTTACCAAATCCTTTCTTAGGGGCATTTCCCGAACTCAGGATCCTTTGGAGCATATTGTCTCCTGGTGAGTAAAACTGTTTTAGTGTTAACATGATAAGACATGTATATTCATTTTTTAAATTTCATGTATATAAGACTTTCTATGTAACAATTTGTGATAATTGTGTTAGTAAATTATATCTTGTAGCTCGTCTTTCACTATTTCCTCTTATAACCACTGGCACAGCCAGCAGCATGGTCTTATAAAAGAAAGAAGGTAAACCAACTAATACCTTCTGAGTGCTGTGTATCTTGGATAGCCTTTGATTAAACAGGTCATAATCAAAGGGAATTTCAGTTGAGTTCACTGTTGGCTTCTTTTGAGCCCTTAGTGAGCTCAGCTATTTTCACAAAGTCAATTGATGATTTCATCTCGTCATAAGTAAATTAAAGTCGTTATTTATATCTACGACACCAAAGAATATCAGCCATAGCCTTAAATACTGCATATCTCTAAGTTTAGGGAATTATAATTGATTTATAACACAACTTTAGCTCAATAATTTTAATTTTGCTTTTGTTTCCATCCCATTTACCGAAACTAAAACAGAGTAAATAGTACGAAAAAGCTCTTCTTTTATTTTATTTCCTCCAAAAGAATATTTACACATTTTAAATCTTTATTAAATATTCTTATAATAATTTATTTAAATCATCTTTTAGCTAAAGAGCAAGAAATACCAAAGGTTTTGCAAGCTTCGTATTGCAGAAAGCTCAACATTATGATTCGAAAGGTTTTGGAATAGTGGTGGAGAAGATTGGCTGGAAACACTCTCTTGAATTATTACCCGAGAAGTGATATAAATGTCTTTTGATTATAGTAGGGGATTTGCTTCCCCCCCTAGCATTTTTTATGGTACATTTGATCTTATTTTAAAATTCATTATTCTTAATATCTCATTCCAACCTCTAGCTATCTCTCTGGATTTCTATCGTAATAATATTTTTTAAACTAAAACTTTTAATTCCTTGTGAGAAATGCGATTCGTTACACAGTACTACCTTTATTAAATGTAAGTGAACTCTTACACGTTTAGCAGCATCTATTTTAATATAAACTTGATTTTAAAGCCTGTCATCAAGAATAAAGGGCTGGTAATTCCTAAGAAATGTAATCTTCATTTTAAAACTTGATGCAGGCTATTAGTACCGACAGAAAAAAGTTTAACCAGGCTTTGATCATGCTTACCTCGATATTGAAATTAACGATATTCTTAAAGATTACTGATCGCTTTTATTAAGCAGTTTTTAACCAGTAGATATGAATTCGATAGGCTTATATATTTATCGGTTTAAATAGTGATACAAAGTTAAGTCTCCTTATAGGCAAATTCATACTTTTTTCCAAACAGTTTAAGACTCATTGTTAAGTTCATTTTTTTCTTTCGAGTACTAAATAATATGTTTAGATGCATAAATTACATGAACTGCATTCTATCTAGCTTGGAAAAAAGAGTGAGTAGAGTTTAGCTGTTAGTGCTCCATTTTCTAAGAAAACTAGAGTTGAATTTGTGGTTTGACCAGGCCCCCCCTCAAAACAAACAAGATTTTGTTAATGCATCTATTTTTCCTCTGACATCCTTCAAACCTCGATGACGAAGTTATGAATTATAGTTGCGAAATCCTTTCTTTGCGACGGGTAAAATGCAAGGTTTGGTCAAAATACCAAGGCAATAAAAAATGTTCAGGTTACTAAACTTACATTGTGGACGCATACAAACGTAATGCTAAGGGTTAATGAGCATTTCACCCAATAAATACTGAAATCTAAAATATATCTACCACGGCGATTCGAATCTATTAAATACATCTTAGGGCAACGATAATTTTAAAATATCACTAGTTTTAAAGGAGATTTTAATAATGAATCTAACAACCTCTTTCACTGATTGTCAGGTAAAGCCAGACGTACAAAAAGATAAGTGGATAGCAGGTAAAAGAGAAGTAAAAAGAACTGAAAATATAGCCCCAAAAAATTAGGGATGAAAGAAATTGCTATAACATACCCTATTAATTTGAAATATTTAGTTTAATTTTTATCCTTAGTAAAAGTACTCAAATGTAGTGTACCGTTGCGAGTGTAAAAACAAGTGGCTTATATAAGTTCAGTTCCTTAGTAGCTCTAATCAGTGCTCGGTATCCGAGTGGTAAAGAGCGTTTGTAATCTTATACGGGTACACAAAATCTATTGGTTTTCCTTTCACCACACGCCAGTCTTTTCTTTTCCTAGGGGGTCATTTTCCTTCATGTATCTTTGTGCTTTGGTAGAAATAGGAATTCCTGGCGAGAATGTTAATCAATGAGATAGATTTAAATAGGAATGATTTGGCTCTCAATTTGTCCGACTCAGTACAAAGAGACCAATTACAAAGGAGGTATAATTTCAAAAATGTATTCAGGCCTCATTACGAAACACAATATCATGCAGATTAAATTATCTAAACTTTACCAAAATATATTGTACCTAATGAAACATCTATTAATTTAATTCCTAAAAGTTCAAACGCAGAAGTAACTATGAGCAAAGTATCCACGAAGTAACCTTCAAATTATTTTTCATAGAAGATTAATCCGCCGGCCAAAAATTAATGCTTGCATCACCTCCTCAAACAGTATAATCATTAACTTCAGCCCCGTTCATTCAATAGAGGATGGTAAATAAAAAGTGCGAACATGTCTGGCAATTTATTAAAAACATAGGTAAATAACTTCTGATTCTTAGCTAATGCCCCCAAATATATTTACTTTGTAATTAGAGGAAGCTAAAGCTAACTTCTTTATTCATAGGGTCCATTAAGGAGTCAGGTTATCGTAGATAAGAGAAATAATGCCTTATATTTGATTCTATTACTAAAATATTATTTCAGTATAAATTTGGGGGGACGCTTATTTCCATGTAAGTGAATTAGCAGGTAGAGAAATATTCCTCGTTCTATACGCACACATCAATATTTACATTTATATATTAACAAAAATTCAAATGGCCAAAATACCTATTAGTTGTAAAATAGTGAAGTATGGCAAAATGGGTTGCATCGTATCATTGATACATTTAATAAGAGGGCCCAAATTGATAGAGATATCGAAAACAGTCTTTGCGGTTGTGGTAAAAACACCCTTTCCCTAGTTGTAAATTGTGAATTACCTACGGCATTTAAACATCTCAAATGGCATTTAAAGAGCTTTTTCACTAATATGCGGCCAGCAATTGTATTTGAATAATCTACTGCTAATAAATAAGACAAACAATTTTTACTGGTCCATTTTATATTGCTTTTGAATCAAAGTGCGATATTATGATAATGGGAAGAACTGTTAAATCGAAAATATAAGAAACCTAAACTCGATTAAATAATCTCTGCCTCTTACCATAAAATTATTGCAGACAGCCGGATGTTCAGCAGGTGCATTAGCTTCCAAGATCTTGACAACCTCTTTGAGAAATTTATTGGCAAAGAAGATTTGCCACTGTCGTTATCCGTGGTCTGGATGTGATTTTATGATAAAAAGGCGAAGCTAAAGAGGGGATATTAACTTAATTTTTTAAAGGCGAGATAAATATAGGCATTGGTGAAATAAGTGGAAATAACACTGTTTTGAAAGTATAAAGCGTAGGGGTATAGTACATTGAGTAATAGAGAAATGAAGTTTAGGTCAAAGGAGAGGTCACGTGATATAAAAATGTAAAAATCGTGGCCCAAAGTAGGAAGTGAATTATATAAATAAAATCAAGATGGGTTAAATTAATGCCATAATATTTAAAACCGTACATTAAATATAATTAGAAATTAAGATTTGATCAATTTTCATAAAGTGGTTGGGTTGGCATTAGGTGATTAACCACCAGGTTTCATATAAAGAGATTACAACAACGAAACTTTGTCGCAAATTAAAAGATTTAGGACATGTTTCTCCATGTGGAAGATCATACAAATTTGACTAGTTTGATAAACTTAATCCATGCAATTTCAATTCTTTCCAAACAAATTTGAATTATTGTTGGCTTGTTTATCTTAGGAAAATTTACCAATAACAATTTACAGTAACATCCTAACCTTGAGAAAAAAATAACAAAATCTACATATTTTTCCAACTGTTCGTTTAATTTCCATATAAATTACACATAATATTCTTTGAAAATTGCTTATGTTATTGTCCAGGTTTTATTTCGTAGAACAGCGGACACAAATGGTTATGAGTAAAGTATTGTGCATATATTTGAAAAAGCTAGAGAATGGCGAGTATAAATGCAGTCATAACCAGAAAACAATGTAATTATCTCATAGACAATTATACAATTGAATACGCCAAGCACATTTTCAGAAACATCTAATCTTTGCCAAAGATCTTCGACATAGGTCGGTTTCTAAGTCCAAAACTCCTCACTGACTACATTATATAGGTTTACTATTGGGATTAAACTATGGCTCTGCACAGGTTATTTCATCACGTTAAATCTTTTGGCATTCAAGAATTGCTTCACCGTCTTTCATGAACGCCACGGAGCATTGTCATGTGAGAAAACAGGTAGATATACTCCTGAGGTTTGAAAAAATGGAGTAACATTTTTCCTTGACCGCATTTTGTGTACCGCACCGTTTACCTCGCCGCCTAAACGAAAAAGCAGACAACACTGCTTGAAATATGTCACGCGCGATAACGCTGCTACCTTTAAAAATAATCATAATTTTCTTAAACGTTCGATTCAGTGTTTCACCTGTAATACGACAACTATGCTGCTTTTCCTCTTTTCATCACTCCACATGTTATGTTCATTAACGAAAGCAAAACTAACTACTATATTCTTTTAATTTTCAGTGGTTTCTTAGCAGAAGATATGACGATGACTCCCACTTCTCTGAAGCTAAGGATGTGGAACAGTCTCGTAAGAAGCATGAAGATCATGTTCTCGTCAACTTGACATGAAATAGCTGCTGCTATTTAAAATCTGCCTTTTACCGAAATCAGTTTTATCGTGCGATCTTTTCTGGGGGTTCTTTCGAGAGGGACCCGTTATCTTCCTCGAATCGCAGGACCCAGTATCTTCATAGAGTTTTATTATGTGCATAATAGAACATTTTTCCCTATTACAATGCCTTGAAATGTAAGCCAGTGTCATTTCTCAGAAGATATGACGATGTCTCCTACTTCTCTCAAGCTAAGGATGTGGAACAGTCTCGCAAGAAGCATGAAGATCATGTTCTCGTCAACTTGACATGAAATACCTGGTGCTATTTAAAATCTGCCTTTTACCGAAATCAGTTTTATCGTGCAATCTTTTCTGGGGGTTCTTTCGAGAGGGACCCGTTATCTTCCTCGAATCGCAGGACCCAGTATCTTCATAGAGTTTTATTATGAGCATAATAGAACATTTTTTCCCATTACAATGCCTTGAAATGTAAACCAGTGTCATTTCTCTTATCTTTCACTGGCCAACCAGATTCTGACGCATTTGTTGACCTTAACTAACTCCTTTCACAATTCTGACAAATAAATAATACCATTAGGAATAGTCTAAAATACATGTTTTAAAGTGAAACTAAAAGTTATGTTATCTTTCTCTTCTTTGGGGCATCCTTTTTTCGAGCACACAATACTTTCCTTGTAACTTATTTTAGACGCTGGTCTATGAAATAATATATGTCCACTATCAGGGGAAAAATATAATCAAAGAGTATCTAGGGAATTTTCATGGAAATTTAACGAATATTTTCGTGAAAATGTAAAATTTGGTATCTTGTTATCTAGCTTTGGACGCTAATATAATTAAATGTTTTTTTTATTATAAAAGAGTGGTATAAATTGGAAAATATTATATTTTTGTAACTGTGGCTACTACCAAATTTATAGGCAAGGCTTGTAATTTATTAATATTTATCCTTACCAAACTAAGGTGTTTGATAACAAATAATTCTTCTTTGGTGTTTCTTTCAAAAACTTGAACACGGAAAGATATTGATTGCAATTCTGAAAAAATATTGATATTTTGGGAAAACAGGATTGTAATTAATTTTATTACTTTTTGACAAAAGAATTTATAAAAGGTCACCGAAAACACCCTTAGTATACATACACAAGTAAATTTACCACACCAAAGATGTACATGATATGCAGTAAAAATTAAATAATTAACCTGTTTCTCTCGAGAAGAAGACTTAGTTATGTAAAGCATTTGTGGACTCTTGTTTTAAAAATCCTTTTAGGCCAAAATGCCGAAAATATTTTGATAAAAAAGAAGTGCAGGGATAAGTAGAAAAGGAATCTCATTTACCTCTTCACTTGAACAAAAGAACAGGAAAAAAAACAGGATATACAAAATTCCAAAGCGCTTAACACTAATGAATGCCAAACTTTTTATATTTAAGCAGATGAGAATAAAAAAAATCATTATCAGTAAACAAAGCTTGGAATTTTGAAAGAAATCATTTCATTAATATTTATTATGTGTACGCAATTTCTATCTGATTGGTTAAAGAAATATGTATATATTTATTAAATGCAGGATTTCTTTCATTATCAAAAGCTGGCTAGAAACTAACAAGGAACTTAAGACCCACTCGAGGATAGTTAAAGAAAGAAGTAAACAGGTGGAGGACAATTTAAAAGGAAAATATTATAGGGATAATGGGTTGGTTTAACCGCTCTTATTTCTGCAAATTTATATTTTAAAGTGGATTTATTCATTATATTCTTAAACATATTTATTGTAAGGCTTTTAAAGACATTCCTAGACAAGTTAATACAAGTTCTTGGTGTATTATGAGAAATTAAATTTTGTTCTATTTCATTATTTATTTACTACATTACATCCATTATTTCTAGTATCCACTCATTTATCTACATATATTAGGACCAGTTTAGAATTTTCTAAAGACTTCAATATGTTGGCGTTGCTGATGCCAAAGTTACACTAAGATTAAATTGAGGTGCTTCAGTTTTTTTTCTTACGATGTATTTCTAAAATCAAGTAGTATTATCGTTTTTCTAGGATGAACGCTTCTGAATATTACAACGTCCTTTTGGATGTCTAGAGACCAAATATGTCTCATACAAGTGCAAGGTATAAGAAAAGAATATCTTTAGATTTAAACGCATAATGTCTTGCATGATATCCTAGAACACTATTTGCCATTTTAACGCTAAACTGCATTGCTTCCAAAATTTGCTATCATTTCAGAATGAGACATAAATTTATTTCATGTTGCTGTGTTTTAAATTTAATAATCCATATTTTAATCGCTTTGAGTGTTATCCTGATCTATGTACATTACCTTCCTCTTGTCATGTTGAGTTGCATTGTGTAAGTTTGTGAAAATTTGAGTACTTTTTATGTTTTTCTTTCCTATATTATTTTTTCCTAGCACATAGTTCCGTCTCATTAGCAAATTTTGAAATATTACAATAATAAATTCAATTTGAGATCGTTATATAGGTATATAGAAAAGAATGGGTACGATAAGAGATTCGGGAGGAAAAGCTATAATGTCTATTGACCATGAGGAAATATTTCCATTGATATGATGTCTCTGCTTATGGCTTTCTTGACAGCTTCTGTTTAAGTGGACCTTAGGTTATTTGTTCCAGGAGTTCTTAGTTTCCTTACATTTTTATACTTCTGTTATTTTAGTACTTTGATCCTATTTAAGCTTATAGTTTTATCATAAGTCATTTATGTGGAACTGTGTCAAAAGCTTATCTGTAGTCGAACTACATATTCAAATATATCTTAGTTAAACGTTGTGATCACTTGAACAAAATCGGGCAAATTAGTTAGGTTTGAATATCCGCATCGTAATCTTATAGGGTCTGCGTATTTTCAAACGAATGTGCACTAGGTTTGACCCCCACAAGCTATCCCTTGAGTGAATTATTAGATTATGTACTAACAGATGCTTCAAAATACTCCGTCTGACACCAGCGTCCAAAGTTTACCAACGATCAAAGTCTAAAAAATTATCCGTTAGTTTTCATGATGACTCTATATCATTTAAAAAAAGAGGCACTACATTTGCCTTTCTCTAATTCATTGGAATTATTTCTTTGTAATCGACTTTTTGAAAAATATACAACGAATTTTAAGTTATACATCTATTTCTATAAGGTGAATCGCATAGACTTTATGGGACAGGGCCATTTGGAATTTTTGATTTACTTGTTACAAAAACTTTTTTCTCATTTACTTATTTCAATATTTGAAAAGTATGAAATTCATAAAAAGTATTACGTTTTGAGTTTATAAAAGTTATTTGAGTATCATCAAGGGTAAAAAAACATTTTAAAAATGTCCACTTAATATCTTTACTTCGTTTGGATCGTCACTGGCACCTTCAGTAGTCTGAAATGGCCTGATGCACTGTCTAATAGTTTACGATTATTTATATTTCTATAAAATCGGTAGTTGCAAATTTATCTTTATAGTTCTGTTTCGCTCCTATTATTTTGAGTTGGGACAAGTCGATGATAATAAAAGCTAAAGATTTGATTGTCGATACGAATGCTGATTTCCAAAGTTTTCGACGATTTTATACCCAGCACCTGATTTGATCGGTGAGAATCTCTAGGTCATGTATCGTACTCTTTCTTTATCTATAGTAGAAAATAAACATTTGAAAATCACTATACTACACTATTCATGGAGACAATCGAGCAAAAATAAATAAAAAAAGCTGAGCTTATCGATTTACAAACGAAGATAAACTATATGATGGACGAGAACAGAATGGAAGAAACGTGAATAGAATAAAACACTCATCATAGGATTTATAAAAATCAACAATGACTGACCCAAATCTGAACTCTCCTCAAGCGGAAACAATAGGACCATACTAAATGGAATCCAGGACCACTAATGTTCAGTAATTGGATAAAAAAGAGTACCATCAGAATACTTTAATTCAAAAATGCCTCAAAAGAAAGATGAAAAGTGAAATCAAAGAACTTTGTAGAAAGCTCATTAGAATTAGAAAGTGTTAAGAATTTACCTCTCATCTTTCCTATGGGATATTTATGTATTGTTCACTCCCCTCAGGTGATAGTTTATGTTTCATATCAAAAGTCTCTCTCTCTCTCTCTCTTTCACTTTATCTGTCTGTCTCTCAATATATATATATATATATATATATATATATATATATATATATATATAATATTTCAAGATCATGCGCGTCTGTCTGTCAGCTGGGAGATATACAAGTGCATTCAGCTTTTACATCTTTATCCAGTTAAATTAGTGGTGCAGGCTAGCTTATCTTAATTCAGATAATATTAACAAATAAATTTGTATAAATTATACACAATCCCAGCAGAAGAAACAAATCATAGTCATCTAAAAAAACCGAAGAACATAATCAACCTGACCTGAGGTTCAAAACCGTAAAAAATCTCCTTTACCTATTCAATTCAACCAGTAAACCCAAACAACTTAATCCTAACGCTTAAATAGTCTGAGCAGTTGGACATGGGATATAGCACATCAGCTCCCTCTTCTATCCTTCAAGTGGTCACAACTTCCGAGATTTCGATACATAGAAAGGTCAAAATTTTTGGAATACATCCCTAATTACAAATCTCCGTCGTACCTTAGAGTTGAGTCAGGCGAAGTAAACAAAGAGGTCCTTACTCTGACCAGTCCTAGAAGGAGACCCTCCGTGATCCTCCTAGAGGAGAGGGTGATCCCTCTCTCTAATTGATACAGTTCCTGAGTTTTTTCCTTCATGCCTTTATTTTAGTTCGCCAAAGAAAAAGGCAAGACAGAGGACGCGCCGCATTCGTTTTCTCCCTTATCATTAGGGTCAGGAAAACCACAATAACCTTCTTTGAGGGGAAATTGGTTCCGTTGTATCCTCTTCTTCTTTTTCCAGAAACATCGTTGACCCAAGTTTTGTGACTTTGATTGGAGTTCTAATGATCGCTCCATATTTATTTACAATGGAGGTGGGCATGATGGCACCATGGATGTTTAGGAAGGGTTTTAGGTCCTTTTAATCACCGTTCAGAAATCCAACAACTTTGAGGAGGGACACTTGGAGTCCTCTCCTGAAGTGATCGTCCTGGGAGCTCCCCCGACCTGGATGCTAGGGTCTACATTCAGAGCAGACCATGGGTCGGGGACATATGTATAATACAACTCTTATGAAACGCCCTACTGAGTCGCCAGCATTGTTCCCAGAGGACTCCAAAGGAGATGTGGGACATCCTCCTACACTTGTGGCCTCCTCGCCAGCAAAATCCTTCATCTTAGAGAAGTATATGACTGAGGGTGGTAGTCCGGCCTTGGTCTGCCTTCCAGGATTGTCAAAAAACTTGTTCCCGACGCCAAATGCACTGTAGACAATTGCCCAACAGTACAATTTATCCAGAGATCATTTATCCCAGCATAAATACCATTTTGTAATATTAAATATTATCATTAAATATTTTTATATGACTTATACTAATTATTTATTATATGTCAAGAATTTATGCTAAAAAATTTAAACTGAAAAAAAATCCCCTACTCCGCCACAAGCAATCTAACAATGTAAAAGGACATGATAAATTTAGGTTAACAAAGTCAACAACACCTTTACAGCTTATCAAATGTGAGAAAGGACGTGTTTACTGTAAGTTAAAAAGATCAACTTTAAATTTCTTGTGGCCACATAATTTTATTATCTTACAGTTTATAAAGAAATGGCGGGACAAATTATTGTTTGGCGATTATATTTATCATAAACAAAAGTCAAAAAGCTTTATTGCATAGGAGAGCAAACATCACAAGTATAAATTAGCATTCAAAGCCTAAGTTAAGGTATTTGTAAATAAAAAATTTGTATAAATACATACTCATACCAAGGCGCCAAAAGCGACCAAGAATCAGGTTGATAAAAACTGTTAGCTCTGTCCTCTGCTATATGATTTGTAAGGTAGGCAACAATAATAGGAGGGGGGGACACGATCATTCTGAGGGACCAGGTCATTATGACCTCATGTACAAGCTAGAAATAGGTGTCCTAAATGTGGATGAATTTTCGCATCACTGCCCACAACAGCTAAATTTTCTTGCTTAGATCAGCCCCTTTGCTCTTTAGATGCACAGCCTTATTTTGGAGAGAGGTGCTCGCTGAACATCATAGTAGTAAAAATTTGTCATTTTCTAAGCCGATACAGCCCGAAAAACCAAGTCCATTGTGCTTGGAGCGAGGCGCTGGTCTGCATTTAAGGAAATGACTGATTTCTCTCTCTCATACGAGAGTCGAGGTTGGTTAATGAGCCGCTGAGCTCTTTTGCAGCAACCAAACCCCAGTGTATCTAATTATTATGCCTAGAACATCAGGCCATTTTGAACGCTCGCTGGTTTCTTGCTGGTTGGAAGAGTGTGATACTGCCTTCAGACGGACTCGATATTCAGGCATGCACCATAAGCGTTGCCTGAACGATGTCATTGTTGAGGAATTTCGTAGAGCGAGAGTTAGGTTGCGGTATATCTCGAGGCACACCCTTCGATCTTTTCGGCGAGAAGATGTATCTTTAATTAAGGAAAAAAGCTCTAGCAGAGGTTTTCTCCGGACTTATCCTTGAGCTCCAGGAAAAGATGACCGCAATCTAGGACCCTGCTTTCTTGGCGGAATCTTTCGCGACGGCTTTCTCCGCATTCTCTAGCCGGAATGCTGCGCTGCCAGCATTCAATGCACGTCTTGATGTAGCTGAAACCCGCTGAATAGAGTGTACATGTAGAGGCGAAGAACTCTAACACCAGGTCTACACTCTGTTTCGGATTTTTCCCTCTCCCTTAGTGCGCGTATAGTGCTTTTTTGTCTGGACGATGCAAAGTATGTCCTGCTTCGACATCTAAGTGAGCAAGGCATGTCCTTTCTGCTAGATTTGTTTAAATAATCTTGAGAGAATACCTTCTTAGAGTCAGGCGAGAGGTTGCTCTTTTATCGCAAATTGGAGAGAGATGACTTTATCCCCGCTAGTTTCCACTCTATTTCTCTAACTTTCTCCGTACGTAAGTTGATAGAGAAATTTAAGCATGGCGTCACTCATCTTCTGCAAAATGCTGCTTCCGCGTGTTTATTCCATTTCGAATGCTATTTTTTTAATATAAAATGCTGTTTGGTCTTGTCTCGATCTTTTGGGGTCAGGAAACGGGTTATTATCCCTTATACCGATACGGCAAAAAGGATACCCTAAAAACGATGGGGGCTAGAACAAGAATCCCAATTTTTATTTCAAAATTCATGAGATCGTAGATTCTGCCTAGGTGTAAGGAGATGTCACTACTTTCCGAATGGGGCAGAAATAATGCGTCATGCAAGGAAGTTTCCTTAGTATCACACCTTTGGGCATAAGGATCAACGGCATCATCTCAGCGCTACTAGAAGTTGGCTAGGCGTCTCTGTGAGTGGTGAATAGCCCTCGTAGCATCCTCGACCGACTTTAAAGGTGCCTATCGATGGGAGAGACTCCATTCATACCCAAAGTCCTTCGGGTTTGGACAAGAAAACTCTTTCGAGTGATTGCTAGAGCTCTCGGGCCGGTGGCACATCTGGTTCTGCCCAGAAGGCCACTCTAGAGAGTACCACATTTAAATAATTGTCCGCATGCCTCTGCTCACAATAATTCCAAAGCCACGGGATCATTGCGTTCGATCTTTTGAAGCACACTTCGTGTTATGCTGATTTCGTATCAATGTATACGGATTGCTTCAAGTCAGAAGACGAGCCTGAATTCCACGTCGTCTCATTTCTAGTTGAACTCAGAGGAGCTCTACCGCGTGCTGCGGTAAAGCCCTGTACGGGGATCAAATCTTAATTAAAAGTGACTCACAAGACGCCCTGAGTGTTCTCGAGGCATAGAAACCTCCGCTACGGTTGCCTCCGATCCGGGTGGATGTCGAGATTATCTTCTGTTAAGTTCATGGAGATTTCGCCACAGAATCCATGATAACTGGTCGATCAGTCTATCATCTCGCTTTTCCTCATGCTGACGACACCGCAAAAATCAGGTTATGGCTCCAAAGTGCCTGGCTTAGAAGATGCTAGAGGGTGGGTAAGAAATTATAATTATAATGTCTCGGGGGCTTCAGATCGCTTTCTGTAGTGTTAAAATTGGGCACAATCACGGAACGCAACGCTATTTGATGGAGCTCTTCAATGTACTACACTGCGACGACAACGTCGTTTTCAAACTTTTCGGCACTTTCTTGTTGAGTGTTCCAGTCTGGGGGATCTAAGCGCACGTTCCCTTTCTCATAGTGAGGCAGGTTTTGTTTTATTTGTTTGGTTTATGTTTGTTTCGATTTTCATTTCGTTGATTTTTTATTTGTTTTAGTGCATATATTTTGGGGGCAAATTATTAAGTTGCAAAGTAGTAGGCGACCCTATTCTCCTAGTGACAGTTGCCAGATGGGCATTATTAATAAAAACCCTTCCTTGAGGGAAAGATTACAATCGTTTTAATGTTACTTACTATTTGACGTAACTATGTAAATTCAATCACAAAGTAAGGGAGACGTTGCGAAATGATACTTAGAAAATTTTTGAAGGAGACAACTTTGTTGTTTTTTGCTTCAGATGTGGAAAAAAATCAACAGAAATTAATGCATACTGGAGCCATTTAATACCATCATAGGTAGCTTTCCCCCATTAACAAATCCCACGAATTTTAGGTTGGTGGTAGTAGTTTACAAGATATAGTGATAGCCAAAATTCGAGGATATGGAGTCCGCCAAGGGCTCTGCGTAAGGATACGCCAGGACGTCCTTGAACAGAGCGATGAATTCCTCTACGTATGGAGGGCAGAAGTTGCTGTGTGCTCAACTGAACAACCTGCCACGGAGAGTAACCCACCCGAGGGCTTCTTCTGACGCATTCGCGAACACACGATCCCACGTGAACCTTGGGGGTAACCAGGGGACCTAGGACGAGGAGAGGAAGGACTTCAGCAGCGCGACCCTAGAGCATCTGCAGTAGGCCATTTGCGCCCCCCAAAAAATGTATCGTGGTGGCCCTGCAGACGAAGTTCAGGAGCCCGCCGGGCCTTTCCCAGACGTCCGAGGCGTAGGCAATCCGGGTGCCCATTCGAGGGCGTAGCAGAGCCGTTGTCTCATTTTTCTTGTCAGCCGGGGCGACTTGGTACGTAGGTGGATCTCTACCATGCTTCATCAACCAGCTTTAGTTTATATTGTCCTATTTTATTTCAATACTTTAATGAAAAGACGAGTATCAATATACCTTGTAAACTACTACCACCAACCAAATTCCCAATGGCGAGGTAGTTCGAATTTCTCTTAAGTGCAACTGAACTTAAGAGAGTTTTTATTCCTTATGACCTACGGACTTTTCCCACGGGTATTTAATACTGTGATACAATGGTATAGAAATGCTGTTGTGTTTATTTTTTAGTTTAAAATCTAAAATTTTTATTAAATTATATTCAGGGTTTTGTTGCAATCCACAAAAGAGTTTGGCGAAGATTATGTGACAGTGTGTTTGGTTTGCCTACTAATATCTCAAAAGGCTATTGCCAGATTTCGCTAAAATATTGTTGAAAGAGACATCTTAGGAATCTTCCATCGAAAATTAAAGAGAGTTTAGGTCAAATCCAAATCCAGATCCGAATTTTCTTCACTCTCGAACCTTGGACGATATGTTATTTTCTGATATTGGCGTGGGAATGCGCTCTCTACTTGCTTTCTATGTTTAAAATGTAAATCGCTTAAATCAAGCTGAATTATAATATGTGATTTTATTTTCCTAAGGTTGGTGAGGCGCCATTAGAAAGCCCCTTACAAGCGAAATTAATGAAGTTTCTTGAGATAAGCGCATCCCACTTAAAATTATCCAGATATACATACTTATGCTAAATAGTTTATGCCGGAGGAGGTGGGCTTCCATTGCATCCTCTATACTCATCAGTGATTGTGCGGAGCTCTCATTAGCCCGAGTTGATAAGGTGGTGAATTTCCTTTCTTTTCTACTGTGTTCAAACCCAAGGAGAGAGAGTGGTCACACAAAATACGGCGTTGTTATAAAACTATTCGCTGCTTGGTTGGGCGCCGATGGCGTGGTCAAATAGCCAATCGCAACACAGTCCTCTCTTTGCTACTACTCTCTTAACCCAAACAACATATTACTCTTCCCTCTCGAAACCTTCCGAAGGACTCTCCTTATTTCAATACCCTTGAAACGGAGTGGGCGTCCGCGCCCTTCGGTGTCGAAGCGTTCAGTGGTTAAGTTTGTAGGAATATCCAAGGCTACCTCTTTTCTTGCTCCTTGTCCTCCACTTAAGATTGGATTTATGTACATCCTGGTTACTAGCGATTGTCATTCTAATCCTTATGTGAATTTCATTATTAGGGTAGAAAATTGATTTATGATTGGTTGAGTGTCAAAAACTTAACTCAGCAGATTGTAAATTAATTGATCGCAACTTCTGACGAGTCGTCGGAGTTGATTAAAGGGTACCCACTGTATCCCTTAACAACTCAAGCCCAGTTTTAGATCAAAGGAATATTTATTTATCGAGAGGATATAAACAGCTCCCCTTCCCTTTTAGTAAAAAAGTTGTGTATCTGTAACACGTCTTTTATTTTTCTACCGTCTTCACTTTATATACTTTTACTCTCTTTATTTAGTTTCTTACAACTTTGGGTGGCACCTAAATCTAATCATAACTTTTTAAATTCATTTGTATAATGCTGCAAAACCAGAAAAGGTTTTAATCCCCAGGAATGTTGTTTTAACACATTCTTCATCCTTCACTTTCTCCTCCAGCCGCTTTTAAACGCATACACATGAGTAAGACACATAGCGGGTACAGGAAAAGTCCTGTTACTTTCGTAACGACGCTCTCAACAAAGGCCACAATGATAGTTGTGATGCAGATAGAGACGTTTTCCTTATTTTAACGTATAAATATGTATTTATTTTGTAATATTAATCAATATGGCTTCCCTCGGCGGCGAGCAGGTGCTCCAGGCGAGACCTGAAAGCCGTGCACACGTTGAAAACGAGGTGCTTCTTCATGATGGCCTATACGCGGTTGAAGAAGAAATTCAACTTGTCGACGTTACTGTTACGGACCTTTCATGCTTTGCACTTGACATGCGCCTACAGGTTGTAGTCGATGGATTGGAGTGGGGCAACTACGGCGATCAAAATTCCTTCGATCAGGACTTCATGTTCGACCCAACCATTCTTGTATGGTCTTGACTTTATGGGTTTGGAAATTGTCATGCTGAAAGACTTATTCTCACTTTTTCGTGTTCTTTCTCACCCAGGGAAGGACTTTCGTGGCCAGGATGTCTCTATAATCGGTCGCGAACCACATCGCTGTAATCATCTCGCAATTCGAAGCCATGACGCCAAAAAAGCATCACAGAGTCCTGGTGCTTGGTCTTTGACACGTAGAGGACCTTGTAGACGTCCTAACCGCAGCTCACTACGCCGCCATAAGAATGATAATTCGATTGCCATGACTCTCCAAGTCGTTGAAACCCCGATGGCAACGTTTCTAGCCTTGTTCTCCATGCGCTCGCTGAGCAGATGTCTTTTCTCGTACTCCAAGCTCTTGCCGCCCTCCTCTTCGACGGCCGTGGATACTAATGGCTACTGAGATTTTCCTCTTCTTCTTCGCGATTGCAGTCATTTTGAGATTCGGAGCACTTTCGAAGGCCTTTCTCAGAACCAAATCCTTGACAACTTGAGGTCCGCCTGAACAAGGTCGAACTTTGAGGTCTTTCCCATCCTTCTACCTCTCCACAACTCTGTGGACGGTCATTCGGATGATATTGAGCCACCTAGTGATGTCGGACTAGTTGTGGCATGCACGCAAGAGAGCATAAAACCACCTAGATTCTGTATACTTCCATCTCGCAAACCTGCACTCAAATGGAAACGACGTCTTAATGATACATGCTTGAAAAGTAGAGCTTTTAGTTTGTATGATTCGAGCTTTTTCTATCAGATATGTAAACTTGTCGAAAGATAAAAACCCTAGTGTAACTGAACTTTCGACCAACCCAGGAGAGCCATACCTCCTCTAAACCAAACTTGCCAATCCTTGATCGGCCTTTCTGTTATCTTTGATACCTAACGATAAATGCATTTTCCCATACTTCTTTCCTACAACGTACAAAAGATCCTTTCCCTTCTACATTTTTCCTACATCACTCAACAATCCATTAAAGAATACTAAAAAAGAATCCACAAAATTGATTGAGTTTCTAATTATTACATTTCCATTTTATAGATGTATCATATAATTCTAATCGATTTTATAAACAAAGGACGAAAATAATAGCTTAAATACTTGAATTTATATCGATTAAAATTACACAAACCCAATTATCCGTTGCATTGTTTCTTAGTTAAATTAATGATAGGAAATTATTCATTTTAATATATTTATAAAACCATCGTATTAAAGTTTATTCTTTATTAATGGCACATGTGATATTTCTCTAATTATAGATAGATTAAATAGACTCATCATTTTGCTCATGTGGTTCTAAATCATTGTCCCGATGTGACATAAATGGTTTGTGAATAATGATATCTAATATGTTTTACATGTATAACGCCCCTTGCCGTATTTTATTAAACAAATGTTATTAAAGAATGAGATGTCAAAGAAGCGACAAATACGTCGCTTCTTTGTACGAATCGGTTTATTGAATTTCCACAAACTTTCATTTACACTAACCATATCACTTTTATCATAAACTCATAAAACGATAATTGCTAAAGATGCTTGCTTTTTTTTTAATCCACTGATACCCGTAATAATATTATTAATAAACTATGCAAAATCAGCTTATTTCTTGCAAGGTCATGACTCAATTGTTTGTTTAGAACTGTTGGGAATATTAGTGGCACTAATATTGCAGTACCCTACTGGAAAATCCAAATAACAACCAACCTTCACGCACAAAAAGAGAAAGAAACTTGTAAGGAACGAAGATACGAGAAGGGAAGAATAAAAAGGTAGATTAATTCCAATGGTAAAAATAATTAGGACACCAAAAGAGAAAACAGTAACTAAAATCTCTAATTAAGATCAAAAATGAGTTAGTGCCAGAGTTAAAAATTGGGAGCGGGCAACCTTTAATTATATTCTTGCCAAGATTATCTGTTTTTCGATGCAGTTATTAATTAAATGATGTTAAAGTCAGGGAGATAAAATAGACAAGGGTTTTATTGTTGAAGAATATTTTATTGACAATGTCCCTAACGAACTAATTTTATGACCACGCCCAAGATTATTTATTTTTAAAGGTAGGAATTATAATAAAAATAAATAAATTACTATCAAAGTGATTAGGATGACAATCTGGTACAGATGGCAAAACAGCGAAACAATATTTTAGGTATATATATATGAATATAGGAATTACAAAAGCTTTAGCAAGAGAGATAGATCACATATTTTTTTAACAATTCCAGAGAAGTATATTCATAATTTAGTTTACTCTAATCTGGAACCCAAAGAATTTCAAAAGGATTATGCATAATAACTAAGACAACATTATTAACTAAATACTACTCGAGATTTGTATATTTGAATGAATAAGTTCAATACCCTTGACTGGATACCACTAATCTTTCTATTATGTAATATAATTACGATCAGTTTCTTCCAAAGGTTTCCATCTTTCAACTACATTTTCAATAGGATGTTTGTAAAATTGCTTGATTTGGGTTAAAAGGTGCTACAATATTAAACGTTTTATATAATGCAATTATGCTGGGAAAAAACCGGCCGAAACAAGGGCCTCATCAACGGAAGAATCTCTTACTTGTTTACCAAAACCTGAACGGTATAATTTCTTTTAAACTTATCGACCCAAATCAGACTATCACCAAAAAGGATGACTATAAATAGTTAGCTTGTTTACATGCATAAGTTGAATAAATTAGGCTAGCATTTATCAATGGAAGTAGAGAGCTCTTTTATCAATAAAACATGGGACTTCATGTCGCAAGATATACCATATAAAAAGAACAAATTTTAATGAAAACTAATTAGATATACATAATCAACCAACTTAGCCTCTTTCTTATTGCATTTTAGGAGTTTAGCGAATCACCTGAAGAGAATGATAATGTCAGAAAAAGAAGAGGTTGAAACAACCTTAAATGTTTTTAAAAATCTGTATTACGATATTTAAAAATATTGTTTTTAAAAGTTAGCAGAAAGTTTGAGACTAGGGGCAAAAACTGCTGAAAATGACATCACTCATTAAATTAAAAAATATATACTTATTTAAATATAAATAACTTCAAATAGGTGTTTAGTTTCTATCCATATAATAGAGATAAACATGAGAAAAGCCGCATTATAATTCGAGGATCAAATTTATACATAACATAAGGGAACAATTTTAATCACATTTTCTGGTGACTTAGATTTATCTGCAAATTTTAATTTGTTTTTTCATGCTGATTTCAAATATACGAGCATAATCCATTTTTGCCTACATTCTATGGTTATTCTGTAATTTCTATTTTCTCGCTGCCCCGAAAACTGCCCTCCGGACTGACAGGGAGGGTGCTGGTAGAAAGCAGTACATAGTAGTTAGTAAGAGAGTAATAAGTGTTATTGTGCAAAATATTGACATTATTGTTTTTTTTCCGGTCTCATATTTGAGTAAAAACCTCGTCAAGGAGAAATTGCGTTAATGATCCAGACACATTATGCTACATATGTGGCTGTTACAGGCTAGTTCATCAAATGCGCAATATATCAAATTTGTGATCCGCACTTATAAGGCATATTTTGATGTTCCTCTTGGCGATCAACATAATAAGTGGGCCCCACATGCTGTTTGCCATAGTTGTGTGGAACATCATCGTGAGTGAACGAAAGGAAAGAGAAATGGTCTTCCTTTCGGAATCCCCATAGTGTGGCGAGAGTCAAAGGATCATTTATCGGACTGTTATTTCTATCCGGTGAATACTAAAGGAATTGGCAAGAAAAATCGGCACAAAATCGACTACCCCAACATTCACTCGGCGATACGGCCAGCTCCTCATTCTGAGTCTTTAGCAGTTCCGATTTTCAGTGAATATGTTTCCTCCGAGGATGAAAATGATTTATCTGGTATGGACGTCCACGGAATGGATTCAGAGTCTGCAGATTCATCATCAAATGATAAACAGTCATTGGCTCCTCACTGTTTCAAACAAGAGGATTTGAATGACTTGATACGTGATTTGGCGCTCTCCAAGAAAGCTGCAGAATTTTTAGGCTCCAGGTTGAGTGAAAGATATATGCTTAACAGGTCGGTACAGGTATCATATTACTGAATAAGGGAGAGTATATTTATTAAGTATTTCTCTGAAGACAAATAGGTTGTATACTGCCACGATGTTCCTGGTCTGTTTACCGAGTTGGGACTTGAGACCTATAGCCCAGCTGAGTGGAGACTGTTTTTGCATACCTCCAAGCGTAGCCTCAAGTGTCTCCTCTTGCATAATCGCAATTTCATTGGTGCAGTTCCTCTTGGTCACTCTGTTCATCTGCGAGAAACTCACGATGGCATACGAATGGCCATGGAATTACTTAAGTACTATGAACATAATTGGATTATATGCGTAGACATTAAGATGGTCAACTTCCTCCTTGGCCAGCAGAATGGATATACAAAGTTTCCATGCTATATCTATATATAGGACATTCGAGCCTGTGACAAACATTGGCCCCGAAAAGATTGGCCAGTTGGAGAAATTTTGGAAACAGGAATGCCAAACATTGTTAATGAGCCAATCGTAAGTCAAGAGAAGATCGTTTTCCCCCCAATTGACCACAAACTGGGGTTGATGAAGCAGTATGTCAAGGCGAAGAGCACTGACAATGATTGTTTTCAGTACATAGTATCGACGTTTCCTGCTTTTTCATACGAAAAAATAAAAGCAGGAGTATTTAATGGTCCCCAAATGCGAAGACTTCTGAATGATTCTAGATTTGTGAACACCATGAATGAAAAAGAGAAGGCAGGCTGGCTCTCATCTTCTGCCGTTGTTCGTAACTTCTTGGGAAACAAAAAAACACATAACTACCAAGATCTCGTTAATAATATGGATTTAGCATATCGTGATCTGGGATGCAACATGACTTTGAAGCTGCATTTCCTAAATAGTCACCTCGAACGATTCCCACAGAATTTGGGAGCCGTGAGCGACGAACAAGGGGAACGCTTCCATCAGGATTTTATTGCGATGGAAGAACGCTACCAAGGTCACTGGGATAGACACATGATGGCGGACTACTGCTGGACGATTAGAAGAGATCAGCCAGAGAAGACTTATAAGAGATAGTTACAAACGCAAATTTTTGCCAGATTGAAATCAAGAAGAGGTCCTCCAACCTGGTGTATGGTCATTAATAAATTAGCATCTATTTGATTACAATATTCGTAACCTAATGTGTAATTCAAGTTTTTTCTGATATGCAATAAAATCTTTGTGCAAAAAAACCTGCTTTAATATAAATAACGCAAAAGGATGATTCAAAATTAGTTCAAGGCACGATGATAGGCGTGATAAAATTAAAATTATTGTATAATATTAGTTATTGATATTACGAAACATCTGTAGCATTTAGAGATAATCTGATTTCAGATTTAAATTCAGTATGCTCGAATTAGGTAGGAAAATGTACGTTTGTCAATTCACCAAATACATTGTTCACCAGTGTAATTTATATACCGTATTTGAGAGCTATATGACTAGCAGATAAAACGCACTGCTACACAGGATGTGTCCCAAACGACAAATTTAGTTTGTTTTCTAGTCTTCAAAATCTGTAAAAATTTAATATAAACTAAGTCAGATTCTCCCCCAAACTTATTCGAGCGCTGATTTAGTAAATACACCATACTTTTTAAATTATTGGGGTATTGATATTGGTGTAAAATTGCCAACAGTTTTAATATATAAAATCCATTGTGTCAATAACTCACAAATATGAGAAGCACCTCTTTTTACTTCTCATGAAATAGTTGTTAAAACATAATTATCGCCTAGAGAAAGGAAGAGAGAGACAAAAATACATCTTTCTCGGCTCTTCATCCATGAGATTAGATAACATGTAGCCTGGAACCTTTTACAGTATACAGAGGAGTGCAGATGTAATAAGGCAATAAAAATAACATTTATCTTCACATAATTTATTTATTTCATAAAATAAACACCTTATTCAGATAGAAATCAATGTCTAATTGTCGCTAACAAACTATTTCCGCTGAAAATGATTGTAACAGTAGGTTATCATCCCTCATTCCACTCTTTTTATTTCACAGGATGAAACGGCCTAACCGAATGAAAAAAACCCTATAGATTACAGCAAAATAAGGCTACCTCCGGGGTTGTAAGTCATCGGAAAGAGACTAGATCTGGGGTTGACTTCATGGCAGTTGATTTAAGCTGTAGGTAGATACTCTTTGTTAAGATTTAACGCTAAAATTATTCTTTAATGATAAATGAAAGGCCTCTAAAAAAGTAAAAATGGTGGTAGATCCAATCAGTTTTCTATGAAAATACTATTTTATGTAGCTAAACTGCGATCATAAATTTTATATTAAAATTTTTATTCCCAAAATGTAGTGTGAAAACCAAAAAGGTTACTAGCGTGAGATATGTAAAGAAAGTGCTAAAGCTAAAGCATGAGGACCTATAAGTATGATATATAGCATTCGGCCTAGGAGAGAATGAATCTGCGAGCTTACACGAAATACTCCAATATATTCTGATGAAAAGTTACCGAAGCACAATAACAATTGCTTTAATTTATAAACTTAGGATTTTTAAATGAGTGACAGTAATCCCACAAATATGTCTAGTCCAAACAAATTGAGGTGAATAAAATGACAAACTGGTTGAAGGCAAAAATCCCGTCACTTGGATTGGCATAAAGACCACGGGCAATATAATTTGATTTTACAGGCTTACATCAGTCACTCATCCTACTTACAATATTTTAAAATAGGAATTAGTAAAGGACAGTGATAACAATAAAACTAAGAACATGGCGGAGCCAAGTACCATGCAAAGAACTGAAATATTTTAATTTTAGAAACTTAATGCAATTGAAAATCATTACGGTAATACTAACCTTAATATTTACCTTAATAAAAATTTAGATGAATGTTAAATGTGATAAATATGAGGTAGAGTCTCAAAGCATATATTAGCCAAATTTTTTTCCTACAAAATTCAACTTGATGTTTGCATTGTTTGCCATCTCAGAATTATGATATAAAATGCAATGCTTTACCTACTCCTTCCGCACGATGGGCATTCTACCATTGCTACCTAGCTCTTCAATGCAAGTGTAATTGCGTGTTAGTTGCCTTAAATTATCTTACATATAAATAATTTATTAAACCCCTAATTTTCTTAAGCAGTGTTATGCTAATGTGTAAATGTTAGGGAGTGTTAATGGAAAAGTAATTGGCTTCATTCACATTAAAAATACGCATCTAACAATTGTGTGCTTATTCAATAGTTTCTGGTCAATTTCGATGTAATTCTTTGCTCAGGTATTTCTAAGAAAGGTATGAACAGGGTTTTGGAATTCTTATCAAGCATTACTTTTGAGTTCTGACTTTTTCCAGATGAAATATTCGTCTTTGATGGGCTGCCGAATCTGAGACCATCGCACACATTATCCATGATTATTTTCAATTGACAGCCTAGAAAATATCAAAAGGTGGTACTTAAACCAGTTAGCTTCAGTTACTAATGCTTTGAAGAATTGCTGCTACATGAAACACATGTTGCTGTTTAGAGGAGGAAATATAATTTTATTTCTGTTGACAAGTGGCTCCTGTAGATTGTTTGGGGCCACCAGGTTTGAGGTCAGATCTTGGAGGCCAATTTCTCTCCACCGAATGCTCCTCCTGCGCTCTGCTGTCCTACATACAGAGATAGCAAATATAATTCATGCATCTGCGCTGTTGAAAATGAAGGAAGCATACCATTTGAAGTTCAACATATATTTTTGAATTATGGTTGTTAAATTGCAAAAACTTAATGACTCTTTATGTCTCCATGATCTTCGCGCAGACCAACTGAATGCCCACCTGGAACTGACCATATAAATGGCAATTTTCGAGGAGGGCACAGATTAAGTACTACTTTGAGCTATGGATAAACAATTGCAATTCAGTTGAGTTCTAGATCGTAATTCCTAATTCTTCCACTAGATCCTTTTGTTATGGCAAAACAAAGAGTTACTTTCACTTCAAAAGAACTGCAGAAATGCACTTTCTCTGGATCTGAAGTCAGATACCTTCGCTCCTCAATAAAATGCTCTGTGAAGTTCTGGTAACCCCTTGTCTACAGAATATTATGGGTTATTTAAAAAATACTATGTTATTCTCCTAAAGAGAGTGGTTCATAACTTTTAACTGCACTTTTTAACGTGTAACTGAATAGACACGTTACAATATTTCGTCGTTTGCTAAAGTGATTTTCCTACGAGTCGCAGTCAATGGGTAAATAAAATTAATTTATAAGATAGGTGAATCAGCTTTTTCCCTCAAATATTGATGAGTATCAATAAATAGATAATAAAATACATCGCTTGTCAAGTCCTTTACTCACGGAGAAAACAACAATACAATTATGCTTATTCAGACAGTAAGTTGGACAGAAAATTACTTGACTTGACAGAAGAAAACTAACTGTACTTTTCAAATAGACATGGCAATTTTAGTCTTAATAAAGTAAAAAATTGCACTAAACAGAAATTTTAGCCAAAATTGATTCCCTGTGTATTATTTCAAATTTATTTCCCTAATATTACTTCTATTTCTTTTGGATCTAAATATCGGCAGTATGTATTATTCTTTTATCCTCTCCTTTCCTTCACTTTATGAAGTGAAGTGTCTTTCTTGACCCTCTCCTATGATAGATTTAAATATATTCTATATCATTTTGGTCATGTAACTGACGGAAAAATCCTTAACGTCGCTCGTACTCCTCAACATTATTTTATGAAGGAGGAAGGGTTGCAAAGAACCTGTTGAAAATGATAAGTGCATAGTTATTTTACCATCCAAATTGAGTACTGGACTTGAGAGTTAATTTGTGGTTCAGGATATCAAATTTTTCGCAGCTTTCCATAAACCGCCCGGGAGCCCAACCCCAATGATAGTACCCAGCGTCTTCATGAAACGATTTACTTGGTTCATATGAAGGTTGAATCATTTTCCCTTTTTGACTAAAATAAGGCATTAAAGAACGCATGCCATTTGGTACTAGTGCGAGTTTGGGGAAGTTGTGCAACCGTATATATATATATATATATATATATATATATATATATTAGGAACCTACCTACTATACTTAGGCTGTATAACTCCGACGCATGCTACAATCTTGTCAACAAAAGAACAACGCTTCCCAGCTCAATGAGGAAATGCCACATCGTTTGTGCTAAGTCGCTAGATAGAGTACTGAATCATGTAGACTTTACGGCTACTGTTCTATGATATAGCCATACGTGGTTCCAATCCTAAGCTAAACAACAGGACTTACTATAATTTACCAATTGAGGGCACTAGTTATGGCTAATATCGAAATAGCAAACTTCTAAAATATGAGCGAATTGGCTGGACATGTTAAAAAATAGGTAACCATCCTATTAATTTTGACCTTGACTCCATATCATTACTAACGGCAAATAAATCTTCCATCGATAATAAATTAGACTTAAAAAAGAGATATTAACTGAGTTTTAATATATAATTTATGTATAAAAAATGATTAAATAATGTACATTCAACCTTTTTATAACCATTCTCATAGAAATATATATTAAAATCCACTGAATACAGGTCGTATTTCGAGTTTGATAATAGGGCGTATCATAAGACCCGATCGAAACCTTATAGCTCGCCTTTAATTTGAATAGATAATTAAAAATTGGGTTTTCATATAATAAAAAAGCTGGTTGGCATTTTAAACCAAATAATTATTAAAACTATGTTTAACGAATCTTTAAAATTTGAGATTACATTTTCATTTCTTGGTTTCATAATTAATCTACATTTATAAAATACCTCATTATTTTTCATTGACTCCAGGAAAAGGCACATCACAATTCACATCCTACACTTACTAGAAGATGAATGAGCGGGGATTAAAGTCAGAAGGAGAAAGGAACTTTACTAAATCGAACAAATGTTGTCTCGATACGAGACAGGATTTTTAGCCTTCATCTCAGAAAGAGCAGTGATCAAATGAATAATGCGCAGCTTCAAACACCAATGCACTCATTAATTTTATGCTTATTTAAAATCTATTTTAGTTCTTTAAAAAATTGAGATTATTTTTCTTTCTGATAGATAAAATATTATTCCGCCTCTCTAAGATTACGAATTATATTTTCGTTATATTTTATTCTGACAATAAAATTTTCGATTGATAGTAAACATATCACGCTCTATATTATTTATTATACTAGGTGTTTAAATCTTTTATATCGTTTGAGATGTACATACCCCAGAAACTAGAGTCTAAGAAAATGAAAATGGAGAAACTTATTGATGAGTGATATAACAAATATTCCTTGTGATTTTTATGATTTTATGATTTTTTACGTAGATTCCAAGAACGATTTCACAAATTCTAAACACAAATGACTCTTTGGAGATGACCTATCACATATTTACTTCTGGTGAGTCCCTTTTGTGATCAACTATGGCATGGAGATTGTCTTCCCCCATCCCTAACTGTGAACATTATGCTAGTTGGCCTTGCCGTTGTTATAGAATGAGGCTTAATTACTGAAAGCAATACGTTCATCGAACTCATTTCCTTCATGTTTCACTTACATATCAACACTGATTTGTTTGCGTTTTCACTTGCTTTTCTTATGGATTTCTTGTGGCCTTGAAGTTTTTTGAAAAACGGCACGACCATATCTTTCGATAGTGATGGTAGTCAATTTCCTTTTTCCTTGCACAGACAGCCTTTCTCTTTGAACTTTCTGTACCATCTTAAAATATCAATTAATGCTGTTGTATTTTTATAAAATTCTCTCATAAAGGCACCCTCCATTCTTGTTTGACTGTGTTTGCGCAATTCTAGCACATAAAACATCCTTTCTTTTACAATGCCCTTTCATACGCAAAATGCTAGAAACATTAGACATAGATTTTCGACGTATTTCCATACACGTTATTAAAGTCTGAGGTCAATTAAACGAGAATTGCCAAAGATATTAGATTTTGAAATGATTTCAAATATTTAGAAACACCCTTTATTATAATCATAATATGGATTTATGTAGGGCGCTGTTCAAGGCCATGGGCTTTCGCAAACCTCCCTTCTATCAACTATGGAAGTGGGAGAGTGAAAAGGTTGATCTACAAAGCAAACTTGAAAGCGCCAAAAGAGGAAGATTAGCGCATAGCAGCAAGCGGATCATTTCACATTCTCATGACAAAGATAAAGAAGCTTACTTAACAGGAACAAACAGTAAGGGAGAAAAATAAGCTACAGCGAAGGGTTTTAGGGGCTTGGGTAAGGAGCAATAAGTTGGTTAGAGAGGAGACAGCTGCAGTATTTAAGGTCTCATAAGTGAAGTTGGGGAAGTAGACTATTTGTATGTACACAAGAAATATTGCCGCCGGATAATAACAAGAAGGTGCACTGGATAATACGGAAGCAGGAGGATACGAGGGCATGAATTGAAATCTCGCAACTGTTTTGATCAAAGTCGGAAAAGATAAGGCGAAGATTACAATAATGGACTATCAATGTTATTTTTTATTTTTAACTGTATCGAAAAACGGATCAAGGGGGGTGCCAAAGTTAAAATGGTGAGCAAAGATTTTGCCGCCAACTGAATCAGATTTAATGCACACCAGTGATACCTCTCTTTTCGTGGTTTAAAAGTTGCCAAAGAACCAATCAATTATTAATCTAAAAGAGGATAATAGTATTTTTAGTCTCAAAAAACACTGGTGGAGTAAATTAAATAATTATTTGCCTATCATCAGTATAAATATAAGGATATTCCAAGAAGAGGCATAAGAATAACAAGAAAACAAAGAAAGGGTCGAAACAAAAGCAGACCAAGAACCGACCCTTGCGTTTCATCAAAATACAGCTCCGCTCTCTGAGATATATCATTTACACAACATGACAAGATTGTGCAGGAGATGAAATATTGGAGCAGAATAAGGTAAGGGCAGTTCTTGAAACGCCCATGGATTCATAGAGTTAGTAAACAAAAAGATATTTGTGAGCTGTGTTAAATGCTACCCATACATCAAAAGTAACAAAAAGAAATGCTGACCGACGTCCGCGCTTGAAAAAGGGTGTAGACGGAATTGTTATAGGCTCTCCTTTTGGAGTCCTATTCGCGAATCTTTACATGGCAGGCGTCTAAGAAAGAGTTTTCGCCTAATTACACAGACCACATATCTACTGCCGATTCATAGACGATATTTACATAAATATAATATCATAAGAAGAAATACGCATACTCCTACAAGTGTTTAAAGAATGTTTGTTCCTCAATTATACAGATGAACGAAGCCAAGACAACCAACTTTCATTTCTCGACACTTTAACTACTCAACAGGAATACAAGATTACGACCAAAGTAAACGTTTAAACTATCAATCCTGGCCTCTGCATGAAGGCAGAATGTGAATGCCCAGAACGATACAAGAATAGTATAATTAACGCTCATATCAACCATGCCTTCACCCACTGCCAAACTTGGAAAGATACACACATTGAGATCGAGTTGGCAATAGAAGTACTTGTCAATAATGAATTCAGCAACCACGATGTACAGGTACCCATCAAGAGTAAAGTGGACAAATTTTACTTCAAAAATCAACAGAGAAATCGACAAAATAACATAGAAGATAACATAAAACTCTTATACAAAAACACGATGAACAATGCGTACCAAACAGACAAAAGCGTAATTAAGGAATAAATCAACTGATCTATAAAAGCACAAATACACAACAAAAATAATCGTTAGATATATATTACCAAATTAAACGCACAGCCAACCTCATCATGAAAAACAATCAGAAGCCCTTATTCGAACCTAAACAAAGAACTCATCTGATATATAAGTACAAATGCAACCTAAGAGACTAGCAGCTCCCCCTCCACTCATATATTGGAATGACAGAAACCAAATTGTCAAGAAGAATGACATACTACCTCAGTAACGAACCCACTACCCCTCCCATAAAACAACCACACAAATCGAAACCATGGAACCATTCTCAACATAAAGATCTTAAAAGAAAACACGAAAATTATCGCACCAGATCGCTCACAACTAATTTTCCTGAAGGCCATCCATATACAAGAAAATCAACCAAAGCTTCACATCCAAGGGGTAGAATTAGGAGCCAAATAATGAGGGGTGCCTAATCCTCCCCTCCCCTTTGAAGGCCCATCACCTCTTTGGTCTTGACCGCAAAATTGACCTTTGTTCCTAATCCTACCTCATTTTTACTGTCAGAGAGAGAGAGAGAGAGAGAGAGAGAGAGAGAGAGAGAGAGAGAGAGAGAGAGAAAGATAGAGAGTGTGTGCCATGCTGACAAAGAGGCCTAGAGAGTATTTTACGGAAGAAAGGACCTCTAACCGGCGTCTTTTGGTAAACTTCCGGGGCGCTAACGGGGCAAGACGAGTCAAACTGGACCCAGGAACCCAAATCAGCGAGAGAGAGCTAGGCCTTTGCCCGCCGCGCCTTTGAGACGGAGTGAGATCCGCTTCCACGGAAAAACAAAATCGCTTCCGGCGAAGTCGTATATATTTCCCAGCACGGGAACGAGCAAAGCAGTATTCAAGCAGGAGTCAGGCAGTACTCACGCAGTATTAAGGCAGCAATCGAGAGGATTCGTGGAATCAGCCAAGGACACGACGCGCCACTTCTCAAGCGATTATCTGGCACCATAAGGGCTCGCAGGCAAGAAACTAGTTGTTCAGAGCTACGACAGTCAAGGACGTAAGGAGTCATTCTGGAAAAACGCGTTCCCCTCCGTGCCCTACAAGGATACTCCGTTGACCACCTACTTGAGGATCCCCTTTTTGGAAAATCGTAAGCATATTACATTTTTCTCTATTACCGTGACGCTTTCCGACTACGAAACTTCACCTCATCATTTCCTCCCGTTTTCTTTCGGGTAAATATTGTGCTACTCACAGCTCATGCCGAAGCATTCTTTGTAAAATAATTTTCTTTTGGTGAACGATTCGTTTTTCCCATAGTGTATCATTTATCGGTAAATTCTTTGATTTGTTCGTATAATAATAAATATTATTTTGTTTACCTTGTTTAAATCAAAGAACTACACAAAAAGCCAATAGTTTATTTGATTAAGTCAGCCAAGGGTAGAAAACGCAGTAGCATATCCTACGCACTTAAAAGAAGCAATCCACTGTGTCTGCATGGCCCCCCTTTCCCGCGTCTAGGGTGTTGGCAAGCGAAGGTCAGTGAAGCCTACCCGACCTACGACATAAAATATATATATATATTTATATATATATATATATATATATATATATATATATATATATATATATATATATATATATATATATATATATAATTAATTAAACTGATGTCAGGTCTTTAAGCATGGTTAAAAGGATTTTTTTAGAGGATTTTAAGATTGTGGTTCTGGATATCAAAGAAACAATAATTTTCTTGCTAAACTACTAGCAAATTTAGAGATTGTGCATCACTAGTTTTCTCAAGCGGAATATTATATCTGTTCTTTCGGCATCGCATACTCAGCCATTTGAAAGATTCAGATAAATTGTATTTTTTCGGGTTCGTTTGGCGTACCTAGGGATAGGCGCCAAGGCTTGTTCGCCTCAATCACGGAGTTCGCATCGTGCGAATTAAACGAGTTCTTTTTGCGTTTGTTTACTATTGGGTCGCGTAAAACCCAGTCGAACTTCCGTCAGTGCTCTTGCTCTTAGGTATGATAAGTGTAACACGGTTAATTTTGAATCAACAAACCTGCTACATTCTCTTGTTGTGTGGCTATTTTTTTATTTTTTTAAGTGTGAACATGTGAGACATCATATATTCGTTCGAAATTTTCAAGGAACAAGGATAATCTTAGGGTGTAACTGGAAAGGACATAATGTCCTATATCCAAGAAGGAGAGAGAACAGCACGAGAAGAAAGAAGAGAAAGAGAAGAGAAAGAACGTGCAGGAAGGGAGAGAATTCGTTTGGACAAAATAGAGATGACAAGGACGAGAAACGAAACGAAACCCTATCCATCACTTCGAGGACCGGAATCCAGCAACCCGCATTTGTCAAAATGCCTGTCTTCAAAGAAGGGGAAGACTTTGCTTCCTATTTAACCAACTTCAAAAAGATCTTGAAAATAAACCACTGGGAAATAGAATAAAACGGCGTAGTTAAGTTGAGGCCCCTAATGAACACCCGCTAAGGGATATTTTTAGTTCCCTACCCTCATAGGCAACATCTGATTGCTCCTTTTTGAAGGCCATGCTATTTGTAGCCTATAATATTATCCAGATTTTCACCTTGTGAAATTTAGGAGGGGCCCAATTCATTCAAATGAAACTTTCAGATAGGTCAGGTACACATCATAACGCTACCTTAATTTCTGGCTTGATGCATCAAAAGTGCCCCATTACTGCGATATTATGATCGATTTTGTTCTGGTCCGTGCTAACACTTTTGAATTGATTAACTGGGGGAGTATGGAAAGGCAACATCAATGTTGCCTTTTAGTACGAGAATACGATCAGAAATAGCCTTTCCGAACATAAATCGATCGATAAAGAAGAGGGAGTTTATTTTATTCCATGCAAATCAGGTAATAAATCATATATCGGTGAAAGCAGCAGATTTTCCAAGAGAATGAATGAACACTAAAGCGATATGCGACGTGGTGCCCTCTCCTCGAGTTTATTCCCTCATATGTCCAATGAAAATCATCAAATTAATATTGAAAATGCTAAAATGGTTTATAACTCTTACAATTATATACATCGACGCTTAATTGAATCGGCACTTATAAAATAAATTCCCAACTTTATTATTTCCGACGGTCAATTCAATACTAATACTTTAATAAGCATGAAATTCATACTTCGGTTTCTCAAAAATGCTAACACATTCTCGCATATTCCACCTTAGTGCCACTGATTTGTGTGTTTGTACGTTAAGCAACTTATGTATCTCTCTTGTTTACTAGGGTCTGACAATGACAAATGTCTCCGTCGAAACTTGGTTTCGCATATAAAATTAGTCCTATTATTGTGGTTTCATCCATATATATATATATATATATATATATATATATATATATATATATATATATATATATATATATATATATATATATATATATATATATATATATATATATATATATATATATATATATATATATATATATATATATATATATATATATATATATATATATATATATATATATATATATATATATATTTATATGGGAAATATCACGAAAGTTAACACGTGATAACTATAAATATGAATATGTACCACGGAAGGAAGCTGAATATAAAGCAGATTGGAGTAAGCACTTTCGTCTATTCGACGAAAGTACTTACTTCAATCTGCTTTTTATTCAGTTTCCTTCCACAGCTTTAGCAGCGCTATTAATTTTAACTTGTATTTTCTTAATATTTCTTACAAGTTTTTTGACGGGGTCTTTGAGGCGAGAAAAACATCCGCGAATGATATCCTTTATTCGTAGACGTCTTCCGACCATGTTAGGTGATGTTGAGGGAATGAACAGAAATGGAATTATTTATTAAGGTATATTTGGAGACAAAAATACAATAAGTTTTTACAAATATTCAAAATTTTAAATATTTTAAATTTTGAATATTTGTAAAAATAAATGGTAATAGTGGTGAAATATTTTGTTAAATTAGCGGAGAAGAGTAAGATATTAGTATGAGTAAGAAAAAAATAAAGGGGTTTCCCCAGGAATTGTTAAGGGATCATATATTTATAATCAAAACGTTATTTATTTTAACTTTGATATTACACATTAATAGGGTATTCTTTTTTGCATAAACCATATTATTAAATTTTTAGAATGGGTTGTTCACATTATTATTAACATTGTTAAATTTTAATAAAACATATTTTAAACATATTTTAATCACTTTATTCATTCACTCTTTGTTGATATTATTTACTTCTCTCACTTTAGATTATTTATCAATAATTTATTTTAGTCACTTTTTTGAATCACTTTATTATCCATATTTATTCGCTTTTCTACTTCATTTATTCACTTTTTGTTATTATAGTTACTTTATTGTCGCTATTTATTCTACTTTATTAATTCACTTTCCGTGGCTATTTATTTTTCGCCCATATCACTTTATTATCAATATTTATACATTATTCTACACTTTTTCGTATTATAGTTTATCACTCCATTTTCGATGTTTTTTGGCCACATTTTAACGTTTTGTAGGTGGACATATTGATGGTGTGAATGCACGAGTCCGGGATGAATATTGCGTTGTCCATCAGTATTCCTCCTATTTCCTTCGGCGAACAAGGTCCATCGAAGGTCCACTTATAGTCGCCACGGTTGATTCCTTCTCGCAGTTTTTCTACGTTTCTCTTTGTAGGTCTGCACACAGATGCGCTAAAGACATTGAGATTCACGTCCTAGGCGTCGAAGAAGAAACCCTGCAGCAAGATGTCCCTTTTTTCCGTGAGGGGTACTCCAGGATAGCCTAAGACTTCCTCTTCATCTGTGCTTTTTTACCGATTCTTTACTCTCTTTCTTCTCTGTTTCTAGACTACCTTCCGTCTTCTTCTTTTTCCTTTGTCGTTTTTACTTTGGGTTCTTTTTTGTGTTTCCGTTATTTTCCGTTTCTTCTTCCTCTGTGGTTGCTTCTTGCTCTATGTGTTTCTGTTGTTTTTTTTTAAATCTTCATTTTCTCTGTTCGGGTCTTTTTGTTTTTCGTCATCGACAAACTGAATTTATAATATTTCCTGCGACGCGCGTTTGGGCGGGAAACACAGCTTTTTCTCAACCCCGTTCTTTTGTGGAATACGGTTTAATGCATCCGAAAAGGTGCCGGGGTTGGCTAGGTAAGCAACAATCACCATTGTCATTATTTCCTTACACTCACTTGGCATCCCCAGCTTTGGTGCCGTTTTTTTCGGTGACCGTGGTTATTGTAGCCGCTGCTGCTTCCGCGTAATTCTTTTCCTTTGCCTCCTTTTCTTTTTTTTACTTTTCTTGTTTTACCCGGATTGCGTCTTTGTGGACGGGACATCTCGTGGCCAAGACCCTGCGGTCCCCTCCGCAGTTTACACAGCGTGGTTTTTCTGAGGCACACTCCTTCCATTCGTGTCCTGGTTTGGAACAGACATAGCATGTAACCTCGGTTGCTAGACATTCACTCGTTGGGTGTTTTTCTACTGCTAGGCATCTGAACCAAGTTTCTATTTGGACGAACTCCTCTGCTTCTATCTGCACAGGGGCACCCCAAGAGCCCTTGATTCATAGCCCTTTGCGCTATCTTAGTGATTGCGAAGATAATTTTGACAATCTTTTTGCAGAACTTTTCCACCTTGGCCATTTTCTCCCAATTTTGTTGCTTAGAAAGCTCGGTCTTGATGAAAAAGGGGTCGATCTTTCTGAGAATGACTGTTCGACAGACTATGATTTCGTGGTGGACGGGAGCTTCAAGTCCAGGCTTCCGAAGGGGCTCTTTAGCTTCATCGTACACGATCTTCTCGATGTCCTCGAGAGTCTAACTTAATGCTGCCCAGCCATTGGGCATCTCAATTTGTCTTATGAGGGCTACCTTCAGCGCACCAAAGATTGTTTCCCCGACTGTTGACCGACTTTGTTTTGTTGCTCCACTGATGGTACGGAACAGGATCCGTTTGACAATAATGGTGGGTGGCTCCATGTCCCCCTTTGCGTAGCGAACCTCTTGTTTATTCGTTATTCCTCTTCTGGATAACTGTCTCCTTTTCTTCCCAAAAGGAATGTCTGGCAAGGACGTCCTCAGTTTTCCTTAACTTTCCCTCCTTTGCCAAGACCAGACATGATGAATTCGACTAAATCCTCCAAAGACTACTCTCCTCATGGAATTAGGAAATGAAATAAAATGAAAAGAGAGGTGGAAGACAAAAAACAGCTCTTTCGACCATCCTCATGCACCCCTTGGCGCTCATGGAGCGGCCAAGGAGGGAGGGGAGAAGGCCCGGTACTCCTTTATAGATTCCCATAGTCACACTGTCATGGCATTGATAGCCTTTTCGTCTTCACAGTAGCCGGTGTTCATATTGGCCTTGTAATAAAGGTCGATATTACTCTTCTTCGGAGTAGACCTGACGCTAGGACCAGCAGCCAAGTTCATTTTCTTTTTAATGATGGCGTCGATTGATTCTTGTTGGTAGCCGTTGTTAACAAGAACTCGAGAAACCCTCTTAAGTTCGTGATCAAAAGCAGTTCACGAGGAAGAATGAGAAATTGCCCTGGTAACTAAGGCATTGATGACTGATCTCTTTTAACGTTCAAGACACTCAGAAGAACCATTTATGCAGAAGCCCAAGTTCGTTGCCTTATCGTATACTTCAGTCACAAATTTGGACTCCTGGGTACTTATGAGGATATCAAAGAAAGAAAGGGATCATTCATCTTCCGTTTCGTGGGTAAAATTCAGAGAAGAGTTGTTCTTGAATGTTTCAACTAGGCCGTTCACTCGTTCAAGGTTATTCGTATTCAAAATTATGTTATCGATATAGCGCGCGTAGATGGAAGGTTTGGGGGCTATATTTCTCTTGAGAATCTTGTTTTCTTCTAAGCCCATGTAAAAATTGGCAAAGAGGACGTCAAAGGGTGACTTTATCGTGACGCTATCTTTTATAAGCGAGAAAGAATTATGAAAAACATCTTTATACATTGTATATTCGCTGCGTGTTTACCTCAATTCTCATTTGTCCTTTGAATTCCCTATTAATTTTCTCTCTCTTTCATAGTCCCGATCGACCTTGCGAATCGTAGCTTGAGGGCTGGTTTATTCGAAAGATTTTTTGGTCTTCTGCGTAACCAAGTAGCCAAAGAGATAAATTAATTGAGGTCAAAGTGGATGCTCACTGCCTTAGTGTGCACGGTTCGAATCCCACCACTGTACTGAATTTTTTCGAATTATGAAATAATATTTCTGAAGAAATTTTTCCAGTTTTATAGTCTAGTCGAGAGTGACTCGGCATCTCACTAAGTCGGTCGGTCGGTCCTTCCCCGTTTTGCTTTTTTTCTGTATTTGTAATAACATCATAACTATTCTGCCTATTCTAACGAAATTTCAAAACCTTATGTTGTTTTACATTTTCTTTCGAATGGTATAATTGACAAAGGCCTCTCAAGGTTTGCCTGGGAATTATTTTGTTTTGGCAATAGCATCATAACTTTTCGGCCGATACTCTGCTAGGCTAGGCTAGGCTATGATATGCTATACTCTGCTAGGCAAGCCTAGAATAGGCTATGCTATGCTAAGCTATGCTAACATATAATGTACAAGAGTAAGATATACTATGCTAATTTTGAATATAAAATATTATTCTAGTATTGAATATAGTATGTTAGGCTAGACAATACTAAGCTATGCTTGACTAGGGTATAATAGGATAGTATTGGCTATACTTTTCTACCATAGTTAATGCTAGGTTAGGTTATACTATGCTAGGATAGGCTAAGCTATGCTAAGCTATATTATGCTAGATAAGGCTATACTATGCTATGCTAGGGCAGGCTAAAGTATAAATGCCTAGGGAGGGCTTTGCTTTGCTTTTTTAGGCTATGTTAGGCTATGCAGGGTAACACTATCTTAGGATACGTTAGGCTAGCTAACGAAGGCTATAATAGGCTAAGCTATGTAAAGTTATTCTAGTTAAGGTTACGGTATGCTATACTGATCTAGGATATACTAGGCTAGGCTATAATATAATACGCTTGGCTATATTATGTTAGGTTTGGTTATGCTTGGATAGGCTATACCAAGCTAACACATAGTATGTTAGTCTAGGCTATCCTATTCAATGATATATTGGCTAGACTATAGTAGCCCTTTCTAGCTTGGCAATACTAGGCTAGGCTACTCTAGGGGACGCAGAGCTAGGCTCTGGCACGTACATATAAGCCATACCTTGTTATGTTAGGCGAGGCTATAGTGAGCTAGGCTTCACTAGGCAATGCTACGATAGACTAGCTAGGCTATAGTATAATAAGTAATGTTATACTAGGGTCTACTACGTTAGGCCTGGCTATACTAGGATCCGATAGGCTAAGCTATATTAAGCTAACGTACGATAAAGTAGGCTATCCTATGCTAGGTTGTACTAGATTAGATTAGGTTAGTCCCGGCACAGCTAGGCTATTCTATGTTTGGCTAAGCTTGGATATACTAATCTAAAACAGGATGGGTTATACTATGCTATAATTGGCTATGATATGCTATGCTATACTTTGAAAGTTAGGGCTAGGCTTTTCTAGACAATGCTATGCTAGACAAAACTACGTTATACTAGGCTATTCTCTATTATGCTATATTAAGGTATGTGACTATATTATGCTATGCTGTACCATTCTATGCTATGCTACAATATACTATGCTATATTATCCTATGCTGTGCTATATTATGCATTGCTATGCTATACTATGATATGCAATAATACTATATAATATACTATGCTCTAATCTGCTATGGTATATTATGCAGTACTATGAAATAATGTGCTATTAGTGTGTGTCAATCTTTTCAGCGTTCTAATTACATAAATGAGGGGTGCTCAAAATATGTCATTGAGGTTCCTCTATGACATATTATAGCGGCATACGTGACAATTATGTTTCAGTAGCACAGATGATATCGTTAAGAGTGCATGCGTGTGTGTGTATGTGTGTCTCTGTCTAGTGTCTATTGTTTTTATCACATTCTTTTATTTCTATATAAGAACAGTTATTTATAGTGTACTATAAATATGTATACACGTTTTATTATATTTCGGGGCTAAATAATAGGTAAGAAAAAAATTAAAACGAAATTTAATTATGGCATTTAAACTTAAAACGCTTCATGAAATTGAAAGACCTTTGTATGTCGCACCCTGCGCTATTAATTACCGTGTGTTGCCAAATTATTTAGATGTTATAAATATTCTTTGTTTGAGCGAGAAAAAGAAAAGAATCGCAATAGAAAAGACCCGCCAATTAAACAAATTATCACATTAGTAGCGAAGAAGTTAATTCCTATTTGCAAAACTGCATCAATCCCTTGTGTGTCAATACTGGAGTTAGAAAAACAATTTAAAATTATTATTCAAAATATCAGACTTTGATAAGAAATATTATCAGGAAAAATGTGACATTATTCAAACAGAAATCATGCAAAACAATTGTTTGATATTTCGTGTTGTAAATGCAAAAGATTTAAAAACTGTTCTTGAAGCAAAGAAAAGAAGGCACGGCCATGAAGGCAAATGTTTCTGGAAGACCAACGAAAACTCGAATAATGGCAATATGTAATATCGATCAAATTCAATCAAAGAAGAATATTCAGAGTGCAGTTAGGAAGACTTGTGAGTACTATCTCTTAACTAAACCATCTATTTAGACAGATAATTTCGAAGTGTTTTATTCTTCCTCCACCACAGAAACAGATTCTGCTGACCAAGGTATCGGTTATGAGCTTCCTTCCTCCGTGAACGCAAAGAAGTAAACAAAAAATTATTGCATGTAAAACTTCATCTAAACTAATAAAATTGTCGAAATTTGGGTTGGCATGTGACCGCACTGGTGTGTCTGTTCAATCTGCAGCTTTAATAACAAGTTCAATCCTTAAGGAATTATCGTCAATTGAAGGCAAAGAATCTTCTGTAGTAGTTGAATAGTCAAAAGTTAGAAGAGAGCGTGTCAAAGAACGTATTACACTACAGCAAGAAATTATATCGGATAAGCCATTATATTCTATTTATTTTGATGGTAGAAAAGATAGCACATTTGTTGTTGGGACGATGGAGGGAACTCATCACAAGAAAAAGATAATGGAAGAGTAAATCTCTATAATAGAATAACCTGGTTCAGAATACATTGGACCCCTGACAATGAAGACAGGTTCTGCAAAAGTTATATGCAACGCAATATTCTCGTATCTGGAAGCAAATAACATCGCAACTGATGAACTCATTGCTGTGAGATGCGATGGAACGTCAGTGAATACAGGAGAAAAAAAGGTGTGCTCAGAATGTTAGAAGAAAAATCTAATAGACCATTGCATTGGTTTATTTGCCAGCTCCATGCAAATGAGCTCCCATTGCGCCATCTCATCAAGAATTTGGATGGAAAAACAACGGAGACTCGTGGATTTGTTGGACAAATAGGGAAACAAATGTTGACAGAGAAAATCTAAGCACCGATCAAAAATATGTTATATATCCTTCTATCTATATCATAAGGTAAATGTTCTGCTGAAATTGCTCGTGAAAGTCCTGGAAAAATGTCGCATGTACGATGGCTTACAACGGCAAATCGGATAATTCGATTATATCTTTCGATTCCTGACCCTTCTGACACGCTGAAATCCATTGTCTTGTTCATCATGAAGGTGAAAATCTAAATATTCGATTGTTAATTGTTCAATTTCTTCTATTTCAGAGTGGTGATGATAAAAATCTACTGGTTGCTTGGAAACAAACGGAAGAAAAGGAAAGAAAACATATCAAGTAGTTAATAGATTATTTTTATTCAATAAAATAGAAGTAGAGGTATTGATGTTAAATTTTTATGAAAACATATTTTTTTAAAGTTTTATGGAAATAATATACCCCGTATAGGACATAAATCTTGATATAAAAACAATTTTACTTTTTTTTGTCAAAATTTCAATTGCGTTGAGGAACCTGAAAATATTCGTTCAACACTAATATTTTAATAAAATAGTTTTTGATGTGGAAATGAATTTCAAATTTTTTGGAAAAACCCTCCATTTTCGATCCACCCTAAGTATGGTGCAAAGTAAAATCCACATGCAATTGTATCATGCCGTCACCAACAGCGGTTCTCACACAACATCTGTGCCAGTGTTGTTGCTGATACGTTATTTGAGCTCCATGTACTTCCGAAAAGGTTTACGAGTAAAGCATACAAGCACTTTCTGGAAGACAATATGCCTGATTTCTAGGATGATGTTCAACTTATCACTCATCGTTAACTGCATTTCATGCATGATGGTCCTACCGCACACTTCAGTCTCGTAGCCCGCAGACACCTTGATAGAAGTTTGACTGGTCGGTGGATAGGAAGGGCTGGACCAATTACATGGCCGCCACGCTCACTTGATCTAAATTCCTTAGATATCTACCAGTGGGGCCATTTAAGATCACTTATTTATTCATATTCAGTAGATAATGAGGACACACTCTGCCACCGAATTGTAGCAGGGTGCGAGAAAATAGGGAACACGCAAAGAATTTTGGAGCTTGTTCTTGAGTCCATTATACGTCGACGTGAGGCCTGAATTATACTAGAGCATGCAAATTTTGCAGATTCTCTCTAGAGCATTCAAAACAGTGTGTATGTGCGACCTGTGGGAAATAAAGGAATTCTGATTAGCATGTCTTTTCATAGCCTGTAACTCGAAAACAAAGCATTTCCGGACATATGTTCATGGAAACCAATTTTATCATTTAGACATAGGAAACATAATCCCGAAGTTATACAATCTCTTTCTGAAACAACCTCTCTTTCTCTCTCTCTCTCTCTCTCTCTATATATATATATATATATATATATATATATATATGCAAATTTTGTTGAAGACCATTGTGTATTTCGCCTTAATTAATTTCCTTTGGCAACTTTCTCTTCTTCTAACTATCTTTTTTATTCCATCTTGTAGATGCTGGATCACTTGTCCTGTATTTACCTCTTTTTTAAATGAATGTGTAAAGTAAAAACCAAACTAAATTCCTGAGCTTTCGATCTCATTCGTTCATCTTTGGAGCGTTTTGATATGTTCTTGCCTCCTTTACCGTTAATGAGTGGAGTGAATATCTGACAAAATGAAAGAAAACGATTATTAATGGGTATTTATTCCACCTAGGTTGAGCATGACGTTAAAGGAAACGGACTAGTCCAGTGAGTGGAATTTTAAAATAATTTTAATGTGCGATTCCAGCTTGTCACTTGACTGTTGATGGCCGACTTATCTTCGAGCATTAATATGGGTTCTAAGATGTTCGACCTAGCTTTATTAATCTCTTTTCTTTTAATCACGGTATTATCAACTAGCATATCTTTCGTTAGGTTAATGTTATGAGCACTTTCCATATGAGTTTTAGGCCCTCCGCTTTGCCGATGCATTGTTACACGTCTCGAAAGTGTAGTAGTTGTCATGCCAATATATTCTGAGTTTTTATAAAGCTTCGAGTCTTTATCGGGGCAGATGAACTCATAAACTATGTTAGTTGACTTAAGATTAGGCAGCTGTTGTTTTTTATCAAGAGATTGATCGCTTTAGTTGTTTTATAATAAATGAAGAGTTGAAATTTATCTATTTGGTTTTTAACTTTGATGTTACTGTTAATAATCCGCGTCATGTTTTATTCATCTATTTTATAGGCCGTTGACATCTGGTTTCTTTAATACAATTTGATGTTGTTGACTTCTCCCTGATTACTTTTTTGTTTTGTCCGTATCTTTGTAATGATTGGAGTTGTTTGTCAATATTGCCGTTTGAGAAACCATTGTTCAGCTGAAACTAGTATTGTAAGAGTTAGAGATATTAGATATAAGAAATCCTTACCCCCTTTTGGGATCATTCTAAGTATGAGAAAAGTCACTAATTTTTTTGCGGTGAAAACATTTCAGTGGCAACACTGTTTTTATTTACTTTATGGAATTTGTGCGCAAGTGAAGAAAATACTTGCGGTCTGTTTAAACATTTTGTTTGTACTGTGCCTCCCAGGGACTAAATATTGAGCTAGTAAGTATTTATAAATAGTCTGTTATCTGTCTTAATAGTGAAGTCAGCATTTGAACGAGTAAGTCTGTAAGAAATTTTTATAATAGTCCGTGGAGTTTTAATAATAAAGTCTGTTGTTAATATTGGTCTGTTAGAAGCTGTAATAAATAGTTGGTTATTTGGATTAATAGTAAAGTCAGTATTTAAAAGAGTAAGTCTGTTAATATTGGACTGTAGCGTTAGAAGTTTCTATAGTGGTCTGTTAGTCTGTTGAGTTTTAATAATACTGTCTGTTAATAGTCATAAAACTTAATATTGGAATGAGTCTGCCTGTTATTATTTTTATGTCAGTAGTTAATAATAATAATAATATCTGTTTTTTGTAATGGTGCTTGTGAATTGTTTGTCTTTAAACACATGTATATAAGTTATATCCAATTGTTTAAAGATTATAAATTTTGATCTATAATCCTTAGCAAGATATTAAAAGGTTTCTAAGTAGAAAGATAAGTAAGTTTAGAGAGAGGTGGACAAAAGTGAAAATCCATGAAAGATTGAAGAATCGGGAGAAGCAAGAATAAAAAAAATATTAAGTTTGCTGGAGAACGTAATAAGAACATTTACTACGTTTCCCTTCATGTATCAATTATTGTAATGGCGAGCTCGAGAAATTGGCTTTAAATAATGGTCATATAGAAACAAAATAATAAACTTATGGTAGTATTTTATAGGATTTTAGTTCGATGAAGTTCTACTCACTAATATCATTACGTCGAGGAGTTTACAAGGAATTTATTAATATATTTTCAAATTAATAAAATATTTTCAGCGATTATCATAACATGATTGGTTCATCTTCATGAGCGGTTTTAACCACCGAAAAGCTTTGGTGGATAATACAGGATGAGTATATTTAAAAATAAAACAACATATCGTCTTGCTTTAATTAATTGGTATCTATAATTAATCTATTAATCTACTATTAAGTCAAGACCGCGACATCAATCGTGGATAAATAAATAAAAGGATTTGAATTAGGGCCCATATATAAGAAGCATGGATTTTGAGCATGCCTTGAGATGAATAGCCATAAATTTTCCTCCGTCCTTTTTACAACCGATAAAAAAATTACTTCATTATTAAATAAATACCGTATTAAAAGATTATAGTTAGTCAAAAAGTTGTTTGAAGACAAACAACTGAGCAATAAGTAATGCAGAAACAAATAAGGAGTTAAGAGTCGCCATAAAACTTTTAATTAATGGATGGAGTTAGGAGATAAAAATCATTAGCTGTAATATTTAAACGTAAAGAGATATTAATTTAAGATAGAAAAGCGTTCAAGCTGGATTTAATTATGATTGAGAAAATCGTTTGATAAATATCAAGGAACAGAGTGCATGCACAACGTCTCAATTAATATTCACGCGGCCTTCTTTTGAACTTTTTCAATGGCTTCATTTGAGAGTAGCTTTTGTGTTCAACACTTCAGTTTTTGAACAAGGTAGACTTGTCTTTTGGACCGGTCAAAAGGGCAGGAAGAAAAGAAGTGGCTCGGAAAATAGAGGAGAAATGGAGTTGCCAACTGGACAAAGAGTTCGAAGATACTATCCTTTCCTTTTGTGCTCATGAATTGTTTTAGTGTTGTTCATCAGGAAAGTGAAGTCACCTGATTTCTTTATACATAAAAGTGCTCTCCTATGGCATAGAATGTAAGAGTGCAGATAGGAAAAGAGTAAAGTATACTCCCTTTTTTTAATGGAATATGGGTAAGAATACATCGGTACTGTTTTAATATACAGTAAGATTATCGGGGATGTATCAGCTAGGGAGCGAAATTTTACTTTTATTTGAAAACTTATTCACTAAGATTGCCATAATCTTCAAGCTACGAACAAAATTATAGCGCGTTTTTGCTTCATTTCACCTGATCTTATCATCAATAAGCTATAGTCATGATTGACCTATTGAAAGCTTTTCTGGCCTAGACATGAATTATTTCACTCTGTTTTCATTTCATTATCTCGGATATATGAAAAAGAAAAATATAAACATGGTTTTACACGAGAATGAAGGTAATTAACATATTTACGACAGATTCTAAGAGCGAAAACGAGCAAATTTGAGCAGAAAACAATAAAACTATAAATGACTCGTGTTGCCTGCAGTTAAGCATATCAATCTTCAAGCCTCTCCTTAGAATTTCTGTTGTTAACAAAAAAAACAGTGTACATCACTCATTTTAAAATAGCTGTAGTTGAGAAATAACAAATGTATAAGATAAGACGCAAAGCGTAAGGTATATTTGGTTTAGTTGGAAGGGGAGTTATTTGTTGTTTAATTTGTTGTATCGGTTTTCATTGTGTTCTCCACAGTTAGGGTTAAAAGTTTTTGTCATACAAACAATTTGCACTGACAAATGCATATCTCAGAGGTGATCAGCTGTTTAATATGAACCAAACCACCAACGCTAGGACATAGGGGAACTTGAAAAATCCGACCCAATTCAAGACTTCCATTCTGTAACTAATAACATCCAATATGGTTCAACTTCACTCATAGTGAGAATTGGAACCTTTTTCAATTGTGGGTAAGAATACCCTAAGATATCAAATCTGAGTATTGAATGCATCCATGTTTTAAGAGTTGGAATAGCTATTCGAGTTACTACCTATCTTTCATAATTAATCCTCTCATACATACATTCAATCAACATGGGTATGAATGGGATAAAATGTTTATGAGACATGGTTCTTTAAAAGTCTTGTGAAGATGGCAGGGTCGAAAATGCGTGCAAGCTACATAGCTCTGCTAAGAACTTTAAGCCCTTTGGGCCATTCAAGACCTGTTGGGCGTACGATCTCACAGAAGAAAGAAGGGTCCTGGAGCGCACGCACACTTCCAAATGGCATTAATACTTGCATGATCAGTCACCATACCAAAAATAATACCGTTGGTTTTGGTGTAATGGTAATGAGATCCCTTAGTAATGATTTAAAAGGATTCTAATATAAAAAAAGATTATCTGGGAAATATTTAGGTATATTTGAATTATAATAAAGAAAATGGAAATTTACTCTTTGATATAAATATATATAAAGGGTTTTCAAAAAGGTTGCTTAATTTTTAAATTTAAATAAAACAAGTTGTGTGTGATATATTCACTCAATTTATTTTAAATCTGAAAGTACATTTTATGGCATTAAGTGTGGAATATGACGTCGTTCAAATGTCTGTCGCTTGGTGGAACGTATTCAAGAAGCCCAATTTTCGAAGACTTTGTCGCATAAATCTCGCTGAATTTGCTAGATGGTGTTCGCTATGTTGACTTTGAGGACATCAACTGTTTGCATTTATTAGTATAGACCTGAGATTTAAGGTAGACCCAAAGAAAGTAGTCTAATGGCGTTAAATTGCATGATCTCGGTGGCCAGTTGACGTCGCCGCCGCGCGAGATGACCCTACCCTGAAATCGCTGGTGCAAAATTTCAATCGTGGCGTGCGCAGTGTGGAACGTAGCGCCATCTTGTTGGAACCACATGTCGTCAAAATCCATATCAGGCATATAATCCAGTTAAGGCCGCTAAAAGTTGCTTATGATCGATCTGTAGGTCTCGCCGTTGGCAGTTATGACAATCCCATCTTCGTTCTCCAAAAAATACGGACCGATGTTTTCGTTAGACAAAAATTTGCACCAAACAGTGACGTTGTTGGGATGCAATTAGTTCTGGTGTATCTCATGTGGATTGTTTTCGTCAAAATCTGACAATTTTGTTTGTTCACAAATCCATTCATCCAAAAATGGGCCTCGTCGCTGAAGATGATTTTGGGGGAGAAATTAGGGGCAATTTCCAACTGCTTTTAGAGCACAATCAGCGAACACACGGCGTTGTCTATGGTCGTTTCGCTTAAGTTCCTAGATAAGTTAGATTTTGCACAGGTGCAGACACAAGGCCCTACGCATAATTCGCCAAACTGAAGTCGCAGAAAGGCCAAGTTCTTGTGAACGACGAGAAATTGACTGCCTCGGATTTTCCCATACACTGTCATTTACGGCAGCAATGTTTTCAGCAGACCTTGCGTTTCGGTGACGTAGACGTGTTGGCTGATTGGTGATTGACCCTTTTGCCTCGAATTTGGCGACAAAGCATCGAACAGTGGACTCGGCAGGACGATTGTAGCGAGGATAGAAATCACGTAATGCGCGGAAAGTTTGTCGAACGGAGCACTGATTTTGATAATAACATTTGATGGTTTGTACACGCTGATCAACGCTATAACCTTCCATCGTGACTTGCCAAGTACTACTGAACAGTTCACAGTGAGGGGGCCAGATGTTGCTTCAACAACATGGCCACTATCACCTGACAAATCTCGAGCGTCCTTGTTGAAAGACCCTTTATAATATATATATATATATATATATACATATATATATATATATATATATATATATATATATATATATATATATATATATATATATATATATGTATTTATATTCCCAAAGAAATGAAAATTGGTATCACAACACTAAGAGAGGTAACCATTGAAAGCTTAAGAAAGAAAATTTGAGATATAGAGACGGAGAGAATCGTGGAAACTAATTTTAACCGTTATATAAAAAATGAATAGAGGAGTTGTATTCGAACCTGTGTCCTCAAGCGCTCATCACTATTATATATATATATATATATATATATATATATATATATATATATATATATATATATATATATATATATATATATATATATATATATATATATATATATATATATATATATATATATATATATATATATATATATATATATATATATATATATATATAAGACGGATTTGATCCTTTTTCTTTTTTTCATTCTTCACAAACAATCTTCTCATTCTATAAACTAAAACAGTGTTATTGGTGAAAATTTATTCATTTCGCTATTGGATCATGTTATTTGAGTCATGGCAACCATGAGTGAAAAATAATATTGCCTAAATGTTCGCAAAGGCTTCAGCGGCGCCCCTCCACTCGATGGTCAAAACCTTTGATGACGTCTCTGCATAGTTGTGCCTCGATCTCACCAATATGCCTTATTATCTTATCCTACAGCTGTTAAATTGTTGTTGGCTTGTTGACATAGACCTTACTTTTGAGATGACCCCAAAAGAAGAAATCTAAAGGTGTCAAGTCACACGATCGTTGTGGCCAATTGACTTCGCTGTTTCGAGAGATGATGCGACCTGGGAACTTCTCATTCAATGAAGACATTGTTGCATTGGCTGTGTGGCATGTGGCGCCGTCCTGTTGAAACCACAAATCTTCGACATCCATAGAATTCAATCAGGCCATTAAAAGTTGGTTATCATGGCACGGTATCGCTCGCCTGTCACCGTAACAGAATTCCCGCCATCATTTTAGAAGAAATGCGGCCCAATGATTCCGCTAGCAAAAAAATGCACACCAAACAGTGACCTTTTGTGGATACAGTGGCTTTTCTACAATGTTCCTGGGATTTTAATCAGCGCAAATGCGACAATTCTGCTTATTAACAAATCCACCAAGATGAAAATGGGCTTCATCACTAAAGATGATTTTAGGCGAAAATCATCATCGGGTTTCTTTGCTCGTGCACCCAATTGACCAATGTACGGCGATTCAAATGGTCAGCAGTATTTAGTTCTTGTGTCAATTAAATTTTGTAAGCGTGTAGAGACAAATCTTTTGTAAAAATTCAATGTAACGTTGTCGTGGAGAGGAAAATTCCTGGGCGCGATGACGAATAGAGGTGTCTGGATCTTCAGCCACATTCTCGCGCACTGCACTAATATTTTCAGCTGAAAGGCGTAAACGAGCACGCACGGACGTTATTCTATCTGCCCCTGACCCCGTTTGTTTGAATTTACGAACAATTTTCCTAATTGCACTCTTGGTTGGTCGATTATGTTGACCCAAAAAATCGCGAAGTGCCCGAGATGCGTTTCTGTTTAAACGTCCATGTTCGTAATAAGCTTTGATAACTTTAACACGTTGTTCGATTGTTAATCTTTCCCTGGTTGAAATTGCCAAAGACTGAAGTTGTTAAATATGAAAGAAAATGAAAAAATCATTAGACCCTTAAATCTAACTCACATTTAAATTCAGTACAATTTATTGGAACACACCTTACAAACAGAATACTTTTGCTTCTATCTCTTAAGCCATTAATATAGAGTTGACCATAAGAAAAGTAGGGTTCCTCTAATTGTAATTATGCCACTAATAGAGTGTCCCCTTACGATTTTTTAATTAACATTTCAAAACTTACAATGATTGGAAATTTAATCTTTTGAATGTAAATGGCAATTGTAATCCTGATTGATTTAGGACTATTCTGTGAATGAAAACTTCCTCTCCTTTTCTACTTCCAGTAAGAATGATTTCCTCTATAACATATGGCATCAAATTCTTTACGATCAGCTAAGTGCCATTAAAGAGTTTTGTTGGATCGAAATTCCACAAGAATATTATATAGATTTACTACCTTCAGTTGAAGTGAGGAGGTATGTCAGGTTGTTCTAGAGAGTTTTGGAACTCTGAGGATTAATCAACTATTTAAGCATGATCCGAAATTGTATCAACTGACTTGTAAAATGTTGACTACCTGAGTGGAAAAACAGTAGATGTTTATTCATTCTGCAGAGAATGTTGTTCTTCGGAGCTAATATAGATCCTTCACACAATCAATTGTATTTTTTCTAGTTTTGCTGAAGATTGGGTAATACCTTTTCCTTGAAATTACAACTACTATTAATAACTGCAGCCAGGAGATATTTCTATTCCACAATCAACATCTAAGGCTACTTTGCCATTTCCCAGGGTGAGAATGTTTTTTTTTTTGCAAAATGTGGTGACAGTTGATCAGCAAAGAGCTCTGCTTTCATATTTATGTTTACAGGCAGTGTTCTAATTTTCCCTCCACCAGTGGTTCTCAACTTTTTTTACCACATACACCGCTTCAATTGTATTTCAGAATGTCACTCCTCCCTTTTCAAGATTGTCTCCTCAAAAGGTACATTACATATAATATGCATATAATACTGAAAATCCTTTATTTTTTTTCCATATTTGTACAGATACATTTACATGGATTATTTTTATAGTGGAGTTTTAAATATTTAATAACGATTGAAAACGTTGATTGATTTTAAAACTTGAATAAAAGTTAGGTATTTTTTAATATTCCTATTAAATTACTTAACAGACCAAACTGAAGCGTACTGCAATAAACAAAACGTTAAAGAGAATGCCAGGTTATTGTAACTCAATAAACAAAAATAAAATGCCACCACTGCATATTGCGTTTTGAGCTGTCCTGGGGAGTTCGAAGGCAATACAAATATCAATATTACAACAATTAGAATCTGGCAATCTGTGTTCACAATTTCCCACCCGAAACACTAAAATTTCCCCCAGTTGAGATCCCCTGTCCTTCCCAAAGAAGATGATTTAAGGCAAGCTCGGACCTCATCTGCCTTGTGACACTTCCCATAGGAGCCTCACAATCCCCGATGTCTTGCATTGTCCTTCCTAGTGCTTCAAAGGTTCTCCTATGAGTTAAAGAATGAGATACCCGGCGTTGCCCGGGTAAAACAATAAAAAAACTTCATGAGCAAGATACAGGTTGAGATTCATATTGTTATTACCATTAATTCTTTGACTAAAATCATAAATACTTTTTGGTAGACACCTTTTTTCTTCTTTTCTTGTGGTGCATGGACAAAAAAGTTGCTTTTGCTTCTCACACGTGAACAACGTTGTAGGGAAAAAATAATCTGTCTCTCGGGGGCTTATAACCGCTCACGTTCCCTAGACCGAACAGACAGGGAAAATTTGGAAAAAGGCCCTTGACTACATTAGAGGGGGGGGGGGTCACTTAGAGACTGGGGATCACTTACATTATATTCCTCGGAAAATTATACATAAGAATAAACTTTTACTTTTATGTAACTTTTCTGATCTTTCTTTCTAAAAATGGACATGCACACGACAACACACACACACACACACACACTTCATTTTTATTATATATATATATATATATATATATATATATATATATATATATATATATATATATATATATATATACCAAGTGTCCCAGAAAAAAGTTAACCGTAATTTAAATTAGTATAACTCTAAACCTATTTGAGATTTTGGAGTCCGGCAAAGGGTGTTTTATTTACCAACTATTTATTTGTCGATTCTGGAAATTTCATTAAATTCCCTTTTATGATATTAATGCACTAATGGGTCTAGTGGTGGCTATCAAAAATATGTTTGCGCAAGGAAGTAAAATAATGAAGCGAAGCCTAGGTAGGCTAGGCCACCGTGCACTTTCAAGAGAAGCGTAGAGAGCCAAGGCAGCATAGGTCACTGTGCGATTCTTCAAGCAAAGCCTAGGCCATTTTACAGTAGTTTTTCAGCACGTTGTGGTATGGTCTCGTCATTATTGCTTACTATGCAAATCAAAGCGTTTCTGGGTAAAAGTTTACTTCCATAGAACCTTTTAATCATGCATTTAACAAAAGATCACCGCGTATTTGGAGTCACAACTTTATTAAGACTGGCAGTATTAAACAAGTACAAGATTTATTTTAACAACGTTTTCTAAGGTAGGCACCCACCAAGTAAGCCCAAAATTTGGAAAAATGTTCGTAAATACCAACATGAAGGAACATGCTTAAATCTAAATAAAGGTCGTTCGGGTCGTATGAGAACCATAAAAACAACAAAAAATATCGAAAATGTTCAGATGACACTTCTTCGAAATCCCCCTGTATCAGTCAGAAAGAATGAGTTACAATTGTCAAAGTCATCATTTACCCACATTATTAAATATGACTTAAAATGGCATCCCTATAAGATACATGAAAGACACCAGCTTCTTGAAACTGATTTTCCTCGTCGTAGACAATTTGTCGAATGGTTTCTCCATAAGCCTGCTCGTTTTGGGGAAAACATTGTGATTGGTGACGAGGCAGCAGTTTTCATGAATGGAAAGGTAAATAGCCAAACACTCGGCAATATGCGCCGCTGAACCACCCCCAAGCATTCAACTTTGACACACGTATTTGTCAGCAGAAAGTGTCTCTGTGGATCGGAATATGCGGGAATAGCTATCTTGCCAGCCCATTGTTTTACTAGAATAACTTGAATGGTGCTGCCTACCTGAGCGTGATCATCGAAAGCATCTTCCCCGAACCCCGCCAGATTTAGGGCAATCAATTCAATAGACTTTGGTGGATTCAGGACAGCGCACCAGCTCATAGACAGCTTGCTGTAAGAACAAAACTAAGAGAAACGTTTGACAACCCCTTTGTTGCGCTAAATCTTGCAATGAAATGGCCCCTAATATGTCCTGACTTAACACCGTATGATTATTTCTTATGGGGATATATAAAGAATAAAATGTATTCTATTCCACCACAAAGTATCAGACAATTAAGAGATAGTATCACACGTGAAGACAATAGCCTTAAGGAAAATCACAAGTTAATCAAAAAAGTTGTTCAATTACTGCGATCAAGGGCGCAACTGGGCTGGGAAAGAAATGGAGGACATGTGGAAGGAAACGGTGCTTAGAAAATTAAAAATGAATTTGTATTACCCATATAAAGAGGAGTTTTTGTTAAAAATGGATTTAAATATATCTGTTGATTTTAAGCTTCAAAGTTTCATGATTTTACTTCCTTGCGCAAACATACTTTTGCTAGCATCAACTAAACCCATTAGTGTATAAACATCGTAAAAGAGAGTTGAATGAAATTTCAGGAATCGACAGATAAATAGTTGTTAAATTTGTTTTGTCTTGCAGAACTCAAAAATCCTTAATAGGATTTGAGTTATACTAATTCAAAGTACGGTTAACTTTTTTCTGGGACACCTTGTATATATATACATAACCCTAAATTTTTAGAACTTGAAATTTGAATATATATATTTTTTAAATAGACTAGTAAACCGGTATGCTTAAAGCTCTATTAAGCGCAATGACATCCAATATTTTGTCTAACACAAGTTGGACCTGCATTGCGATTGGGCGATATGTGTTCTAGCTTCTCGTGCAGTTAGGATTCATCCTTGGCCGATCAGCTCTAAACACTCCACCACACAATGACGCTACCGTTCCACCTACCATAGATAATATCACTCATTTTCTTCTCTGGCAGCCTCTTCTCTCTCAAACACTCACTCATAAAATCAATCCACCTACTACATGGTGCTTCCAGCCATGAGTCTACCACTTGTACATTCCCTTTTTAATTCTTTTTCCATGCCTTCCTCTCATATGTCAAAACCAACTCATATAATTCTAGCTCACACCTGCATTAGCAATCTTCTTCACACCAATAACATCTACCTAGAGTAGTTATTTCTCACTCTCTTACCTGCTTACAACCCGAGCTCTTTTCGCCTCTTTACACACAATGGTTTTCATCCGCATGCCATCAGGCCTATTTCTGGTACTTTAACACCGAAAGCTTTACCATTCCTTAACGCTCAATTTGCTTCTGAAACTTTCCTACCATTTAAAACTTGTAGTCGTAATCGTATTTATCCCTACCACCATCATTTACAATAGATTCTAAAATATTTAAAAGTTTGCACTTGTACAAGGGTATCAACACGGACTTAATTAATACACGCTACCCCATTGTCATCCCCAAATGCCGGATACCTTATACTCTTTCCTACATTCACTTTTAAACAACTCCTATCACACACCCTATCACAAGTTACAATCAATATTTTGAATTTGATTTCACAATTACGAGGGACGGTCAATAAGTTTTGAAATTCGAATATAAGGAAACCTGATATGAAGAAAAGTGTTTTATTAATTTTCAATATAACTACCCTCGACTTCAATGCACTTGCGCCACTTGTCCCTGAGGCTTCGAATTCCCAACAAACAGAAATCTTTCCACTGCTGTTCAATCCACTCACGGTCTTCGAGCTGGACATCTTAATCGTCCACAAACCGGCGTCCACGCAGTGCAGCCTTGAGCTGGCGGAATAAAAAGTAGTCGCTAGGGACCAGATCTGGACTGTAGGGGGGATCGTTTAGTTTCTCGAATTCGCACTCGCGCAGGGCAGCTTGTGCAACTCTAGCCTTGTGGATTTTGACCACGTTGAAGTCGATCATGGGGCGTGAGGTTTCTAGGGACCCAACCGGCAGAGACCTTGGTCATGGCCAAATTGTTGTGGATGATGTTGATAACACTTCCATGTGATATTTCAAGTTCTCATTCGATTTCTTTGACCTTCACCCGTTGATTTTCGAGGATCATCCTTTCCACACGGGGCACATTGTCCTCATTGGTCACGTCTGACGGGCGTCCTGGACGGGGGTCATCTTCAAGGGACTCACGACAATGGCAGAACTCCCTATTCCAGCGAGCAATGGTTGCATAGGAAGGGGTGGTGTCTGTGTACACTGCAACCATGCGTTCATGGATCTCTTTTGCATTCTTGCCTTCCTTGTTCAGGAATTTTGCCGTTCAGTACCCATAGCAATAAAATAAAGATGCATGCAGCCTAGCTGAATTTATATGCGGATACACACTAACGTTTTTTTGTAAAATAGATATTAGTCAAATATTTTTTCATTATGGGTTATATTGGTTCTAAATTGATAAGATATTCGCTAATTTTGCAATGGATTACTATACAATTGCTGTTATTTATCTCAAGAATAAAGTCAATATTGGCCTCTGAAAAGAATTGCCTCTTTCAACAGAACGAGAAAATGTTTATGTGAGGTTTGTATCTTTCCACTCAATAGTAGCATAGTCTCACCTTCTTCTAAATCAGCATCACTCGAGCTGATCACAGATTTCGCATATTACACATGTATAAAAGAATTTAGGAGAAGTAATGCACACCGCAGACTTATTTTATGTGCACTGATAATTTAAATATAAGACAGAGATATAGTTTTAATATAAGAATTACTCATTTGATTGATACATGAACTCCAGTCGTCTTAGTTTGATGGCAAATTCCTATAATATCCTGTCGTGCAGCTCCTTCTTGTCCAAGTCGTTCAAAATGCTTTTCATGATGGAAATACGAGCACTATGTCTTTCTCCATTTCTGACATAAGGGTATAAATAAAGCACCACTGCAAGCACAACTGACCTTTACACGCAAATGCAGAAAATAACAGCAATACAATAATGACAGGGCGTGTACAACAAACATTAGCCAAATACCTGTACTGTACTCTTGACAAGAGATGCCGGTTAGTCTTTTACACCTACCAGGCTCGTTCGTATTAGCTCGAGGTGCTGGCTAATTTTTCGTTCCTTTAAAAATATTGTAGAACGGAAAACTTTCATAGATTAGAATTCAAATTCTAATCTATAGAAATCTATTGTTTCAAGAAAAAAATGAATTTCATTACTTATAATTTTTTACCATTATAGATAACAAGATAAAATGTAACTTCTGAGTTCGAGTCAAGCGCGTGTGAAAGATGTCGAGAGAACGTCAGCTGCGACTATTTTTTGATACAGGTCTCCTCTAAGACGACCTAAAGGCCCTGAACGAAAATATATGAACTGCAACCAGGCTAAAAAAAGGAGCCTGATTTATTGGCTGCAATTACTTACTTGAAGTCAGTGTTGGCAGAAATTAAATCAGCTTGCAAATACACGTTTACTTTACTAAATTTATACTCGGGCTAAGCCATAAGAGCATGAGTGCCGGAGTCGCCAGTGATATAATCATATAGTACTAGCTTTCATATTTGCCTTTTTTATTATAATACGAAGAGTATTAGAATATTGAATTCAGGCATTCAAAATCTTTTTATATGAGTTGTATCTATTAATTCATGTCAAAGTGATAAAATCATGCTTCATTCGGTTTCGCAAAAGCTAATATATTTAAATGCTTGATAGTAAAATTGGACTTTGGACGAAAATTAAATTATAATTTGTAAATTTAGCCGTGAAGAAAAAATTAACATCAGTACAAAGAGGAAATTTTCAGGTCTATATTATTTATGATCATTAATGTAGGCCCATGAATATCTGAGACTTAATGAAAAGGAATTGCCAGCACAATTCACAAATGGACATATCTGTTATCCCGTTGTATGTCATACGTTAATGTGCTAGACGTGATGGAGTAGGTAAATAGATTTATGTTGTAAAATAATTAACTATATTCATATTTATGCGTTTTCGCTAATCCTTATCTCCCCTACTGGAAATGGCCAAATAAGAATATGAAGTTATCTCACAAACACTAGGTGAAGAGGCCCAGCGTCAAATTCTCGGATGGGGTATGGCTAAGAAACGATTGGGTCAAAGACGTTTATTGACTAGATAAAAACAGGGGTCAAAGTCGACGCCCAAAACATGAGCAACTCGGACCCCATTTAATATAATAATTGCATTGTTCCACTGAACAGCAATACTTAGTGTCTGCTTAACCCACCCCGCTTCCGTAGGGTTACCAGTAGTCTCTCTGAGAAGCGAACCTATTTCTTTAATTATCCGTGTAATTGAAATGCCAAAGACTCCACTAGTTTCAATGGCTATTGACTCAAACAGAAACCTCTCAGTCAGGGCAAAATACTTTATCCTTTTGGAATTATCTGCAGCTGTAGCAGGTGAAGCTGCAGACACAGCTGATCTGTTAAAAATATGGTCTGCATAAATGTTTTCCCAGGTTACATCCCAACACAGGCTCTTTCCATTCCTAAAATGAACCATTGTTACCCCATCCTGATGCTTACCATTACCTCGGTCAAGTCCCACTGGCTCCAAAACAGCTAGCAATCCCGCTCTTTTTACAGTTCTGCATACTATATCATTGTGAGCAGAGTGTCTGGGGATCTTTCAAGCAACCAGCTGACAGGACAAGAGGTGCAGACCTAGAGGATCAACATCAAATCCACATTTAAACCTATGTTGCTAACAAATTAGCGCACCTACCTTCAAATTTATGACAACTCTAATGGTTTCTGAATCTAACTGAGTTCCCAAAGTTGGAATTGGGATAGCTGAAAACCAACAGCCATAATCAGGATGCCTAACGGGTAGCAGACGAGCTTTTGCAACCTGATTTGCCCTCTGGAGAGAGCAAGAGGTAGATCCCAACATTTCTGCTTTAAGCGGTTATCATTTTCAGGCTAAAAGGCATTGTCCCCAAGTATCCCTTTCCAGAACTTAGTTGGTTCAACCACATCAGGAACCGATGAAAGAACATCTCGCATTAAAGGGCTAATTGAAATCAAAGAGAATATGTACCCAGCGAGAGCAATATCTCGTTTCAATCGTATTCCTAAGCCACCCAGCCCAAATGGGAGAGTTACCTGAGTCCATTAGTCCCTTGAAAAATCAATGTTGAATAGTTTGGAGACAGCATCTTTCACAATCATCAAAAAACTCCAAAGATGCCATTTCCCCGTAGGTGGGAGAGGATCTCAAGATGTACTGTAGCTTAGCTAAATAAAGTGAATTTTTTAATAGGACTCAAGCTTGGTTTGGATCAATTAATTGGATGCGGAATATCATTCGGTTTAGGGCTTCATATTTTTTGTCTATAGAATGTCTGATTGCTTACCCGGTGATGGAAGAGCCCAATACAGAGTGATCATCCAAAGCCACAATCTTAACATGGGGGAGATTTGTTTTGAATTTTTGAAGAATGGCATGAGTATCATCATCATTTATGATAGTCAGCTCACATTTGGAGGTATTAATCTCTAGTCCTATTTTGTTAAATTCAGAAATGATGGACTGAAGGTCAACAAAAACCTTTGAGGGGGTATCAGCAATTGAGCCATTGTCCAAGTAGTAGATATTAAGCTCTGATTTTAGGCATTTAATGATCATATTTATACCGAATAAAAACATTGCTGGTCCCAGTGGGTCTCCCTGTTGTATGCCAGTAGCAGAATTCAGAATCCCACCCTCATACAAGAGTGAGGTTGGCCAGGAGTAGGTTTAATTTAACATTTTGCTTTAAAAAGCACCTACTCATAGGCACCCCCAAGGAAAACATCCCTAGGAATGCAATTAAAAGCATTTTTCCAGTCGATCTTCAAAAATATTCGCCCTGGGGAATCACTAGTCAATTATTCCTGGGCTGAATTGGCAGCCGCTTCACAACCTCCCTTAGTAGCAAATCCCAGCTGGAGTGATCTAAAGTAAGCACCAAAAGCCCGAGACGCATGTCGTAAACCTACCTTGGCCGCGAGACGACGGAAGGTACATGTCACAGAAATGTGGAGCACCTCCTCCATCCCTATTAGCCAGTGCACAGGGTGATGCTCCATAAAAAAGATGCACCAGGCCATCAGAAGCTCCACCCTGCAAGACCAAACTCACAGAATTTATCAAATTAGACCAGGGTCGTACTCCCTTCCTGGCAGTTTGACGACCCAACAGATATTTAAGATGCCCTGGAGTTAACCCATCAGGTCCTCCAGATGACCAGGAAGAAAAGGAAAGAAATAAGTTTTTATACCTAATCACAAGTTGCTATGGGAGGTGCACGATTTACATGTAATACAGGAAAATTTATTTTATCTGGAGCTGGTGGATGTTTTTCCCTCAGCTTGGTCTGAGTCTCCTCAGAAAAGGGCGCCGAGCCTTTATCTGAAGAGAACTCCCGAATGGCTACTCGAATGTCAAAGTCTACGACTTTGCAGATATTTTCCTCCTCAAGGCATCAGCTGGGATTTTTATTAGTCCCTCTGACTCTGAGTTGGTCTTTGCTGGGCAGGTCCAGACCAGCTGGGAAGTCTAATTCCTTATAGGCAGCAAATTGAGCCTTGAACACTAATCCTAAACTTATTTTTCCTTTAATAGAATAAATTTTTGAAATTTACTGAATATAATTTGTCTTATATTTAGTGATCGCCGCATATAAACTTTTCGATTAATCAGAAGTTTGAGCAAATATAAATCACGATCGAATATAAATACTATTTGGCCAATGGAAATTCTAATATTAATATTCTAATGGAAAAAATGTGATGATAACCTATATGATATGGCTATTTATGTCCAAACAACAGTAGCTAGGGAATTAAAAGAATATTACATTTAGAGAATATTTTGAATATTTTTTTAATCCAATTCAATTTTAACCTTCACAAACGTACAAATAACACATTCAACAAAAAAACTTAGCAAAAATTATAAATACCTCCTTGCCAAAACCTTGCGTCTGTAGATAAAACGTTAGGAATCCATTTTAAACCAAAAAAGATCGGGGAATTCAATTGCTATCTTATGAATATTGTAAAAGAACAACCTCTGACCCCCCCCCCTCCCCCACTTTATCGAAGACCACGTGTCATGGTACCCTGCCAGGGACAACGTCACTTCCTGTTCGAACATTCACGAATTTTCGACTATTGAGTGCATTGAGAAAATATTCCCCAATACTTCGAACGCGTCCCAAGCCCCCCCCCCCCCGGTAACGAGGCGATGAAGAGCCTCTGTTTCTCGCACCTTGAAGCTAAATAATGAATCGACTCCGCCTCCGGATTAAGATATCTGGAGCTTGTGACTGCTTTCTCCAAACTCCACTTCACCCTCAGATTCGGGTATACAAATACTCGGGCTTCACTGTGGATCTAGGAGTCCAGCCCGCACCTCAAGGCCGTTCTCATCATCTCAAGTCTAAGTAAATCCCGTGAGCGTTCGTCAGACAGCAAGATTTTCTCCGCCGTAATTCTATTCTAGTTAATTGGTAGCTTCTGTGAACGGCCAGCCATTGAATTTGCGCAACAGTCTCCCATGCATGTAATCGGACCGAAGTAAATCTCCATCGATTAGCTCTAAGGAAAATAAGTTTCCTCTTCCAGTATAATTACGAGTAATCCTACATTTCCCGTCAAACGTCATCTTTGAAGATTGGCTATCTTCATCGGAAGGTTGGTTTGGATCGTGCCCCACCTGCCTCATTCAGACCGCGCTCCACTTGCCTCAACGGATCGTTCCCAACACGCCTTATCGCAAGAAGCACTGTCCTAGAAGTCATCCACCTGTAAGACTGAAACCCCCCTCCATTATTTGTTTTTTCAGGTTACCCCTTTTTTCTGAGCCTAGTAACGCTAATAACTTAATTCTATTTGAGAATCCCTCCTCATAACAATTATCAAGAGAATATTTTGATTTAAATAATTCCCTTTTGCCTATTACACAAGGGCACAAGTTTAATGACATTTTCTGGTGACTTAGATTTATCTGACAATTTTAATTCGTTCTTCACGCTGGATTCAAATATATAATCCATTTTTATCTACATGTTATAGTTATTATGTAATTTCTATTTGCTCATTTCCCCGAAAACTACCCTCCGGAAGAACAGAGAGTTTGCTAGTAGAAGTATAAAACAAATACTTCACAGTACATAGTAATAAGTGTTTCTTTTTCAGGTCTCATCCTAGAGTGATGGGTTCGTCAAGAGGAAGTAGTGTTAATGATCCAGACACTCTCTGCTACACATGTGGCTGTTACATGCTAGTTCATCAAATGTGAAATATATCAAACTTTGTGATCCGCACTTATAAGGCATATTTTAATGTTCCTCTTGGCGATCAAGATAAGAAGTGGGCCCCACATGCTGCTTGCCATAGTTGTGTGATATATCTTTGTGAGTGGACGAAAGGAAAGAGAAATGGTCTTCCTTTTGGAAACCCCATGGTGTGGCGAGAGCCAAAGGGTCATGTATCGCACTGTTATTTCTGTCTGGTGAATACTAAAGGGATTGACAAGAAAAATCGACAAAAGATCGACTACCCCAACATTCACTCGACGATCCGGCCAATACCTCCTTCTGAGTCTTTAGTAGTTCCGATTTTCAGTGGATATGCTTCCTTCGAGGATGAAAATGATGTATCTGATATGGACGTCCAGGAAATGGATTCAGAGTCTGCAGATTAATCATCAGATGCTGAACAGTCATTAGCTCCTCACTGTTTCAATCAAGATGATTTGAATGACTCGATACTTGATTCCGCGTTCTCTAAGAAAGCTGTAGAACTTTTGGCCTCAAGGTTGAGTGAGAGACATATGCTTAGCAGGTCAGTATGGGTATCTTATTGCCGAACAAGGGAGAGAACATTTGTTAAGTATTTCTCTGAAGACAAATAATTTGTATACTGCCACGATGTTCCTGGTCTGTTTATTGAATTGGGACTTGGCACCTATATCCTTGCTGAGTGAAGATTGTTTTTGTGTATCTCCAAGCGTAGCCTCAAGTGTCTCCTCTTGCATAATCGCAATGAATTTGGTTCAGTTCCTCTCGGTCACTCTGTCCATCTGCGAGAAACTCACGATGACATACGGATGTTCATGGAATTACTTAAGTACCATGAACACAATTGGATTATTTGCGTCGACATTAAGATGGTCAACTTCCTCCTTGGCCAGCAGAATGGAGATACAAAGTTTTTATGCTATATCTGTAAGTAGGACAGTCGAGCCCGTGACAAACACTGGTCCCCAAAAGATTGGCAAGTTCGGGAAATTTTGGAAACAGGAATGCGAAACATTGTTAATGAGCCAATCGTAAGTCGAGAGATTATCGTTTTCCCTCCACTTCATCTCAAATTGGGTTGATGAAGCAGAATGTCAAGGCGTTGAGCACTGACAATGATTGTTTTCAGTACATAGTATCTACGTTTCCTGCGTTGTTCTACGAAAAAAATAAAGCCGGAGAGGATGATCATCGAAAATCGACAGGTAAAGGTCGAAGAAATTGAATGAAAACTTGGAATATCACATAGATGTGTTATCAACATCATCCACGACAATTTGGCCATGACCAAGGTCTCTCCCGGTTGGGTCCCTAGAAACCTCACGCCCAATGATCGATATCAACGTCGTCAAAGTCCACAAGGCCAGAGTTGCACAAGCTGCCCTGCGTGAGTGCGGATTCCAGGAGCTAAACCATCCCCCCTACAGTCCAAATCTGGTCCTTAGCGACTACTTTTTATTCTGCCAGCTCAAGGCTGCACTGCGTGGACGCCGGTTTGGGGACGATGAAGATGTCCAGCTCGCCGTCCAGGAGGGGATTGAACATTAGTCGGGTTTTTTAGTTGTCGGGAATTCGAAGCCTCAGGGACAAGTGGCACAAGTGCATTGAAGTCGAGGGTAGTTATCTTGAAAAATAATAAAACACCTTTCCTTATATCTCGTTTCCTTATATCCGAATTGCAAATTTTATTGACCGCCCCTCGTATGTGTGTATTTTGGGGGGGACCGTGTGAACCGGGTTCTGCGATTGTCTTTACATACTAGTTATCAATTGTAATGAGAGTGAACTATGAATGCAAGAAATCCATTCTATAGTAACGTATTAGAGTATAATAATAAGTCTTAAATCTTTCAGTAATTGACTATATACATCATGGTTTTTGTTTCAAATATAATTAAATATCGAGAATTCTAGATGGATTGAGATTACTAAATACTTGAGTTTCTTATGTGTAGGTGTACTCAATTAAAAAACTCAACCTATAATTTATTATTTCATATACTACACATTGACTGCTTAGGTGCACGCGGGAGTGTAACGCAATATTAAATAGAGGGAAAATAGAATTAGAAAAAGTGCAATAAATATTACGAAAATCTGCCTAGAGAAAAGGTGGAGCTAGACAAATTCCCCGCCTTAATCGAGTCACTTAACAAAAGTATACAATTGTACTACACTAAATTGGAATCTTAACCAGACGTCTCTTTCCTCTTCTTACATGATTCTAGTAAGATTAAGTCGTCTTTTCAACACTTGGATGACATCATGGAGGTAGTGTTTCTAAGGCACGACGTCAGATAATTCCTTTACATTTTGAATGGTCACTACTGAGTTCCAGTGTTGTTTATCTGCGGATATATTTAAATGGCTCCTCACTTAGCTCCTCCATATATTAGTATTCATGTATATTCATATATGACCGATGTACTTTTCATATATTTTTGCTTGCTTTTCTATTCTAAAAAATCTCGCACGTCTGCGCTTGTTAGGATTATATAATTAAACAACAAAGTCTAATCCTGTCTATAAGAATCTTTATTCCTGAGGGCAATTTATGAATTCTCTTCATCTTACTCTTGTCTTATCTTTTTCCTTTTTACTCCGTTATATAAAGAATTTCTTTCGTTTTTAATCAATCAATCTTTTTGTTAAGTTTGTCGATCCGCATTAAATTTTGTGAATAAGCATTTACACTATGAAGTTTTCGGTTCATATTTGCTAAAGCCTTTAATCTATACATGAAATTGTTCGTGGGAATTACAATAGGCCGCATATGTACAACCACACGCACGCCTCACATATAACTTTGGTTTCGGGTAATATTTAAAAAAAAAATGAGAGTAGTATTGTTTTGGCTTCATATATGAATAATATAATTAATCCTAATTTTTATTTTTGTTAAAGTAGTATTGCTGTATGCAATTGACGTATATTAGGATGGGTATTGAAGCCCTAGAGAAGTGTATCATTTTTCAATAATCCTCTTTTTCCTCTAACAAACCATTATTGCTTCAGTATTTTAAAAAAATAATTTTTCAGCGCCCATCCGTCGACTGCCTACAACAGCATAAGTCTCCGTATAAATCTTGTAGTTAAATGCTGAAGTAGATTATAAAACAAACAAACCTAAAACAAAAACCACAAAACCAAAGGCAAAAAGCAAACAATAAACAAACAAGCATGAATTAGGAAGCTGATTCTGACTCCGTAAGAGGCCTACCTATATCCGTCGCAGAAGCAAGTAGCTAACACCAAAGAGAATCAAATAAGTAAAGAAATCTGAAGGTCTGTGTGCAGGAACTCGTCCTGATTACAAAGGACCAGCTGCAGTGACCCTGCTCGTCCCGGTACCAGGATACGTATATTTCACCAGTAAACAAAAGGACCTAGATGGGTAAACCAGTTTCATCATCTGCTTTCGTGAAATATTTCTTTTTTTTCATCAGGTTGGCACGGAATCATCCTTCAAAGGAAAATTACAATTCATCTAGTAATTATTTGGACTTGATTACAGAGGTCGCGTAACAAAATTATTTTACCACAATTATACAGTCGTTAACAGTCAATGGCGATGCATTAGTGAGTGACAAGACGCTCACAACGAAGGCAAGTTTTCTTACAGTGTGACAAGCCTGCACATAGAAAAATATCTAAGTTAAGGCCATTACGAAATGGATACTCTCTTAAGTGTTTCATGACGTAGGATGAATTAAAAAGGATTTTTCGCAAAATTATATCGAACCTGATTTAATATTGAGAAATAGTAGCGACAATAAACATTTTAAAGTGTTTTGATAATTAGGATTTATATTATACGTGCCCTTGTGAGGAGGCAATCCCGAATTATTATTTTTTTTATGGGATTTGATACTACACGCTGAACCCATCGAAGGAATTTTTTACATAGTAGATACAATATTAGGTAGGCCCTTTCTGATGATGGGGCAAGAGTAAACAAAAATATTTTAATAAAACTAGATTAAATACTTGAAAAGCGCCATTTTATGTCAGAGATAAAATCTGGAGAGCCTAAATACCAGAATGCATGGATATGAATTGTATTTTATAAACTAGAAATTATAGCTAGGATTCAATTGTAATTATAAGTGTTTTTATAAAATCTGAAATATAACTCTCATTCACACATTCAATCTCTTGCTAAAAAAGGAAACAAAACTTAACATTTGTAAATATATATGATAATTGTTTGCGTGTCTAGCAAAGAAGACTTGTTTTCTAATCAGTTTTTATCATGTCTTGCATAGGCATCTTCCATAGTAATGCTTCCAACGGGCATTCAACGCGAAGTTCCTTTCTGAAGAAGTAATTAAGAACCTACACCCTATCAACCGGTATCTATTTCCCGATGAAACGAGCCAAGAAACGTACCTCAAATTATCGAGTCGTGTTTCCAGAAGTTATAAACAGAGTCACAAAGAGCAATCTTTGGAAGAGGAAAAGTCCTTCTATAAAGTTTCTTTATATTAAGCGATTAATTTGTAGGGATAAATACGGATTCGTCTTCTTATAATTGCTCGGGGATCAGCGAGCTTCGATTAGATTATAGTCGGAACATGGCCTCATGGAAATGCCGGGCTGAGAGAGCGTTTTCTGCATGGAATTCGCGTGGTCCAAGGACGTATTTTGTATGCAAATGTCTCAATGCACGGCTACCAAATACAGTATAAAGGGTCTTCACCGTGGGTTGGGCTGCCTGCAGAGAGAAGCTGGATTGGATGTAATACAAGTCATTAATGGCGGCTTGGTTTTAATATACTTATATCATGCATAATATTATCTGAAGATTTTTAGGTCCCTTTCTTTATATATATATATATATATATATATATATATATATATATATATATATATATATAAATATATATATATATATATATATATATATTCAAAGAGAGAGAGAAGTCATTTTCAACTTTATTCGAGAAGCCAAGTAATTTAAATATTCATATGGTTTGCTCATTGCCTATGTTGGTTCAAGGATGTTAATCTTATTTTTGTGGCTTTTCCCATTGAAATACGTTGACTGCAATGAGCTTTCAGTGGTTTATTGAGTTGAATATCCAGAAATAAGCCTCTTGTTTTCGAGTGTTTTGGTAGGGAGAAGATCGATGCTTCTGGTTTATCGTGCAGGGGAGGGATGAGTAGTGCATGTGTAAGAAGGGGATAGGCTCCTCCTTACGCTAAGGGGTAATGAAGTACACTGAATCAATCCATGGATTTGAAGAGCCGTTATTGCTGCGAATTGAGCAAGTAGTGGGCAGTGGGACCTGATTAGCCTTGGACTGGGTAATTTCTTCGGCAAATCTTTCGAAAATATCTGCACTTAGAAATTTACAGCCCTAAATGAGAGATCTCTCTTCTCCAAATTAACGACCCCCCAAATCCACTCAAAGCCTTAACACCTTTCATTGAAAGTATTAATGAGTTTTGCATTGCCAAGAGTTTAGTGTTTTGTATGCTGAACAGAGACTGCCAAAGCAGTCTCTTTAATTGTTTCTAGTATTCTTTAGGAACGCAGATTGAATGTCGTCCACTTTTGCCGTCTTAAAATATTTATCTTTCTTAACATCTTTGTCTTTCTAAAACTATTTGTTTTTAGCAAATTATTTGACTTCCTGGAACTATTTGTTTTACCAAATCCTTTGTCTTCCTGAAAGTGTTTGGCTTTCTATTGTAGTAAAATTTAGTCTTTTACCAAAAGTACTTTAAATCTCTAATTTCTGTTTAATTACCCGTCAGCCACGGCAAAGTAAACAAGTGAGATTAATCATTTTAGCTTCCTTTCGTGAGAGTTAAGTTGTGATCCTTAGACCAACTAGTATGAATAAAAGTGAGCATTACTTCACTGCCTTTCCGTGGGAGGAAGATTGTTTTGATTTGGCGGCTTTTCTTGAGCGAAGCATACGAAAAATGTGTGGCTTGTAAATGTAAAGAAAAGAGGATTTCTGAATCCAAGGTAATTCGATGGGTTTTTTTCTAAATTTTTGACTTAAAAATTTAAAATTTTATTTGTATATTTTGTGTGGAAAGACGATTTTGTGGCTCAACCCAGTCAAAGATGACTTTCATTTATGAATATTTTCGAAACGCCAGTTGGGAGAATTTAAAAACCTTAGGTGAGAAATTGTGGGTATAGAGAACATTCACACGCGCAATTCATAGTCAAGAGATAATCTATCTAAGTCAATCGCGCGGCAATTTTATATAAGTTTGAAGGAAATATATATTGAATGGCAATCGCGTGCCTTGTGGGTAGAGGTTTTGTCCAGAGATGTCCCTGAATTCTTCTTTGGAGCTTTTGAAAGAATGGTGAATATATATATATAGCTGGCAAAAAAACCTATGGGCAAAACATGTTGCACAGGAAGGCGGAACCTGTGTACCTCGAATTGTTTGATGCTGACATGAGGCATTACAACGTCATAAAGGGGAATATACTAAGCCAGTATTAGGGAATAACCTTTACCTATAAGTATCTTTTTAGGTTTCATAGAAAGGAGAAAATTAAAAATTTGGCGTGGAATTTCTGCTCTGATTGGAATAAAATAGAGCGGAAAATATCCATTTGACTAGATTTTTCCAGGATTGAATTTCTCAACTGGAGTGTATATGTTTGGAGATTATACCTCCTTGTCATTGATTCCAGCGGTGTAGTGTTTAAAGCTGAAGTAGTGAATATTCCTTTAGAGGCTAGTACTATTTAGGAGTTGAAAGTTCAGTACCTAGCCTTGTTTCCTGCATATATGATCACTAGACCGATGAGAGATTTTAGAGTGAAATGATGAGCTGACGTGAGGAGAGGGCAGGCCAGCTATTCCGTTAAGTTGGACACAAGCAAATCTCTGGGAAATTGAGATAGACGAGTAAACACAGAATGCAGAGCGCGGTTTTCCAGAGGGTTTTATATGAAATAAAGTACGATTATCCTATTGAGAGATTTTTCGGTATATAGGAAACAAGAAGATGAGATGATTTTCAGGTCTGAAAGAAGGGATGATGCAAGTTTGGAAAGTTTGGATAAATCTTTTTAGGAACAAGAAGACAGAAAGGATGATAACAGTGTGCAACACGATTTTTTGTTACAGAGCAGAAAATAAGTGATTATAGATGAGTTTTAGGTGCTGATTACAAGCCTGTCTTTAAAATTTTCATATTACATCTAGTTTTTGTGTAATTTAAATTTTCCGTTTCAAGCCATTTAACACTTTTGCTCAATATTGCACCAATATGCAATGTTTAATATATTTAATATATATATAATTAATATATATATATATATATTAATAAATAATGTATATATATTTAATATATATTAACATTTTTAATATATATAAAGTAGACTATATTAAAGCACAAATATGAGTGAATTCTAATTACTGTTTTTTTTATAGATTTTTGCTACTGATAACTGCTTAAGAATATAAAACGTTTATCAAAATTTTGCTCTGATAAGAACCTTATAATAAGGATCTCACATTGTGTATCGTTTACTTCCTCAAGTTAGTATTTGAAATCTTGTAATGGCTTCAAGTTCTAGACGCAGGCGAATGTGTAAACAGCACCAACAAATTTTGTTATGTTTGTGGGCAATTCATACCAGTGGAACCATGCAGAAAAATAGAAAAGAAGTAACGATGAAACAAGCCTACATATACTATTTTTGATGCAAAGTAGGGGACCAGGATAAAGATTTGGCCCCTCATATATGCTGCACGCAATTTAACACAATGTTGACAGCTTGGTTAAATGGAAAGAGGAAGGCAATGCCATTTGTTGTTCCCATGATATGGTTTGTTATTTCTGCCTAACAAATGTGGCTGTATTTTCAAAGAAAAACACTATAAAGCATTAAAAAACGCTAGAATGGCCAGCCAGAGAACAACACATTGTTGGGAAACATAATTTTAAGCATGATGCTCTAGTAGATCTCCAAAAAGTTTATCTTCCACCTCTTCACATAAAATTAGGGTTAATGAAAAATTTTGTAAAGGGTATGGATGAAAAAAGTGAAGGCTTTCAATATTTGAAAAACAAATTCTAAAGATCATTAACTGATGCGAAAATGGAAGCTGAAGTTTTCACTGGACCCAAGTTCGCAGAGTTGTTCTGATGATTCCTTCACTTTGTGTCTCAATGTAAAGAAACGAATAGCATGGACATCCTTTGTGGAAGTCAGTGAAAACTTACTCGGTAATTTTAAATCTCTAAATTACAAAGAATTAGTAAACAATATGCTGGAAGCCTATGAAAAGATGGGATGTAGAATGTCACTTAAAATGCATTTTCTGCATTCTCATCTGGTTTTCTTTCTTGAAAATCTGGGAACGATTACTGATGAATATGGTAAACGTTTTCATCAACAAATTTTGGTTATGCAGACAAGGTACCAAGGAAAGTCAATCCAAATATGATATGGGATTATTGCTGGTCTTTACAAAAAAACAAACTTTAATGTCTCACCAAAGAAAACCGAGAAGGCTACAGCAAAGTTTCTTTAAACTTTAAGTGCATAACAAACTTAACCAATACAATTAAATCTTCATAACCTGGGAGGCAGGGAGGGGTAACCTTGCCAGTGATGTACACTGTCTGTCCTAAGCCAGAATAAAAATAAAGGTCCACCACTTCTAAAATATTTTTGCTTAAAAATTAAAAAATTAAAAAATAAAAAGATTTGTTTAGTTATTAATCGAAACAAATAGCGAAAAGGGGAGGGGGATCATTACACAAAATGTATACGTGATAGAGATTTTTGTTTTTAAATTCGGATTCATTGCCCTCGAACTAATTAGAAACACTTATTCACATTGCTGTAACAAACAAAAAGTTAAAATTTGTTGCCTAGTGTAATTTGTATGGGCGGCATCTCAAGAGGAATTTCCCGGTAAATAATGTGGGATCCTGAGTGTGATCAATGGATTTAGTATTTCTGAAGGGGAGGAGTTCTCAGTAGAAAACTTAGGCACACCAGAGGAAAAAGAAATGACAGATGGTCGGTATTATAGAAGAAGAGTGTTTAGGCCCTTGCTCATGAAGGTATTAAACAAAATATATCAAAGAATTGTAAGTCAATTCTCTTGAGCTGGACTTAATAGGAACGTGAAGGATTAAGTCAGAACGTGCTATGTCTTCCAAGTAGTCGGGAGAAGACAGATGGAGATTATAAAAGCTCCTTTTGCACCTATACCGGTTGTCAGAGAGCCGTTTTCCTCGGTATTAATAGATACATATAGTGTGTCCTTTGATGCGTACTCGTAATTGTATTGAAGTTTTCCGTTCAATTTTATGTATGTGAAGACACTAATATTATAGAGTTTGTGCCACACAGGAGAGATACATCGTAAAATGTATTTGATGCTTTGACTAAATTCTTTACAGGAGGTGGGTTTAATAAAACGATTCTCTCAGATCAAGGGACAAATTTTACGTCAGGTCTTTTGTTAAAAGCAGCTAAGGTGTTAGGAATATCGCTAAAAACGTCGATTCCATATCATTATGAGACTGGGAGCCATTGAGTTGTGTCATGCAACATTTAAAAAGGTAATACGCAAATCTGCATATGAGAATCCAGTGCACTGCGACTAAATGTTGCACTGCTTTTTATTGTCGTTAAGTGATTCTGTGAACTCCGGCTTTGGCTTCAATCCCTACGAGTAAATCTTTGCTCAACGTGTTAGGGGTCCCTGGTTATATTTGAAAAGTAGACAAGTAAGCAAATGGCTAATGTATCAAGTGTTAGCGAGCATTCTGCCTTAAAATATCTAAGCGATTTAAATGTGAAACTTCACGATTTAAGTCGGTTTTCTCTGGCCAACCTGCAAAATAGCTAGCTAGGGATGAAAAGGAATTATGGTATTAACACCATGGCATGTAAGTTTAAGCCCAGCGATAAAGTACTATTTTCCCTGCCCAATCATATGTATCCTTTTGAAATTAAATTTTTGCCACTTATGAAGTGAAGGAGAAAATTATTGATGTTAACTAAATCAGTATGAAAACGAAAGGAAGAAAAAGGATGTGTGCCATATAAATAAACTCAAGGTGTATTATAAGTGGTGCACTTTCGGCGCAGCGGCGGCAGCAGCGTTGGTGGGCAAGGCGAGCATTAGTGCCTTGGGCTGGTCAAGTAACCCCAATGATGCGAAGGGAGGAGCAACCTTCGGGGTGGACCACGTCAGATAGAAAAGTGACGGAGACAAGTTAGAGCTGAAACTGGATGTCGTGAATTTCAAGGCTCCCCCAAGAATAGGGAATCATGAAGTTATGAATAACATCTATTGAAATTTTTTTCATTTAAACGACGAGCATTGTCACTCAGTAAATGTGTCTTTTAAAGAGATTCCTAACCATTTTAACCAGAATCCCAAGGCTGAATAATGTGCTCTCGTACGAAATCGAGCTTTATTCCTAGGTCATGCCTATTAGACACACACCATATTGAAGCTACTGTATCTACAAGATCGATAATTACAATTGCTCCGAGAGGTCGTTTTCCCATTAGGAAGTGAAGTTGCTGATAAAGAACGGCCTCATCGAAACTTCTTCAGGGGCCTGGCAATCCTGTATCTGATAAATCACAAATTGGAAAATGAAAGGAAAGTTTGCATCGATAAAGATTTGAGGGACTTGAAGCGGCATTAGAAGCAGTCTACTACTTACCCCATAGCTAGGATACAAGATGGAATCCATGAAGTAGCGTGGAGAGGAGGTAAAAGAGAGAAAGAGAGAGAGAGGAGAGAAAGACAGAGAGGGGAAGATGGCGGGAGAGAGATAAAAGTGGAAAAGGAGTGAGAGAAAAAAAGGGAGGCGAAGGGGGAGGGAGGGAGGAAAGAAAGAGATAGATAGATAGTGTGTGTGTATTCAAGCTTTGATTAATTAACGAGTTAATAGGGATTAAATATGATTATACCTTAGTTTTTGCGATTTAGTCTGATATAGCAAGGTCTGGGGACGAGCCTTGGTTTACCCTTTTGAAATTCATCTCTAATTATCCTCTAAAATATTTGTAAAAATAACAGAATATTTAAACTCGAAGCGTGAATTGTGCTTCTCACTAAACCAGCAAATGACGATATTCTATAACTTTCTTTAAAAAAGTTATTCATTTGTCTATTTTAAGAATCACTTTTGCCCTATCAGTTCACGAGTGTGTTCACTAACTTCAGAGGAGGCACATCCCGTGACAAATGTCAGATAATAGGCAAGGTATTGGGCCGTGTGTGGTCGTTACGCCCCTACTTCATTTGGATTGGCTAGGCCTGGATAAAGAGCCTAGACCAGGCATGCATAGATGCACTCTCAAGGCACTTAGTCTTTGCTATACCGAAAGCAAAACACGTACGACTATTAAATATAAAACAAATTATAGGGTTTTACAGATTAAAAATAACATGTATGGGAAATGGATTAATGATGTAGATGGAAGAAAATTTAGATTGTGATTAGATTTCGGGGGGGATATAAGATGAAATATTAGCCTTTTCAAAGTTATAAGCAGTCAAGTTTACAATTCCTCGCATATTTTTAATGTGATTTTATAACAGAAGGGCGTGTTCTTGATACGTCTATTGATTTTGAGAGCGATTTAGTGACCCACTGGGTTTCTTTATTACTGTAAAGTTGACTGATTTGTAAATTGAAGAAAACCAGCAGAGCAATATATATATATATATATATATATATATATATATATATATATATATATAGATATATATATATATAGATATATATATATATATATATATATATATATATATATATATATATATATATATATATATATATATGTATATATATATATATATATATTTAGGATAAATAAGCAGGCTAAATTTAGGAAGTTCATTACTATTTTATAACTTCTTGGTACCGACGTTTCGGGTCGGAACCCATTCTCAAGGATGTAAGATTATTAAAATTTACAAACATAAGAATTTTTTAGACCTACTAATAACACGCACACCCGACGGTTTCTCCACTTCCATTTACCGAAAACCTACACATATGGGCTCGGTACCAAGAGGTTATAGTAATGAACTTCCTAAATTTAGCCTGCTTATTTATCCTAAAAATACGTATACGCCTGGCAACGCGCAACCCCTATGCTCTCTTAATATATATATATATATATATATATATATATATATATGTTATCATCAAATACTCTATCATATTCTTGCCATAAGCAGTTCAGAAACCTACCTTTAACCACAATGAATTCCAAATTGACAGGAACAGTTGATCTATCAGTTTTTAAGCAGGTAGTAGATTTTAATAGTATCTAAATAACTAAACCAAACGACCTCAAACTAAGAATATTTAAATTTTCTTTATTTAATTAATCGGCAAAATCTAACTCTTTTGTATAATTTCGGAATGATAATAGTACGATAAAAGAAGTTCCCATTGATAATGACGTTGAAATATTGTAGTTAGACTACTTTTATTCGTTAGGAACAACAGTGATAAGGTGTTTAATCAATTATCCTATTGATGCTTACCATAAATATTTATTATTTAAACGAGACGATTTAAGCACCCTTATTACAAAATAACCTTCTCTTACTCTCCTGTATGAAAACACGAATTTATTTTAATCTCTTGATTAGTATAAATACTGATTAATGGAAAAATATTAAAGTAACTAAAGTCAACTTAAGTTATTTGAGGTCCTTAAACTGCCTACTACAGTGAAAGGTCAAATCTTGCAATGAAGACATATAGCAAATACAACAAGACCCATGCGTTAATCGATTAATTCAACACTCTGTGGGGGTAGATGAGGAGTGATGCATAAAAAAGCGGCATACTCCCTCGGTGATACCCAGTAATGCTAGTGGATACAATTTGATGAGGAATAGAACACTGAAAATGCCATTAAGTTTTTTACTTTCAAATTAACCCATAACGTTAAGCGAGCATCTCTTTTATTACCAAATCGTACTTGGAGGTAGGTCGTTTATGAAGATGGAAAAGACAGAAAATAATAGATGTAGCTTAAACACTCGATTAGAAATCTTTTACCCCGGAATATGCTAAATCTTATCCATTAGTTCAAAGGGAGCAGCTAAACTCACTCTTATAATGCTACTAAGTAGAAACATGTAAAAATAAATACATAATAATATTTGGCATTAATTAGAGCTGAGATCCTGAACAATAATCTATTAAATAACTCGTAATTAAAAAAAAAACGTCAACGTAAATCTAGGTAGAAAATTGTAATAAAAAATAGTAACCTACGTAATGATTATAATTAATGAGCCTTATAAAAGTAATCCTTCCAGGAACCAAAATTAATATGAAAACACGAAAAACTTTTAAAAGAAAGTAGTCAGTGTGAGGCAACTCAATCTAATTGACAGACCATAACATAAGATATTTGGTTCTTTTATGGGGCGAAACCTTTTAAGTGCCTCTTAAAACCAATTGCTTTGCATATTAAATTGCATCCAAGTGGCTCGTCATGACTACCTCGTTCAAAACTGAACATGTTCTAAACTTACTTTCATGTAATTGCTATAATTACACTTCCTCAAACTTTATCTTCAATAACGTCCAGTGAGCTCGACATAAATGTAAATATTATTGCTGTAGATAAAATGTATTTACTTTTATTGGAAAGGGCCTAGTAGAGTGGTTTTCAACTTTTTGGCCCCATGCACCCCTTTAACTATATTTCAGAATGTCATTACTCCCTTTCCAAGATTGTCTGCCTCAAAAGTTGCATTCCAAATAATATGATAAAATACTGAAAATCTTTTTTTTCCCATATTCGTAAATATACATTTACATGGATTATGTTTTGTGTCGCCCTGAGGAGCTCGAAGGCAATACAAATATCAATATTGCAACAGTTATAGTGTTCCAATCTATGGTCCCAATCCACCCTTGTAACCCTTAAGATCGCCCCCGGTCGAGAACCCCTGGCTTAGTATATTCCTTCAAAACGCATACATCAGTGCTTGACCCAGAATGCCTAAAATTTAGCTCATAGATTATCTTCTTAAGGAAATACTTATTTAATAAGAACCAAATGTAACGAAAATTTCTCTACCCAGTTGGTAGGGAAAGGTGATTTCCAAAGAAAGTGTAGTTTCGTTGAATATAAATAGGTAGAGAAACTAAAAGAAGAGCAGATTTGCGGGACAATCGATGGGGAGATACCAAATCGAATAGTTCTCAGTACAAATCTGTTACCGAAATATTAAGGGGAGGAAACTGCTTCTAAGACGTTTCCCTGAATCAGTAGTGATTAACTAATTCTCAAGTAAAGTGAGTGACTTCGAACTACATCTCACTGCGATTCAAATGATTTTCATTTTGTTATTTTTAAATTTTTATATAAAAGTAACTAATGGAAACTCTCGAAGGGAAATCTTGTTAATACAAAAATGATAGTTGTCGGAAATAAATACTTGTATTGTGTAGTATTGTCTCTGACAATCGTGGTCTCAATTTTTGTGGGAAGATTCAATCTCCTTTTGCTCATATTATCAACAATGTGAATTTTTATCTGGTTAGCAAGATTTCAGTATTAAGATGAGGTTTTAATGAAAATAAGATAAGAATGTGGTGAATTTTGAGCCTAAAATAGAAAAATAAAGCAATAAGAGTCATGTATTCTGTTCTCCGTCTACTAGTGCACAAAGAAAATAATATACTGGCCCTCTCACAATCTTTCTCTCCGCCTCTCTCTCTTTCTCTCGCTCCAGCGCCAACTGCTCCCTTTATTTCAACTTTTATTTCTTAATCATACTTTATTTTAATATGTAACTTTTACTAGATAGCAAAATATTGTGTTGGAGCTTAATCAATTTTATCAATTTAAGTAGACTATTGGATTTTGTTACTTTTATATTTTACTTTACGGTAAGCAGCTTTTTTATACTCTATATAAGCCTAATTAGAGTTTTGCCTACTACCAACAAAATCTCAAACGCTCCAAATAAATAAAGCCTTGAAGTTAGTGCCTAGCACTCTAGGAAAAAAGCCACTGGCACAATCAACTATTATGATTAATCTTTATTCCTAAATTCTATTTCCGAAGATAATTGGTATACTCTAAATTATTCCGAAAGATTTTAAAGTATTGACGATTTTAGAGAAGAAGATTGAGAAATAAGTGAAATAATCTCTAATGACAAGCTTGCTATATTGTGTCTAGGGGAAATTTTTGTTCCTCACTTCATGGTTATTCTTTTATTCACTCAGGGAGAGCCTTTTGGCGCAGGAACGGGAAAGGTATGATACCGCACACCTTCTCTCTCCGTCTCACATTTTGATCGACTCCATCAACACTTTGGAAACTATAGTCGCAGTCTTGTCGCTTAAGTCCACTGTAAAATTTTAAACTATCTACCGTCTTACAGGATACCCCTCTGGCAGCTTCTTTGATGACACGGATGAGTTGTTTCAGATGACCGTCCCTGTCCCCTCTGGAGCTTACTTATCCTAGGAAATTTGAAAAGCCCCTATCTTAAGTCCTATTTTTTATTTTCTTCATTTTTTAAACATTACTCACTCTCAATTCGTCTCTTCCTCGCATCAAAATTCGAGTTGTCTTGCCAATTCCTCACCTCTAATTTATAGCTTCTCCATAACCTAACCCTCTCTTCCACTTTAACCGAAATTCTGCATACACCCTACCACCTAGTAGTGGCATTGTGAGTTCTCTTCCATTAATCTTGAATCGTTAACCATCGATGTTGCTTCTCTCATTATTTCGATGACTTTTCTCTCTATTAACTGAACTTGACCTTCTCTTCGTATTATCTTGATCCTTTACTCCTCCCTTCTTCTTCAGCCAACTCCTTGACTGCAAACTACAAAAGTGCTCTCGAGAATTCTGCCCGTGAAGTGCCCCCTTCCCCCTTGATATCCTTGATAATAACAAAAACAACCCACAGATGCATATTCTTCAAATTTCATGGTAGTATTCCTACCCGTCCGGCATCCATGTCTCTTCCCTCCATCACCTTTTCTAGAAAAACACTTGGCTTTTATTGCTTGAATTCGGTTAATTCCATCTTAACCAAGCCAGAGAGTCCCTGGAAGAATTAAAATACTTCCTACTATATTTGAGAAAGAACTATCCTTATCTAATTTTCCCCTCTCCTCTCTCTTATATCACTTGTATCTTCAATTACCCCCTCTAGCAAGAATATACAATCTCATTTAAAAATCATACTGTTCTTTATATTCTTAATAAAACTAAGATGAACTTCGAAGACCAGGCAAACTAACGTTAAATCTCTCAACTTCCGTTCCTATAAAATGTCAATGAAAAACAGGTTTCGGCCTGGAGTCTAGATCAGATATCCTCCAACGAAGATGATGAGATTTTCTTGTCTCGCTTCTAGACAGAACCCAACATTGAATCAGCTCTCTTTAATTTAGGGACTGCCTTCCATTGTGGTCCTGTTTGATATCTTGATAGAATCTATTACTGTAAACCACACTGGTGTTCCTAATTAACTTCTTTATTTGATGAGTCTCTTTGGAGCTGCCCATAATTGGTTTCACTCATATCTATCATCTAATAATCAGTGAAATTTAAACGGGAAATATATATCTCGACCGGCCAGGATGCGTTTGGGTGTTCGGCAAACGTCATTTCTTGGTAAACTCCTTGTTGGTTCAATTTGCTCTCTATTGTTATTCTAATGCGTTGTTTTGGATATATTATTTCATTTCAATGCTTAGGACCAGCAAAGCTTTCTCTTTTTGCTCCCACCTTGTTTGCTGACATTATTAGAATTCTTCTATCCACATACAACAGCAGGAGCGAATGGTTCTAATACTACTTTCAGAAACTCATTTGCTGGTTGGTACTCCAGTTCCCTTTATCTAGATACCTCTGTTAAAATTTTAACCTTATGTTTCCTAGTCAAATGTTTCAATAAGCCCATTTTGCTTACGTCTGCGAATCGTCTCTTTTCTTTCTCCGCAATTTATTTGCAAACGCTCCATCTTTGTCCGCACTATTTTTAAGAATGCCATAAAGTCTGGACCACAAGCCTGCACTGTTTGACCACTGCTCCTGTGCTACTTGCACATGAGCAATCATGTATTATTTTATATTTCTCCGAAAATGTGAGATGATCTGATTGCTGATTTATGTTATTCCCCATTCCTAATATATAAAGTATGGTATGAGTTTTATTTTAATGCAAGCTTTGTTAAAAACATTAAATTGAGCTTAAATTTATTTCTTAGTAGCTTGTTAGCGGGTTTTTGGTTTTAAAATCTTGTTCCAAATTTCGTTCTTTATTTCAGCGGGAATTTCGGTTTTATGGAAGCTTCTTCGAAGCGAGTTGTTTAAAATAATAATATTTTAATGCTATCATTAAAGTTTACATTTCTATCAATTGGGAGTATATAATCTTTTAAAATAATAAAAAGGAGGTAATAAAGTTACCAAAGATTTGAAACAATACAAAAGGATACTTAAAGATACCGGGATAACTTGAAAAGCGAGATCTTTTTGGTTTGAATGTGATCTTTATCTTGATGGGATAAGTTAATAAATGAGTAGTAATTATTATATGAGCAAAATAGTTTAAATGGGTTTATGCCTAGTAAAGAGGACATTTTTCCTATAGTTTATCATGGTATTTGTTTATTTTTTTTATTTTTACCTTCAGTGGCACCAGTGGAGTCCATGGGAGGTTGAGGTGACCGACTGGGTTGAACGTCTATTTCCTTTTTATATAAGCTGTTATATTCTAAGCTTTCAAGTTTTGTTTTTCCTAAATTTTAGCTTATTTTTTGTTGTCTTTTAATTTGTATTGTTCTTAATTTTAGGGGTACTTAGGTTCTTTTTTGTTGAAAATTTTAGTTAAGATTGTTTTAATTTTGTCTCTTATTCTGGGCACTTTGCCTCTTTAATAATTATTACTTTTCGTTATTGTTTCTCTTTGTCTTGTTTTTTTCTGACTCATTTGGCCCTTATCGATTTTGTGATTTCTTTTGCAGATCTTCTTGTCTAATATTGTCCATTTCAGGTGTAAATTAGATCAGTTTGTTTTCTCGAGCAGATTCTTCCGCTCGGAAAAAGAGTTAGTTTGTTAGTATATATTGCCTCTATGTGGAATTTCGATATTATTTTTCACTGTCGGAAAAGTTTCTCCTATTTTTTTTTATGTTTTTCAACATAGTATTTGGACTTCCAGATTAAGCGGATTCAGCCCTGCTTTTTCGTTTAGGAATGTGTTACTAAAATGGTCGATAATTTTTGCACCAATTATTGGCAGGGTGACCTTATTATTTACTATCGAAATTGTCCGGAGAGATGAACAGATAGTCGTCTGCCTTACCACTGTTGGGTACAACAAAATAGAGTAGACCAGTGCAGTGTATAGCCTTTTCTTGTTTTGCGCGTCGATGCTTCGGAGCCTGTATAGCTTTCTCAGCTCTCTTTTAGCTAGTGAAACTCTAAAGTTGATGAGAGTCAAATGACGGGTCACAGTAATGCGTAGTCCACGGCCTTGTCCTTGTTTGATTATGGGTATTATTCGTCGTTTACGATGCCGTCGAGTTTCCGTCGGTTCTCTCGGAAGATCTTGAATTTCTGGCGGTTGATCTTTATCTTCCACATCTCTTATCTATTCAAGTTGTTAATTTAAGTAGTTCTCTCTCTCTTCCTTGACTGTAAGTCTGCCTTCTTATATGAACTGGTTAGAATATTTGTGACATCGTCTGCGAATTGCAGATACATCACATCCTCCTGTACTGGTGTAGGCAGGTCCAGTGTGTATACGAGATACAGGGCGGACTTAGAGAGCTACTTTGTCAAAGTTCAGCTTCGAGTTCGAATTCAGGTTCTCTGTAACCCTCTATCATTATTTGGGCTCTCCTCTCCATGATGAAATCACAGAGAATCCATTCTAGGACTTGGTTTAGCTGGAAGTTCAAGAGCTTGTATTGAATGCCTCTCAACCCAACTTTATTGAAGGCATTCTGTCCATCTTGTAGTACCACGTCTATGTACTTTCCTCCAGCAAGTTTGGTGTGTGAGTTTTCTATTACTATGTTTGTTCCGTTTCCGTATCTCTTTTCTTAATAAACGAATGCTGTTCAGGGTTATGAGCTCCTAGTTCGGCAAATTAGCCTTGGAAGCTCTTTCGCTAGGAGCTTTTCATTGACCTTACAGTCAATCTCTAGGAGAGAGATTGGCCTTAACTCACCAGTTGATCAGGAGGTTTGTTTCCCTTGGTAAAAAGATAATTTTGGTCATCTTTATTCCGTCAGGGAAGTAACCCAAATTCAGGGAAGTTTTAAAGATGTTGGTGATTGTCTGAATGATCTCCTGGATGACATGCACAGGTTGTTTTTATTGATGTCGCCTGTCTAGCCTGGTGCGATTTGTTCAAAGGTTTTAACAGTTGCCATGATAACCTCTGTTGATGTTGGTCGGCCATGTTCTGCCATCTACCGCCATTCTTCGGCGTGTTGTGAGTGCGTTTGATGCATGTTCTCATTATGATAATTTTTTTAGTTAACTCTTGAATTCGTGGTAGAAATCAGCATCGTTTCTTGGTGGAATTGAAAAAATTTCTTTCCAGAATGTTCGTAATATCTCCTCTAGGATTGCCTGGTTCTCTATATGAGTACTCCCCGTTCTCCTTTATCCGAGTTGTTTACCTGCCGCAGGCTTTTCGTCTTCTTGATCTTGAGCCAGAATTTAACGGAGTTAATATATTGATGCTATCACGAGGAAAGCCACCAATTTAGCAAGTCTTACTGCTACATAGAACTCGTCCATCGCCAGTAGGAACCTGAACGAGATATTCCGTTTAAGAGCTATCTCAGCACAGTAAACTTTATTGGATGAAGTTCTTTATGAGCACTTTATTTAAGCCCCGGTAGGTTTAATTGTCCAGATGTTGTGTTACTACCGTGCTCCTTCAATAAAATGATGAGAGGTTAGAGCATTTGGAATATGTTTCTATTCGCCTTTGCTTTCCTCTCCTATTCATTAACATTAAGTGTCATTTATTTTTAGCCTATTATTTACGATGTTCATGTTGTACTTGGTCTAGTGTTTCTTGGTTGTGGAGCGTTTCCTACCATTATTTCTCACACGTGTCGTGCTATAGGGTCCCTTTGTAGCTTAGTTAAACTTGATGGATAGTCTACACATACTCAAGAGCATCGAAATTTCAGGTGTAGGCTCTGTTCTTAACTCCATTGAAAATTTTTAAGAGGTCGATATCTTTGTGGAAGGGCACCTCCTGGGATACGTAATTTGTGAGGTCAATCTCCAAAGCATCGAACAACCATTTGGTGGCCCGCTTTCCTATGATATAGAATCCGTTGTGATGAACAATCTCTGGTTCCGAGGAGTCTGTGGAGACCAGATTCTCCTTCCTTGTTTTTTCGCTCCTCTTTTAAGTTTCTTTATTATCTTTGGCTTCTATTCTCTTCAGGGCTGCTGCCTCCTTTTCATAGGCCTTTTTATTCTTGGATCCTGATGTTTTCTTTGCGTTCTTTTTTGTTTAATTCCGCTCGTATGCTACCCAGTAAGGGACTAGCTAGGGTTGCAAGACATCGCCTGATGGGTGATTGTCCTGGAACCACATTTTGCCTATTCCATTTTTAGACAAAAAAGCATTTGGTTTAGTTTTTTTTCGAATGTTGCCGGCTGCGTCAAATTTCTAACGTGGGCACAGAAAATTTATGCCAGGATCTAGTATAGTGGTTAGCGTGCTTGCTCGAGAATCGCTGGGTAGGCAGTTTGAATCTCGTTCCGGATTCTTTTCAAGCTGACACTATTTACCAAAGAAGGTTACTACCGGGACCAGGCATCACGGTGGGTAAGTTGGAGCTTGCCCTGGCTGACGTTCGCTCGGGAAGCTAAATAGCTTGATATGAGGACTAAAACCAGCAAACTTTAACTTCTTTGTCTATGTTTCAGTTTATGCCGCCTTAGCTATTTGAGCATAGGTTGTTTTAGACCTACTGGTCTTCTCTTTCCTTCTGTCTCTACGTTGCCTTTAGATAATATTCTATTTTAATGGGCATGCAATGTCTATTTTTTTGTGACCCGCCCACAGTTAAAGCACTTCTCTAAGGTGTTCTTACACTCCTTCCACTGATGTCCAATCTCGCTACATTTGGAATACGTTCCCTTCGGTTCATGGTAGTCCTTGGATTTATGTTGCTCCCTTTTGTAGCAACGGAAACGAAATTGGATGGAAGTGAACTCTTCCCTTTAGATATGTTCGCCACTGAATTTTGCGTTGAACATTAGGAGGCCACCCCTTTTTCTCTTTTGTGCTATTGACGTCTAAACAAAGACGACCTTAAACATTTAGAGGTAGTCGCAGTTATTTCGTCTGTGATTTAAACTTAATAACGTGTACGACCTTGGCACACATTTGCCTTCGCCAGATTTCCTTCTTTTCTTATTTATGGTATGCTAACCTGTCCAGGGATTGAGCCTCCAGCATACCACGCTCCTGTGAGCCAGGCTCTGCCTGGGTATGGCGGACTGTTGATCAATTCCACTAAGGGTCTTCAACACGTCCTCCTTGGTGATGGCCCCGATATCTTTCTCCTTTTTACAAATAGAGACTTATTCTGAGGTCACATCTAGCAGTCTTATTATGGTGCTGTTTAGTCTGCCATACCTAACTTTAAAAACTTTCATCTGCGGGGCTTGTTTTGCTCCCGAAAGTTGCCTCTCGAGGCTAAAGTCTCTTTTCATGCTCCTGATCTTGGAATACTGGTAACGAATTATGAGATATGAATTTGGTAAACTTTTTTACGTTGAGGTGTTATATTCTGCATCTTGAAGCTGTCTTAGGTTGTTAATCCCCGTTTCGTTATAACTGCACTTTCGTGAACGTGGACTGCGAAATAGAATAGGTAAATGACGGCTAAACTAGGGGTTTCTTCTCGAGGGGTGCAAAATGTGACGGTAAATTGGTTGCTTAGCACATAATCAAACATCGCTAACCGTGGATGCCGTCCTGAGAAGGTCAAGGTATCATAACTGCCCTCGGACCTTGCTAGCCTTCCCCCCCCGTGATAGAGAAGAGCAGCTCCTCTACCCAGTAGCTTGTAGTTGGGCCCCTTGTCCTGGTGCTTCTGTTGCTGGGTTCTACAGTGGGTTATTTCTCTTTGACATAGAATGGCATAGTTAGAATAATGCGAGATGTATCCCAGTCCTCTTTACTGGCACTTCATCAATAATCAAATTTCTTGGATTATTATGGCTCCATCTAAACTACAAACAACTAAAAATCATAATAAGCGAAGAAACCCGTTAAAACAAGTCAGCCTGATCAATTATTTTATCATTTGAATTTAAAAATTTATGGTCTAATTAAAGTTGTAACCGCAAAGGTTTTGGCTGCGATATTCCAGGGGGCGAGATTTGTAAACAGCCTTACCCTTTTGTGTATAGAAAGATTTACCTATTCCCACGATTGGAATATTTGGACATTAATACCTTGAAAACCGATTTTACTGCAAATTTATGCAGAGGTATTGTTCTCAGATGTCAGTATGATGTGGGATGAACTACATGTTCTTCCCAGTGACTTATCGCTTTTTATCTCATACGGTTGAAGAGATAATTACAACTGTCCAGCATTTGATAAGCGATATCAATTATTATAATGAACCTCAACGAACTAAAAAAAAATGTGCTGTAAAACCTGATTAATAAATTTATTTCTTCTTTTCTTATATTTAAAAGTTGGATTTATTATCCTGACGAGCTTCATGACTACACAAGTATTTTTCATCACATTTATTGTGAGATCAAGCAACCTATTAAGTATTCTGAGTGCAAAGAAGCAAATATAAAGGTTATCTTGTAACATTCACGTTCCTGCTAGAATGTAGAATGAAATATAGATTTAAGGATCTTTCTTGATATAAAAATATAATTAACTTTTATAATTTTCCTAACTACAAGAAGGATATTACGCATTGCAGGAAAAGAATTATGAGGTTATTCTTAAATTTATTAGTAGATTCGCTTATGTTAAATTAAAATTTTTGTTGTCTAATAGAAATATCAACTTTTGGGCTATCATGATTATGTTGTTCCTCTTGCACAATCCCGTTAATCTAGAGGGCAGTTAAATATATGCATAATGTAGTGAAGTTTCTCTTAGTCTTTATTTTCGTAGACCTATTCTATAATTTCAGACTATAGTATTAAAATTATATAGTTCTCTTGTTTAGATCGTTGTTTGTTGCTTTAGATTTAGGTTCATTTCTATTTAACAAAGAAAAAAAATCAATTAATTTCTAACGAGAAAACCGATTTTAATTTTAACGCAATGAAGTAAGGATATGTAAGGGAGAACAGGGGATAAAAGAAATATCAGGTCTTCAAGAAATTAATGTTTTTTTAAAAAAATAAATTTAATGTTGTTGAACTAATCGAAATTATACAAAAAGGTTATAAAGACTGTAAATAGATACTTCCCCAAACCTAGATATAACACGAGCGACCGAAATGACACTAAAATCTTCTGATATCGCAGTCATTATCTAACGTATGGAGTTATACAACGGGGGTATTTACCCAGGTTATATAACGGGGGTAGTTACCCAGGTTATATAACAAGTATAGTTATCCACGTTATCTACCCGAGAGAGTTACTCCTGTTATATAAATGAGATAGTTACCCACCTTATCTAACGTTGGAATCTACCGACGTTACCTAACGGAGGAATCTACCGACGTTATCTAACATGGGATTCTACTTACGTCATCTATTAGGAGGAGTTACTCACTTTAATTAATGAGCCTCACCTAAATTTGTTTAATTCATTTCTGTGTAGTTTGTGTGCTAAATTCCAATTTTGGTTTATTTTTAAAGTAAAGGTGTAGTTTTCTTAGAAACAATTTTTATCTAATCCTCGAAACTCTGAGCAAGGCACTAGGAACCCTCAAAGATTAACGTAATTATTATAATCATAATATCTAATCAAATATAGCACTCTTAGAGAGAAAACTTAATCACGGAGTTTTGAAGTACGTAACCAATCCATACGTACGAACACCATGTTATCTAACGGGGTAAGTTACGCACGTTATTAATGGAGAGTTACCCATGTTATATAACGCAAGTTAACCACGTTATATAAAGGAGGAAGTTACCCACATTATCTAACGGAGGAAGTAAAAAACGTATATAACTGGGGAGTTGCTAACGTTTTCTAAAGAAGGAGTTACCCATATTATCTAACCAAATTACTAATCCACTTTATCTAACGGAGGAATTTACTCCCATTATTTAAGGGGCTATATTACCCACGTTATCTAACGGAGAGTTATCGACTGTATATAACAGGTAAGGTTACCCACGTTATCTAATGGAGGGAGTTACCCATGTTATATACCGGGTAGAGTAACCCACGTTATCTAACGGAGGGAGCTATCTACGTTATATACCGGGTGGCGTAACCCACGTTATCTAACGGAGGAAGCTACCCACGTTATATACTGGGTGGTGGAACCCACCTCATCTAACCGAAACAGCTACACACGTTATCTAAGGAAAGGCGTCACTAACGTTATATAACGGAGAGTGTTACCCCTATTTTACGGAGTGATTTTCTAACGTTATCCAAAAGGACGTGATGAATTCTAAAATGTTAATAGGCATTCATCAACGTGACTAGGTGGGATCGCTTATTCCTCAGCTTCCTCTAGTTTAATCCTTATCTTCAACGTCTCAGGCTTTTTTAATGTCATTATGATTGGTTCAAGGACCCACAAGTAAAATAAATCGGATCAAATAGAGATATTACATACAACTTTAAAGAAACTGGGGATATTTATTCCATCTTTCGTTAATTTAAATGTATAATTAAAAATTATGGGTAGTTAAGGTATTATTTAACTAAATAACAAAATAAAAATAAAAGAACTAAATATATGCATTTCTAGTATGACTGATTGTAAAAATAATGCTTTTGAAGTAGATACTCATCTCAATTTCACATAGCTTTTCAAATCAAAAGACTGGGAACCGTTTCATGCACGTAAATTCGTACCGGTAACAGTGGAAGAAATCGCCTTTACCCTCTAACGTCTTGTATTTTTGTCTCAGGTTTCTGTGAATAAGACTCGTTGTTCAGGTATTCATACCCGTAATTTTGTCCTCAAAATGAAGCGAGGAGTTAACACGTCGATGTTCAACTCTGAAATTGCTGAATGTACCTATATAGTTTCCCCTTATCATTATAAATGATAGATCCTTTTCTCATTACTCTCTATATTGTCATATATTTTGTAGCACTTAATCTTGATAAAAACTATTTTCGTATAACTTTCTACTTTTTTCTATTTTTTATACCAAACATGGATCTATTTGGTCTTCAATCAAGATGATGTTTGGGTTTATGCGATAAATGAATTTTAATCTGCCGAACACACCAGGCCCAACATCGGGCAGGAGATTTTTTTTAGGATGTGGGGGGTGGGGTAAAAAGGCTAAGATTTATGTCGTGGTAGAGGAAGGACCGAGTGATGGTGTTCGTACGTATGGATTGGTTACGTACTTCAAAACTCCGTGATTAAGTTTTCTCTCTAAGAGTGCTATATTTGATTAGATATTATGATTATAATAATTAAGTTAATCTTTGAGGGTTTCTAATGCCTTGCTCAGAGTTTCAAGGATTGGATAAGAATTGTTTTTAAGAAAACTTCACCTTTACTTTAAAAATAAACCAAAATTGGAATTTAGCACACAAACTACACAGAAATGAATTAAACAAATTAAGGTGAGGCTTACTAAATTACACAATTGAATTTACAGTAATGGTTGACCCACAGCTTACTTTAATATTAAATGCAAACTAACCTTCAACGAATCAGATACCGGGGTTTAAATACGTTTCGGTTTCCTACGAGAATCGGGTTTGAGTGTGACCTTGGACACTTTTGTTATGTCACCTCAAGAATGTTGTTTCCAGACCGAAGCGTGGATCAGCCTTTCCAGATGTGTTCTGAGGGAGGAAATGCTTTAAAGCCTCAGATGAATTCAGAGCATGTAGCAGGTGGGGTTACGCACGTCTTCTGGATGAAATGATCTCACCACGCGACAGGGAAAGAACTTTTCTTCTAATCTTTGGGTTACTCTGGTAATAATTCCCACTGGCAAGCGATGAGCCAAAGCGAGAATCCTTTGACGCAGAGGAGTTTTTGAGGGAGTTCACTTTGGGGTATTCCTCAAGGGCGAGGTATATCTCTGTGTTTCGGGATAGATCAGGATAGGGGATTTCGAGAGTTAGTTTATTCGTTTATTTATAGCAAGTGTGGAATATTTAATACACTTTATATACTGTTGTCATCTATAACAAAGACCCGGTTGATTTAATAATCCAATTTGCTCAAGTCATGGTATTTGCAACATTTAAAGTGATTAATGCAATTAACTACTTGCATTTTTAACATAATTAAGTTAAAACAATAAGGTAAATTTAATATGAACGAAATTTTCTTTAATCATTGGCACAATCACCTTTTTAGAATAGTTTATCTGACCCAAAGTGCTCCTGTTGGCGATATTCAACTCTAGTTTGAGGAAATGAAGATATCCTAGACAAATACCATTTTTTGGTTTCGAAATAATATGATCTATCTGTAACCTAATCGAGGCAAGGTTAGGATGTTTTATATAAGGCTACTTGTTGCATGTTATATGCCTTTTAATGTAAAATACAAAGCAATATTAATATATGTTAAAATGCCGTCCAGAATGTTTAGTAATTTTATGAGAAGGAATTTATTACGTGGTCCTTTTCCTCTAAAGAGAAAAAAATACTTAACGTATCCTAGGAAACGAATGATTCAGTGTCAGTTGGTGTTGCTTAAGGAGGGTCATGAATGGACCTAATAGTTTTCATGATGAAGCGAACCAGAGCGATTACATAAGTTCAATGTATTATAAACTATCTCATGAAATGTTCAACAAAGTTTCTGATCTTTAAACCGCTACTGAGCATATTACCTTTTAATGTAATTATCATTTAATGTATTCAAATCGAAAGCTGAAAGCTTTGGGTCGAATTTTTTATACAAGTATGTAATTAGGATTCAGAGGGAGACAAAAGTTTAAATTGGAAGATAAAACAAAAAAGACACCTCAAAATAAAATCCTTATTGTTTTTATTTGAGCTTGTTTCATCCTATACTGCGAATTGATGAAATCATTTGCTTTACACATTGTACCTATTAGCAATTTTTGTCAGTTTCTGTCACAGTTAATAAATTCACTTTACATACAGTCCGATTGATGAATTGGAAATAACCAAATATATTTAATGAAGGATAGTATTAATGCTCTACCCTGTGGTTCTAAGAAAATTGACTGATGACATTTCTCCTAGATGAATGAAAATCTAATGGTCCAATACTTTTTTAATTAATCAAATATTACATTCTAATTGAGAATATTATGCAAATGATATAAATAAAAGAATTCTAGTGATAGCTCAAAAAATTAATGATGATAATTTGATTAGAAATATAAAATGTATTAAAAATTATAGGTCATCTCATTATTATTATCCACGTAATATGCTACACTTAAAGTATTTTAATTCTACTCTCTCCAAGGAATAAAAAATAAACACCGAGCCATTATTATATCTTTAATTTTTAAAGGAAACTTTTTAAGGTTTGGATGGTATAACTTGTCCTCCACTGCTAGTATTTTTATTGAGAACGGTGGAAGGATACAAATATTCGTAAATATAATTAAAAGGTTTAAACAAATTGATGATATTATATAATGCAACTTACTGAATCTGGCTGTTTTCCAAGAAAAGAAGAAATTACCTAAGGGACCATAAGTTAATTCATTTATTGATTGTCCCTGAATGAAAATATGCTTAAGTTTAACGATTGTTATCTGATTCACAAGAATAATGGGCCTTCCCGAAGTGTAGCAAGAATTTCTCCTCTTCAAGCGGAACTAGATTTGTTTGGCACATTTTAATTCCCACAATTTTGCCACATTTTTAAAGATTTGTGTGCACTGACCTCAATGATTTCCAGATATTTGATGGCAATCCAAATGATAAAGGACAATCTATAGTTGATAACTTTAAGCAAGGATTAAATAGACATCATGTCACGAAATCCAAAACTCAATATGTAAATATCCTATCTAAACAAAACATACAATCGTGTAGATGGGTAATGTGATGGTAGCTTTGATTTATGTACAAAGTTGGTGGTGAACATTTAAATGGGGTGAATCTAGAAATAAAATTCACCTATTTTCATATAATATAAGGGAATGTTAAAACTCACAATGTCTTTCCAAAATATATCATCACCTCTCTATCTCAAGGAAACCATATATTTAAAATAGCATTGGAAGTATAAATTTATCTTTCCCTTCCTTCTCAATACCACTACAATACGAGTTAATTAGAGTATATAAGCTTCATCTCGATACTTCTGTGGGAATTTCTTTGAATGAAAGATGATCTCTCATTTTTAGGAGAAATATTTCATACTACAATTCAAATTTATCCTAATTATCTTCTATGCATGAGGATGGAACCCTTCGCCCGTGATTAATTTTTCAATCGCTTGTTAGAAGTTACACAGTTTTTGACACATTTGATTATCACAAACAAATTATATAATAATAATATAATCTAATAATTATTCACACCTTGGAGATTCATTCGTTTGCGACCGTACAGTTTTTCATGAAATTAGAATTCCCCCATGTTGGCGAAAGGAATCCACCCTGCTGGAAAGGAAAGATTTCTTCTTTTTTTTTCAGTTCACTGCATATTCAAAAGTTCAACCTGTCCCCCAAGGCATGAACTTAACTTACCCGATCATTGTTCCGTCAGCAACTAAGCCATGCCTCAACTTATCTTTGAATAACTGATTTAGCTTCCTAACATGAACCTCCTTCTTCGCCTTTTTCATTATCTATTCACAGATTAAATCTAGCTAAGATATTTGAATCCTGCGGGCAATTGCATGCGCTCCAGCCTCTTGAGAGGAGGCCGATGATGCGCTTTGCTCTCTGGAATGAGACACTGATCAATCTGGGATCGAATCAACTATTTCGTGGCTGCCTTGTGCGCTCGGTTTGCATCGCTTCATATTATCTAAAAAATAACGCCCCTTGCAGCTCCTCTTTTAACACTCTAATGCTACTTGACGCCCTCAAATTAGCCAGAAAGACCGAGTATTTGATGCTTTGCATCAATATTTCACCTTATAGATGGTCACTATCCTGGTTATAACGAGATAACCCATCTTTGCCCTATATTTATCTTGGGGGTTTTAGCTCAATGACGACGACAGTAACCATAACACAAAGGGGCAGATGTAAACTCCTACATTTCAACACTCCAAACAGATAATCTAGGATTGAATAGAAGGCTCTTACTCTTCGAATACTATTATATTGACGACAAACGTTCTTGATATCATTTTCCATCTCTCACCTGTAATTGGCCAACTTCGTCTTTTACACTCACTCTCAAATTTCTATTGTGTTATCCTCAATTAATTGTTTTGCATAAACAATCAAGTTCCTTGTTGCAAACAATTGCTAATATGACGGATTAATGTGTTAGGAAAAATAAACTTTTTATTTATCCTTTTGCTTTTTGTTAACTCTCCCATAAAAAATGTCAAGAGATAGAAAGGCAAATGGAATAGCTCAGTTAGTTCAAAGCATGCCAATTTTTTTAAGTCTTTAGGTTTAAATATCTCATACGAACCAACAAAGTCATGGGCGTATAAAACAAACACAGTCTAACAAACCGTATAAAAGGCATGGTATCTATAAATGAAGGACCTAGAAACAAAGACAAAGATTAGTTTTTTGCAATAAAGATAAGGCAGGATACACTTTCAGTTTAATTATATACTTTGGTAATGACTTCTATAGAGGGACCAGACGATGAAATTAAATATGTGAAGAATTCCAGAAATTAAAGAAGCAATGCTTACTTTCTACATTAAAATGGCCGCAACATTTTTCGAAAAATAATTGCCAGCATAAAGCCTAAGAGGTATAAATGTACACAGACGTACACATGTCTAAATAAATACACGTTCGATTCTCTGTCCACACGATCGAGCATACGGCAAACGAGCGAGCATCATTCTACCAGCACGACTAGGGGACTTAAGTTCTCAGGCAAAAACAAGAGTATTTACGGGTAAATAATGATACAACCAGATTTTAGGATTAGGAAAAATAAAATATTAACAAATGGATTTTAGTTAGTAAAGAAAGAAGAACAAAAGAGAAGAAACAAGACGGAAAGGTAAATATCTGGTAATAACAATATAGCAAAAAAAGGTTAATGTTGTCAGAGAGTTTTAGCAAAATACGTGAACCTCTAAATACTCATGAATATGCGGGGATTTAAATACAAACGAGGAAATAATGCAAATACCTTAGGTACCTTTGGACCGAATGAGATTTGAAAGGACAGTGTCAGGTTTTATGCTTATATAAATGCAGATATGTGATGTATCTATTAAAAAATATATAGCAAGGAGGTACGGAGATATCTCGGGCAGAATTATTTCGAAATGAACTTTAACAAGAAACTGGGAAAGTTAGACTGGTGTTTTGATATTGTATAGGCCAAGAAAATTACTTGGGAAGGTTTGGGAAGGGGTGTGAGCGTACTGTTCTTCTAGACCTGCCCCAACTTTAAAAAGCAGGAAGGTCCTCTTGTGGGAACTACAGTTAAATTCAGGCTTTTCGTTAAAAGGTAGGTACTTAATTAAGGGTTGTCATGGAATATGGTGGTTTTACTTGCTTGTCAAGTATGATTTGTTAATGTTATCTTTTATGTACGGAAAGACATTAAAGAGTGCGGTACGTACCGAAGTCGAGGTTACATATCTTGTCCCATGGATAAAGTTGTAATAGATTCAAATGTATTTAAAAAGGAATAAAAAATGCTTAGCATTAATTAAAAATTTCTAATTTAGACTTGAAAGTTTGGGAGTAAATATTCCCCTAGAGGAAAATTTAGCATTAGTAATGTAATCACAAGGACAAGAATAAAATCTTCTTTAATTAAGCACTGATATTTTTCTCTATACAATTAATAACAAAAAAGCGCTACTTTAACTATGCCAAGTAAATTATTTGGTGTTCTTGTAACCGAGCTTAATTAAAAAACATCAAGGTAGATTTAATCGTAGTTTTCCAAAGATGATCCAATTAATCCTAAAGACCGCTAGATTTTCGATCGATTGTCAATTTAGTGGAAAGAAAGAAAATACTAGGAGAATTACTAAAGAGAATATACTAAAAATAGATTAACTTTCATCTAAAATTAAAAAAATAATCAAGTTTAGAAGAGATAAAGAAATTTGTACATTGAACACTCTATAGTAATGCTTAAAAGTTTACTTTTAAGTATTCCTAAACTACTTTCAATCCTCGAAGATTAAGTAGACCGAATTTTCTCCTTTGTATGCAGCCGGTGGCTTAAAGGTGAACGAAGGCCTGCTATAAGCAATCAAGGAATTTCAAATATTCTAGTTTAAGGAGAATTGTTATGAAAAATGAAACTTTAAACTGTAAACATCAAGTTTAATTTTTGCTGCTAAAAGAAAGACACCGAACTACCCAACAAAGGCATCTTTCTTCAGCTTGGAATAATCAGTCAATGGAGAAAAATAAAGAGGAAGGGAGATAAACCTAGACAGAATTGTGAAAAAAGGATAACTAAAGGTTTATAAAATTGCATTACTTCTAAAGGAAAGGTGAAATATGGTTCTGGCGCATTGATACGAAAAGAACAGTGGTGAATTGAGCATAAATGGAGGAGAAGAGTGATCTATCCTCTAAAAAAGAATAATAGGTGGGATTACGTGCGCGAGCTAAGAATAGTGGATGCATCCTTGATCTCAATCAATGAAAAACAGTGTAAATGTAAGTAAATGATTTTGCATTTATATTAGCAAGAGTATAACCTGTTCCTGGATATGCTACATGAAAGCACACACGACTGAGTTTGATAGATGAAAGAAATATTACTCATAAATTAATACACATGGGTTGAAATTTGTTGTTAGATAATGATATTATTGAGGTTAAGGTCGCATTTTTACGAGTACTAGAGTAAGTGTCATGTATAACGGTAGGTTGAGAGGTAACTATTGTGTAGGAAGACTATTTACAGAAAGAAAGAGAAGTAAGAGTATAGTTAAACATTCTGCTGTTAGGAAGAGTACACAATAATCCATTAATTTATTTAGCTATAAAGACGATTTAGAATAAAGTTTAACAGCTTGAAGTGCAGGGAATAAGACGTGTAGTAAGTATCGTAATTAGATTGAATGGCATTGAAAATGCTGGAATGACGCTGTACTGCTGGCTTAAGTGAATGTGGATAAGTGGAAAGAAAGTGAAAATGATTTTAGGAAACAGAGACTGCAATGATTAAGTTAGCTTACCCTATATATGGTGTCAAGGGTAGTTGAATTTTAAATTTCTAGAACTATTTGGTTCCCCAACCATACAGGGTAGTTCAATAGACTGAAAAAACGGCAATTGTGCTAAGGGCGATATAATTATATTTTCTTCTTTAATACCATAAATCGCATATAGCTCAGTAGTTTAATTTATATTACTGATTTTTTTCAAATTTTCTTTGATTTAATAAATGCAGATACTCTCGCAAATATGAGGTTTATGCAATCGGAAATTAGGGTGATAAGCTGTGCTTATCGCAAATTTCTACCACTTAAGAATAGATAAAAGGTTTAGTTTTATTGAATAAAGGTTATTTATCGGAAAAGACTTTGTGTGCAATCATATATATATATATATATATATATATATATATATATATATATATATATATATATATATATATATATATATAACCTATCTTATGTAATTATGAAAAATTATGACGATCGTAGATGTAAACAAAACCTCATCTTGAATGCAAAATACCTGGACAGTTGGGATTCAAAATGCTGTGGAAATGTTTTTAAACAAATTTGACTCGCAAATGATAGCTTATGTTGTTAGAAATTGTTAGCTTTATTAATCGAAATTTCATAAGTTACAGTAGCTTGTATTGAAACTATAAGTACTTCCTCTGCGTTTGAAACTCCTACAGCTTATAACTCTTCAATAGTCAATAGTTAGCCATAATTTACTCTAAAATTGAACTTGCTTTAGAAACTATAGTGCAAATACATTCTGTTATGGGATAACAACAAGGTCTGCTGACCATAAAGTCGCTTGCTCTCACTTTTTTTTATTTATAATCTTATGACCTTCAAAACTTTCAATAACTCCCGGACTAACCTTGAGAGTACCTTGGCAATTCTATCTCCAAGAGAAAATTTAAAACAACATAAGGATTTCAAATTTCGTTAGAATCATCCGAAAGGTTATGATGTTATGGCACCCAAAATAATTCCAGGGGTACATTAAGAGGACTTTGGCATTGTAATTATTCGAAATAGAATGTAAAACAAGATAGGTTTTTCAAATTTCGTTAGAATCGGCCGAATAGTTATGATGTTATTGCCAAAAGAAAATAATTCTAGGGCTAACCTTTTGATGACTTTGGAAATTATATCATTCGAAGGAGAATGTAAAACAACATAAGGTTTTCAAATTTTGTTAGAATCGGCCAAGTAGTTACAATGTTATTACAAAAACAAAAGAAAACAAAAGGGGACCAATTGAACGAAATATATCATGAGATTGAAAGTGGTACGCGACTATAAATGGAGCCTAAACTTACACTCAAATAAAATATTCTCCTTTTCCACCCATGGAAAGTTGATAGGCATCAACTTTCCATGAGATTATATAGATAACCTTAATTCATATGCGCAGGAATATCGTATTTACTCAAGTTATGAGTGAGCTGAGTTCAAATTCAGATATAAATTGGAAGTGATTAAGTCCTTCAATTTTATTCATTGGCTACGTTAAGAAATTGGAAATAATATACAACTCGTTCGATTCAGGGCAAGAGCGAAAAATATTTCCTCTTAAATTCTATCTTGTGTATTAAACATTATTTAAAAGGTGTAATTGCAAATGGAGTTCAATGCTTGTCTAAGAAGTTAATAATTAGTTAATAGTTTTCGTTGATTTATGCCTCCACTCCCTTTCTAAACTTTATTCTTCAATTACAACTTTGATTATTATACCTCAAATTTGCACAACCTGGTATATTCGGAATACATTCATTTACAAAAATAAGCATATAGATCATATTTTAGTATGGTCAGAGTAATAAGAAGTATAAATTTATTGGCATAAGTTATTTAGATTCTAGGAAATAATAACAATCACTCTAATTTTGCATTTACTTGAAAGAGGAAAGAATTGGTTGTAAAGAACATGTAGTACACTCTATATTTGCGTAAAATCGAGTATCGAAGTTTATGTCAATATTTTAGCAGAAAATAAAGATTGAAAGGAAAAATATGGAAATATGATTATAAATATTCTTATATTTGTGGGGGTGATGTATATTTACTGCTATAAGTTATCTATTAGAAAGTGAGTGCTAGATGATAAAGGGGAATTGACACAAGCATAAAGGATAGAAAGAACATGCAGTCCTGCTTCAAGAAACACATCGACTTCAAGATATTTATCTACCTTTGTAAAAATATTAAAATTTGTCTTGAATAATTGAGATATGCCATATATATATATATATGCATATATAAAGGGAATAAGGTGAAATGAATATGTGAACGCTCCAAAAGATTATTAAATTATTTTCAACTATAATTATTGGGCATCATACCTCTATACTATTAATTAACAGTTCTTTATTACATTTAAAAGACATAAAAGCCATTCTTCAAATATATATTTTATTTTAAAAAAACATTATATTGGTGAAAATAAGTATTTTGACAGTAGATATAGAAAGCCACATATTCCATTGTACCACCCTTGTTTTGGATAAGTGCTGTTAACCCTGTTTAATAATAATTGGTCAATTCTTGCCATTATTATTTTGGAATATGTTCACGTTCCTCCCTTCTTTTAGCTTGCAAATGCGAGAAGTTTGTAGGTTCCTTCTTGTAGACTTGTTCCTTTAAATTTGCTATAAATTTTCGATCGGATTCAAGTCAGGAGATTGGCTAGTCGATGTTAGGAACCAAACGCATTGCTTTTGTCATTTGCTTCGGAGCATTTTGTTGCTGGAACAGCTAATCATCCCTCTTCCTCAAATTCACAATTAAAGTTACATAGTTGCGAACATTTGCCATAAGTGGATTTCATTCTTTTCAATCAATTATATGACGAGCATTAGTCACATTAAATTGAGCTCACTACTGATTGCTCTTTTCCTAAGTGAAGTTCCAGTGGTGCGAAGATCGTCTTGCAGCAATGCTTTAGTATCATTAGGTTCTTTAATACCAAATACAGCGTCCGTTGGCGAGCTTTTGGAAATATTTTACTTGGAGCTCCACTGCAAAAGAAGGTTTACATGTGTACTGGTGTACTTCTAATTTTCATCAATATATCTTACAATGCTGAGGGGAAAACATGAGTCTGTAGAAATACCTCCGTAGTTTTACCATTTTGTAGTACTAAATTCTGTTACTTTTCAAAGGAATTGAGAGCTCTTTATTTTTAACCATAAAGGCGCATTGTGGAAGAATGAAATATGTCGAGGAAAAGCAGAGGCTAGTTATTTATACAGCTTCAACCGTTACCCTCCCCATTGGGCCATGACTTTACCGCCCCCTTTCCCCACTGCCCAAAGACCCTTCAAAGTCACTCGCAAAGACATATTTCAGCCAGCAGATTTCGTAATTTACGAGAGTGGTGGTGTAGTCCATTAATATAAACATAGGAGGGTGTGAGAGCCTTTAGAATGAAAATCTTACTACCTAAGGCTTCCTTGGCAGAAAATCTATGGCCAGGCTCACTGTCTCCTCCGATTGTTTAGGTCTATTTTCGCCAAATAGACAAAATCTCACCTTACCCATGGGTAAACCTGAAGGGGTGAAATGTCACAGCTTGAAAATTTATGCCTAGGAAGAGGGGCTTTACTATGGGCTAATAATGGTTCGCTCCTCCTAAACTCACTTGTCTCCCATCACCCCAGGGGATAATCGACGTATATAACTCAATCTCGAGAAATTTAGAATGGAGTCCGTGTAGCCATCGAGAGAAGAAGACGAGACACTGAGTCAAACAGGGAATAAAAAAGATAGTTGTAATCAAGCGGACTTACCCTCATGAGGTTGTTCCTTTGGTCGCTTAGAAGAGCCGAACAGTGGCATCAAGATCGACTCTCCTACCATTCTCATCCAGAGAAAATCACATATCTCAGTTTTCTGACAAAGCAGAGATACCCTTCACCAGTGAGGAAGACCAAATTGAATTCCCATTCGAGAAGAGATTCACATCTTGGTTAAGTCTCATCGCCGAGAAGCCATAATTGGCAACAAAGGGATCGAGATAACTTCATTTCATCCAAGACACCCTCACTTACATCTTCAAGTTGAGAGAAGCATCGTCACCCGCCTCCACTTCACCAGGAGAAGCATCAGCTGTTTTTCCGAATCACCTTAGCGGAGACATATCCAGTCCAACTCGCCCCAAATCAACTCAGCGAGGAGGCTCACTTTCAAGGTCACCCAACTGTCGACACACTCTGAGTTAAAGGTAAAACGAATACAAATTTTTTTTTCATTTTTGTTATTTGCCATTCCGTGCGCAAGTGTATTATTAACAAAACTATTTTAATCTGGTAGCCGTAACCAGACTATTTCAATTTCAGATCACTTAAGAACTAGCATTAATTGAGCTTAAATCTCGTGTATTAGAAGTGATATTTGCATCAACCATCTCGTAGTACTAATTTATAGAGTTAATTTTTATTAGACCCTCTTACTATAGAAATAGTGTATTTAAGTATTTGATATTTTATTCTTTTATGTAATTAAAAGTATATTTTGTAGGAGTTGTATTATTAGATCCTCGAACGCAGAAAATGGCAATGGATATATCATAATACGAAGCCTCCCTAGTTAAAGAATTAAATTAGAGCACTGTTTAAGAAAAGTGAAACGGATTAACTCATGTATGAATCAAACGTACATACGTACTCGGCCGTAAACCACGACACGCACTGTTGCACTATAAAGGTCCTTGCAAAATGGCCTTATTTAAAAAAAGCAAACCTCGGTTTACTATTTGTGCAATCAGTAAGGAACAATAAGCTAATTTATAAATATTTTCCGTGAATGTCTAAATATTTTTCCAATATTATTCTGTATTTTTTTCAAAGAATTATGATATACTTATTCGTATAAAAAATGTTTGGTTTTCCTTGCTAACACATATAAATACGTTAGTTGTGCGATTATCATTCATTTTTAACACTAGAAAATGCATTAATTAACGTATTTAAATATGTCGTAATATTTTTTCACTGCACTGTATATTTATACACTAATATACATAGAAATGCTAACCTCCAATTATACTGCATTGCGCAAGCCTGGTAGATGCTCCTTATTCACACCAAGCAGGTAACTTTTTCTAACAGACCAATCAATTCGCCTCAATAAGAACTCCTTTTAAATGTCTATTGTGAAACTTTCCGTTGGCGCTGAATCTAAGAAGAACATTCACTCGTTCTATGGGGCACGCCATGTATATGTTACCTTTGGCAGTTAAATTGCTTTGAAATTTACTGAAAATTGAAACCGCTTTTTACGGCTGTTATATTGGTTTGCTCAATATAGTTATTTTCTTATCCTTTTTAACGAGCGAATCTCAGCCATGCACGATGTAGTTAGTATGAAAGTGGCAAAGCACTGCTATAGTAATCTCATCGGCAATACGTAAGTTGCATTTTAACTTTCTATATTTATGTATATATATTCATTCAACCAGTGATCTCTCGAACCAGACGTCTCTAGAACCAGAATCCTCTAGAACTAGTTCCATTCACGTTTGAGGTTGATGATATTTCATCTTTCGCTGATATTACTATCTATATCTATGAAAAATATAGCTAGAAAACTATTTAACTCTTCTACTATTTATCTACTCTAATCGTATTCTAGCACCTGAGTAACAAAAACTAGAACATGTATTAGGCCACGAAGAATTCTTTCTCACCAATAAATTACCTTGATTTTCCACTCTCTGTTCCCTTAGCTCTCCTTAAACGGCCTACGTAGTTCTGATAACGTTTGAAGGATTACACCTAACATTACAAATATCAAATTAAGAAACGCGAAAGCAAATAAAGAGTTGCGATTGTGGACTCTTTTTTCTCCTTGAGTATTTTCCTTAATTGGGTAATAAATTTAATAAAGCCATCATTATCCAAATATTAACAATTCTTTGAAAATCTCTGTCTGCAATTATCCCCCAATCCACGACGCTAATTATAAGTTAACAACATTTATATGTTTATTGCCTTAAAACCCCCGAAGGCCTAGACAACAAAGAAAAGACAATGAAGAATGGAATAAAAGATGTAGCTACTTCTTTATAGATTCCTTCGCTCATCTAGCCTTCAAATAACCCTGGTTCCTGGCAAGATAACTCGGGATGCAGCCACAGAAACCTTTTGTATCCAAGCTCTTCAGAAACTTGTTAATTGGGTTGGGTGTGTGGCAGACAACGGCTTATGTAATGACCATTCGCGAGCTAATCCATATTCATAAGACATTATTTGGGGATTAAATTGTCTACGTACATAAATAAAAACTGAAGTGTTACGCTTAATGGCGTTTTAAAAATAAGCATTTTTAATCAAATCCAGATAACAGAAATCTTACAGCGATGAAATTAAAGATAAGTGAGCATTGTAAGTGAGCATTCTTTTTATGTTTAAGCGCACGTAGGTACGTACATATGTCAAGGAACATAAATTATATTTCTTTCTTTCCATCTAACTATTTCTATCTATGTATCTATCTAGGTAATTTGCCTGGCTGTCGCGCTTTCGTTCTTTAGTTCTTGGTCAGTCTGCCACTATGAAGGACAAATGCTCTAATGTATAGATGATTAGCTTAAAGCTTTTCTGGCCTATCTGTCATCGTTTACGAGTATTGTGATTATTTTGCCCACTCATATATATTATATTCAGATCACCTAATAATTTTCAAACTCTTCTTTCTCATTTGGGTTCATATCGTCTTAGTTTTTCTGTGTTTTTTGCTATTGTTATGTGATGATTTATATTTGTCTCAATTTAATTTAATCCATCAGAAAGATTTTGAAACAAATGCAATGTTAAAATTAATAAATAGTATTTAAACTTTGCTAGAATATAACAAGGATTCTCTATTGACGCTGCATCTTTACTAAATTGAAAGAACCTAAATGCTTAGTCGTATATTACTTTTCTAGAGTAAAATTATGATATCAATGCTCGTAAATTTTAGGGATAATTTTGATATATCTGTTTAATTATGTAGGCATATTATTGTTAGTTAGGAAGTAACATTTAAAAAGAATACACAAATGCGAAAAATAGGTTTATAAGAAATTCGGGCCTATTTTAGCTGTTAGTTGACATTTCTAAACACAGGATGCCCTAAATATATATTTGGCAAAAACTTGAAAAATGAGAGGAACACAAAATATTTTTTTTTTTAAATAACAAACTGTAAATAATTAGTAATATGTCAAATTATTGTTTATAAAATAATATTTTTCAGGATAATGTAATTAATATCTACATCTCTAAGGGATTTTATTACATGATAATTATACATTTAATATATTTATAGTATTTTCAATATGAAGAAAACAGAAGAAAATTGATTGCATTATACTGCTCTTCATGGTGTAAGCAACGTGGAAATTGAGTTTATATTATAGCATGTCAAATATAGTCCCTTTCTTCCAATCTAAGGAGAAAATAATTATTTGATAGAGATAAAACTGTTGCAATCTATATTAACAATCGTTCTCACGATTTTCATCATTCACATCAAGGATTGCATAAATTCAATTCCAATCCTCTCATTTCGCCTTTTTTACCAAGGGACAAAAGTTTTTGATGAGTTACACAGGCAACAACTTTTTTAAAGCTTTCATTATTAAATCTATTTGCTAAATAATTTGGAGGGCGTTCTTTTTAACCCTATTTAAGTTAATGCTATTTCTGTTTACTTAATCAAGTTTTAAAGAGGAACAAGTGGTCTATTTTATGTTTTAATGATATATAACGTTTCTTTCAATCTAGACCAATCGCTTGACGCGAAGCCGAAGCTAGATCTACGAAGATCGTCCACCAAAATGAATTTTAACGAATTCTACGCCCTAAGCATTGTTGATGTCCATATACATCATATAAAATTCAGTAGCATTTTAACTGTTTATAATAAAATAAATCGCTAATGATATAGGATATTAATTCCTGAAATTTTTTAGAATAAAGTTTGGCCTTTAGCATAACGCTATAAAATACAACTTTGACCTGTATCATTGTACAACTTTGTAAAATATTTAAAAAATGAATATGCTTGCGACGTTTTCAATATTTTTCTTTTATTTGGCCCAATATGTAGTTAGCTAGTTTCTAAAAAGGAAGCAACTCTTCAAACTTTTATATACAGTCGGGGCATAATGTTGTGGACCCTTAGGTTCCCATTGCAAAACTTAAAGAAGCTTTAAACTAAATATGGTAAGTAATGCATGAAAACTAACAGATATAAACCAATCATGGCTATAAGTTTGACACGTACATTTTATATGTTAGGATAGTTGAAACTGAGAAGTTTAAAAGACCATTTTTATTCGAAAATTTCTATCTTTTAGAGAACGAACTAATATAGCCTGGTAACTTACTTTCAGGAATTCTTAGCCCTTTACATCATTACCTTGTCAGGCTCTGAGCAAATAACATGCCTAGGGGACGAAATACATCTGCCTTTATCCAGGAGGTTCATATCTCCTTCAGAGATATAGCTGAAATGGTTAAACGCCACAGAAGTGTCGCACATAATATCACGTACCGATCCCATAGGCTCATATATCAGTGGAATTTCTACAGGTAGGCCTAAGATGACATCAAGAAGAAATGGATATATGGGCATTAGTGTCTCCAAGAAGATAGTATCATGCAGCCTGACGGAAAGATCTTTACAATCTCACAGATCAGCAGTCAAGCCATTGATCATTCTTAAGAACAAGAGAGCTAATTTTCCTTCGACACGAAACACGTTCTATGGACAGAAGACCATTGGTCTAAATTATACTTTAGCGATGAATCGAAGTAAAATTTGTTTGCTTCCGATGGCTGGAAGTTCATCCCTCGAAGACCTAGCGAACTGAGTGAAGAGCAACGTGAATTTTGGTGAAGGAAGCGTTATAGTGTGGGGCATAATTTCAGCAAAAGGCACTGGCCCACTTCTCCGGTTGCTAGGGAGTGTGAATGCTCAAGTATAGAAAGAACATCTGCAAGCACATGCTCTTTTCCATATGAGAGTCAGCTCTGCCCTACCTGCCATTGTTATGCAAGATAATGCACCTGGCCTCATAGGAATGTTGACGAAGATTTTACTGGATCAGGAAGGAGAAAGTGTCAGAGCCCGGACCTCAATCCCATTAATAATGGTGGAAGACGCTAGGAGAAAGAAGTAAGGAGAGAAACCCAAGCACTGTTGAACAACTTTGGGAAATATTACAAAGTTGTTCTAATCATTATGACAACTACTATACTATATATATATATATATATATATATATATATATATATATATATATATATATATATATATATATATATATATATATATATATCAGGTTGCCAGTAGCTTACAGTAGCTTCAAAACAAATAATTGACAGATAATAAAACAGACATAGATGGGAAGTTACTATGATATAATTTACTCAACAAATAATTTTTGGTTGTTACAATATATTACTACTTGATATTAGTACTTGTAGACCTTTGACAATCAATTTCGCACTGACATCTTCTGCCATAAGAACGCTGTCGCAGATTAACCCCGCACACCTTTCACCAGATTAATATAGATGTCGTAAGTTAACCCTACACACCTTACACCAGTTTAATATAGATATCATAAAATAGGATCAAGTTCACTCTGTCTTCTTTACTAGTGTGTGGAAAGATTACAGTATAAGCAGAGTGCAAATTAACTAAGAGTAGATTGGCCAATTGTCGACTATCTTGGAGTTCCGGTATAACCGAAAAACGGCTACAAAAATAACTTTACTAATATGTAAATCAATATTATTTTACAAGGTTAAAAGGAGTTTTAGAATGAGCAATACACATACTAGATTTACACGGGTCGTAGGAGATACGGGCAGGGGAGCGTGATGAGGACGATCACCGTACAAACAAGCAGACAATATTGACCGAGAAACGATCGATTGACTTTGACAGTTGAAGAAGCCGACGATGAGGCTTATACTGGGGAGGAAATGGGCAGAGACAGCACTTGCACAGTAGAGTTGCGAGTTGCTGTTACCTCGAAGATTTGGTTCAAAGGAGTAATCCTTGCCTTGGCGCATAGTTCAAACAATAGTCACTGGATAATGACTATTACGGGGTAAACTTAAATCTGGCTTTCGAGTAACATGAATCGAGATTGAGCGCGCCTCGTTCGAGGAGCGTGGGAAGTGGGTCGAGCTAAACTCACGTGAATTAACGAGTATACCAGAAGCTTGAGGGATTCTGCGAGAATTGTGAAGAGTCGAAAGCGACGTGAATAGCGGGTACCGTCGGGGATGGACAGAGGATACTGAAGGAGTAGGGACGACGGCAGATACTCATATCAACTCTGGCACCAGAGGATTTATAGGGGCAATATGGGGTTTCCCCTCTCTGTCCGAAGGGGAGGATTCTAGGGTCAGACACATCTGCAAAAGGGAATAAATTCGGCCTTTTAGCGCGAGCGCGAGAAGGTTCTTAAGTGAATTTTGTCCAACTTAAGATGGGACCTTCTGGGCTCTCACACTTGTCGCAGCTTTCTGTGATGGTCGCATTTCAGGTCATCGCGGCGTCTCACGGCGTCTCATAATTTTGCACCTCCATTAGCGCAGACAAAAAGGGTCGTTTAGGTGTCTGTTGTCTCTCTCTATTCAAGGGCGAGGCAGCGTGTATCCCCCCTCCCCTCTCTCCCTCTCTCTCTCTCTGATCTCTGAGAAACGCATTAGTGTTATTTGTCTCGATTCTTTTGTAATATTTTCGAATTTGTTCGACGGTGCTTGGATTTCTCTCCGCACTTCTCTCTCCGTACTTCTCTCTCCTAGCTTCTTCCACAATTATTAGGCGGAGTGAGGTCCAGGCTCTGACAATTCCTTCCTCCTGATCCATGAAAATCTTCGCTAAGGAAATTCTTTCAGAAATAATTTATTTCTCTCTAACCTGTACGATAGATTTCTAAAAAAAAAGTTGCTTAATTAACTCATTGACCCGTATCAACCCTCCATAAGAGTTCATAAAATGTTCATATATTTCTTAATTTCACAGATGGGTTTTTTTAACGAAGTTTTAAAAAAAAATCTTATTCATTTTTAAAAGATATTTTCCCCAACTTAACCCCTAAATAGTTTTCATAAACAAATTATCAATAGGGAGTTTTTTCAGCACCAAAGATCCTATTTTTGATTGTCTGCTCCTTGCCATGGCCAAGGTACAGGAAAATGACCGGAAAGCCTGCTTTGTATTTATGGGAGACCTCAATGCTCATCATAGGCAATGGCTGTCTTCTGTCTCCCCTACTGACTGTCATGGTATCAGGGCTTATGATTTTGCGTGTGAGTCGGGTTGTGAGCAAGTCATTAGGGAGCCTACCCATTCATCTGGGAACTGCCTTGACTTGGTTTTCACTGATTCCCCTGGAGTCGTTACAAGTGCTGTTGATCCTCCTGTGGGAACTTCTGACCACTGTGCAATTTCTATAACTATCTGTATTGAGCAATCTATTCCTAATATAGCTCATACAAGCAAAGTATTCATCAAATCTCAAGTAGACTGGTGCAATATATTAAATGATATCTCCCGGATCAACTGGCCACTAATATATAAGGAGGTTGAAGCAGTTCGTATTTTGAATGATAAAATTGTTTCAATTATTGATAGACATGTTCCATTCCGTATGATCAGATATCGCACTAAGGACAAAGCCTGGTTTAATGATGACTGTAAGAGGGCTCATATGCAGAAACAAGAAGCCTACAACCTGTGGAAGGGGAGTAGATCTGCCTTTCTATGGGATAATTATGTGCACTACAGAACAGCAGCTCAGAGGGTATATAATAATGCTGAAGTTGAATTCAATACTACCACAAAGGGAACTCTTCAGCGCACAGCAAATTCCCACAAATTCTGGACCACTCTCAAGTCTGCTCTTTTTGGGAATGATTCATCTATGCCACCCCTTCTTAAACCTGATGGTTCCATTACCCTTAGTCCTGAAGAAAAGGCAACACTGTTGGCTGATGTTTTTGATAATAAACAAAGTAATGAGAATCTAACTCTACCTGACACTTGTTTCCCTGAACCAAGGTTAAACAAGATTGCTTTCCGTTCAAGTGAAGTAAAACAGTTACTTCTTGATCTGGATGCTTATGGTGGTACTGACCCAAATGGTATATTCCCTTTATTCTTTAAGAAAACTGCAGAGTATTTGGCTCCCAAGCTTTCCGTTATTCTTCGGAAGCTGGCGAGGAGTGGTAGTTTTTGCGAATGTTGGAGAATTGGTAACATCACTCCACTATGTAAAAGTGCAAGTGGTAGTTTTAACCCTACTGAATATAGGCCCATTTCTATAACTCCTGTTCTATCTAAGATTTTTGAACGTTTACTAGCTAAACGTTTAAGTACATTTGCCGAGCTTAATCGTCTGTTTCCCTTTTTACAGTTTGGATTTCGTAAGGGTCTGAGCACTTGTGATGCACTTCTCACAGTCTCCACCATTGTCCAAAAATCATTAGACTCTGGTCAAGAAGTTCGCTTAGTTGGCCTAGATTTCAGTGCCGCATTTGACCGTGTCAATCATAAGGCCCTGATATTTAAGTTGAAGCAGTTGGGAGTAGGTGGTGTATTTTTAAATATTATTGAACAATTTTTAACAAATCGACATCAAAAGGTTTATGTTGACAATAATTTTAGTGATGAGAGAGAGGTGCTATCTGGTGTACCACAAGGCAGTGTTCTTGGTCCTCTACTGTTTATTTTATATACCCATGATATGTGGTTTGGACTGGAAAATAGACTTATAGCCTATGCTGATGATGCTACTCTAATAGCCCCAGTCCCATCTCCTGAGTTGAGAGCATCGGTTGCAGAGTCTTTAAATAGAGATCTGGCTAAGATAAATGTTTGGTGCACTTCATGGGGCATGAAGTTAAATGCAAAGAAAACCCAGAGTATGATTGTTAGCAGATCCAGAACACTAGATCCTCCCCATCCAGATCTTTTAATAAATAACATTCCCATCTCCATATGTGATTCTTTTAAGTTGCTTGGAGTTATGCTTGACTCTAGGTTTACTTTTGAGAATCACATTCGATCTATTTCCTCCTCTATTGCTCAAAAAATTGGCATTTTGAGGAAATCTTACAAAGTATTTGGAGAGCAGACTGTTCTTAAAAATTGTTTTAATGCTTTTATTCTTCCGTGTTTTGAATATTGCGCCCCTGTTTGGAGTTCGGCAGCCAACTCTTATCTTAATTTATTAGATAAAAATTTGAGAGCAATAAAATTTTTAATTCCTGACCTCAAAGTTGATCTGTGGCACAGGCGAGCAATAAGCTCCTTATGCATCTTATATAAAATTTTTAACAATGCAGATCATCCACTGCATCACGATCTGCCCAATTTATATGCCCCTCAACGAGTTACCAGAGGTGTACTAAATGCCAATAGTAGGGCCTTTACGCCTATGAGATTCAACACAACACAGTTTTCAAGAAGTTTCATTCCTAACACAACTAAAATGTGGAATGAACTTCCTACTGTTGTTGTTGAGTCCTTGGAACTTCAGAAATTTAAAGTGGGTGCTAATACATTTTTAATTAACAGAAACTTATAACTTTAATATTTTATTCATTATCCACACATATATAATATTATAATATTTTTAACATTATAGCATTTAATTTTTTTTTTTTTTTTTTTTTTTTAATTTTCTATTTATTTATTATGTTTTTCTTAATCTTTGTTTCGTTTTTTCCATACCAGGTTTCTTTCCCCGCTGGGGCCCTTGGGCTTATAGCTATTTGCTCTTCCAGTTGGGGTTGTGGCTTGGAACTTTAATAATAATAATAATATTGAGGCTGTTCATCTATTTAAATGTTCCACTTGTACTAGAGCCTCTTGCATAGGCAGCACTGTCAGATTTCTTGCAGCTAGGTTCTCTGCTCATATGGGGATTAGTTGGCGCACAGGCAAAATACTAAATAAGAAGGAGAATTTGTCTATTAAGAAACATGCCATAAATTGTAAAACTGACATTTCTTTTGCTAATTTGAAAGTATTAGCCTTTAATAACAACCAATAGTGCCTTAGAACTCTAGAAACTTTCTATATCTAACACTACAAACTTACACTCAATGAAGCTTTAAGGGCAATATTGCTATTAATTAAATAAATTTTAACTAATGTTTGGTTAGTTTTTTTTCCTCTCTCTCAAGCGTCACTACATATAACGTAAAAATATTATCCCCTTATTAAATGCACCATTCGCTCTCTAGGATGGATCCAATTTAGTACGTATCAAAAGCAGCCTATTTTCGGTTATAAGTTCTTTACTCTTACAGTTTTTAATTCATTATTTTTACAAATTTCAAAACAAATTTTAAATTCACTATTATTATAGTTATTTACCTTAACCACTTTTAAGTTTTAAAGCAAATCTAACTATTACTAAGTTATATTTTATAATTTTTAATTTTTAATTATTATACATTTTATTGATATTTTATAATTGTTACCCTTTAAAGCAATTCAATATCTTATTTTTCATGTTTTTTTCATGTATTAATTTTAGTAACCTTGTATTTTTAGCCTGAAGATGAAAACTTGTAGTTTTCGAAACGTTGTAAAAATTAAAAGATGTTGCATCCGTTTCTGGTGACTCCAGGAGTTATCCGTACAAATAAATATATATATATATATATATATATATATATATATATATATCCCAAAATATTTAGAGAAATTCTAAGAAATCGAGTAATTTCTACTGAGGGGGAGGGAAGTGGTATAATCAACAATTAAAACTAATTAAGAATAAATAGGGTTGTACTTTATTAACAGAAAACCAAACTTTGCTGTTTCTTTTATTTCGTGAAGGTAAGAAAATAAACAAATTATTTATATTATATTAACTGCTACCTTCGGTTCCCGACAAAAAACAAGAAACTATTCATGGCTACGAAAGCAATATCGTTCTCATATTTCAGAGAAAGATTAATGAATCGATTTGTCCGAGAATTGAGAATGACGAAAATTTAATCCTCAGTGGTTATGCTAATGATGAGAAAAGGGCTGTTAAATAACTTCATTATAGAGTTTCAATTAAACTAGTATCACTAGTTTTAATTCTTTGCTAGAAATACCGTAAATAAATACCCAAACTATGGAGTTTAGTTCTAAACCCAACCAGAAGACCTCAACTTATTGACAAACTAGTAAATAGCGTCGTAACTTATTAATTTAGCTCTCATTCATTTTATTCCATATCTTAAATCCTTGAGAATTTGGAGTTCGGAATATATTATAAATTCTCATGCAATTAAGGTGTAAATCTCCTCCACCTGATCATTTTTTTTTCTAAGAAAAACTACTATATCACCTTCCATCCCTGAGGTGAAGGGTTGCGTGGTTAATATGATTCTGTTGAGGAGTAGCGACCTTTTTTATCTAATCCTTAGGTGGAAGAGGTGATATAAAGCAAATTATATATTGTTCTCCAATTATCTACTCATAGTCCTAGCAAAAGGAAGATATACTTGTGTTATTCTGAAAAACTACAAACTATTACTTGAATATAGCTAGCCATCAGCCGATTTGCTACGCTCTGACGTTTCTGTAATTTTGTAACCACTATGATAATGATTGTTTAGTTTGAATTACTGACTCTAAACTTTGCTTTCCATTCCTGTATTGCTTCATTACATATATAAATATAGGATGACGTTTTATGCATGGTATAAACTTTTTATCCTTACATTATTATTAAAAGATTTTAACAACTGTCAAGGTATTCATGAATCTTCAAGGTAAGGAGTTCTGTTCTAGTTAACATTAGCAGCAAACTGTTGAAAATTGCTAAACACAAATATTTATCCTCCGGGGAAAAATTCTCCCGAGCCAAACTATATAGAACTTTCCAATTTGCCTTATATGAATTTGAATAACAGACTAGCTGAGATGTCCCTCGTGCTTTAGCGTAGATCCTCTTCAACTAAATCTTTGTCTGTGTTATCATTGAGAAAATGATATCTTCCTGATGGTACCTATCGGGATGATAAAAAAGAATCGCATTTCTTCAACTTACTATACATACCATGCATGACTGACCTTTGCGAAAACTATTATCTCCATCAGCACGCACTTTGGGTATGTTACTCATTGCATGTTTTGTATTATTGTATTAAATTCATACAAAAATGTAATAACAGAAATGACTGTTGAAATTCCTTGTCATCCATTGCTTATTGGATAGAAAAAGATAAAAACGCTCACTTAATCCAACCAGAAATTGTCAAACTGATATTTGAACATACACTTCGACCTTTAAGTTAGATAACCCTGCGTGCTATAACTCTAAACTCTTATCTTGAAAATACGACATAACTTTCCGGTACCCCTAATATTATGGAATTTCATCGAACTCCAAGTAAATAAAAATTTCCTATCCATATCAAAATAAAGAAACTTAAGACAGTCCGGCTCTTTGTAAAAATTTATAATATTACCCTAATTATAGATAAGCAACAAGTGATACATAGACATATATCTCTGAACTTTTAGGGAAGGTGACTTTTTTGTGCCTTACTGGAGATGAGTCTTTGTTGATCATTTGAATTAAATTGAATAAGTATCACTCAGCAAAACTGGTTGGAAGAAATATCATTAAACTCATATTCTGCGATTTAAACGCTTCGTCTATCTTAAATTTAAATGCAATTAAAGAGAATTTCTGGATAGCAAGCTCGAACCAATTAGAGAAAAATTCAATATATTTGAATTATACGAGAGACGTGCAGGGGAGATTTTTTATGAGGGTTGATCAAAGTAAATGAAAAAGAGGAAAATAATTGTTTTATTAACTAAATAATAGTATTTTATATTTGTGGAAGAGAAAGACGACTGACTGTGCAAAAGAAGGCAAATGTATAAATTAAAACACTTCTAGATGTACCGGGTTTTGCAAGTTTTGGTTTTTGATCTTTCGATAGGTGTATGTGTGAGATAGAAAAAGTTGCGTCAAACTTAAAGTTCTACTCTTCCAGCACGAGTCATTGAAACCTTTTTTCCATTGTCTGCAGGTGTGCCAAGATGTAAGTGAAAAGAATTGAGATACCTGCTCTCCTGCACGAAGGTCTCAACAAGTCCGACACCCTTTCAGCAGGACGGTCTCCTGGCCCACACGGCCAGGATTGGTAATTGGTTGGTGTTGAAAATGGAATTCTGGTTGATGGAACTTCTCTCGCCGTTGTTGCCCGACCCTAATCCATCCGACTCCAGCCTGTGCGTGCATGTTGAGGGCAAGGCATGCAAGGACAGCATGAGGAAAGACTTCGTCCGCAACGTGTGAAGGCCTTTAGGTCTCGCCTGGAGCGAGTACTCGCCGCTGAGCTAGCCCACATGATCAATATTGTCATTTAAACACATATTTATAAGTTCAAATAATAAAAAAACGTGTCTAACAACATTAAAATTATTCTGTCCATTAATTCATTTATAAAGACTTTCGAATAAATATTATTATAAAAATGGTTCTGCACCTATGATATAGTAGAACACAAGTTAATGATTGCGGTTACCTGAACAATTCTGGTCCATATCTCACACCATGGGGCAGGGACATTGGGAGGCTCTTCTAAACGAACAAGAAGCAATTTCTAATACGCCATTTTAACAGTCTTATTTGACACCAAAATTTAAATATAAATAAACAAAAGGAAAAGTTAGTTCTTAGTGGAACGCTTAGATTAGTCTATTGAATACTGTTACTTGCTTGGGATGAATAAGGGGCATCCACCATGCATTTCCAATGCAAAGGAAGCCAAACATTGCTCTATTTTGCTATTATATCAGCCCTATACCGAAGCATCGTTCATAGAATGTACAGTTGAGTTTAAATGAGAATTAAACGCCACTTAATTTTCTCTTTAAAGTTAAAATTAACTTTAAAACTAGCTAGATACAATATGTAAAATGTGTACTTTAGTCTGACTACTTAGACTCAAATTGGTTCTATCCTGAGGTGGGCAAAGAGATAATAGTTGGTTCGTTAAAAACTTAATGGAAGTTAGCGGTAAAGCGTTAACGTTAATTATTATTATTAAAATAAATACAGAAAACGTTATTTTTCTCTAAAACCAGCCTAAAATTGCAAAATTTATAAAAGATAGAATTGGCCAAAATTATAAAAGAACAAAAATTGAGAAAATAGAAAATTTTTATCAAACGCAATAGTATTAAATTAATATTAATATTGTTTTACGTTAAAGTCTTCTATTTGGGGGGGCCTTTATAATTCGGGAAATTTTACTGTTTTATAGTATTAGTAGTTTTGAGGAGGTGATTTTATGATATTAAATTAATAATTAACGTTAACGCTCTAGCGTTAACTTCTTTAATTTTTTTAACGAATTAACTATTAATATTGCCCACTTTTAGTTCTATCGTTGCTAAAAATCTTAACATTACGGACACCATTTCCAGACATTATTATCCATTGTAGATCCATTTCTGTTCTACCGCTCTGTTTGTAGTATTTACAAAGGATTTTAAATGATAAAATGGTAAATTATTGGCGAGTAAAACATCATAGTTAACAATGGAAGTAGAAGTCTTATATTTTAATATACCTCGAACTATGCATTATATGCCACCAGGTCCTGTGAACAATAAGCATTTACATCATAAAAAATTAAGGCAGGATTTTCTAAATCGCTTTCCTTTTCAGGGCTCTCTCTGACCTTCAGCCTTAATTCTTGACCTAGCTAGAACGAAAAAATCCATTTATGTAGGGAATCTTCTCCTGCTGTGAGCAAACATCTGCAACAAATTCCTTTAAAAATAATTTTTTAGTCTAAAAAGGGAAGAAAATACCATGAGGAAAATTCGGCAATGAGAAAATTTATATCATTTAGAGATGAGAACTAAGGCCTTTCTAGGTATAATGTCATAGAATTACGCAGTTATCGCCTAATTCTCGATTCCTTCATTTGTTCGGGGAAGGACTACGACAGCCAAAAATAATAATTGGAACTGAATTTCGGTGAATGCGCGGTGTTTTTGTTATTCGAATACTTTAAATATGGTTGGCCGGGATTGGTCCTATTTAATTAGGCTTTGGTGGTTGGAGGACTTAAACAAGAATTGAAAAAATAATCTTTAATTACACAACAAAACATATAATATAAATAATTACACTCTCTAGTTATTAATTAATTCAGCAATGGGAAAATTATCAATAATTACTCATGCCGCAAGGGCTCAAGACTCCGAGTACTAACCCAAAAGGGCTTAAGAAGAAACTACGGATGGAATCTGAGCTTTAGAGGCACAATAATTCACTTTAGTTATCCGAGATAACTTGGGAGGAGACTACTTGACGATTCTTAGTCGTACCGTCTCAACGATGAAATGAAAGGTGTAAATATCATAATATTGGGAGGGAGGGGAGGGGGGGGGTTACAACTAGTAGACGCAAGGGGAAGATTTTCCAAGTAGACGCTCAAAAGGGTAAGATTATCCAGTAGATGCTCAAAAAGGGAAAACATTTGGGGGGCTGAGACTGGGCGCTTCTTCTGGACGGGTCCTTTGATCCTGACACCTTCGTTCCAAATAAGATCCTAGCTGCGGGTCGGTATGACGCCGTGTTCTATCGCTCGAGGATATGAGGGGTCAGTAGATGATTCAACAGACGTCTTGAAAGAGGCCGCTTAATATCTTCTGTATTTTCCGGGCTTGGCTCACTCGGGAACAACGTAGAGACAGCTCACCACCACGACCCAGGGTCTTCTCCAAGGAAGGAGGCTACATCTTCGGGACTCTTCTAGGGGGGATTCTGACGGAATATTTCCTTAATTAATTTTGTGACGGGAAATATATAGGCTTTTGCTGGAACTCCTATATTTGCTAGCAGAAGTAACTAAGCCATGCCTTACCGTCCCCGCGTTTATAGCTCGGCGGCGGGGTTTTGGTGGTCCCAATGAACCAAAGAAATTCTCGGCTAATATCACCGGAAGTTAGTTTGGGGACGGGCGTAGGGCATTGCTCTTTCCGATAACTCTCGTTTCACACGACTCCTTTAAACAAAAATCTTATTCGTTCTCTCTTTCTTCGACATATAGTATAAACAAATATTAATAATGAGTCCATACGATCATATATTTAGGATTTCTCGAGATATGATATGGCAATTTTGGGGGACCACTCTACTAGAAGGTCAGATCTTCCTGCATAGATCATCGCATATATATATATATATATATATATATATATATATATATATATATATATATATATATATATATTTATAGGCACAAGGAAATGAAAACTGGTTTACGTGATATTCTCCTAAGTGATATTCCGGGTTGTGTCACCAATTTTCATTTCCTTGGGCTTTTAAAAATACATCTATAAAAAATCACGCGTCATGTGATTTTCAATATATATATATATATATATATATATATATATATATATATATATATATATATATATATATATAAAATTTCATGGGCGTTCCCTTCGTATCTTTGTACCCTATATTAGGTTGTCTTCTCTATTTTCATGCTATTCCTTGAACATGAACTTGCAAATATAGTTGAAAGTGCTTGGATTCATCTTTTCATTTTCCTGTGGGTTAATTTTCATATTTTATATATATATATATATATATATATATATATATATATATATATATATATATATATATGGAAAAATATCCAAGAAAAACTGGTGCGTTAAGGTAATAGCATAATTAGACAACTGCTCTGCTTCAGATCCAGTGGGTGATCCTATCTTCCTCGAACTGGAAGACAACACTCAAGGATGGCCCATCCATCAGCCCTTAAGTGTTGTCTTCCAGTTCGAGGAACATAGGATCAGCCGCTGGACCTAAATCAGAGCAGTTGTCTAATTATGCCATTACCTTAACCGCACCATATATATATATATATATATATATATATATATATATATATATATATATATATATATTTATATATCGAACCAAAATCTCGTTATTTCCGGTTAGATGCTCTACCATTTTGCTATTACAAGCCTGGAATAGAAAGCTAATTGCGAGAAGTATATTTTATTTACATACATTTTTTTTATTTATGCATGAGCTCTCGCCTTTCCTATGGCATCTTCAGACGGAAGTCTAATAAATGGACGCGACTAATTTAACGTATAGTTTGGTATTTTATTGGGTTAACGAAGGTAATTATAAATGAATGAGATTAATTGGAGGATGGGATGGGGGGATAGTAGGAACAGGAAAAGATTCATCTCCGGCACAAAGCTTCTCCACGATTCTCTCCAGAGTGGAAACGAGATGGGAGAATGGCCACCCGGTCGACCCTTCATCTACCTTTCTCCGTCCCCAAATGGGCTAAGTGGACCTATAAGAGAACGGTTGGCTATAGCCGATGTAGGTACAAATTTTGGTGAGAAATAGAATCAAAGTCGATCTATTTTGACCATCTTATGGTGGATACATTTGATAGAATAGAACAACTCCATTACGTGGACCTACTGATTTAATCGTGGATTTTGAACCACACATCCCTTTATTATTTACTTCCTTCCACCGCATTCAGCTCTTTCATTACATTTTTACCTTCACAATTCCATACAGATAGTGGTAGAACCGTCTAATCTCTGTTAACCTTTTTCAGTTTCTATTTCTCTAATGTGTTTATTGTGGCATTCATGCCTCTATCGTATTTTTAAGCTATATGAGCTTGTTTTTTTTCAGTTGTGTTACTTTTGTATATGTTCTGCTGTTTCATTTGTTTGTGCTATAATTTTCACTTTTCATTACATTTCTTTGATTTCTAAGTTTAGTCTTTCACGTTTCCTTTACATTTTACTTCAATTTTAACATATTACTACATTTTTATTTCACTTTAAGTCATTATATACTTTAAAATTTTACTTTTTATTCACTAACACTTAAATTGACTTTGGTAATACGACTTCAATTTTGATTAGTTTTTCACTTTCACTTGACTTCGAGTCTTTTGTATTTCCAGTTAATATCGCTCCAGTTATCACTTTTGTCAATTATTAGTTTTTCATTTTTGGTTAATTTTATTGATTTCTGTACGGTGTAGCGAGGACCTGGCTTATTTCATCTGCGAACTGTATTCTAAACAATCATACATAAATATTGGTTACAGGTCTGCTGTATAGTTTAAATACAGCGTGGGGCTGAGGCAATCCCTGGGGAAGTCCAGCTTCCAGTTCAAATTCTGGTTTTACAAAATCAATATTCACCACTTATGCTTTCACTTCTTCGATATTCATAAAGAATTCTTTCCAGGTGCCTGGTTGCGGTAAATTTAAGATCTTATATTAAATTACACTGACCCAACCTTTGCCAAATGCTTTCTATATATCTCTTTTAACTAGATCGCTGTAGTTTTTCCCTGCTTTTGCCTTTTTTTCCTGTGATGTCTCTACCATTTCTGCAATCAAAGAAAATGCTGCAACCTTACTGTTCATGAATTAATATCCATTACAACTGACAGAGCTTGAGAGGAAATACTAGAGAAGAGGTAACTTGGAAGGCTACATATAAAAAATCCATAACTTCCTCTCAAGTGATCTTTCGGACAAAAATCTTGAATAAATCGATGAGGAAGGCTCAATAATAACAAGTACTATCATATAGGCAGACGGAAGAAACATCTAGAGGATAAGATTCCGTAATCTTTTCAACCGTCAGTGGAAGGGATTTATGAAGAGAAAAATGAACAACGAAACGGAATATACGACCAATTAAAGCTTCTCTTACTAATAAGGGAAATATATAATGCACTCGGAAGGCAGAGGAAAAGATAAAGCATCTAATAGATGATTTCTCTAAGTAGCTTTTGTTTTATAGAACTCGCTTTTCCCTTTTTACCTTGAAATGAAATTTGATCATCCTTTTGGGGTATTTTCTAACTCTCTGTTTGAATAGCCATTTTTTATTCAATTTATTTTTGTCCTTCTTATTTCGTTTTGTAAGTAATCCCATGTTAAAAATTTCTTCATGGTGCGGTGTATGTTAGAGCTCATAACGGATTTCTTGTAATTTTGGGTGCATTCACATTTAGCGCTCATGCATCTGCCAAAAATGGTCTCAATATATATATATATATATATATATATATATATATATATATATATATATATATATATATATATATATATATATCTAGATATGTATATATATATAAAGAAGGAGCAAATGCAAGTTCTGCGGGTGATGACCTCTACCACAGGACTTTCGCCATATTTATTTTCTGCCTTTCAAGACAATTTTGAAGACAGAAAGAAAGGTGCAGAAACCTTGCATTGCAGACTATATAACAATATAGTACAAGAAAGAGAAATTGGACGCGAATGAGCAATGAGACAAGAAACAGGAGTTTTTATAGGTAAGAGAAAGGTGTGGTGGAGCGAATGTGAGTGTGTGTAAAAGGGCCATTCTCCCGCCCCTTTTCTCAGTACCCTCTCCCTCCCTCTGTAAGAATGTGTGTGAATGGGAATGGGTTTGTTTTGTTTTTGTTTATTTTATGTATAAAATGATTACCATGTTTTTCTTTCTTTCCAGGCGCCATATTCTGGAAAGTTAGTAGCTAGTTTTGATATATCACTATAATTAAAACAAAATAGTACTTTGTTTAAAATAATCTTCTATCAAAAGATTATATTTTGACGCTTGTTTGGATTTACATTTAGAGGTAAGCTAGTCGATAAATTTACTCAGGTAATGCTTACTTATTAGTTTCCCTTCCATGTATAAGTAAATGGGTCATAAACGGAGGATATATCTCTTCTACAGAGAGTGGAAGCGTGGACTGACGGCAGGAGGGGTTCTATAGACGAGTGCTCCGCCCAGCCCTAAGACGGAGGGCTTTCATACCTCGCTAAACACCTGGACCACTATACCCGCCTTGGTTGACAATCCTGCCTCCTTTTATGTCAGCCTACTATCACCTACCTCCAGCACACAAGTGATAGCGCGTGCCCCCTTTTCGTTCGGTTGTTGTTGTGTTTTTTTATTTTTTGTGTAGATATATAAGTAAATTTGTTGTATTCGCCTGTTATAAAATTCTCTTTTGGTATCTTATTTTTATTGGGGAATTAGGCCTCATTTTGAAGTGTGCACACTTCCCTTGTAAATATAAATTGCTGTAAATATAACTGTATTCTTTTGTAAGTAAAGGGACTGTATATACAATCCGTTTCATTCTTCCTCGATTTCTCACGTCCTGACAGTGTAAGAAGCGGGTTGGATCGATTGGGATTAGAGATATATTTTCGGCCCGCTACATTTGGCGCCCGAATAGGGACGTGAGACTTCGAAACCGGGAGCGTGACGGGATTGGATTGCAGTCCATACTCAATTAGCGTGACAAGTAGTTTGACTGATTTTTCCCTCCTCATATCTTTTTACTAACTTGGTAACAATGGCTGTAGCGGAAACATTAAATGAAGAAGTAGTGCGATTGAGACTGGAGTTGAGAAAGAACGAAGAGGAGTGTGAAATGTTGCGGGGAATGATGGAGGGAATGGAGAATAAAATAAAAGGGATGAATGAAAAGAAGGAAATGGGAGACCGACAGGATCAGACGAACCGACGGATGCAGGACCTGTAAAACATGATAACAGGGGCTGGATCAGTCCCAGGACCTACAACCCTGACCCCTGCTCCTACTGAAGGGACTCCGCTAAATGGAATGGATGGCAGTATGATTGAGTCTAAAGAAGATACTGTGAGTGGTAGGAATGGGGGTGAGTGGAAGAGAGTGGAAAGTAAGAGAGGAAGTAAGCATGGTTCTAAGGTTAAGGATAGGAAGGCAAGAAGGAAGAGTGTGGATTCGCTATACTCAGATGAGGGAGAGAGTGACGATATGATTGGAATGAGTGAGACCCAGATTAGCTCTTCGGAGAGTGAAGTGAATGTGGGGAAAGGAATTTTGATAAGGGAAGTGCCAAGGATTGATAAGTTTAGATTGCATGAAAGAAAGAGTATGGATGAGTTCTTCGAAGATTTTGAGCGGTACTGCAAGCTCAAGTACCCGCAGAACAAGGGTCACTGGGTGAGTGTTCTGGGAGGTTGTTTGGATGGGAAAGTGTTGGAGTTCTTGCGAGTGATAACGAGTGTGGGAGAGCCAAAGTACGATGTAGTGAAGAAGAGATTGATTGGGCAGGTGAAACGAATGAAAGAGAGTGTGAAGTATAAAAGCGTGAATGAATTTGAGAAGGCTCGAATGAGGAAGAGTGAAAGTGTGGATATGTATGCACATAGGCTTGAGAGTATGGCAAGAACGAGGTATGGTGATGATGTAAATGATCTAAACCACTGATGAGGAAGTTTTTAGACACGATCCCGCGAAAGGTGAGTGAATGGCTGAGTCGAAAGAGAAAGGAGAGAGTGAGACTGATAGATGAATGGTTGATGTGGGAGGATGTGTTGGAACTGCTAGAAGATGGACGATTTGATGATGAAAGCGATCTAGAAGAGGATGGATGGTACAGTGTGAATGTTGGGGTTAAGAAGCCCAGGAGCTTTCATCCACCCCAGCAGTTTGTCAGCTACAGGGATGCCCTGAAGGCTGCACCAGCTTGAGTGATGTCGAACTTCCTGGGCCGGCAGAATGGATGGGCAAATGGAGGGTGGTCGAATGGAAGGGGGCAGATAAATTTTAAGCGTGTGAACGGATATATGAGAGAGAAACCGAGGTATGTCCCAGCAAACGAGAAACCGAATGGTGGGAGAAAGATTGTGGAATGTCGTCGGTGTGGAAGGAAAGATCATATGTTGGCAGAATGTAGGTAGACATTTGGTGCATGTTTTGGATGTGGTAAGGAAGGGCATAGGATAAAGGATTGCCAGTAAAGTGTGAAAGAGTGCTTCGAGTGTAAAGAAATAGGCCATTTGAAGAAAGATTGTCCGAGGTTAAATGGTGGAGCAACTGGTGGGGAAAGTATGAAATATGCATGCGGTAATTGTGGAAAGGCTGGTCATTATGCAAGGATGTGTCGTGACCAGAGGAATGTATGTAGCTATTGTGCGATGGAAGGACATTCGAGTGAAAAGTGTTGGATTAGACTGAGAGCGCAAGGTGTGAATGGAAAGTCTGAAGCGGGAAACTGAATGGTAAGAGGGTACCTGCTGAAGTATCCTCTGAGTGCATGAGTGTGAGTAATGTGTTTGTAAGTCTGTCTAGTGTGAAAGTGCTGTCTGGTAGGAAGTATGAGTGTGAAGGTGGAGTTGAATGGAATTGAGTGTTTGGCTTTAATAGATTCTGGATGCAAGGCGAGCTTGGTGTATAAAGATGTGTATGACAAGTTTAGCGAGAAAGCCCTCCAGTCTGAGTGCAAGGGTAGTTTGGTAGGTATTGGTAGTAGGAGAGTGCCTGTGATTGGAAGGATAAGGTCAGCTGTTCGAATGCATGGTAGGATGATGAATGAATGTGAATTTTCTGTGATTGATAAGGTGAGTATTGAGTATGGTGTGATTTTGGGGTATGATTTCATGAAAATGAATCGTATGGTTGTGCATCCTGCGAGTGATCAGATTGAGAGAAAGATTGGTAAAAATGGGGTGTATAAGTTGTATGTAGGGAAAGATGGTAGCGTTTTGAGGAGTGTGTTTACTGGTATTGAGGTGACTTCTATGGAGAATTTAAGGCTTGTGAAGGGTGAAAGGGTGTCTGTTAGAGTGAGTTGGAGTAAGGATGTTAGTTTGAATGTGAGTGAGAACACTGTGATATTGGATGGAAAGGATGCGTGTTATAAGGTAAGGCATGTTGCTTTTGTGTTTGATGGCTTGATGAGAATGAATGATCCTTTGGTATGTGTGCAGGCAGACCCCAGTGTGAAAGGGCAGGTGAGGGGAATCCAAGTCGGAGATGTACTGGACCACCTCTCCACTGTCAATGAGGTAGGTATGGATGATAGTACGGATGTCAGGGTGAATGTTGCAGGTGAAGAGACGTGTGAATGGACGTATAATGATGTGAAGAGCATGGTGGAATTGAATGAATGTTTAACTGAGTATGAAAGGGAGGATGTGTATCGAATGATATTTGAACGAAAGGGAGCCCTCAGTAAGGGTGATCTGGATTTCGGGGTTGCAAAGCTCCCGGAATTCAAGATTGTCCTGAAGGAGGACTCCTCAATCTATCAGCGGCCAAGGAATTTCCCACGTCCGGTTGCTGATGAGATTGAGGAGCAGTGCTTGGAATTGGAGCAATTGGGGGTGATTGAAGAGAGCAAGAGTGCATGGAATAGTCCAATTGTACCTGTACGTAAGCCGGATGGAAGATTGCGTCTGTGTGTGGATTATAGAAAGGTGAATGAAAAGACTGTGAAAGAAAGGTTTCCGATGTGTGTGGTACCTGAGTGTGTGTATAGTATGCATGGGATGGAGTGGTTTACGAAGCTGGATCTGGTACGGGGGTATTACCAGATACCCATTGCGGAGGAGAGCCGGCCGGTAACCGCCTTCTCTTCCTCAAAGAGGCATTACCAGTTCCGGAACCTCAGTTTTGGGTTGGCTAATGCTCCCGGAGCCTTCCAGCGGGCAATGAATGTTATGTTGAGTAAGTTTGCGAGTAAGAAATTGATTGCGTTTATAGATGATATTTTGATTATGACTGAGACTTTTGAGGAGCATATGAGATTGGTGAATGACGTGTTAAGAACGTTGGAGAGTGTTGGTGTGAAGGTAAAAGTGGGGAAGTGTGAATGGTTTGCGAAAGAAGTGGAATTCCTTGGGCATATAGTGAGTGAGAATGGGTTGCAAAAATCACCGAAGTATGTTGAGAAGGTGCGAATGTTTCCTAAACCGGTGACTGTGTAGCAACTGAAGTCGTTTTGGCTTTTTTTTTGAGTTCCAGCGAAAGTTTATACGTGATTGTTCTCCTGTGAGTAAGCCTCTGACTGAGTGGATGGGCAAGAAAGGTAGTACGGTTGTCAAGTGGAATGATAAGATGAATGAGGCGTATGAGAGACTGAAAGAGGCAGCGGCTGAAGATGTTGAATTGGCTTACCCAGATTATAGTGTAAATGCTAAAATGCTAGAACTGTATACAGATGCGAGTGGGTATTGTATGGGAGGTTTTCTGATGCAAGAGCAGCGTTTGAATGGGGAGAATGTCAGGCGAATAATTGGGTATGTATCCAAGGCTATGAATGTTGCAGAACGAAAGTATTCGACTGTGGAACGAGAGCTGCTGCGATAAGATATTGTTTGAAAGTGTTGCGTCCATTTTTGTATGGTGTGAGGTTTGTGATAAAAACCGATCATCAACCTCTTGTGTATCTGCAGCGTATGAAGTGGGCTAATAGTAGGATTGCAAGGACTTTGGAAGATTTGAGTGACTTTGACTATGTGATTGAGTATGTGCCTGGTGAATGGAATGGAGTGGCTGATTTGATGTCAAGGTATCCTGGTACGAATGATAAAAATGTGTGTGGAGTGAGTGATCCTGAGTATTTGCCGAAAGAGATTATCAATGGAAAAGAGAGTAAGGGTGGTGGTGATTCCTTGTTTGAGAGTGTATGGAATGGTTTGCAAGATTTGAAGAGTGATGGAGTAGACGTGAGAGTGCCCGATAGTGTAGATGATTTAAGGAAGGAGGTAATGAATTAAGTCTGTAGGAAGCCTGAAAGCATTGGTATGGCAAAGGTGCGGAACTTCATGAAAGAATTGAGAGCGATGTGTATGCAAGGGGTCCCGCCATTTCAGGAAGTGTTGATTGTAGTGAGTCGTTTGTATGGGGTGATTGTTTATGTGCACTTTGGTGGTGAGAGGCCGATTGTGTACAAGGATGAGAAGATGAAGGGTTTGAATCCTAATGTGGTACATCTGCAATGTTTGAGCGGTGTGCACTACAATTGGGTGATTGAAAAGTTTCTATATATAAGAGAGAAGAATGATTGTCTGGATGAAGATGAGCGTGTGGTGAGTGATGATATGGGAGTTAATGACAGTTTCGATATCAGTGCTGATGTTGGTGTGCTTGTTCCTTCGGTGTATTGCGAACATGGTGGACCTGATATGATGGAAGCGAGAGTGAAAGTTGGTGAAAGGTTGTTCTGTGGTTTGATTGATACTGGAGCGCAGGTGTCTTTAGTGAATGAGAGGATTCTGAGTATGTATGATGAGTTTAAATGTTGCGAGCATAAACCTGTGAAGTTACGGATAAGTGGATTAGGGAATGGCTTGATAGTGGCATGGGAACAGGTTAGTCTGAAAGTAAGTTTGGGTAATGGTGTGAATGTGAAGCATTACTTTGTGATTCTGAAGGATGAGCAAATGCCGTGTTGTTTCTTGCTTGGTGTAGACTTTATGAGATTGAATGATTTGTCTTTGGATGCTGATAAGGATTGTCTTATGAAAGGTGAATGTGAGGTGATGAAGTTGAATGAGTGTGCGAAGAATGTTGTCAAATTTGGTGGCATGATTGAGTTGGTCATGGATGATGAGAATGAGATTTTAAGTGATGATGATATTCTAGAGATGCAAGAGATGTGTCCTTTTGTTAGTGAGTTAAAGAGGTGTGTAATGATGCGTGTTGATTTGAATGAATGGCCAGAGTGTTTAAGTGATTTTAAAAGGTATGCTAAGGATTTTGTTGTTTGTATGGATGTTGTATATTTTGTGAGGCATGTGAAGGGTGGTGATGATATGTATGTACCTGTGATGTCCTTAGTTGGTATGATTGGTCTGGTGAAGGTTGTGCATGATAATTATGGGCATATGGGTAAGTTTAAGCTGTGGGAGTGTATGAAGGAGGGTGTGTTCCATCGGTTTCTGAGAACTGTTGTGAATGATGTTGCAACTACGTGTAAAAGGTGTCAGAAGCGAAAGGTGCAAGGTGTGCAAGTGAAACCACCGATGTTAAAAGTTGATGCGAAAGAACCGTTTGAATTGGTAGTGATTGATTGTGTGTCTTTGCCACGTACGAGTGCTGGCAATGTTGGTATGGTTGTTATGGTTGATCATAAAAGTAAGTTTGTGTATGCAGCGCCTGTGAGAGATAAAAGGAGTGTGACTGTTGCGCGTGTGGTTGAGCAGTTGTTTTTTCCTATGTGTGTATGGAAGCTTAGAAGATGTCTGAGTGATAATGGGCCTAAATTTGTAGGGGAAGTGTTTGAGCAAATGTTGAGTGAGAATGGTGTGGAGCATGTGAGAACAACTCCGTATGTACCGTCTTCAAATGGATTGGCTGAACGGACTATAAGAACCTTGTGTGAGATGTTGAGAATGATGAGTACGACAGTGAATGACTGGGATGTGTGTCTGGGGAGAGTGTGTGGGCGTATAATTCAACTGTGCATAATGCAACTGGAATGTCCCCATGTCAGTTTGTGATGAATTTTGAAAGGCGAGTGAAAGATAGGTTTCGTTTGAGTGAAAGTGAGCAGAGTGTATGGCGTGAGGTGCATGAAAGGTTCCATTCATTTGAATTAGGTGCAAAAGTATTGAAGGTGAAAGAAGTGAATGGTAGGTTGAATGTGTCAAAGATGAGTAAGAAGTTTGATGGACCTTATAGAGTTGAAAGGGTTTGGGAAAATGGGGTGACGTATGTTTTGGAGAGTTTGAATGACGGTATGACTGAGAGAGTGCGGGCTCATCAGAGTCGGTTAAGGAGATGGAGAGAACCCCTTGACTACCTGGTGAGCCATCCGGTGTATGGACTGTGTAGAGAGAGAGGTAAAGTGCATGATGATGAGATTGAATGTGAGAGTATGGATCTGTCTGGGAAAGAGCTAGTCTTAGTCTCAAGGAGTAGAAAGGGTACAAAGAAGAGTGAAAGGAAGAATGCAAGTACGAATGAAAGTAAGTCTGAGCAGAGTGTTTCTGGTATGGGGGATCTTGAAAGGGAGATTGAGTTTTTGCGTAAACAGGTGAGTGATTTGGCTGGTATAAGTAGACGAGTAAGTGAGCTGCCTGTGCCTAATTTTTCTGGTTTTGGGAACAGTATGAATAATAGTGTGTTTGGGCAAAATGAACCTAGTGTGGCTGATTTTTCGGGTTTTACGAATGGTAATAGTAGAGATGAGTTTGATGTAGTGAATGATAAAGTGGCTGATTTTTCAGGTTTCTGGTGGGAACCAGTTGAAGGGGTTTCTGGTATGCCTGTTGAGAATACAGGGGATGTGAGTGACCTGTCTGTTTCGCAAGAATGTACCTTGAGTTGGATGAGAGCTGTAAGTGAGGAGCTGATAAATGGGGGTATGAAGAGTGAAGGTTCTGAACAGAAGAGTATAAAAGAATTCTGTCGTGAGATGGGAGAACTGGTAATGAGGGCTAAGAGTATGGTTGATGAGATGATCAATAGGGACGATGAGACTGACAGGACGACTGACAAACAACCCGGACTAATTGCTACGCGTAGCCAGGGACCAGTAGAAGAGTGTGAATGGGTGCAGAAGGGTGCGATTGAGCACAAGTGGTACCGTGAAGAGTGATTGAAAGGGTTTTGTGAATGGCTGGTCGAATGGCTTAAGGAAGGAGGGATGTGGTGGAGCGAATGTGAGTGTGTGTAAAAGGGCCATTCTCCCGCCCCTTTTCTTAGTACCCTCTTCCTCCCTCTGTAAGAATGTGTGTGAATGGGAATGGGTTTGTTTTGTTTTTGTTTATTTTATGTATAAAATGATTACCATGTTTTTCTTTCTTTCCAGGCGCCATATTCTGGAAAGTTAGTAGCTAGTTTTGATATATCACTATAATTAAAACAAAATAGTACTTTGTTTAAAATAATCTTTTATCAAAAGATTATATGTTGACGCTTGTTTGGATTTACATTTAGAGGTAAGCTAGTCGTTAAATTTACTCGGGTAATGCCCACTTATTAGTTTCCCTTCCATGTATAAGTAAATGGGTCATAAACGGAGGATATATCTCTTCTACAGAGAGTGGAAGCGTGGACTGACGGCAGGAGGGGTTCTATAGACGAGTGCTCCGCCCAGCCCTGAGAAGGAGGGCTTTCATACCTCGCTAAACACCTGGACCACTATACCCACCTTGGTTGACAATCCTGCCTCCTTTTATGTCAGCCTACTACCACCCACCTCCAGCACACAAGTGATAGCGCGTGCCCCCTTTTCGTTCGGTTGTTGTTGTGTTTTTTTATTTTTTGTGTAGATATATAAGTAAATTTGTTGTATTCGCCTGTTATAAAATTCTCTTTTGGTATCTTATTTTTATTGGGGAATTAGGCCTCATTTTGAAGTGTGCACACTTCCCTTGTAAATATAAATTGCTGTAAATATAACTGTATTCTTTTGTAAGTAAAGGGACTGTATATACAATCCGTTTCATTCTCCCTCGATTTCTCACGTCCAAACAGTGTAGGATAGGAAGCAGGTTGGATCGATTGGGATTAGAGATATATTTTTGGCCCGCTACAAAGGGACATTAGAAGACTAGAATCAAAGAGAGCAGAGGGCGGCACAATGAAGGCAATCCTTTACCGAGAAGACAAAGATAACGCCAGGGCAAAAAAGTTTGAATTCCTGGCTCGGGCTCGAACCTGGGTCTGCTGATACCCGGTAAGATGCTCTACCGCACAGTGAATCTACTTCGCCCAATGCGTTGCCTCATCCAACACAGTACCTCTTTAAGCTAGGAGCCTCCAAGGAATAATAAACAAAAACCACATCTTCTTACCCGCTCACAATTTAAAGGCTCATCTCCCATTTAACAAGTGGATGTATATATACTGTATATATGTATAAATTTGCATATATATCTGAATATGTGTATATGGAAATGATAATAATAATTCACATACACTTAATAGTGGCAGATGAAGGCAAGATTCATTTGGGGCATGTTTTACGTTGCTTAAATTATATATTACATTTTGCTAACATTTATAAAATGATAATTGCAAACAATATTCAAAATTAGATAATTCGGTTAGATGCTAGACTACCACTTCAAAGATTTTGTCTTCTTTCTGTTTACTTTTATATCATTGTAGCAAATTTACGATTAATTTTGTTTATCTTGATTCGTTTTTCTCTTACTGATTTAGATAAAATTTGTAGGCGATTGAGTTGTTAATAATAGGTTTATCCGTTTTTTAAAAATTAAAATTAGCCCAACATATTTAAAAATTTGGGATCTCTTTTTGATTGCTGGAATTTTCAAGTAGTTGTTGCAGACTTTCTCTATGGTTTTAGCAAACCATTTGATTTATTAATACAGATATCTCTTCAAAATTTTTCATTCGGTATTTAAGTTCCGGAATACTTTCAGTCTTGGTTGCAGACACAGAAAATGAAATCGCACTTCGATAGATCAGAAAAACCGGGGTTATGATAACGTTTTGGTTGAATCGTGACTTCCCAAAGTTCAGGCAGATTTTCCTTTAGCCATCGATCATGCATCATATCTTCTGAATGGTGGGTGCATCTCGCATAGTTTGTGTCTTGAGCTGAAATTTCATATGTAGCAGTGTAAAGTAATTTTCAAGTAGGATTTTTCTATCAAAAATGCCTCCTTGCTAAATAGAACCATATACTTTTCGTTTTATGGTGAGTGTAAAGGTTTCTCTCATATCTAATTTTTATGTGAATAAGACCAATACGATAATTATGTAGATTAACATATTAATCTAGAGGAAAATGTGCGCCATTAGACACAGCGGAAACTACATAGGATTTTCCTTTATTCAGAAAATTTCAGCGATGTCATTTGCAAATGATTTGCTTTTTACACGCTTTTGATTTAGAAATCATACCCTTTAGCACTTGATGAACAGCTCTGAATTATAGATTAACTTATATTTATCAACATATTTGCTTTTCTTAGAGATGTTTTTGTTTGCGTTAAAAATTATAATTTTCTTCAGTTTTAATTTTGAGCACGGAATCTTTTTATTGTGTTTAATGAAAATGCATAATTTTGTTTTAAACAGGTGTCTTTTATAGTTTCAAAAATCTTGAAATTATAAGTATTTATGTCAGTGATATATGGACACTTTTGTATCTCCTAGTCAAATGCATCTTCTTATTCATCAGACTGCATATTATTCTAACTTGTATTTTTCCGTTTCTTTGGGTTGTATTTTGATTATTCCTCCTCTCGATGTGTTGGGTATAAATTTCACTTCTAGAGGAAAGGGCTAAAAATAGGCATTGCCTAAATAGTTTCTGTCTTATCCTTAAATGAAAGAAGCTTGGGAAGATTTCTGCGTTGAAACTGTTACATGCCAAGGTGAATTACTGCTTTAGGTAGCTGATTAAAAATTTTTATCCTAACTTCTAAAAACTTTAAAGTAAATAATACGATTGTTCATTATGCTTTCTTTGAAAGGTCAATTTTCATTCGGGCACCGAGACGAGCTTGTGATAATTCTATTATCATTGACTGTAATTTATATGGATTAAAGTAAAAATATTCGATATTAGCAGCAAAGCCAAGGTATGATACATAATACTGACTCCTGTACAACCAAACTACCAGATAGTCACTTATGAGCTAGGAAAAGGAAACAGTATTCACGTTGCCATCGCTAATCTGCCCCTATACGACTCTTTTTTTTCCCCCTCTCGCAGAATCATGCTTTTCTCCTTCGCACGCACCATCCGGAGGCAAAACTCATCATTTCAAAGGATTACAGATATCACCGAACTTTTGTGAACTCACGTTAAAAACAAACTATAAAATAGAATTTCTGCAATAATAAAGTGTAAATAGTTTTTGATTATGTTACTTTAACTGCGACAACACATTAGGGAGATTTAGCTTCCTTCACACTCTGAAAGCAATGCTGCGAACAATTAGAGAAGAGATATTCTTCTAATTGTTTTTCCGGGTTGTGTTACCAATTTTCATTTCCTTGGGCCTTTAAATACATATATATATATATATATATATATATATATATATATATATATATATTGTGAGGGCAAACAAGGAACTCGGTTCTCTCGGCCCCAAAATACACACAAGAGAAAGGTTACCAAAAATGTTACCAGGACGGTGCTCAAATTTCAGCAAGGGTAAAGAAAATACACATGAAAATACAGCCGTATTATTTACAAAAAGGAAAAATAACCTGTCAATGGAATACAAGAGTGTACCAAAACTAATAAAATGTCACAAAGTTTGAAACCCCCTAACGACAACACGTCGTTATTAAATCAAATCCGCGTATAATAAAGGATATTATAATGTCGAGGTAATAGTATTGTATTGGTTCTTTTCGGCATATTTGTATTTACCTCATAATTTAACCGAGGCTAAACACGCTTGCAACTGGGCTTATTCCAAGATTTATTCATGAAAAAAATAAAAAATAGTCTCCCCGTAAACAAACCAATTGCCGATTAGTTATTTTATCGTGACCCTTTTAGATTAGCGTTAACCATCAAATTAAATTACACTCTTCTACTAGGAAATATGACGGGGTTCACGCACAATTGTTTCTACTTCAGTTAATTTGAGTACCGTAAGGAACTCATACTAACGCAATACGAATATGAATGGTTATTCTAACTTACATGACAGATAGGATCAGGGGTTGTCGGATGTCACTGGAGGGCTTTACTCGCGCTTCGGAGTGTTGGAGCGGCCGATAGAAGATTTTCTTCGAGATAGGATGGAGGTAAGGGAATATGATGTCTAATTCTTCGGTCTTAATATCGCAATTTGAGAGTCACTAAAGGGTGACTAGTTTTTCTATTATCTAATTTTTGAAATTCCTATTTGGCACTAGGAAGTTTTGGTCCTGCCTAGCTTCTTACTAAGCCTGTGCAGGATGCTTGGGGCTGGCCGCGAAATAATCCTTCTTCTCTTGCTGCCGAAATTCCTAGTTTGGCACTAGGAATAGTAATCCAGGCAGACTTCTTCAAAGTCTGTACCTGATTGTTCGGTCTGGTACCGATACAAAACGTGACGTTTTAAGTTAATTCGACACTAGGTGAAGGATAGATCTTCTTGAACTAATCCTTTATCGTCTCTCTTCGGAATAATCTTGGATCTTTTGAGCGTTGTTTAAGGGACTTTGGTGGTCACCTTAACACATATGGTGGCTCTAACTACCACGACTCTCCACATGTGGCTCGATTCTCTTGCTTTCTCTGCAAGGTGGGGGAGGGGGACTTTAATGTATACGTCCACTTGGCCCTTTCAAAGGCTTTATGTTGTAATTCCACTACATAAAAGAATAAGCATTTTACGCCGAAACGAAACGTGTTGTTAAAAATAATTAACTAAACTACTTAGGTAAGAGGTATGAAAAGAAGAACCCCCCTCTTATTCGTCCTTCACACAAAAACAATGAGTCTCGACACGAGCACTTAAGCTATTAAAGGGCGCAAGACGAAAGAAATATTGCAAATGCTGATACGAAAGCAGTGGAGCGACACCCAGGTGACAGAAATCCAGGGGACGAAGAACACACGGGTAGTGACGATTGAGATGAGCAAGGAACAACGGGTAAAGTTGATGATCAAGAGGACGCAGGACTAACGGACTGCGCAATCTAGAGGAGGAATGAAACATGGGTGAATGAGTTCTAGATGACGAAAGATCCACGGGGGACTAAAAACTCGATGGCCAAGTATCTAAGAGTTGATGTGGTCGAGATGGCGCAGTATCCAAGGGCAGGGGTGGTAGAGTGACGAGGGATAACTTTAACTATCCCACGGTAATTGGCTTCCCAATGGAGAACGAAGGCAGTACGAATCTAGAGAGGGCAAAATCGTTGCAGCAGCAAAAGGAATCAGCGTCAAAGCTGGAAGAAGGTCTTCGTTGAACGATGTCCAGCACAGTTCTCCCGCGAGTAGAGAAGGGGCCCCTATTGATACGAGCTCGCCAGAGAAGCGTACGTAACGTTGGTCAAGCAATCATGGGCTTGATATGGTGCTTTCCGATAGTAGCTTAATAGGTTAATGAACGCGCGCGGGCGCATACTTTTCGCGAGAACTGACACATTTCCAAGTTGAGTCAGTCGTAGGTTGCTGGCAGATTATGGCCTCAAAAGGGGCGCGCGAGCAGAATAGGTGGAAAAATATGATGAATTATACGGCTAGGTTGAGCTGCCATTACACCCCTCTGGAATAAGAATCTACTGGGAGTAAGGAAAAATAAATAAAATGAAAGACGAGGATGTAAGGTACATAAAGAGAAAAAGAAATAATATTTAGCAAAATTAATTAGGGGACCTACTAAAAAGGACAGCACCTAGGTTTTCTTTCCCAGCAATATGGACAACCCTAAATTTGAAGGCCTTGAGGCCTAAAGCAGATCGGAGTAATCTGTCGTTTGTGCCCTTCATTAATGTAGACAGATATAGAAGAGGCTTGTGGTCGACCTCTAAAATTAACTCCTTACCACGAAGGTAAAAATCAAACCTAGTTATAGAAAATACGACTGCCAGACATTTCCTCTCTGTGGTCGAGTACCTCTTTTAATGGTAAAGTAGCTTACTACTGGCGTATGAAACGGGATGGGAACATTCCTCTTGGTATTTTAGGAGAACAGCTCCCAGTCCATGAAGAGAAGCATCAGTTCTTAGGACAAATATCATTTGGGGATTCGGCAGCTGTAGGACCGGTTCTGAAGAAATGGCTCCCTTCAGATGCCTGAAGCATTCCAAGAGATCATCGTTCCAAGGTAGAGGTTACCGGCTAGACTTCTTTAGGGGCTCGAATAATTGGCCTATGTAGTCGGAAGCTCAAGGGAAGAATACTTTGTAAAACGAGACCAGACCTAGGAATGACCTCAATAATTTCTTACTCGTGGGAGGAGGTATGCTGGTAATAGCTTTGATCTTGTCATGCAGGGGTCGTAGGGAGTTTCCATCGCAAGAGAAACCAAGATATTAGATTAAACTAGATCTGAAACAACATTTGGATGGTTTGACGGTCAGAGGATGTTTTAGAAGGCGTTTAAACACGCAATTGGTGGCTTCAAGGTGTTCATCCCAGTGCACAAAATATACAAAGATGTTGTCGAAGTAGAAGCATACGTTGGGTAGGCAAGCTAATACGACTCTCATCCAGCAGATGTAGGTAGCGCAGGTAGTTACTAATTCGAACGGCATGCGACAGAATTACATTAGGCCTCAGTGAGTATAGAAGGCTGTTAGACTTTTAGCATTATCAGAAAGAGGAACTTGATAATAATCCTTACAGAGATCAAGTTCGCTGAAGTATTTTTGCGCCCAAAAACTTATAAAAATCTTCCTCCATGCAGCCGGTGGGTTCGGCGTGAAACACTAATAGAATTGAGCTGACGGAAGTCGATAGCCATCCTATAAGAACCATCATATTTCTTGATCATGACGACAGGAGAACAGCGAGAGGAGGAGGAGTGTTGGATATTACATTACTGAAAAATAGTCTCGACCTCTCTCTCTAAGACAGGCTTATGATGAATAGGTACGGGATACATTTTAGCCTGTACCCGGTCATGATTATTAAAGTAATGTCATGGAAAAGGGTGGAGATACATCCCGGTTCATTGGAAAGAACATACTGCTACCTACCCATGAGTTCCTGTAGCTGTGATAGCTGATCCTAGTGCAGTGTTCTAAACTCGAGGCGGTTGAATGAAGGAGAGTGCATCATACCATCAGGTATTAATGGCAGTTGAGATTAATTAGTGTCTCCTTCCTCCATGATGCTCAATTTATCCCTTCCAGGATCCATAAGTTCTTTAAGTTTGGCAGTTTCGAACAAAACTTTAAATTGCTCCAACTGGGCCTGGTGGTGATACCTCTTTAACAAGTTTGCATGATAAAGTCTGGGTCTCCGAGGAATCTCAATTAGTTAATTTAATTTACCATGCCACTCCAGTACCTTATAAGGGCCATTCTACGCTATAAGCAGTTTACTGGTATCACTATGCCTGGTATAACTACCTCACTTGGTTTAAACTGACAGTCTTGAGATTTGAGATCAAAATATGTCTTATACCGGGAACGGCTAACGTCGGCATGTTGGTCAGCAATTTGAGAGCACTCTGCCAGATTCTCTTACAACTCTATGACGTATTGGAAGCTCGCTCTTTCGTCTCCTTAGAGGGTATGATCTTCCCACAGATCTCGGTGAACGAGGAGTGGACCTCGGACTGAACGACCATACAACAGTTCGAAAGCGGAAAATCCAGTCAGGTCACTTGGCAGTTCTCTGAGAGCAAATAAAGTCGGGATGAGATATTTGTGCCACTCGCGAGGCTTTTCCAAACATTACTTACGAATGATGTTTTTTAGAGGGGCATGCAGCCTCTTGATCCTCCTATTACCAATAGGGTGGAACGGTGCGGTAAAGATCGGTTTGATGCCCAGCAGCTTATGAAGTTCCTTCATTAAGTTGCATGTAAACTGGGTCTCACGGTCGAAAAATATTTCTCGAGGGATTTCAACTCCAGAAAAGATGGAAAGCAATGCTTCTACGACGGAAATCGAATCTATATCCTTAAGGGGTACAGCCTCTGGAAACCCGTTTAGCAAAATCTATGATGGTAAGGATATACCTATGTCTGTCGGAAGATGATGGAGAAAGGGGTCGCACTAGGTCGATACCAATCCGAGCAAAAGTCTCATTAACGATGGGCATGGACTGTTACGGAACTCATCGTACTCGTCTTTTGGTAGAGAAACGTTGCCATTTATAACAGGAACGGCAGAAAGTTCGGATATCCGTTCCCATCTCAGGCCAGTAAAATTGTTCCTTGACCTTTAATTCTGTCTTCCTGTGGGAGAAATGGCCATCCAAGGGGCTCTTATGAGCAACAGAAAGGAAAATCGGGGGAAAATCACGGGAAGCCACCAGGGTTGACCTGGAAACCTTTTGGGAACCATCAGACGTCAAAGATTTTCGGTAGAGGAGGCTATCAACTATGACGAACTGGTAACTAGTGCCGTTTCTATTTTGCTCGGTTTCTCCTGCGGCGGCTTTTGCTCGAGTAGCAAATAGAGTTTGACAGGAAGACTGGAAGCGATTGAAGTGCTCAGGCATCACAGAGAGGGGCCGGAGAGCAGGCAGAGTTAAGGGATGTTTCCGGGTCCTTTTTTCCTGCTCTAGTCTGGACAGCAAGACCATGGCGAATTTTGGTTCTGACGGAGTTCCTGGGGCAAAAGCAGGAGTTCTCGGAGCAGTATGGTTTTCAAATAGTGAAGGTGAAGCTGGGGCAAGCAAGGGTTTAGCGACATTAGGGTCTCTAAGTCCTGGAATGTTTCCAACTAAAACACTAGTAAGGTTAATTGGAGCTGGAATTACGTCACATCAGCCTTCGTAATACGGGAAACGAAGGTAACAGGAGACGACGGAGAATGAATCCACTCGTCCTAAGTAGTCGGCAACGAAAACGTTCCTGCAGGCGGTGACGTCGGCGTCGGGAAATACGTCTTCCAAAACGACTACACAAGAGCATCCGGTGCCTCTGATGATGGTGGAATCCCAAGCCTCGTTGATGGTTCCAGAGGCTTTGAAATGAGGGACACTTCGATCAGATAAACAGAATTACACCTTAAATGGTAGCATTGAAGAAGAACCATCATTGAAGGCGCGGGGGTTCTTTAAGCACCGAGTTCTGAAGTGTCTAGCCTTGCCGCAGCCATGACAAGTCATGGTAGAGGAAAAATTCCTCTACTAGTCACCAGAATGCCTTCCCTCAAGTCTGTTGATGCAAGCAAAAAAAAAATAACAGTTTACAAGTGGAAATAGATTGGACAGATTGTTCGAAAAACGACACAAATGGACAAAATAAATCTTAAACTGGGATTCTGTATACATAAACCCTCAAAAGACAACATTGTAAAAGGTGCCTTGAACAATAATTGTCGGAATCTTCTTGGAGGGTCCTTTATTCAGCAATTGGATGAAAGATAATGTTAGCACTTTAGTTGATTATCATGACTTCCCTTTAATACGAAAATCACTCCCACCCTCGAAAACAACACATGGTGACATGGTGAACGAATATATGCCAGTCGAGCTAGGAAAGAGTACAATGCTAACAAGGTGGCGACTTAAGGACTCAACTCAGGAATTTATCTTTGGATTTACTTTCATGATATTTTCCTTGTTTGGATATGACTACAAGGCAGTAGAGTCGTACGAGAGTGTCTGATTCGGGAAGGTCATAAAAAGACTTGATACCGTATTAGCATTAATAGGTAGGTCCTTCAAAAGAGGCGGGTTTCATTGACATCTTCATCCTCTCTGACTCCGTCTACTTTGCTATGTAGCTCGAAGTGTTAAGATAAACCATACCCTGTAGTTAGATTAGAGAAGAGAAAAACGCCAGTGTGAGTGATCTGTATTTATAGACAATCTAGCTTACTCATCAAAACGCTCGTTTCCGACAACATCTCCATCTTGACAAACACAACATAAAGCAATTTTGCTGGATACTACGGAACCTGGGAAAAAGTTTCTAATAATTTTAAAGGAATTAGCGGCTTCTGTGAGTCATTATAGAGTAGATTACGCTACAACCACTGCAAAATGAATTTCCTGCGGTCTTCAAGTAAATGGTAAGTAGAAGAGTAGCCAACAACATCTTCATATTTGTTAGTTTCTGTCCATACTATCAGAGCTCATAAGTGAGTTCGTGTATGCTCAAAGGAAAGCATTACACATGGTACTGTATAAGCCTAGGGAACAGAAACCTAGTGACAAACATGAGACGATGATATCCACAAGTTTGATATCGAGGGAAAAACTATCGGTGTAAGCTCTCCGATATTTAGGCCATAATTTCGAAGGACTTTTCTTGCTCTGAATCCGAAAGATTTAGAGCGCGATTGACACACTTCGCCGGCCTAGCCATTGTCGAGTTTGGGGATGCCGAACTAGAATTAGTTGCTGATGGTTCTAGACTTCGGTCCCAGGTATCAGTGGTAAGGAAGCCTAAACCACTTTTGTGCTGGTCTCCTCTGGTATGGTAAAATTCGTTTTGCTCAGGTTGCTTTGTTTATTGTGAAATCATCAAGTGTGGGCAACATGAAGCCTTAGTTCTGGCAGGAACAGTTCTCAGGTTCTTTTATCTGGCATCTCAAACAAGGTTGCACCTTGGTGAACTAAAACGCATAAAAAGGTTCCCGATCGGTGCGGGAATCTTTATATACATTGGCTAAACTTTTCAATTGAGAAATATAGCAGGAACCTGAACGCGGAAACAGGACTTTAACATTAGAAATACGGTCCAAATCCTCGATGGCCAAAACTTATTTTTCGACAAAATAGGAATTGCAATGCTTAGAAAATGTAGGGTGTAATCAAGTACAATCGTACTAGCATAACTTGAGGGGTACCTAACATTCATCATTCAAAGCCTTGGAGATATATAAGCAACTTAAATTTTAACCATTTTCTAGATCAAAACGACTCGCTTATAGGGGCTAATCAGTCATTTTAGTAACACTTTTACGGTACATAGTGCCATGGATGTATTCAAAGGGCAGAGAAACCATCTAGAATTTACATAACGATGCAATGAGCCTCATTAGGTAAAACGCAACGAAGAGAGTCATGGTCCCTATCGAGACTCATTTCTCTTTTCTCACCCCACGCTTACATCTGACTTGTCTCTAGTTCGCTAGCATTTCACTAGTGCTCTTAATGGGATACAGTCTTTGCCCTAGGTTTTGAGACTAGTATATATTTGTATTTTTTTAATTCATTTTAAAATTTACACATAATGGGAATAATTCATCTAATATTTAAATTATTATTGGTTTATAAAAAGTCAAACTTTAAAAATGAATAAGAAAAAACTGCCTCCCTTCGCTGAATCCAAAATCACAATGTGGTCTTATTCCTGTAGGAGGGGGCGTTTACTCTTTTATTAAAAGGGGAAAATGATGACAAATATGAGTTAAAATAATGTTGTTTTATACTTAGAATCAATTTCGAATATTTTTAGTATAAACAACTCTGTGAATCTTTTCCAATTTCAGTAATAGTTTGCAAAGAAAAGTGTCAACCGTTGTTGTTCGTGACCAATGTGGCCTAAAACGCAAGGAGGTAGTTTCTAAGGCTTTTGAACCTTTTATATCATTAATGCCTAAAAACAGTGTAGTTAAGCTCCTGTTAAGAAGTCTTTATGACGCACAACATCCTCAAATAAACCCAATATCCCATTCATGTTAATGTCCCCCCTCAAAGATCTGGTTACCTCCAGAAATATACAGGTGTGATTACTTCAGCGTATACAATGAGGCGGAGACTTTATACATATTTCTCAAGTTGAAAATGGCAGCAAAGAAGCTTAATATTACTAAGAAATAACCCACGGATACGATTCTTTTTTGTAAGAAATATAAATAATAGACTGTTGAAGAATAAGATAAAGGGAAATTTTCTGATGAAGCTCGCTTCACTAGATTGAAGCTCTAGAAAATCTCTCGATAGGCTGAGAAAACTGAAACACTTTCACGAGCCTTGTGTTGTGCTAAAGGAGGCAGCATGCGGATACTCTCCTTGTCTGACGCTTCTTCTCATCTAAGCGAACTGGAGCATTAACAATTTTGCCCAAGATCACTGACATAAACTCAAAGTTCTACCAAAACGTTCTTCATCAGCATCTTTTTCCAATAGTTCAGCTTCAATTTGTGGATGATAACTATTTTTCAGCATGATTTCTCACGTTATACAAAGCATCAAGCAAAAAAACTAATCGAACTTTAGATTGGGGCACTTGAATGTGTGGTCAGAATTGATCACAATCAATAGAACGGAATTCTTCTCTCCTAAATACAAGAGACCTTTGGCTCTCTACAAACATACAAGTATAGATTCTGTCGCTTATGGGACATAGCATCATTGGACATCCATTTTTTGTTAATAGCACCGATAACTTGGAAACGTTTAAATACGGTGTGCTCAAAGACGCCCAAGAGCTTCTAACTGACGGGTCCTGACGTCTTCGAGGCAACTATAACTTTCTTGGTCTTATTTTTTTGTGTGGCGAGCAAAGAATTCACCCGATTTCTCCCAGTACAAAAAGTGCCAAAAAGACAAACTAACCAACCTCGATCGGTCGAAGGATACCCCCCTCCCCTGAAAGCCATCACCAAAAGGGATTAGCACATATACTTTTCTTTCTTTGCTCATGCATTTGTTAGCAATATACTTTCCTAGGGAAGAACCACCCCTTAATTGGAAGAAGGATTTGGGTTTGGTCCTTCTAACTCACGCCTCTCTTGTTCAAAGAACCCACCAAATAAGCTGAGGTAATTGTAGTCCCAGACCTAGCCTCTCCTAGCCTCTCCTCTCATCTTGAAGAATCCCCCCAATCTGTATATACCTATTGTCAAAAAATAGGTAACTCCCCAAACAATACGTCTCTCTATATAAATATATATATATATATATATATATATATATATATATATATATATATATATATATATATATATATATATATATGTATATATGCATCTATTGGTTGGAAGGAAAAAGATAAAAGCCACGATAATATGTATTTATACAGTTACATACACATAAATCCTCTAATTTACGTATGCGTCCTTCACTACGTACAAGCACGTTTACTTCGTCAAAGTAATCCTGTTGATTACGAGGTATAGGAGTGCGATTTTAATACAGGGGCCGATAGCGTTTAATGAGTTTATCAAGTTGCAGTTCAAGGATATATTTAAAGGATATAGTTAATATATATATACATACGGTAAATATAGGAAATGTAGATAAGGATAATACTGACAGAATATAGAAAATTGGCAATCGGGTAAAGTTAATTACTTGTTAATTAGCTTTTAAATGGGATACTACAGAAATTAGCATTTCATCGGCAGGGTGACTTCTTTTAGCGTTCAGCTTAACTGATATTCAAATTCTTTCTTCTTTTTTTTCTCCTTGAATAAAGAGCTTTTTACTCCACGTGGAGTGTTAGAAGACATAGGGAGGGAAGTAATTGAAGAAACCTATGTTAGTGTCTATAATCTACTCTGGGACATGTCTGCAAGCAAGCATCCCTATGAAAGGATGTTGATTACTATGAGACTTCCTTCGGGACCAAAGGGACTTCTTTTATCTACTAATATTCTTTCCGAGAAGTTTCGCAGGAAGCTTTAAGTTGGCCACATCTCCACTAACCACGATGGCAAGTAAAATAAGTGAGAATGAGCTTGTATAGAAAGTAGTAATAAAACGAGTAAGCGGGAGATGTGTAGAAGAAATAAATGCGGGTAGCCTTCATCAATTCTGAGAGTAGCCAATGTACTTTGGCCTAGAGTGGTATAACAGTCTACAAGACTCAACATTTTAAGGGTGACCATACAAAAAAAAGTGAATATGTTTGCATACAACACCCTAGAGGAGCGCCTCAAATGCTAGTAGACTACTTAACTTTTATAGTGCTACCCTATCTATTGTCCTGTTCTATTTTTTTGTTTACAAAGCCCGTGTGTCTATGTATCCCTTACTAACACTCTCTTCCTTAACATAGAGGGCTTTCCATAGACTGCTCTGATTATAAGCTGTCTTAAGGCATCCTTTTTTATATGATTTCAGCTTATTAGTTAGCAAAATAGCTTGAAAAGCGAAGAGCGCTCGATGGCATAGATTCAAACCCAACTCAATTTTTACTTTGATTAACTGGTAAATGATTATATATTATCTTATTCTGTTTGCTATCTCTCTTCCTTCTTTCTTGCTCTATTTTTGACCATCGTTTATGTTGATAAAATAAATGACAAAATCTCTTGTGTATCATTATTTCCTTATTTGATATGAGTTATTGATCATTCACAGTGACACCTGTTATTGCGATTTCCAAGTCATTTATATATATAAATATATATATATATATATATATATATATATTTATATATATATATATAAATTTATATATACATATATACATGTATATATATACTTATTCATATATATAGCTATAAAAAACTTGTATAGGAATCGCCACTTGTAAAAGTAAGAAAATGGAATCCTAAACTTCTTTTATTAATTAGAGATTAAGAAGCATCAGATTTAAAGTGAAGGTAACGTTAAGATAATTTCCGTGCCCCGGTTCTTTAATTGATAATAATTTCAAGTACGTTGGATGAATTGCAAATTAACTAGTATTAGAGGCGTAACATAGCCTCTATTGAATTCCTTTGCGAGAAAAGAATGAACCCTTGTTGCTTTACTATAGGAGATTACATATTTAATTTCGATATAAATGAATTTCTAATTTGATTTAAGTTCATAAGGTTGGGAAGATCTATAGTTCTTGCTTTGTTTGATGAAAGTTCTAAAGTTCAAGAGTGCTAATGTTCTTACTTGGATTTATATAAAGATTTAAGGTTTCAATTTGATCTCTCATACTAAAATTGGAAAAAAATAATATGTTCATTTTGTTTCTTAGAGACTGATCTAACTAAAGTTCTCCTTTTGTTTGATGTAAGTCCGGAATTTATATAAAAATAAATTTTTTGAACTTTAAAATTTATAATTCTTTGGGTTTTATAAAATTCACAAAATTTCGATACTTATATTTATTTCTGAACTTCACCATTTTGTTTTTGGATATTATTAAAGAATTATTTGAAATAACTTTGATAAAAAAAACAGAAGTCATAACCAAATTAAGATGAAATTTTTATTCAAATACTCAAAAAAATCCCCTTCTTAAATTATAGTGTTAGTCATGATAACGATGATGATGATTATGATTAAAGGTTTATGACAATTTTTAGAGCATTCTAAAGTTACATAATCCCTACTGATGTCTGCGAAAACAATATTAGTAAAAATAACTACGTTTTGGAAATCAAAATGGTCAATAATTCTCTCTTTATAACAGATTCTAAGTTTGCTAAAAGTGACAGTAAGGAATTTGACCCAAAATTTAAGGATTACTTTTCCTACTCTGTTTTTCAAAATATAGGACTCATATTCATTAAGAATTTCTCAAAATGATTTTGCTATTTTTTTTATTATTCTTTAAAGCGAGTTGGATATAATTTATCTAGATATGGTGTTTCAGATATTTTAATTGCTTTACAAAAGTGAGGAGAAACAAATAATTTCTTTACAAACAATGTGGAGAAACATATATTTGGACAGCCCTTAAAAAGGTTTTAAAAATTTTTTCCAAATATAATTTGGTCCATACACTTATTTTATTAATTATCATTTCTTTATTACATTTAAGAGATATAATAAAGACATTCTTCAACTTTTTCACATTGCGAAAACAAACCTAATATTTATAATGGTGTAAGTAAGTATTTAGACACTAGAAAGAGAGAGACTATAATTTCATTGCAACACCAATGTTGGCTATAACTGGTCTCATGCATTATTTTGGGCAATCTTCCCACTCATTATTACATTACCTATAGCTTTCATTTGCGCGAGGTTCGCAGGTTTCGTCACAAATTTTCTACTTAATTCAAGTTAGGGGATTGAATAGTCTATGGTCAGAATATTAATATTGTTCTGCAGGACCAACTTACTAATGTTTTTCTCCTTGTACTACGAACCATTGCTTGGGAAGGGTGTGGAGGGAATCCAATCATCGTGAATGCCACAGTTGACATTAAGTTATTGGCAACTATTTGCTAGGCACTGATTGCTCCATTAATTATATGAAAGCACCAGTCCCATTAAAATTAATCCCTAACATCATAATAATGCCACTTCTATGCTTGATTTTATCGGTTGCATCATTGTGGCAAAACATGGCTAACTGCATTCCGGCCAATGAGTCCAATTTTTGTCTTATCAGATCCAAGCACATACATTCAAAGTCATTCAAGATTTACTATGTGCTCCTGAGAAACTCCCCTCGTGCTAACAAATGAGTCTTCTATTGAAATAGTCTTTGCATAGTGATCGAGATGTGAGATTTTCTATTGAGCTCATTCCTCAATGTTATTTTCGTAAGTGATCTTCTAGCGGTACGCAGATCGTTTTGCCTGTTTACTATAGTTATACATATTTTCCTTAAATGTTTAAATAACTATTTCCACTTTATTCTGCATTTTTGCCATTGAATTATAATATACTCGTTAGTATGATAAATTTTCATTTTCTATCGTTAACCTATCAAAATACCTTAGTTATAAGGTTACAATTTATTTTTAAAGGCTGGAATATATATTAAATAACTTATTTAAATGGTTCCAAATATTTGGTTCACTTAATTAACTCAATATTAGTTCATATATGGTAGGAACTATTAAGAAGAGTGACAATTAATAAAACATATTTTTATTCGATTTATGCTATATTATCTAATATCTGTAATTTGATTTTTTATATAATTTAGCAATTTTATTTTGCGCGATTAAGATGCTAGAAGAACAGAATAAATATCTCTTCTGGTAGACGATTACAGACTGAATTGAACGATATGGTTGCTGAAGGCAACTTTTCCGTCGATAGTTTGAATTTCCGCTTCAACATTTCGTGTTATCCTCTATTTTTCATTCCTGCTCTATTGCGTATGTTTCTCAATAATTTATTAGTTTATATTTGTTCTCTCTATTCCTCCTATGTTCGAAGGAAAATAAATTAAGCTTTCTAAGCCTCTTCTGATATTTAATCTCACCCTGTCATTTTGGGTATTGTGAAGTTGTAATTGTTCTAATATGTCAATATCTCTAGATAATTGTGAATACCAGAAGTGAGCAGCTTAATCTACCATTGGTTGACTAAAAAGGTAAATAATTTTAATATAGTATCTGCTTTTCATATAGAAACGGGCTTCCTGGTAAGTGAGAAATTGAATTTATTATCTATTTTAAATTCTAGATCTACTTGTTATTTTACTTCCAATACCTGGGTAGTGAAACAAGCTTCATGCCAAAATCGTCGCACAATTTAATTAAGCTATTTAATAAATTTTTTAAACAACTTCCGTCCTTTTTATCGTCTCTTATCTGCCAAGATTATTATGGTCAGCTAATGAATTTCCTTAGCAATTCATTGCAGAACCTATGGTGTTTACGAAAATTTCAAATACGAGTGGTCCCAAAACAGGCTTGAAGAACTCCATTTGTGATTGATAGCCAGTAATCACATTTTCAGTAATGTTTATAGCATTCAAACTTCACAGAACGATGTTAAATATGAGTTTGTTCACGACTTGCGAAATCTATTTATATCACATCGTACCTTGAACCTCATTACTTTACATATAGCTGAAGTTACCCCCATAGGCTGATAATTCTCTTTTTATCACGTTTCCATTTAAATAAATATGGTATACATTTGTCAGATTCTAGTCTATGGGAACAAAGTTTGCCTCAAAAAGTAATTAAACAGAAGCAGGAGTATAACGGTAATTTCTGTCTTCGATTCCCTAATACTTTGTTCGTATATTTCTTCTACACTGCTTGTTTTATCTGGAGTTAATTTATTAATTGCATTTTGTACATCGTCAGCTGTTACTGTTATTTCGTTAATTTTGGGAATGTTAATATTTATGTTTTCCATGCTTTTATTATTTATATTTAGAATATTCTTGTTAAAAATAAGCAAAGTAATTATTTTAACTAGTCGTCCTTTCGAGATCATTTTAAACTAAAGCTCGGCTTCCTTTAGCACTTGAACCGAATCTTTATTTTTGTTATATAGGATGAAAAGAATGCTTTTGGATTTTCGCAAAACGTGCAGCTAATCTATTTTCCTTCCTGCATCTATCTCCGTGCACTAATATTTTGATCTCTCTTTATAGGTTCAGAAAGGTTTTCCTTAAAGATTGATCGCCTTTTAACCCTTCTAGAGTGGACCTTTCTGTCCTATCGTAGTTTTGAGAAATTGTTTAATTTTAGGTTCGTCCCTTCAATATTTTAAAATGTTAATACGGTCAATAAAGACGCTGTAAGCCGAATCAGGTGTTTTATTATCAAAGTCTCTATGCCAGTTTCACTCCTTTGATTCTTTTCTAATCGCTTTAAGGGTTTGCTACTTTATATGTAGTAACCTTTTTGCTTTCGTATGATTAATAAAATTGCATTTATGATGAATAATAATAAGTTGAGATCACCATTCCCAAGAGGTTTCAGAACTTCAGCATCTTCAATTTAATTTTCCATTTTACTTAAAATAAATCAAAGATCTTGTTTTGTCTTGTAGTGTGTTCTGCAATTTGATGCAAATAATTAGTAAAATGGGTTCAAGATATATGAGTAGTTATCAAAATTAGAGTCATCGTATAGAAATCAACACCCGGGAGATTAAAATCAGCTACAATGCACAAACTCTGGTAAGTGAAAGTTAAATTAATATTTTTAATTATGTAAGGTTTTCTTCATATGAACTATTCGGCAGTTTGTCCAATAATTAGAGAAAAAGCTTTATAGCAATTTCTTTTCCGATTGACTTGCTTTTTGTCGATTTAAAACGTCCTTGGTTAATACCTCCTTTATTTAAGTTTATCATTGTTTAATAGTATACAGCCTTGGCCGAAATCATGGGACAGGTATGAAAAAGTGAAGAATATGAAACTCATTTATTTCATACTTGACATAATACATATAAACATTTTTGCGTATATTCTATAAATTTTTAATATCTGATGTGTGCTCCTTTTGATTTTATAACACCTTTTATGCGTTTTTGACTACTTGATACTAAGTAAGAACAGGTGGTTGGCTCAATTTTATGCCACTCTCGATGAATTTTGGCTGTTATTTTAATTATTGAGGAACATTTGTGCACCGTGACTCTTCTACCCAAGTGTGAGTACAAATGTCCATTGGTGTTAAGGCCTGGAGATTGAGGGGGCCATTCCATCAATGTCATCGCTTTCTTTTCAAACCAACCCTTCGAGACTCTAGATGTGTGGAATGGAGCATTCTCTTGTTGGAAGATTACACCAAATAGTATGTCATCATTGAAAATTTTACTTAAAGAAGGTTTATAAACCTGATCTAATATGCTGGTGTAAGTGTTGGAATTTCTTCTGCCCTCACAAGTGAACAACAATTCTGGATCTGAAAATCACATGCAGCCCCAAACCATTACTCTTTCACCTCCAAATTTGACTGTTGGGAAAACCTAGCTCGGATCATAAGCTGTCCAAACTCTTCGACAAACATAAACAGCTATAGGGGGCTCCAAATGTCTGAGGAGAAATACAAATTTTTAGGATCATTTTGGTATCCAATAAAATTGTGTAGAAGCGTAATAAATTGGTGCAATATAATGTAGAAAACCTTCCTCAAAGTTGCTTCAACAGACCAAACAACTTTAGCCCAATCATCATCAGTACAATCTTCATGCTCTTTTGCGCAAATAATTTGATTCTTTTTTTTCATCTGAGACAGCTACGGTTTCTTTATAGCCTTACATCCCTTGAGCCCATCTTCTAATAGCCTTCTTCTCACTGGGAATCTTGATATCTCTTTGTTTGTTGGTACCTGAAACTGAGCAGAGACATCAGTATAGGTTTGATTTCCATCGGCCAGATATGTCCTTTTTCAGCAACCTCTCTTCTTTGTCAGTTGTAGAACTTTTGCAACCTTGAAAATCACGAATTTTGGAAGAATTGGTTCCCTTGTACCTTTTAATGGTTGTTTAGACACCGGTTCTCGAGCTTTTCAATTTTCATGCAATTTTGACTTGGAATAATCCCTCTTTGGACAATGCCATGATTGGAGCTCTTTAAGCTTCCGGAATCAGTTTCTTGTGAGATATCTTTAACAAATAATTACCACTTGTGAGTTAACAATAAGATAATTACTGAAAAATTAGGAATAAGCGTTAGTATCATACATTGAATGGCAGAAGGTTGCTCAAAACACGTATACTCAATATGCAAAAACGTATTGAAGCAGTTATAAAAGCAAAAGTAGGACACACCAAATAATAATTATTGCTAGAATATACGCTAAAATGTTTATTTGTATTATGTCAAGTAGGAAATAAATGAGTTTCAATCATATTCCTCACTTTTTTATACCTCTTCCATAATTTTGGCTAAGGCTGTATAAAGCAGAATTCGAAATGACGATAAGGCGTCATGCTTTGTTGTTTGCAACCACAATTACGTAATATCTAGAATGTCGTAATGATATATAGCATTAAATTAATTTAGTTCATTAAATTGGTTTCTGATTCACCTAACTTTGCAAAAAGATACCTTAATATTCACCTTTTGCTCCCTTTCTTATATTATTTTAACTTTTGCAATTAGTATCAATAGTCACTTGATCGTTTTTATCAACATTTTATTACTGTTTATATTATCTGCCTTAAGGGTTGCACAACTTATTATCATAAGGTTTGACAGATCTAAACTTCTGGTCTGTTTACTTTTATATAGTGGGGTAGAAGGAAAGTTCTTTTGTGCCCTGGCTTATGTTCATGACGTCGGGCAGAATTGAGGTTCTGGCTTTCTTTATTTTGAGTCTCTGAGTATCTCTAGAACTAAGGAGCTTATCTGCTTTGAACTAGGTTGTATTATGGCCAGAAAGAACATATCTCTCGGTTTCTTTCGATTCCCATTTATTTAGAACTGATGTTATGGTTTGGCTGGAATTAGGTTTGTATGATAGGAGAGTACTGATGGTATCGTTGTGCAAAGTTCATAAGGTCAGGCAGTACTAAATTTCTGTTTTTTTGTCACTTAAGTTCTAAATGTAAGGCCAAAAATACTTCTGGCATATATTAATATAAGTTTGTAGAGTCATACAACTAATTTTAAGGTTTGCTTTGAAAAGTATTCCTTTTGTACAGCTGAAATGAAGTTCTGCTCTTCCTTGATGATTTACTCCTATTTATACTATTTCTAGCTCCATCACTTTCTTTACAGATCTTTCTTTAAAAGATTTCTGTTGGAAATACTCTCGATGCTTTTTCGTTCTTTTTCGATGCTTTTTCTTATAATTGTCAATTTTCCTTAAACGATTCCGCAGCGACATTTTTCAGGGATATCGAAATAAATTTATAAAATCATAAATGAAATTCCTCTTATATAAAATGGGAGTAATTTAAAAGCTAAAACCATCAAAATGAAAAAAAGGAGCAGAGAATAGAAAGCTGCTCAAAGCCTAGTCTCTGCTCCCAGCAAGGAGAATGAGATGTACCACGGTAATCTTCAAAGCTACAAATATCAAGTCTGCGAGTATTCTTTTTTATACATGGAGAAAACGACGATAAAACCGGGCAGATTAATTTAAAATTATGACAAAGAATGATTAAGTAGAAAATAAAAATAGCAGGCATAAATAAAAAAATTAGGAGTAAAATTTGTTAACATTGTTGGGTGATATACTTTGACCAAGGAAGGCAAGAATGCAAACAGAATCCATGAACGCATGGTTGCAGTGTACAACGATCCACCACCCCTTCCTATGCAACAATTGCTCGCTGGAATAGGGAGTTCTGCCATGGTCGTGAGTCCCTTGAAGATGGCCCTCTGCCAGGACGCCCGTCAGACGTGACCAACGAGGAAAATGTGGCCCGTGTGGAGAGGATGATCCTCGAAAATCGACGGGTGAAGGTCGAAGAAATCGAGCGAGAACGTGGAATATCACATGGAAGTGTTGTTAACATCACCCACGGCAATTTAGCCATGACCAAGGTCTCTGTTCATTGGCTCCCTAGAAACCTCACGCCCCATGATCGACTGCAACGTCGTCAAAGACCACAAGGCTAGAGTTTCACAAGCTGCCCTGCGCGAGTGCGGATTCGAGGAGCTCAACCATCTCCCCCTACAGTCCAGATCTAGCCCCTAGCGACTACTTTTTATTCCGCCAGCTCAAGGCTGCACTGCGTAAACGCCGGTTTGGGGACGATGAAGATGTCCAGCTCATCGTCCAGAAGTCGATTGAACAGCAGTCGGCAGATTTCTGGTTGTCGGGAATTCGAAGCCTCAATTACAAGTGGCGTAAGTGCATTCAAGTCGAGGGTAGTTATATTGAAAAATAATAAAACCCTCTTCCTCATTTCTCGTTTCCTTATATCCGAATTGCAAAACTTATTGACCACCCCTCGTAAATTTCATATAAATATCATTATCCTGGACACAAAAGCAAAGTTTAAAATAAATAACACTGTTTTTTTATGTATTCTAGCTACAAGTAAATAGAAAATAAAAGTTGTTACCCAAAGACAAAATTCGTGTTACACAATGTATTCGAATCCAAATTTTGGATAATAGGAAGACCCATGTGAAAGAATCATTGGCATCCTTGTTTAAACAAGGTTTGAAAAGGAACCATTTAACTAACCTGGAGAATAACCTTTCGAAAAATGACTTGATGCTTCTTTTCAATCGCTCAAATATCATTTCTTTCTCATGGATGACTCTAATGGTAACGAGCCAGCGGATGTGTCCCGTGGATTCCCATTTCACGGACACACAAAAGGGAAAACTCTGAAAAGCGGCTTATGTAAGCTGATTGCCCATTTGCCTCGAGACAATTAGAAGCATCGGGAAGTCAATTAAGCTTCTTTTTAATTCGCCCTGATGCAATTTTCTTTAATTTGTTATCGAAAATTCTTTTGTGATGGAAAAGGCAAGTTTCCTTCCGATTAGTGATTTCTTAATCTCTGACTAACGGATGAATTTCAATGGCATTCTGGGAATATTCTACTTTCTGTTCACATACACCCACACACACATATATATATATATATATATATATATATATATATATATATATATATATATATATATATATATATATATATATATATATATATATATATATATGATAAAAATTAATGCAATATCGCAAGAAAAGATGAGGAATTAAACCCCATTCTCCGAAGACAATTTAATTCAGAACAGTTTCGGTGTATCTCGCACCCTTTTTCAACTGACACTGGATAGAAAATATAAGAAATAATGCATACAAGCATAACAGTTCGTGAAATATTCCCTCTTTTATCCCCAATCCCCTACTTGGGCCTACCCCCCCCAGATTAGCCACAAGTAGGGGATTGGGGATAAAAGAGGGCATATTTCACGACCTGTTATGCTTGTATGCATTTTTTCCTATATTTTCTATCCAGTGTCAGTTGAAAAAGGGTGTGAGCTACACCGAAACTGTTCTGAATTGAATTATCTTCGGAGAATGTGGTGTAATTCCTCATATATATATATATATATATATATATATATTACATAGTTTCATTTCATCCGTGGTTTCACTTGTAGTATAAACTACCCATAAGTACTATAACATAATGCAACGTTTTGAATACCTACATAGTATATCTGCAAGATTAAAGGATCACACATGAATCTAATAAGAAAAAAATCGCAAGATTTGAGACACATTAGTCTCATGTGAATAGCTACCATCTTAGGTTTTTACATTCGGTGTTTATTAAAACAATTGTGCCTACCTTAAATACTGACACAAGTTTTCCCCCTATGTTGTTAATTAATACAAGCTACCAACGTAAAAATCTTAATAATATATTACAACCATCCTCCATATGCTGTTCTTTGGCTTAATTATTCAATTCTTTTTGTTCTTGTTTTTAATCAGCGATACTAATTATGTTTTTAGATGTTGTATAAGGTAACTTAAAAGTTAGTTTTACTGTTAAATATTGATAATGTCGTAAGATTTATTCGTGTTATATACCATACCCGAGTGGAAACACTGTTTCCGATTTAGGCGAAGTTAAGCCACATTTTCTGTAGTTAGTCTCCGGATAGCGTCTCAATTCAGTTTGACTTTACGGCAGCTACCACAGACTAGTAACCTGTTTTAGGGCCCTAAGTCAATCAGTAGGTAGCCACAGAAAAATAATGACATCAAATATGAGAGAAGATCGGTGGCAAAACCCTTACCAATTTCTTCTCTTTCTATTCGTTTCTTCTTTTGGTTTCGTTTATATACATGCGTTTGTATTAGGTGAAAAAATGTTTGACCTTTCAATACTCTGATCCTTGTTATGAAAGAGAATGATGGGTGACTCCAAATTTGTGTAGTTTCTTATAACAACGACGGTTTTTATCTCTGTATTCTGAAGATTAATTAGGAAATCAGAAACGCCACATTGAGTTACAATGGCTCTCAATGTTTTATTTACACACAGAAATATGCACATGCCTAAATAAATGTATGTATATATCATTTTAAGGATTTCCTCCTACTGTTGAGTTAAACCTTTTTTAAACTTTTCTAAAAAATAATTTTCGATCTTGAGCAATTTCTATCCAATTTTGGCATTTTAGGGAATATCATCTCTCCAATTTTTTGGTCGATTTTTATCCAGCACCATCCAAGCAGTAATTTTGGAGTCTTCTTATTACTTCAGAATCTTTACACATGGCCTGCAGAGCTCCATCTGAGTTTCTTATACCTTCTACTATATTCTGAAGCTTGGATTGTTCTCGTATACAAGTGGCTTATTTTCTGTTAAGCTATCCACATCATAATGTCTTGATGGGCACTTTAGAATGTTCTAAGTTTTCATATGTGCTTCAGTAAGATTCCAAGTTTCTTCTTCATATGCTATATTTTGTATTATGCATTATTTGGGCAAATGGGTACTTTGCTTTTGAAGATACATTCCAGCCTAGTAATTCTAAATTGGATTTCTTGATTAGTTCCCGATTACATTGTGATCTATATGTCCAGATAGATCTATATACGTGTCTACCATTTCATTTTGCTCGCTCTCAATTGGAATATCTATAATGTCGTCCCTTAGTTGGTTTGTCAAAACATTTGTTTTATAATATTTATTTGTACGCCACCTATTTTGCTTTCAAAATTAAGGTTCGAAGCATGGCTAGAATATCTTCTTAGTTATTAGCTATGTGTACAATAATGAAAGTAAATTTCAGGTGATTGAAGTATTTCTCACCAATGTTAATGCATTCGTTTTACCATTAGTTTAGTATAATGATTATTTCTTCTGGAGAGGACGTGAAAATGTAAGATGCCTTTCTGTATTTGAAAGATGTAATCTGATGTAGGATCCTTAATTTTGATATATATGTTCTATGATATTTATGTAGACTCTCTCTTCAGAAAGCGAATGGCAAGGAAAAATGCTAGCAATTGGCATTTCTTTATTAGCCAAGTTGTCTTTTAACCCTTTCACAGGGCATCTTCTGGACAAACGGTGAAAAATGCCATAAAATGGTGTGTTTTTTTTTGCATTAATATCTTAACATGAGAATATTGGTTTAGACCAATCAGATGGAACGGGACATTTCCCAACACCCTTTCCCCCTCTTACCCCAGTGAATTTTGTGGGAACGAAGTGGGGATATCACGGGACAGTCTGCAAGGGTCAGACGGGAGTCATCTTCCCTCCTTCACTTCCAGCGGGGTGGGAGGAGGGGACTTGCGGCCGATACGGAGAAGACTCCATAAAGAGAACACAATTTGCCCTGGGGATTCTGTTCTCTTCTCTCCTCATCAGGGAAGCGGTAAATAATCTGCGGACGCTACTCTACCCATCTTCCATAAAAAAAGACAAAAAAAAACAAACTAATAGGTAAACTATGAAAATAAACGGACGGCAATTCATGATGCCATGCCTTTGCTATTGATATATATCGATATTTATATGATATTTATATGGAATTGGATGTTTATTTGTTTCCATATTGTGACGTCTTCATTCATGCGCAGTCGCCGTCGATCACTCCCGGAGAATGAGTGTTGTTTTGCTATTTCGAATTTCTCGAGCGAGAGTCTTCCGATACGTCGCGGTGTGACGCTTGATGGCTCCATATTGTAGGTGTGTTCTTAGCCGCCGATAGAGGGTTGTTGATGTCATCCCATATACATATATTTATATATCCTCAGGCCAAAGAATTATTCGTATAATGTAATTATACATTTGTGGTAAATGACCAGTATATATATATTCTATATTATTGATTTTTAATTATTTTTATATTTATTTGGACCCGTTTTTTCTTTAATTAACTATAGCTATAATTCTTAGCGTGGATTTCACCAAATTTCACGAATATTTGATGTTATCTTTCCTCCGCTCATCCTCTAAATTTCCCTCCAGTTCTTTTTTATTTGTTTATATGGTAATTCTTTTTGCTTTTTCAAGCATTTCCCACAAATTTTCTTTTAGATTCCTGTAAGTATGGACTCTGTGGTGAATACTCTATATGGCTGTTTCCCATTTTTAAAACTAAATGCATAGTTCTGCTGAAATATAATTTAATTTCATGCTGTTCCGAGATGGAATGTCTCGATACATGGCTCTAAATCTTGCGACAACATGTTGGCACAAGTTGTGAAGTTCAAACTCGCCATGGCATATAAATATTTTTCCTAGCCCTGATAAAAAATACAGCCCCATAGCATGATAGAAGAATTTCAATGCTTCACATTTGGCAGCGCAGAAGTGGTTTGAAATGCCTGTCTAACTTTTTGCTTCACAAAGGTAGCCACAGAATTGCTGAAAATGTGCAAAATTGTTAAAAATATTGCATTTTTCAATAATCTTCTTCCAATATGTATTTACTGTGGGCGGCGAGTACTTTCGTGCCGTTTGTTACTCTGAATTTAGCGCATGCGTGTTGCATGGCGGCGATCTTCTCTTTATTCTGCCATAGTAGAAAGAAACGTGGTTAAATTCGCTTCGACAAAAATTTCTAAAATGATTCATCAAAAACTTTTCCTAAAATTTCAATACAAATGCGGGATGATAGTTGTATCTTTTATCATGATCGAGAACCTTGTTACAATGCAAAGGCAATAATAAAGTTATTGTCTGAAAAAAATTATATTTTTCTTAGACCTTGACCCGAGAATTCTCCAGATTTGAAACAAATAGAGAAATTGTGGGCAATAATCAAATTGGTGGTTGATAAACCCAAGCCATCAAAATTTCAACAGTTTCACGTGAATATTGAACAAAAATTGAGCAATACCAGTCAAGATATTATCAAAATTTTCTCTCCAGTTTGCTAAAACGGATTGAAGCATTCCACTAAAACAAGAGCCATCAATGTAAATAATGACTGCAGGCATCATTTGAATGCATTTATTAATAAAATATTTAGTCTTTAATTTTTCATTTATTTCCCCTTAAATTATAAAAGAAACATACTAAAACAAAATGGAACGAGTGAGTAGCACTATTAACTTTCCTGTATAAAAATATAGTAGTCTCAAAACCTTTGGCTACGATTGTAGAATATTTCACAAGTTGATTTATTACAACCAACCATTATTCATAATATGCAGTCGTAGGTATGGCTTTGAGTGTATCAAGGTGAATTAAGTGCTTTATTCTTGAATAGATCCATCTCTATTATTGTGCTCGAGACGGACATCGGTAAACTCTTTATCCATCCTAGGAAATATGTGTCCAGAAAAATTCTTGAATTAGCTTGTATTTCATTTAGAGAACTTTTCATGAAGCCTGGATCGTTTACCCTGCAATGAAATCTGGCTCCCTTTTCTGTTTTTCACTATTGATGTTTTCTTCTATGGGGCGTCGAGAATTTATGGACGACTAGAGAATAATAGTATGTTCTATTTTATAGATGGGGCGTTGCTTTTCGTACATCCTGCACTTGTTATTCATTCTTAAAATTGAGCCATGTAGAATAAAGTTCAAAGGAATTTGATTAATGCCATTTTTATTTCTTGCGGTTAATCTTCTTTTATATTTATATATGTATATTTTGTGATAAACTTTATAATTCTATTAATAAGGCTTATATATTATGACTTAAAAACGCATTGATTGAAATTAAAGTGATTTAATTATCGGTAGAATTAACTAGAATATTCTTTGGTAACAGAATATTCGTGTAATAATAGTATATTTTAATTTATATTCCTTTATAATCAGCGTGCCTGGTTTGAGGCAATTCAACCTTCTGAAACTTAAAGCTGGTAGAAACCAATACATATTAAATATATAACACACTACATTTTCAATATATAACACACCGCATACTAAACCGAACACAACGCTCTTTTATATAAAATTAGACTATAGCTCATTACACCTTTACCATGTAGTTATAGTGAAGTGAACCTATTTGTCTCAAAATAATATCTTAGGTCCATTCTGCCATGGTATTTTTCGGACTATTTTAATATTTTTCGGAAGGTTTCGCGCAAAATACTCAGTCCTGCATCGATGAATCACCAAACACATCGGTTCAATGTTGCCAAACTGCATCCTCCATCATACCTTTCACTCCACTTTTCAATAAAAGTATGTAAATTCCGCAGCCTTATTGGCCTTCAATGAAAAGATCTCTGACAACCAAGATCTCCGCACTTAAGCTCTAAGCATTTACGAAATCAAGATGCGTAATTTATTTTACTCTTTTCAAGTTTTCTTCAGGTTTGGTTCATTTTGGCCAGTTTTTGGCATCTAATGTCACTTTCATCTTTCGGTGATTTGATGCTTGCAGAAAAATAATTCAATGAAAATTGATTCTTTATTATGACATTAATTAAAGCATGCCAAGCAATTTTTTTCCAGCAAGAATTCAATTGCGAGTTATGGCGGATGGATTTTTTAAAATCTGATTTTAAAGTGAGAATAAAATTGAATATATAAATACTAAGGATTAAGAGTTTTATAAAATATTAACATTTTGACTGGGCAAAAATGAATTATAATTTCGTTTTAACACAATAAGACTCGTCATAGGGATTGGCCGGATAAATGCAGATTTAAGAGTGTTTAGACACCTTCCGTATCATCTTTTGAAATGATGTTCTCTTCATAAATTCGACTGCTAATTGAACCTACTTAGCAATGCTAACTAAAGAGCTCTCAGAGAACGCTTACTTCCGCTAATGACATTGAATTCAAACAATCAATATGTAGTTTGAAAACCAAGCCAAAATAAAGCTTATAAGAGGGTTCATAAAAGATTTGAAACTTTTAAATCTATTATCACTGCCATAATATATTCCTCTATAAAAGATTACTAAATTGATCCCATTCAGGCCTTTAAATAGGGGTGTCGTAGAATTGCTCAAAGTCCGGTCAAATAATTATTCTAGTCCTTGATCTGGAAACACCGCTTTTGTTTAAGTCGATGGTATTGAGACCCTATGACTCAATCTACGATCATTATATATATATATATATATATATATATATATATATATATATATATATATATATATATATATATGCTTTAATTCCTACTGAACGTGCGAAGGCTGGTTAGAAGCGGGTTGTGCCATGGCCAGGATTCTCACTATAAAAGTCCCACTTGTTACTGGGGGGAGGTTTGTGATTGTTAAATTCTAAGAGTGCATAATACAGGTTGAATAAATTAGCCGAAGGGATTCGCAATTGAAGTCTTGCCAAGGCTACGTCAAAAAGGAGGAGCCACCAAATAAACACACGTACAAAACTAAACTTTACTTTACAACAAAATAATAATTAGTAGCAATAGTTAAACAGGCATTTAGGTAAATAAGGATTAAATATTAAACACAGATTAGTCTGGGTTGACAGCAATTATAAATAATAATATCAGGGAATGACTCACTTGAATCTCCTTAATAAAGGGAGGATAACAATGACGTTAGGCGCCTCGATTAATAATGACTCAATGAGAGTATCAATCACTGTTAATTAATATAGGTAATTTAAGAATAGAGGGACACTGGGTTTACAGATTACCATTAATATTGATGGATTGGAGAGACGACTATTCAGGTCCAGACGGGGTGGTTTGGGTGGCGTTAACACGAGTTGTCGGAGAGAGGGGGGATAAGACGACTGGTTTGGGGCTGCTGACTGCAGTTACGGTTAGCTCACTCCTAACTGGATGTTCTTTTTATCTTCTCAAGTTATGTTGAGCAACAGAGCGTATTATTATAGTCACAGACTCTGCGGGGCGAGATTTGCCTCAGGAACTCTTTGAGACAGCGACCAGGTTGACTCAGCAGGATCGCGTTGGCAGTCGATACGTTACGGCAACGACACTCGCTCAACGTGAGGATTACGCGAGTAGGTCTGGAACACTTCTGCTGAGGGATAACCGGCGTGGCCATTTATACCGCGGACTGTGTGAAATTTAGAGAGAGATTCTTTATACGACAATTCGCTTATCACGGCGCCGTCTGGACAATCCCCTTGGTATCATAAATAAGGCAAGTAGAATTAAGGCTTCTCTGTGAGATAGGCCTTCTTCCATCAGACTTCCTGTCGCTTGATGGGCGGGAGGGTTGACGCAGATAACGACTTAGGTCCGGGGAAAGGCGGAAGAGAGCGGTAGAATGTCCGAGGACGGGGAAGGAGAGTAGACGAAGGTCAACTCAGACAACAAATCTCTTTCGTTCCGACGCTCGCCTGGCGTCATGTGATTATATACGTTCCATACCCTCACAAGGGGATTTTTCACCATTATATTGAGCCAAGAGTCTCTTGAGTAGATATACCAGATGCAGGAAGGGTGATATATACTTTCTTAATTTAACGATGGTTCTTCGTCTAAATTCATATGATGTTGCACATTAATGCATTCTCAAATCTAATAAATATATCTCAAAACATATGCTTAGATACTTTGAAAACTGCATGTTGTTTCATCTATTTGAGAACACAAATTGAAAAAGCCACAAGCGCACCATACTTTAACTAAACATCCTCTCTATTTTTCAGCTCAAACATAGAAGCTTCGACTTTGAGGCAGGAAAAAAAAAGGCATTCTATTCTCGAGAGCTAAGCCCAAACCACAGATATTTCAAGATTGCAACCTTTTTGAATTTTATTAGTTTTAAGATTGGAAAAGAGTATTGTCACTTTGGGGGGAGTTTGGTATATTCAGTGAACAAAGTAAAGCATTATCATCAATCACAGGTTGTCAAGAGAGACGGCTTGTCTAGCAAGTCTAGGGCCTCATCAAAGGAAACCCTAACAAGTTGATGAAGGACATTAATAATATGCTCTATTTAGTTTAGAAAACATTTATCGAACGAAGACAACAGATACAAATAATATGTAAAGAGTAGATGGAAGTTCATGTTTGATATTTCCTTGGAGAAACGTGCATTTCAGTCTAATCGCCTGCTAAGAAACTAAACCACCACAAGTACTCCTGGAGACCAGCATGGTCTTGTTCTTATCGGATAAGGAGACTTTAGACAGGATTAAGAGGTATGAAAGATGAATAATAATTGGTTCTGATTCAGCCCACAAACGCCACTAAAGTTATGCCCAGCAAGCTTTCGTATTAGAAGGAACAGCAATACAGACCTTAAGGGAAAGGGACGCCAAGAAGAATACTTACTTCATTTGTTTCTTGAATTCCTTCCCACTCTATGTGTCTTAAGTATAACTCCACGTGAAGTAAGTTCTCGAAACAAAGAGAAAAATAGAAGAAGAAAGAAAATGAATATCCGTCAGCGCCTCACAGGTGTAGTTAACTTAGGCGCTAAAAGCTTTTACCTCACAAATGAAACGCTAATCTCCGTATTCGGAAAAATGATAGCCGAATGTTTCCCACCCAAATCGTTGGAGACGATTAAGACTAGTGTCGTGCGACAAAAGCTAATCCCTTTAGGCGCCGGAAGACTTCTCACAGACGTCTGTTCCTTCCAGCGATTAAGCAAAGAAAAAATAGCCATCATATAAATACCATGGGTTTTTCAAAGATCGGTAGATTGAGTTTGAGATCTCGTCGCATTCGGTTCAACTTGTGTGTCTGTTTTCCCAAGTCCATGGTATTCGCGTATACCATCGAGGTTTGATCTCACCAGGAAAATTTAACGATTTTGGAAAGGCTTACTCTACTCAGAGCAAGCCTAGATTGTTTCGTCCCCGAAAGACTCGCCGGGATTCCTCTCATCTCATCTGGAACCACCGCTTAAGAATCGCGTCAGAGTCTCGATTTTTTTTAGGTTTCACTTTTCTGGAGCAGAGGTGCCATTTTCCGTCTTCAAGGAGAATCGTGAACTCGTCTTCTGCCCCCCTTCCTCACTTTATCGTCGTCACCAACAGGATATTTCGCTGCGAATCACGACCATTTAACGTGCTGCCCATTCCCCAACGCCGATTCGCTAAACAATTCCTATTCCTGGACGTAAAACCCTTTTAAGGTATAATGACCCTTGATTATATCTCCCGTTAATCGAGCCGCTTTCCGTCATATAAACATTCATTCTGTATAACTGAATTATAGTATCCCCTCTAAAAGCTAATTGACAAGTGATTAACGTTACCCGATTGCCAATTATCTATATTCTGTCAGTATTATCCTTATTTACATTTCCTATATTTCCCGTATATATATATATTTCAACTAGTGACTTATTAAAATTATATTTTTGATTTTACTATTTAAATATATCCTTGAACTGCAACTTGGTAAACTCATTAAACACCATCGGCTGCTCTAATAAAATCACACTCTTATACCTCGTAATCAAGGGATTAATTTGACGAAGTGAACGTGCTTGTACGTATCGAAGGACGCGTACGTACATTAGAGGATACATGTGTATATAACTGTATATATACATATTCTCCTGGCTTTTATCTCTTTTCTCTCAACCAATAGATACATACTCGTATATGTATATATAGACGTATTGTCTGGGGAGGTAGCCTATTCCTCGACACATATATATATATATATATATATATATATATATATATATATATATATATATATATATATATATATATATAACAAATTCTGGTGTCAAGTTTATTGGGTTAATTTATGACCCCTTTCGTTTTCAAGTCTTTCAGTTTAACTAATAGAATATTTGCCACTTTGGGTCAAGTTTATTTAAAGATAGGAATTTTCTTTTCCAATTCTTTTTGTTTTACTTTAAGTAACTAGTCTCTTTGTGGTGCCCGTGAGGCCATATTTATTAACAAGCCATTGTTTTTGTGTGTGCTTTGGGAGAAGATCTTTCAAACTCGCCTCCTATTAATCCCCATCTTGGATTAATAGGTCCTATATCAGGTACTCATATAGGCATCAGTATATTTATCATAATTTATTGCATTTGTCTGTGTGTGTGATCACAATGGTAATATTTTATTTAGAATTTTTGGGAACTATTGCCAGAGCCCCATTTTTTTGGCCGTAAGATTCTTGAACGCGTCGAGTGGCTAAGGCTCGCACAAGGGAACAGCATGACGTCCTTCGAGATATTTAGGCAACACGGTGAGATGCTAGATCTCTCTGGTGAAGAGCTAGTCGCCTATATTCAGGATTAGGAGAGAAACGAAAAAGCAGAGAAGAATGAACTAAGAGAAGCTGAAAAGATAAGAAGAGAAGCTGAAATTGAGGTAAGAAGAAGAGAAGCCAAAACTAAAGCTAAGCAGATAAGAAGAGTTTTGGAAGCTGAAGAGAGAACAAGAGAAGCTGAAGCTGAAGAGAGAAAAAGAGAAGCTAAAACTGAAGAAAGAAGAAGAGAAGCTAAAGCTGAAGAGAGAAGAAGAGAAGCTGATGCTGAGAAGAGAAGAAGAGAAGCTGAAAAAAGATAAAGGCTGTGGCACCATGAAAGGGAGTTATATAGGAATAAATTAGAAACCCCCCTGAGTTAGTTTCAGGAATGAAGTCCCCCAGATCCCCGCTTTAAAGCTCCTAGCATTAAAGAACGTTGAGAATTTCAGTGCTTATCTTACTGACTTCGAAAAGATTTTTGAGGTATATCACTGGGATATACAAACTAATGGAGTCGCCCAACTTTTGCAACTCCTTAATTCGCAGCTGCGAGATATATTCATTTCGCTACCCGCTGAGGTTACCATCAACTATTCGACCCTTAATTCCGAACTCCTGGCTGTGATCCACATGAGTCTGGACTTCTACAGGGCAAAGTTTCGATAGGCAAGGTTGCAACCTAGCCAGACTTACCGCCAGTTTAAATTCACCCTCAGAAGAAGCCTGCAGTTTTGGTCGGAATCCGCCCAGATAAATGGCGATTATGAGTCTTTATTTAACTTCATTTTGCTGGATCAATTTATGGCTACGCTGCCCTCTTTAATCCGTGCCTTCGTGAAGGACCGAAGAGTTGTTTCCTTTAAAGAATGCATCGAAGAAGCGGATTTGCACGCGACCAGTCATAATCTTTAACACAAAGATCCCAATGTGGGTCATCCTCCTTCCCCCAAGAGTAAATGCCACTTCCCTAAATTTCACCCGAAGAACGCTCCTAAATTCGTAAAGGTCCCAGATCCAACCAAACCGAAATATCATCCCCCGTATAAACCTAGAGCTGTTAACCCACCCGTCTTTAATCCCCCTGCTCGGACTACCCCAGAAGACCGATCGTCTGTTTTTTACTTGCGGAACCCCCACGAATGTGAGGACGAACTGTCCCCGAAATTCTCAGTTCCGTTCTGCTCCCAGCCACAAAGTCTACCAAGCCTGCGCCTCTCTTTCTCCTCCGTCTTCTCGACCCAAAACGCCTGCTCCCCCACCAGCAAATTCCCCCTCTGGGACCTAAAGTTATTTTCTCTTAAACAAAAGCTGCCTGGTGGGCTCGAATTTGAAACTCGATCGGTTAATGGTTGAGGGGTTTCAACCATGGTTAGAGATACGGGATGAATGTGCATCGTTGTATCGGAAAATTTGCTGCCCCCAGTGAGCCCTTACCACGATAAATTTTCAGTAGTCCAGGAATACATGGAACGAGCCAACCGCTTCCCATCGGTCCGTTGTTTCATCAAATGCTGATATTTCACCGGTTGGGCTGACGTCATATCAGCCAGTATTAATTTTTGCGCTATATTAGTCGGCTAGAGCCTGCAGTTGTCGCCTTGTCTCGTTGCTTAGCCTGCCATCACGAGGGCCCAAGCCATAAAGCCATTGTGGGAAAGGTCGAGGACCAACGAGCGCCAATTCGTTCGTGGTCACAAGAAGGTCTCCCACCTCGTTGAGGGTAAACTGTGGTTCCGTTTCCCCCCTGTTCCTAACCACTCCACTGCGTGCCCCTCTCGTATCTCTAAATGCACCTCTCGCCTTGAATTTTCAGTCGCCCCTTTTCGCGCCATCGTAAACTGCAACGTGGATTGAAGGTGTGAAAAACTTATACTATCTGGCCACAGATGAAAAATGTCTTTCGCACGGCGATACGGATTTTACGAGAATTCGGTGCTCTCTCTCGATTTCTTGCTCGCGAGGGAAATAAAAGGAAAACTTCTCCCTGGATTCAGGCAGAAGAACTTGGACCTGCGTTGTGAGGTGGAGCTCGATCCACAAAAGAAACAGTTCGCCTTTTGCAAGAATGGAACTTCTCGGGGAATTAGTTGTTGCCCTCACGGTACTTGTAGTACCAATCTTCTCGCAGCCCCCCCCCCCCTTCAAAATCAGAGGTTACCCATGACCTCCCTGTGCGGATTACCCTACGCGTAGCTAGGTAATCGGATTTAGCTACCTACTCCAGGGGCAGAATATTCGGACAGGCACTTCGATGAAGAGTCCGATTTGAGCTACAGTCTGGCTCACCCTCGTGATCTGGCATAGAATCAGTATATCACCGGTCTAAGAGTACTTTCTCATTCGGTAACCTCGGACGGCCGGACTAGATGCGATCAACGCCACCAGAAGAAGATCTTCACCATCATTCTCAAAAATACTTACTAACTCAAAGATACCGTTAAAGTGAATCATCCCCTCCCCTAACTTCACCAGTTTATTTGTGAACTAGACTTCCCATCCCGAGCCCATAACCTCGAGTATTTGATGTGCTTATTTCAGCGTTTAACTCAATAATAATATTCCATTCTTTCTGGTGTGTGCCATTAAGACGCAAGCATCATAGTGAGTATTTTTCAAATAATCCCCACGACATTTTTGTAGACATACTTATTTAGTGCAAGATTAATTCTATTTATATTATTTCAAATTCATGTGCATTAAAGATTATTTTTGTTTCTGTGTGTTTAACTATTTTGGACGAGCCTTTGGCAAATATTAAGCAATCCACTCGGCTTAAATCTCAATATTACACCGATCCCTCCATCATTGGGTTTTACTGAGTGGGAGCACACTTAAGGGATCATCATCTTAGTTTTGATCAAAAGGTACTCACCGGGTTTATTCTCATTCACCGGAAGTGGCTAAGGTAGATGTATTGGATACACTTCACCTCCGCTTCACCTCGGTGCGGTAATAAAATATATGCCTAGGAATGGGACTAGGATTACCCACTCACTCTACCTCGATAATATATATGTTAACTAGTGACTCATTAAAATTAGATATTTGGTTTTAAGCTTTGAATATATCCTTGAACTGCAATTAGTAAACACATTCCTCGACAAAGAACATGCAATGCTTCCCTACTTCTTTGCCCAAGGCTTAAGGGAAAACTTCATGCTTGCATTGGGATTCCATTCAACTAAATAGGGTTGCTTTCTTCCATTTAAAGCAATAGAAATAAAAAAATTCCTAGATCCAGATACGAATAACTTGACCAAATCTCAAGAATCTCCACTCTTACATGCGCTAAAATGTGCATAGTATATTCCACATCTGAGTCAGACAGGAGTTAATGATATCACTTAATTTCTCGAACTTGAAAAGATGCACTTAACATTTAGGATCATTTGCTTATCAAAAGAGTATGGTTAGTTATTAATAAAATTATGATTTTGACTAACGAAGAAATCAATCCAGATATGCCAAATGACAAATTACGTAAGACCATATAAATCCTTTGAAAACCTCCTGTCACATGAGGAATAATCTGTCTCTTCGGTACCTTGTGAATAATCAACAAAGAACTGATTTTCAATAATGTCAAATCAGCATCTAGTATAAGTCCAGATATACCTTTATATATATATATATATATATATATATATATATATATATATATATATATATATATATATATATATATATATATATATATATATATATATACATATATATATATATATATATATATATATATATATATATATATATATATATATATATATATATATATATATATATATATATATATATATATATATATATATATATATATTATATATATATATATATATATATATATATATATATATATATATATATATATATATATATATATATATATATATATATATATATATATATATATATATATATATACATATATATATATATATATATATATATATATATATATATATATATAATATATATATATATATATATATATATATATATATATATATATATATATATATATATATATATATATATATATATATATAGAGAGAGAGAGAGAGAGAGAGAGAGAGAGAGAGAGAGAGAGAGAGAGGAGAGAGAGAGAGAGAGAGAGAGTTAGAGAGAGAGAGATTTTCTACACATCTGGTTGATGTTCTCGATCTGAATTAAATTGTGTATATAAAAACATTAGTTGTCCAGCTCTTTGTATTTACAATTTTTGACTATCCATCTTAGGATCCCGCTGAAAATATGCCCACAATTCCAGAATATTCTTTGAAATCTGTATATTATTTTTTTATATATCTTGTACGCAAACAGATATACAGATACACATGTACGTGTGATCACATAACCTTCCCGGAGTTTGGGGATATCATAATACCAATTATGCCAAATTGGCATTAACATATTGTAAAAGTGAAGATGAATGGCAGCATTCAATGGGATCTTTTATTTAATAATGATGTTGCTTTCTTTTGTTCGTGGATGGAAATTCAAAGTTGAAGTTAAAGAGAAAATAGATATTTCCAATAATAATTCTTTTCGTTTTTTTAACTTGTGGTCAATTGAGTACATTGTTTGCTAAATGAAGTTCCAGAAGGCGAGAATTAGATGAAAAGATATGCTGAATGATAATCGGCACCTCAAATGTTGACACATTTTTCGGGGAGCTACGATTGAAGTGAGAAAACTTGATTACTATGAATGGACAATGTTATATGAATTATGCCTTTTTACTTTCTTATATATAAATATAAATTTAAAATGATAAAAAGTGAATTTTTTTCATTTTAATTTTAAATCAAACTAACTCGGATAGATAACAATCTTGGTATGTTGAAACTATCTCCTTACCTTTGGTGAAAATGTTTTGCCGGCATTTATTTACAAAATTAATTTTTCCTGATATATTTGGTTTGTGTCTTATGAAAACTTTATTATACCCAAATGTTATATGTCTTTAGAAGTCCTCATTTTAAAGAAATGGAGGCTATGATCCAAATCAAAAGGTAAATTTTTAGTAGACTTTTCATTACTAATATGAAATTACTCCTCAGTTTCCAACATTAACATCTTCAATTCATTAACGGATGCAAATATACGTTTATGAAGTTTAATTGAGTGTTTTCTAACCATTCTTAAAGCAAAACATTTATGCTTTCGGGTGAAAATGATTTGAAAACCGTTACTTTAATGTTGAAGAGTCTTAGTGAACGCAACATTTTGTAACAGTTAGTGAATTAGCGACTTGTTATTGGAGCAATAAAATTGGTTGATTAATATTTGCGCCATGCAAAAAAAATTAGCTTAAAATAAGGGATAGGGCAGAAAAAAATACGGAAATGTATTTGAAGTTGCATTTTTCCAAAGAAGAACCTTTCATTAAAATTTTAGCGTTATGTTAGAAAGAGTTAAGACGATAGTTTACATTCAACGATCCATACTACCTATATAAATTATAAATTTAAAACTAACCTCCCATTGTTATAAATATTTGGTCCAAGAAAAGTTGTACAGATGATAGGCAAGTAAAAATAATTTCCTAAATATTTTAATAAACCAGTGTTCTTTAGTATTAAATTAGCGATATTGTTTCATGTCTAGGCAAACTTAGTTTTAAACTAAGAGGGCCACATAATTGGTCGCATATTTCAAACCTTGGTAAGTTTTGTTCTCATTGGCCATTGTAATGGTGACATGGCCGCCCAAAAAATTGAGTTAAAAAGGGTCATTTAAAACATGTTAATATTAAGCGAACTGAAATTGTGGTGGAGGTCACAAATAGATCATAGGCAATGACAATATCTAATGTCAAAATAAATAAGTTGATGAACAACAATCTGATTACTTGAAAGAGAATGTGAGAGATAGGAATTAGGAGAGAAAGATAAAAGTAAGCTAACAATTTCCAATTGTATTACTGTTTCGTCATTTATGTACTTTTTTGGTTATAAATAGATTTCTAATTTTATTTCATTCTACTGTTTTAAAGAGAAAGAATGAGCTTTGCGATAAGAGATATTCACCTTTGTTGATGTTCACTTTCGTATAATGTGATCGTAATTAAACTTACATTTCTGAATTTCCAATTTTTTTTTTCTTTTGTACATATTATTTCAGACTAACTTCATTCAACTGTCTTAAGCTTTTAATCAGAAGTTATAATTAGCTCTCTTAACTGGACCTAATCCAATAACGCATCTAGTCTCCTCTAATTCACCGTAATTTCCTGCATACTCTTTTAATTAACCCTCGCGACCGTTTAATGAAGGCTGCCTCTGAACTCCTACATGGTTAAATTTATACAAATCCAAGTAAATTTGCATCTTTGAATAATAAATCACATACATATCTATATATCAACAGGTAATGTAAAGGCTTCACTACAGATTCTCTTATATTACATTTAATTTCATAATTTAAATGTTGCTGGTTTATGTTTATAATGAGTCATGACAAATACTTGAAAAAAACATACAGAACTACTTTAAACGCACGTTTCACATCTATATTTATCCTTTCGTTATTCTTATTACACACCTAATTAGATATTTTTATTGGAACTTGAATAGTGCACTTAACACACTTATTAACCTTTAGTTGATGCATTTATTTTTCTTAATGTTAACCTATATAAGGGTACTATTACAGAATTATTTGATTCCAAACCCACTTTTCCAAATTTAAACAGGTCAAAATACGACCTCCGGACCCATTTCATAACAAAATCACAATTAATTTTAAGCATATAAATAATTTCAAGAGATAAGAGATGTAAAGTTAATGGGGGGTTGATGGATCTGATAATGTATCGCTTCGGTAAGGCACAAGAATGGAACGAGTGTGTTAAACTGTTAGATGGTTTTATAAATATTTATCTTTTAATTAAGGTGTACTTTCGGGTGAACATTGGCCAGAGGGAAAGAGTGGGCCTAAGGCAAAGGTTTAAGCTGTTGCCATGGCTCATTAATATCTTTAGTGATGGAGTGTTGAGAGAAGTACGAATGGAAAGGAGGGAAAGGGGCGTGAAATTGATTAGACATGGTTAAAGATGGGTTCTATCTATGTTAATCTATGCTGATGATAATGTGTTAGTGGCTGAGAGTGAGAAGAATTTGGGAGGTTAATGGAAGTGACGTCAGTTAAAATACGCGAATGGGACTAAAATAAATGCAAAAACGATGAGTTTAATGGTGTCTGGGGATAAAAATTGAATGCGTGGGTGTATAAAGCCAGTGTTATCACACTTCAACAAGTGTGATGTTTTAATTATTCAGGATGTATGGTAGTACAAATAAATGGCAGTATGGTAGTTTTAAAGGTATTACAAATAAAAAAGATTGTCATGACTACATATATTATTAATGTTAAGAAAATCTCAGAAGTGATTAGAACAAGAGTAGACGTTATATCGGCAAAGTTAGATCTGTGAGTGATAAACAATTTATTATGAAATATTTATGGTTGACGTGTGGTTTGAAGGAGGGCGTGACAGACTGTTCTGAACTGGTCTTTAAATAAAAAAGGAGGAAAATGTACTTGCGATTGGAATATATGAGAGTGAGTGTCAAGATGTGAGAAAGGTGAGTAGACCGTGTAAAAGGTGTATTAATTGTGTCTGGTTTCAGGGAAAAGGGAAGATCGAGAGGAGAGTGGATAATATTAGGTCTGGCAGCTGCGCATAGCTGGGGCTTGTGATGGGCCTTGCTCTGGAACTTCAGCCCACTAATGAACTCTGACGCGCAGAGATCTACAGCAAATAGGAACTCATAGTTTGAAGGGCCACTGCGTGTTAGGCAATAAGGATGTGTAGCTATGTCCTTGATAAAACATTAAGGAGTTATATGAGGTCGCTAACATATTAGTGATATTCCTGTGCGTTGTGAACACCTTCTGCCAAAGAGGTCAATGATCATTATGATGTTTTTTCTATAATTTTCTTGCTAATTTTTTAAAATATCTATCTTCTTGTGTTTCTTCTTATGGGCATAAATCTTTTCTGCAACTTTTATTATCATCTTGGGACAACCTATATGCTTTGTTCATGTTTATTTAACTACTTTTCTTGCTAACTCATTTATAGACCATTGTCAAGGGTCCAAATAGAATGCTTTAACTGCTTCCCAATTATGCTCTTATCTGTGAGCCGTCATAAGAAACGGTGAATAAAGGAAACGACGCTTTTGACATTATGTATGGTAAATTATTTTTCAATCTCAATCCATTAGAAATTCATGATAGAGCTGATGTTTTAGCCCCAACTTTAAAACATACCTAGAATATTTAATACTGTTGAGCAAGTTTGAATAAAGAGACTTTGAATAATTCACTTGAGAAAGATCATCCAAATACTCACAAACAATAAGATTTAGTGTTAAGTCGCATGACTCTCATGGATAGGCACCAAGAACTTATTCATCATAATAAGCATTAAAAATCTTGTTAATCCAATTTTGATTAGTTTTTCTGCACTTAGTAACTAGACACAAAAATTATTGGTAGGTAAATATCTTGGTTTAAAGCAAGAAGCAAAACTACCTAGAGGAAAACAAATGCAATTACTTATTATTTAACAATTTTGACTATAAAAACATTGAGAAGTAAATAAACAAATGTTTTCTGATAATAAAGCATGCCAAAAACTACCTTTTTCTCACTACCAGTTGTTTCTTCGGATAGAGCGATCTATGGTGGTATACAGAATATATGCAGGTAGGGTTAAACAAAATACAAAACTTTCGTTATCATACAGGATTTGTTCAGCCCCAGTGATTGGAAAGTAGCAAGTGTCGTACCTATTTTTATGAAAGATAGGCGTGGTCATTAAAAATATCATCCGTAATAAGCTTAATTTCCTTATTTTTTCAACAAAAGGGAGTCGAGAGTTGTCATCAAATTACGGATTTATTTAGAAAGCAACAAACTATTAGTAAACAATTAACGCAGTCTCAAAAATAACACAGGCCTGGGTTTAAAAAAAATCATGTTCCTCAGGATTTCTTTGTGGCTTCTTAATGAATTAAACCTCCTGGTTCAAAAACGAATGTATTCTTGTTCAATCAGGTCAGATTTTCTCAGTACGCCATACACCATTTTCATTGAGATTACCTCATTTTTCCTAAAAGAAATTTTCAAACACCTTTATCTATCTAATAATCAATTATTATTGTTATATCATAGAAACAGGAATAAACGTATGTAAACTAAAATCATTTTAATAAAACAAAAAAATATAGAATGCAAGATAATAAAGAAAATAATTCTAATTTCCAAGAAAAGACGCCCTTGAAGATTTTCGTTAGTCCCTCTCATCCGCTGTATCAAGCTTGAAACACCAACAGTAGTCAGCAAGCATGCTTACGTCCCATTCACCCGGTTACCTAGCTTCCATTGTTTTTATGACCTGGTGGAATCTTTCCCCCTGTTATTCCCTGTAATCCACGCAGTTGTTGGGAAAATAATCCAGATGGGACTGTAAAAAGTGTATCTTTATAGACATTCGAGCTCCCAAATGTTTGTGACATGTTAGGAGCTGATTGATCAGGGCAACATATTTTGGGCTAATTTTATTGCCTAGAAAATTGTTAACTAGAGCTTTGAAAGTTTGCCAAGCTTCGATTTCTATATCCGTCATTGATACCTCAATCTGCTGATCTATCATCAAGTTTCTGATCTGAGGTTCATCAAAAATTCCCGCATGTAGCTTAGCGTCACTGATTTGTGGAAATTTAAAAGCTTGGCCTTCTTTATTAAGAGTTTTGGCATAATCTTTCATTAAGCCAAGATTTATATGCAGTGGACGAAGCAGTATTTTGTGAGAAGGCACTAAAATATCAACTATAACATTGTTTGATCCAATTCTAAATGCTTCTCGTGGAGGCCAAACCTTCTTCTCTTAGTGCATACTATCTGCACGACTATCCCATAAACATAGGAAAGAAGGATGCTTCATGTAGCCTGTTTGCATCCCAAGTATATGAACCACTACCTGAAAAGAAATTTAGCAGGGTATGTAACTTCAAGGTGTAATATTTCTCAAACAAATTAACAGTAATATTTCTTAAAAAAATAAGAATATGAATATGTACAGAAAAATCCTGTATGCCGATGCATTAAATCATTGTATTGGAACTAATTTGATATTTTTACATCTTATTTTAAGTTTATTCAGTTATGTTGCATACCTTCTCAATGAGGATATATTTCTCATTAACCCAAAAGGATGCATTGACCTATAGGGACACACATCAACTAAAAAGTTTAACTCAAATTGACTCATGATTTCCAGATTTGCATTCTTATAAAATGTAAGTTGACCAAAAGTTTTATACTTATAAATTGATTTTTATTTATTTATATTTATTCCATATTAATCCAATGCACAGTATAAATATATTACATTTTATATCTTAATGACAAATTACAATGAGTATTAAGTCACTGACTTAAAAATAAAAATGTCAATATCAAAGAGATTAGAAATGCCAAGTGTAAAATAATTTTAATTTAAGTCACCACATATCCTCCAATTGTGGGTAGAGTAATTTTTGCATCTAGCAATTTTTCCATATTTTCATAACTTTCAGTAAGGTGGATTCAATGGCCTATAGGAACGGAAGCTTTCTTGTTACCAATATTCAGTAACACAGCTTTTAAACTTCTACTGGAGGAATCTATGAAAATTTTCCATTCTATTGGGTTGTAGGGAAATTGAAGGGCCTCAACAAGTCCTTTAATATTTGTGCAGTATACTGAAGAGCTGGTAGATGTAAAAAATAGCTTCGAAACTCTTGTTCTCTATTTCTGTACACAATAATTGTTGTTTCTTTCACGAGAAGATTACTTTCACGAAGTCAAGAGCCAAGAAGTTTTGCATTTTCCTTTGAAAGCCCCAAATCCCTGGTCAGGTCATTAAACTGAACTTGAGTGAATGGTCTTGCGAACCATATCATGTGTGGAAACCTTATAAGACTCAGTTGTGTCATAATCTTGATCAACTTCCATATTAATCTCTTCATGGATCTCTATATGTTCAACGGGAGAAGGTTTAGGAATTCATGGACCATGGGGCAGAGGGTGATGGCAGAAGGAACCTAGAGATATGCCATACTATGTTTAGTAAAAGATATTTTCATGCTGAAGTGAACTATGTTAGTATTTAATTTCATGCTAAATATATGCATAATAATGACATTTTTAGGAGCCAGTATAATACAGAAAGCTTAAATACTTGATAAGATGCTCACCTTTAAGATTTGTCATGCAAAAATAGCAGTCCGTAATGTGGTCCTTGCCCTCTCTCCACATCATGGGAACACCAAAAGAGAAAGACTTCTGTTCGCCCTGAATCAAGCGTCTTAAACTTATGTAACATTCCTTGCAGCAGATATGTGGTGCAAAATTTTTATCTTGATCTCCGAGCATTACTCCAAAATATGCATGATACAAATATATAATTACAGGAGAGATTGTACATTGCTGCTCGGAAAGAGTCACTTTTCCGCAAACAGAGTAAAATCTGTCAGAGCTATTCTTATATTTTCTGTTCATTTTTAACTCAACCACTATTATTATTATTATTTTTATTATTATAATGCTAAGCAATTCCTAACCTACAAAAATATAAACTTATTAACATAATTACTTAAAATTTACACAAAATTTACTTCGAATACAGTAGTGCAAATACTATTGAAATTTTGATGTAATATAGGACATGTATAAACTATAAAATTATTATCACTTTCTGTATTGCAAAGATTTGACCTGATATAGATAAACGGAGGCCAGATTCGGATTTAGGAGGTCAATTTTACTAAGAGACAGTACAAAAAACCTAAGGTACACTTTTGACGCATACCAGTGTAATGAAATCGTGCTTTACAATTCGAGCCACTTTTTATGAACGCGATACAAATGCCTTCAATTATGATTTAAATTTTGTTGTCATATAGTTAGACTTTGCTAAAGAGTTTGATAAATTAAAATTTAATATTCTAGTGTCAAAGTTACAGCATTTTCAGTTTGCCATTAAGACCATTCATTGGATCAGAAAATAGCTGATGAATCAAAAGACAAGATTGCTTCTAAATGGGGTACATCTGACTGGACCATCCATAGTTAAGTTGTCAATTGATAAAGTTTAAGACCATTTTCATTTCTTATTTTCCTAAAATATCTTGAATTTGGGAATATTTTGAAAGAACTTCATTTGCTTACGATTTTATCTCGCCCATGAAACAAAAATACAGAGGAAAATAGACTACAGAATTACACAGTTTTCCTCATGAAAATCTATGTTTCGAAAAGCGATCTGATACAATGCCCCCACCCCGATATTGTAGTGATATATCAAGTGTGGTTATCTGAAAACCGTAACTCTCCAAGTACTTTGGGAGTAAAAAAAATATTTTAATCCATTAATCCATAGATGGATTAATTCCTTAACTTCCCACCCAATTTTGATCGTCCAATTTAGGAGGACACACAGAGTTAATGAAGTGCAACACTATTATATACAATTTTAAAAGGGGATTAAATATCTTAGTTACGATCAAAGACTATAAAGGAGTAATATTTATTTAGAAAAAAATATATAAACGAATCAGAGATTCGCTCGATATTGCAGAAAATCTTTCACATTTTGCCGACTCAGCAGACACCCTCAAGGGGAGGGGGATGGCATAACGTGGGGTTTTGCCTCTGCTACAACTGAAACCTGAAGGAGCGGAATGCCCCCCACCTACCCCAGAGCCCAAATAGAAAATTCTGCTTCTCTCTTGAGTCTTTGCATCTCTTTTCAATCTCCCACTATCTTTTACGCGCCTGTTTAGGCCCATCAAAGGGTGAAAGAGGGTGCTAAACTTTTTTTAATAATGAGGTACAACAGTAACATTTAGACATAATAATAAGCTCGAAAAGTGTAAATATGCGGTATCAATTGGTATATAAACCTTGACTAGCTGCGGAGGAGTTTTCACTTGCCTAGTGGTTGGTTTTCTAGCGTCTAGGCGATGGTTCGAGTCCAGCGGGCTTTGATGAAAATCTCTCAGCAGCGTTTAAAGACGGCTGCCCATTGGTTGATACGTTAAACCTTACCCACGTTTTGGTTAGTAACTCCCAACACATCATCACAACCTATTCAACAACAAGACCACAGTCTTCAAAGCACAACATACCCTCTCTTTCATCTTTCGCAACCCCTCTAGTGGAGTAGTAGTTTCCTCTTTGAGGACTCTTATATCCACATAATCCTGCTGTGGAACCACGAATGGTTATATGAACACTCTTTGGTCCCAAAACACAATATTACCACCACCCGCGAACGAGTACCTATCCCTTTTGCTTTAGGCCAAGCCAGAGGTTGTCATTCTGATCAATATGTGCATTTTATCATCCAAGCGGGTGATCTCGTTTATGATGAGGAGGATGGATGGCAAAGTTTACTTAGCAGCCACATTGTCAACGTCTAGACCTCTTTTTCATTAGAATTAATAAACTCTTCCACCGATAACCTCAAAATTTGGTTGAATCCATTTTAATGAAAAGTCTCCATCTGCAAAACACCTACCACCTACGAGTCTTGTGGACTACTTAAATGAACAAATAAATTGTATAAGATTATATAAAATTTCAGAGAACTTAAAAACCTGAACCTCTAAGTTTTTTACCATAGTGTTATAAAATATATCAGGAAAGTTAAGAAGAGCAATGGAAAGGAACTAGCGTTGCCATGGAAATGACCTAGGAGATTGTTTAGATGAGGTAATAATCGTAAACCAATTAAGAAATTCATAGGCACTCTCCCAGACAAAATTATTTAGACGATTAAAGGATTGTTTGGAAAGTTAAAATTACCAAAGGCACAGGTGCTTATAGTCTATCTAATTCATTTAAAAAAAATAGAGAGGAGTCACCAATGCTTGTGCTTTTGTGGGCTGGTTTCCCTGTGTGATGAATCTTTGTGTTACAATGGCGTTATTTTACTTGGACTTTTACATTTCAGGTTAGTAAAGATGAGGCATCCCTAAGATAAAAAACAAAGATAAGCCATCTGTAAGGGAATCGATACTCCCCCCCCTTCACAAGGGAGCCACTGGTCGCTAACCACAACGTCCTGGCAGTGTAGACGCCGTAGCCTGACCACTTAACCTCCTCCCTTCTCGCCCTTCGTCTTGATGAGAAGCTAAACGGCCAGGCCAGACCACATAATAGACTAATAAGCTTAGGTCGTCTCGAGACCGTAACATCTGTTAAAAAAGCAAAATTTCCCCTAAGAGCTGGTATTCAATTTCACCGCATATTAGAAATTGGAGGAGCGTCGCGCTAAAGCCAAAAGCTTTCCTCTAGGGTTATCTGAATGACGCGCTGAGAAAAACCGTGGGGGTCGGAGACGTAATACAGCTTGTCCACGCATTCTCTCCCCCCATCCTTTCCCTAACCCCAGTCGGGTGGCGACGTATAAGAGTAAATAAATTTGAAAAACACGGTAGATTACGTTAGTCATCAAGGCGACGAAGACCCCGACAAGTTGCCAGGCTAACAACAGAAGGGAATAAGAAGTAGCGCATCCTCGAGCAAGTTCCTGGTGGTCACACCGAACTTTAAGTTGACTTGGTTTAAGAAGCAAGTTTAACTAAGTCTCTTCAGAGAAACCCCCCTATCTTGGTGTATCCCAAAGCACAGATATAGTCTTCTCCCTTAAGTAATACCCCCGAGTGAACCCCCTCTAGCACTTCCCTGAGTCAAATGATTTAGGCATTGACTCCTTGCTCGCCAGTGCGAATTATCCCCCGATTATCCTGAAGAGAAAAAGAGATATTCATTCCCTGTCCCGTGGCGAGATCATTTCCTCCAGAAGGCGTGCGTCTCCCCTTCTGCGACACGCTCCGAAGGCCGCTGTGGCTTTAAAGAATTTCCACCTCGAGAACACAGCTGTATTTGTCGATCCACGCGTCATCCTCGGATACAACATTCTTGAGGTGACGTAACAATTGAGTTTAATGTCAAATTCAAACCTGATTCTAGTAGGAATCTATAAATGTATTTAAACCGCGGTATCCGTTTCAGTGTAAGTCTGTTTGCATTTTTCTATTAAAGTGAGCTGTAAGTCAACCATTACTATAATTTCAAGTATGTCATTTAGAAAGCCTCACTTAAATTTGTTAAATTCATTTCTGTGTATATAGTATGTTAATTTTCGTTGGTTCATGTTTTTTTAATTAAAGTTTTAGTTCTTTTAAACAAATTTTTATTCAATCTTCGAAACGCTAAGCAAGGGACTAGGAACCCTCAAAGATTAAAGAAGTAATAATCAGAGAATAATAATAATAATAATTAAAAATTAGCACTCTTATAGATAGAACGTAATCACGGAGTTTTGAAGTACGTAAACAACCCATACGTATTAACTCCAGCCATCAGTCGGTCTTTCCTATACCACGACACCCTCTATAAAAGGACCGAGTAAAGATTTACGCGTTAATTAGGTAAGAACTAGCTTAACCTGACTCACCTTTGTGGATTTGTTTCATTCATATCTAAATGTTTGCTGGGTCATCTTAGAGATTGCTTATCTTTACTAGTTATTACTGAAATAGCTTATCTTCTCATGATTCTTTAATTTGCAATTTTACTTTGAGGTATTTTCTAATTTTCGTTCTTATATTCAACAGAATTTTTCCCTTTTACTTTTGTTATTATTCTGCTATCCATTACTCAAAACAATTTTAAGTTTTTCTTTTGGGGTGACTTGGTGATAGTCTTTCTTTACAAGTGAAAGGTTTGTAGAGACGCAAGTCCCTTTCAAAATACTTTTCATTACCTACTTCCCAGTTAGAGGAATTCTTTCTAAACGCATTGACAATATTTTCTAAACCACATTGTTTGTTTCTACTTAATTCTTTATTCGAGTGTACTGTAGAAAAATCATATTTAAAGCCGGACAAAGAGATAAAAATGAAAATGGCTAGATAGGACAATATTAGTAAAATAAAGTTAGGGATATTATGACTGCTAACCAAATGTCTGAAACTTCGAAGTGACAGATAGAATATTCGGCAATCAATTTAAGCATCAAGCGCAGGCATAGGATTATATAAAACTGAAATCTAGTTTATAGAGGTGAAGGAAAATTACAGAAACAGTGTTAAAAGAGAGTTACGAACAAGATGAAATTCGCTTCCATTGCATTTAAAGAAAAATTAGTTTGGAGAAACTAAAACTGTGTAATTCGAAAAAAACAACAAAGACAAGCTCTAGAATTAGACCTTCGATAAAGGCAAATTGCGAGAAATAGCCAAAAATCTTGAAATCTCAAATAATCCCTGAGTTATATTTGAGCTCTTAGGAAATATCGACTGAATAAAAGGACATTTCAAAGGAGCTCACGACTAAGTTATTTCACCTGTAACACGAAAATTGGAGGTAAGAATAGATTCTTCTCTATTAAATTATTAATCGATATTACTTAGTGGGTGATGATAACTTAAAATCAAAGTTGATTTAATGTTTTGGTTGTAAAACTGTTGGATAAAAATGCTGTATGAAAATAAATTAAATTTTTGTTATCTTGCTTTAAAATTAATTTCTTTGAACAACTTAAAATTTGACATAAATTTTTAATGAGTGGATTTGACTTATTTGGTTGCCTTAGTTAGGTGCTGCTCTTAAATCATCAAAAGTAGAATATTTATTACTTCTTTTGATGACTTAAATCAATAGCTCCTATTTTCCTAGACATTCGTGTATTTAGGTAATTTAAATCCATTAATTATTTCTGGTTTTATGAAAACTGCTCTTAAATCTAGTTTATTGAAGAATTAAATTATAGTTTTCAATTTTTAGATCTGACCAAATTCTATCATAATTTTTTTCAATATACGCGCTCTGATGAGGGAAATTGAGTAATTTTCAATCTCTTTCGAATTATATTAGGGCTTTACATTAGCGCATTCTTTGGTAACATACGAACAGCTCATATAATTTACACTTTTCTTTGGTTATTTGAGATTTAATATTTACTCTTTGTAACTTCAACCTCTTTCATGTATCGTATTTCCATCTAGTTTTTACTATCCGATTTTTCAAGTAAATTATTGGTACGATGCACCGCTGTATTAGTTTTCATTCTGTTGAATTAAAAATGTTCGGCTAATGGAAAGAAAATATTTATGTTGGATTTTTGAAAAACGAGATATCACTGGTGATTAAAATGATGTAGAGAACAACGCCAAAAAAACTTATTCATCGCTTAAGTAACAAATCAATTTATTAAACTCAAATATTTTAAGAAACAATCGTTTTACGATAAATGTATTAATAGGTCGAATTCTTTAGAATTATCAATGAGAATGAAGTTGATATTTAGGTTCATTTAAAGGTGAGTGAATAGAATCGAAAGTAGAAGAGACATTAATTAGCTAAACTTTACATCGTAAACTATCGGATGTTAAAAAAATATATATCATTTTGCAAACTAATAACTTTTCCCGGTCTTGTTGAAGTGACTACAAATTTTAACAGCAAGTGTAGAAACAGGTTAAAGTTTTATGTTTAATGTTTGATGATTTATCTTTAGAGTTATAGAAATGCCATTCACTGGAAGTGAAAAGGCGTTTAGTGTGTTACATTATACTTAAACACAGTTCAACAAGACTGCATTTGTAAGAGATTAACAGTTACCAAGGGCAATGCAGATTTAGACATGGCACAAAACTTCAAAGAGGAAGGCTGTCTGTGCAGGGACAAAGGATCTGGACGACCAATAACATCGGAAGAGACGGTGGAGTGGGCTCGCCAAAAAATTCGCGAACCCCAAGAAGTCCATAAAAAGAACAAGTCTGGAAACCCAGATTGCTCCAACGACAGTTTGGCGCGTCCTGAGGAAACGCTTGCTAATGAAAACTTCCTACAAGCTGCAGCTAGTTCAGGCCATAACGAAAGATGACAAGGGAAAGCGCAAACAATTCTTTGTTGATATACAAGAGAAACTTGAAGAAGACGAGTTCAAGGAACGTCTTGTTTTCAGTGATGAGGCCGCACTTCATACGAATGGCAAAGTCAATAAGCATAATGTTCGCATTTGGGACGAAGAAAATCTTCATGCCACAGTTGAGCACGCGAGAGACTCACCGAAAGTCAATGTGTTCTGCGCCATCTCTAAGAACCATCTTTATGGCCCATTTTTCTTTGAGGGAAATGTGACTAGCCATGTTTATCTGCAAATGCTTCAAAACTGGTTAATAGATGAATTCCTTGCAAATGAACAAGGAGACTTCATTTTTCAACTGGATGCGGCTCCACCTCACTGGAAGCTCATGTGTGGTCTTATCTCAATGACAATCATCTGCGAGGAAGATTGATCAGGCGTGCTGGAAATGATGACCATGTGCTGTTGTCTTCATCTGAACTGACACCATGTGGTTTTTTTTCTCTGGGGCTATGTAAATGGTCTAATCTATGTCCCTTTTCTTCCTGCGAACCTAGAGGAACTTAAGCACAGAATTACTACCGCACTGGAGACTGTTACCAAAGACATGATTCAGCGTGTTTGGGAGGAGCTAGACTACCGAGTTCATGTGTGCCGTCTCTCAGGCGGTGCGCGTATTCAACATTTGTGAAATCGTTCATGGAATCCATATACCTTTGATTTTCTCATCGAAATTTGAAGGAATAAATGTTATGCTGTTTAACATTAAGCCTGTTAGTTTCATTTGCCTTGACTATTTAGTTTCTGTGATATTTACATATGAAATGATATCAAATTTTTTTAAACACCCTGTATATTGTATTGCCAACAATGAGATTAACATAGGGATTATGCAGCCAGAGGCGAGGTGATTTTATTAAACATGGTAGTTATTCCTTTTGTAAACAGTCATCTATGCCCAACCATTCCTAATAAATAGTAGCAACAAAATAATAATGATGGTGCATTGGTAATTCCATCTCTCCCAATATCGAAATTTTGACCTCTGGTCCAAAACATGCGCAAAGATTGTTATCCCTTTAGCTTTAATAAAATCATATTTAAAATGCATTTTGATCGTCAATTCTTTAAAGTTGGTATTTTTTGTTTTTAATTTTCACGTCAAGCATGTTTTTTCATTCATTTGATGTAGATATCGAGTTTTATTTATATTTTCCATTTGCTTAGGAAATCTTTATTTAACCGTTAAGTGTTTATCTCACAGGCATTCTTATCTTTGTTTATTTTTATGATATAAAGGAATTATTATGGGCAAGGGATAAATAGAAATTGCAATGGAATTATTTAGAAATCAAAGTTAGCACAAAGTTGTCCATTTTCAAAGTAGTACGAAGGAAAAAAGGCAAATAATATTACCAATGTAGAAGAGTTTATTTAGCTTCAGTCATTGAAAAGAAGTGAAAGTTTACTCAGACAATTGGAAAGCATATTCAAACGTGTGGGTGAAATTTTAGACAGGTCACAAAATGAAGCTAAAAAAAGGGCATTACAATACACTTAAAATTTGTAGTACTATTTAAAATATGGTTAAACTAGTTTATCAGAACTACAGAACCTATAATTTTACTCTGAATACCAAACCAGTTAAAGGCTTTTTTTTATCAACACATTTTGCCGAAGATATTTTTTACAGTAGATTACTTAGAAGCATTGTCCCATGTTCCTTGCAAGCTTATTTCTTGATAAATATCAGCAATATTACAAAAATGTTAAGTACATAAGCGGCTCATACTGCATGTTTATTAGGGTGGTTCTTATTTTATGACTTTCCAAATCTCTATTTCTTAGCCCTTTAAACTATTCTATTTCATGAAAAAACAAAGTAGGCCAAATGTTATTGAGATTGGATTTCTTTTAGGGTTCGCTCAACATTACATTTCACCAGTTACAGTACTGAAATGTGGACACTGGTTAATAGCAGAACATAGAACACTCTAAACAGGTATAATACTTATCAAAACAAAACTAGGACACTTCCGTTCAAATGTGAAATTGTAACAACACAATAAGGTCTAATGTGGCATATCTTCAATAAATTCCAACGAGTCCTTCAACAACAGTACTATTGCGGCTGTCCGGAAACAGCTTTCGGTGCACTGTGACGACTTGCATAATGAATTGTGTCTGTTTTTAGTATTTGACAGGGGATCATTATATTCTTAGATAAGCATATACCCATCTCTGCTGCCTCATTAGTCACGGTTAGGCTCTTCGCAATCTCTTCTGCAGCGATCTATGTTCTGTTGTGGGCCCAGGTACTGGGATCTTCAGTTAGTAACTCCTGACTGAGATCTAGAATATCGAAGAACTTTCGAATGTTCTTTGTGACAAAATCGCTCAAATTCTTCATTCCAATTGTTAGCAGATCCGCATTCACCCTCTTCAGTGGCTTCCGGTCTCCTCCGTTGATCATGGCAACGACCATTACCTTCTCCTAAGCCAAATTGTGAGCTGTATCAAATAAGGCTAGTGCCACCAGCTCTTCACTCAAGTAGCAGAGGTGGTTGAACATCTTCCTGAGAGTACCTTTTGCAGCTCTGTCATTATCAGTAGCAGCCAATGACTTCAGGAGTTCCAGATCTCTTTTTGGCACAGTTGTTGGGAGACTGCAGCAGAACCAAGACTTTACATAGTGCTTCACTCCAAAGACACAAAGTTCCTTCATGCCTTTCACTTCGCGGGAAGTTAGGCTGAATACATCCAAGAAGAAAAAAATCTTCCGTGCATAAATTAGTCGTGCCATAATGCGGGCGCAATGCATTGCCCCTGGTTTGGCAAAGTGAACTACTCTAGTTGGAATTGCCCAAGAAAAATGATGGTCAGTTCAAACAGCTCCCGTAATTCTCTCTAGGATGAACTTCCTCCAGTTGTTAGAGCAGAACTCAATGATGTTGCTTGTTATATTTGTCAAAACACTAGCAACATCAGCGTCTCTTATTTTTGGCTTTTATTTAGCCAAGGACATTTGGTGCCAGTGACATGAATCTATTGAAGATACCAATGTTTGGACCGGATGATGAGCCATGGTGACGAGAAAAACCTCTTTCAGCGTATCTCGTATATATGATGGCGACATGCCAAGTTTAGCAGATTCTTTCCCATCATCTACCCTAAACAAAATGCAGGCGCCATTCTTTCTGCCTCTGTTACTCGAAGTTGTGTTGAAGCAAATGGAACGAATGCAGTTTCCTAATCTCTAATCTGTCACCGTTTCAGATATTTTTTCTCGGGACTATTGCTCGGCCAGTTTCAGCTGGTAACTTGGGTACGCAAATCAATAGTTTAACGCCTTTTCTAGACACAATTATGGGCAGACTGACCAATTTCTCGTATCCTGTCAGTTGAGCCGCTAGTTTTCTGTCAAGGTGAAGTGACAAAGGATGTTCGCGAGAAAACCCATGCTTGAGATCTGCACAGCGATCCTTACGGTGTTGCTGACGAGCACAGAGGATGGAAGATCGGCTGACCTTGAACTCGTCAAGCAGTTGACCAGAAGCATGGAGAACAGCAGAGAGAGTGTCTACCGCTTAACGATCAATGATCTTGGATCGATCCAGGGCTGAAAAGACGGCACTACTCAGAATGCACTTCTCTCCTCTTTTACGCTTCTCCGCTGTGCTTATCCGTGCCTTTGCATTCGCACTTTCTCTGCCTAAGGAGCTACAGAAAGAGTCCTCCAGGGTGACACTTCTCTTATACTGACAAGCTTCGTCCTGCTGCTTTGCAATCCTCCGTAGCTTCCTCTCCTTTTTTTTCTTTGCCAGCTTAGTGCAAATTCCTGCCATGCTTCCTCGCCTTCCATTCTTGCGCTCTGCCTTGAGAAATGTTTTATCTTTAGTGCATCTTGGTGGGCTATGTCGAAAAGATCATTCAGGGTGCCGCAAAATTTCTCTTCGTTCTTATCATGTGTTTCACTCCTTCGCCCCTTATTCTTCTTCAAGGCTTCCTATTCTGACACAAGTCCTTCGAGCTTATTCACAGCATGATAAAAAGATGAATGGGACTGTGGAGCTTTCTCCCAAAAGCTTTCGACGTCCTTCATTGTCTGCACTGCTGCTTCATGCTTCTTCATTCCGTTTTCACCCATGCGATGCAGATATACTCGGAGTACGTCGCCTTTGGATGGAAGCTTGCAGCCAGACCGCGACTCTTTTCCCAGCAAATATACTTTGTCCTGTTTTCGCAAAGTAGTCATATTATATCTGAAAAAGACAAGTGTTTATGATTTAACTTGATACGGACCAACTCTGTTGATCTACTCTCGCATGGCAAAATTTGATAAATTACCTTACTTTATATCGCGATATGAAAATTGCCCCTTCTGCTTGGAGAGGCAAAAAATAGTTTCATATTATGATCATTTCAGTCATTTACCAATAATATATAATTAGCGATAAAAATCATATGTTCTTAGTGTAATTCTTTGGGATAATAAAGATATTTCACTCCTACAATACCTAAACGATATGAATGGTCGAATGCGTTTATTTGGACCTCGATCATGGAAGAAACCCTCAAAAAATGGTGGTTTTGTTCCTGGATCTTTCTTCTTTGTTAGCCAATAAAAGTAAAAAGTCAAAATGTATATTTATATTAATCCTAAAATGTATCAGATATACTTTATTATCACTGACTGAGATATTTTGATGGGGAGATTATATTTTAAATATTTTTCAACTATATTTTGAAAGGGATTTCTTTTTAGGAAATGTATGATATCCCGATGGTGAAGACAAACGAAGGCATCGTTATCGGAATAACCATTAACTGATCTCTAATCTTTTACCTATTCGAGTAAGGAAACATAAGAACATTAATACTAACACACAAATATGTGGAAGCAAAAATAGGTCAAAGGAAAATACGTAGATACTTGAAAGAAGCCCCTATCCTTTCAGAATTTTAGGACTTCGCAGATTGGCGCGCAGGAGCCCGCTTGAAGCACCAGCGGCAAAAGAAAGAGACAAAGCTGTCACAGTACACAGACATGTACTATCACACGAACCTCTATCAGAGTGAGACATTCAACCCAAGATTGCTATACAGTCTACTGACTTCAACAGTCCCCTGCCAAGGGGTCGAATAAAGTGCTCGCCTCGATGAAACTGCGATTCTCAAAAGACGAAAAATAATTACAGACGTCTATTGAAATTGTAGACTTTTTGTGTATTAATTACTGGTTACTATCGCCCACCCATTAAGGCTTACCCAACAATCAATGAATAAAGGAATTATTCAGCCAAAAAAACAACAGAGATCCGATGATAGATACTAAAATAATTGATTTCATCTTGAAGAATCTGAGATTATATCTTCTTGCATTCTCTTAGTTCTATTATTTTTAGTTGTCAATCCCGATTCCAATTGCCTGCCTGCCTTCCACGCTCTATTCGCATGAAATTAAATTAATCCATCAGATTCAGTGTGGGTGGTTAAGAAAAGTTCGTCGTTTGGCAAAAAATATTGCTCTTATTCTGTCCAGAACCGGCCATTATTACCTATGCATGAACAAATTAATTCAGAAATTCCTTCATTAAGCAAAAATTAGACAGAATAGAGTAATTTTTAGAAAAAGTAAAGACAATGCCTTTAGAAAGGTGCTTGATTCTCTATGAAGCGTTGAATTGACTTTTTAGCCATATCGAAAACCTTTGAAAGGGAAAGAGAAGGTGTTAAGATAATCCTGTAAGTTGTTTCAGAGTATTAATCTGTAAAGTTAATTTTTTAATTACTCCATGAGAGGAGTATCTTTTTCTTTTTGTTAAATGGGTAATTTTTATAACGAGAGCCTGAAGTTACATGGTATATATATATATATATATATATATATATATATATATATATATAATGTTAGTCAGGTACTTCATATATGGGCAGTGTGCCAATGAATTTTTAATAATTGCTTTTTGTGAATAAATGTTTCATTTATCGGAGTTACCTTTGTATACATCCCTCTCTCTCGGTTATAGCCAAGTAAAATGCGGAAAACTTTTATTATTTAAGAAAAGTACATTGAAAAAGGTAGTGTTATAAGGGCTAGAAAATTATGAGCGTAATTAAAAGAAACAGCTAAAAACTGCGAGATCATCTGCACCTGAAATTTTGTTAAAATGTGTTTTGGAGTGCCATCTGTATTCAGAGATATAAAATTTGTTCAGTTTATTAATTTCTCCCACTAACATCTTCCTCATTAAAGTTCCATTTTAATATGCTAATCTCTATGTTTTTAGACGTTGAACATCCTTCCCTGCAGCTTTGGGCAACAAAGTTAAAGATGTTGTATATCATTTAGGAATATATCAAAAATTAGTACTAAAATTATTTTTGATAAAATTAATCATTAATTATCGAAATATTGTTCGGTTAGTTTATGATTTCTCAATTGAACATCTTAACTTAGCTTAGCCTAACTTACTAAACTAACCATTTTACCATTTCATTCCGTAGTTCTTCTAGGAGGGAGTATTTTAAAGCAATCATTGAATATTTGTTAAAAGTATTCCCTAGAAGTCAAAAGGTGCAACTACATAATTTGCTAGGAACCAGATAGGTGCTTACCTCTGAATCTGCACCCTAGGTTGGACTAATAAAAAATACCACGATAATCAACAATTTGTTTTTTAGAAAAATGGAGAAAATTTAAATAGGTTCAAGAATTATTTACCTTGTCTTTCGTTGCAATGAAATGTCTCATGTTGGAATATCTTGCTCATCACCCAGTACTACAAATTTTCCCATACTATATTATCACCTAGATTTACATTGTCGCCCCCCTCACACCAGTGCAAACTTCAATCTAACCAAGAAGCAGTCAGGAACGTGTAATTGAAAAACGTCAAAAGAGTGGTATTCTAGGATAAGATTGGCAGTGTTTCCACGTTTCAGCGAGATAGTGGTTGTCGAGATCCAATCTGTTTTGTATTTATGTTAGGCGGGGTCGTGTTCGGATCACAGTCATGCCATTGAAACTGGTTCGGCAATTCAAGGTTGCTTCAGATTGAAAGGGGGGCACATTAGAGTAAGGTATTTTAAGACTTGATTTGAAGGTATATGCGGGTAAATTGAGTGTGTTTTACTTTATTCTGCTTAGGTGGAATTTGAGGATAGTTATCTAATAATTTGATATATAGCAGCGGATTTAGGGCTATGGGGGGGTTAAATTTCACGAGGACAAACAAACTCTAGTTTCTTTATACAGCATCAAGGGTTACGTTCCATATGGGCGGATACTTTAATATAAAAATGGGTGAGTGGGATAGCCTTTAGAATAAAAATCTATGAACAAGCTCACTGTCCCCTCCGATTCTTTATGTCTATTTTCGCCAAATAGACGAAATTTCACTTCTCCGAACGTAAACTCTCGTCTCCCTCGTGGGCCCTTTTCTTCCCGCCCGTCCGCCAGGTGATAATCGACGTATATATAGTTCGATCTGGAGAAATGAAAGGAATATCTGAGTAGTAATCAGGATAAGAAGAGCAGTTCCTGAGTAAAACAAGAAATCAAGAAGACAGTGAAACCGAGCGGGATTTTTCGGCATGAGGCTGTTGCTTTGGTCGCTTATAAGAGTAGACCAGTAGTATCGAGAGCCACTCTCATACCAATCTTGTTCAGAGAAACCTCTCTATCAGTTTACAGAATAAAAACAGAGATATCCCTCACCATTGAGGAATACCAATGTGAAGTTCCAGTCGAGAAAATATTCACCTCTTGGTCAAGTCTCATCATCGAGAAGCTCGCAAGTGTAACAAAGAGATTGTAATAAACCGTACATCCAAATTCTTTAACTATCAGGCAAAAAAACTAATTGCCTAGGTTCTGTAAGAAGAAAGGATTGAAAGAGAGGAAAAGAAAGAACAGGTGCAAGCGTAAATAGAAGCAGAAGAAAGAAGAATACAGATGAAAAGAGAGGCAGAAGAGTTTTTGGCGGACATGGCAAAATGTTATTTGTCGAAAGATTCCACTACCAAGGCCAAATTCTTGGACTAGCAGGCAAAGAACTAATTCCCTTCGTCCAGGAAGAAGAAAAGATAGGAAGAGAGCAAAGGCGAGAACAGGCGCAAGCGTAAAGAGAAGCAGAAGAAAGAAGAATACGAATGAAAAGAGATGCAGAAGAAAGAAGAATTCAGATGGAAATAGAAGCAGAAGAAATAAGAATCAGATGGAAAGAGAACAGGCGCAAGCGGAAGAGAAGAAAGAGAACGAATATTCGAACATTAAAGGGCATTTAAGAAGGATCAAGTGGAAATCAAGGCCGTTGTATCCCGACCGGGAGCTAGAAAAGTACCTACGATAAAACCTTAGCAAAAGAACCTCCCTAAATTGTTATGACTTACTTCGATTAAAAGCAAAAGCTTGAAAAATAAAGTCTGTCGAAGAAATATATTTACTACTGCCTACAGAGACAAATAAATTCCTCTCACAATGGACGGGTACCATGCCGGTTATAGAAGCTCGTGGCCCCGTTGATTACGTGATTGAAACTCCCTCAGGCCATAAACTGTATCACATAAACATGCTTAAGTAGTATCACCGCTGAGCGTGTATTAATAATAATGTGACGCTGGATGTAGAAGGAACCCGGGAAACTTTATAACTCTGTCAACCTCTACAGGTGGTAAACACGGTATACGTAGAGTCGGATAACGAATATACTCTACCCTTATTATCCTTGCTCCAGGAAGACCCGACCACAGAGTTAGATTTGAACCCCCACCTAGGCCCTCTCAAAGATTGACAATTGTCTGCTCGGTTGACGGAAAAACTAAGTTCAGCCCCAATCCTTCGACTAAACAATCCCCCCCCAAAAGTTTTGAATCCGCACCGATGCCGGTGGTAAAAGAATTGGTTGTGTCCCTGTACAAGATGAAGACGATGGTACCCCTTTTCCCATAGCTTATGTAACTATAGAACGGGAAGCACCTAGCCATAATGTTGGGAAAAAATAAATGGAATTTCTATTTAAAAGGTCAAGATTCTAACGTGGAATCCGTTTACCAGCCTCTGTCATACTTGCGTAACAGCAAAAGCCAGAACGGCAACCTAATGCGATGGAGTCTATTGTTCATGCAGTACCAATTTAACATAAACTGTATAAAAGGCTCATATAATTGTATAGCCGATAACTTGAGCTGAAACCCCACCGATGGTAAATTAACTCCCGTTAGTCCTAAAACCATTTTTTGTGTGTATATATTAATGTGTTAAGAATTTATTTGTGTAAGGAATTAACTGCCTAGGTACAGATCAATAGTCAGTTTCTTTTACTTATTCTTTGTTGTAATTGATGTTTTTTTGTTTAAATTGAGTTGTGAGATCCGGAATTTTTGGCCCTACGAGGCAAGGTTAAAGTCCGCCATTCATTCGTCTATGTACGTGCGCGAGTGTGCGTACAATGCCAATAAGTCTTAGTTTATTATGATGGTTTACCACTATATTTTCATGGTAACATTTGGACTTTCAATTGCGCTCCAAGTCGTGTGTTTTTTTGTCGTTTATTTCTATGGCACTTGAGTCCCCCCCCCACCCCCCAGACACCATTACCTTCTTTAGAAGGGAGAAAATGCGGAGGGATAAATATCACAAGAACAAATGGACTCTAGTTTGTTTATACAGCGTCAACGGTTACGTTCGATATGAGCTGATACTTTACTTCCATCTCTTCCCTTTGCTTCACTGCATCAAAGATCCTCGAGCGTCGCTCGCAAAGAAGGATTACAATCATCAGATTTCATTCATAGTCCGTTGATATAAACATGGGAGGGTGCGATAGCCTTTAGAATAAATATCTATGAACAGGCTCACTGTCCCCTCCGATTGTTTATGTCCATTTTCGCGAAATAGACGAAATTTCACTGCTTCGTACGTAAGCCAGAAGGGCGAATGGTCAAAACGCTGAAAGAGTATGCCCTAAGAGAGAGGCTTAAAAGTGGGCCCTCGTTTAGAAAGACCCCCTGTTTCAGTTTTCTAAATAAAAACAGAGATATCCCTCACCATTGAGGAATACTAATGTGATGTTCCACTACAGAAAAGATTCAGCTCTTGGTAAAGTCTCATCATAGAGAAGCCCACAAGTGTAACACAGAGATTATAATAAACCGTACATCCACAATCTCCTTGCTTATATCTTCAAGTCAAGAAGCATCGCGTCACGCTCCCCAGCTACCTCGGGATAAGCATCAACTGTTCTTCACGAATAGCTTCATCAAGCGTCTCCTTCACCTAGAGAGACGATCAGGTGTTTTTCGAGCCAGAATCACGACAGCAAGAATGTTCCCATTTAACTCGTCTCTAATCATCGCATCGAAGAGGTTCTCATTCAAGGTCATCCAACTCCAGACCCCCTCTTAGTTAAAGGTAAAAGGAATCCCAAACTTATTCATATTTGTTAGCTACCATTCCGTGAGAAAGTGAATTTTGACTCAACCATCGCGTACTACTTATTGGCAGTATTAATTTTTATTAGATCCTCCTATTATACGAGTATGTTTTATTTGCGTATAGAACCCTGAATCCAACCCAGAATCAATCATCTTTCAAAAAGCTATGTAAAATGTCCTCCAAGAAGACAATCTACGAACATGCACGGAGAAATTTCAGGTTTGGTTAAACGCAATGTCGATGCTATAGAAATCAAGTGGTATCCAACGTTAGGGAATGGTAATCAGTGCTGGTCTATTTTTACCGAGCATTTTAGAGATTTAGATGAGCAATTCATTTCGATAAAAAACAAACGAAACACCTTAAGTTAACTAAAATGGTGGAATCATGATATCGAAGTCAAATTGAAGGATAGGAACTATGCATACAAGCGTCACAAGCGTAACCCTTCCGAAAAAAAAATACAGAGCCCGACGAAGACAAGACAAGGAAATACAAAGCGCTTACAGAAAATATTAAATTGAACTTGCCAAAGAAAGTTAACATAACCCTGCGCTGCAGGTCCTGACTTGTCATAACTTGTCCTAACATCCCCACAAACCGCTATCCTCCTTCCTCTGTTTTGCCCTACTGATTCGCAAAACTTATTAACCGCCCCTCGTAATTAAAAGTATATTTTTGTCCGAGCTGTTTAATTAGATACTCGAAACGCAGCAAATGGCAATAGATATATAATATTACGAATCCTCCCTGGTTAAAGAAACAAAAATTAAGGTAAATTACTCTTAGAGAAAAGTGTAATGGAGTTACTCATGTACGGAGCAAACGTACATACGTACTCGGCTGTATACCACGACAAGGAAATCTTGATGGTAGGAGGGGATAAGTAGTGAAGGAGGACGGCATAGCAGTTTACTGCAGAACAGTGTGCTTTATCATGTTTAGGTTGTACTTGATTGAGATGAATTTTGTTTCGGCATGGAATTGGTTAATTGTTATGATTTTGTTCTCTTTCAATTGTGGATAGGTCATCGGAGAGGATGAATAAATTCACATAAATATCTCAATGACAATCAATAGCAAACCCATGGCTATCTGAGCCATATCATCATTTAGTAGGGGTGGTACACGATGAACAATGATACTGTTTATTCACCAAGCTGAATACGTTTTCAACTCATTGTGGCCTAAGTGATAGCCACCTTTTCTACGTGAGGCAGTCTGGAGGTAGAAAGAGGGTTATGATTGATTATTCGTATGATGAAATAATTGGACTGAGCTGTCTGCTCTCATGTATCCGGCTTGGGCCACCGATAGCCAAAATATTTTATGGCTTCTTAATGAGATTCGAACTGGCTACCTAAGCGTGGAAATCCAAAGCCATATCCATTAGGCTATCGAAAGGTTCTTTAAGGAAAGTGAAAACTTGAAGAGATCTATTTCTCTATTGGCCAGGTGATTAAATTTTGGATGATGTATTTAAACTTTTTCTCTTATATTTTCTCTATCAGAGAATATTTATTTAATACAAAATCAGACTTTTTCTGTGTTAGGCAAGATATAATAATCCAACTACCAACAATGCCCTGGAAGGTAAACCTCCTTACTAAGCTTTAAAAAGTTCAAAGTAAAGAATTGGGATAGAATTCAATTTATAATCCTAGAATGTATGACAAATTATTTCCTTACATCAATTTTCCATATTAGATAATTCTTAACGTAATCTTGTCTTGTGCACTTTTGGCGTGAATCCTTTTTTCTTTATTGTATGAGGAAAAAATCAGAACTGTAGAAACGATTAAATACTGAGGAATAAAACAGATATCAGTAGATATAATCGAAGAAAGCCATGATGAAATTTGTTTTTGAAAGTTGTAAACATTTGCTAAAATCAAATAATAAATTTTAAACTTAATATAAGCATTTGTTAGAATCACGCGACTCGTTGTATGGACCGAACCATGAAGCAATACTCTGACTTGATTCTAAAAGATTGTACTTTTAATTACAATGATAAACTCACGCTAAAAATATAAAAATCTAAAGTGGTCGCTTTTTCTATAAAATTTTACTCTAAACTCCTGAAATGCCGTAGATAGTTCTTCGCTGTATAAAATCCTAATTACACGTTACGCGGCCACCTAATGTTTACTTAGCTGTAATTACAATTATATGTAATAGTAATTTACGAGTAATTATCTTTCAACATGCAATTAAATAGACTGAGTGTTTAGATTTTCGAGCTACTTCTAGCCGACAGATGCTGCAATATTCAGGATTTAGTTAATATTCTATGCGAGAAAGATAGTACAAGATAGGTAATGGATATGTACACTGAAATATTATAGCCTCTTTCATTAAACCTCCGATTGCATCTCTCCTTGCAGATTTTTTCTCAAGATATTGTTTGAATTTAGGGATTATCATATTTGATATCATTTGAAAATTGCAATTATCTCATGATATTGGTTGTTGTTTAGGTAGTTTCATGTGCGTTTACACAAATTTTTAAAAAACTTTGTTTCTATTCTTCCTCTGTTTCACGTATCGATGGAGATTATCCTCATTCTTTTTCAGCTTCTGAAGTTCGTTATTAGAATAAAAGATATTTTTATGAGTATAAGAATCTTTTACTTAAAACTGTTAAAAGGATAAACAGGAGCTTTCGATGACGGCTAGAGAGGTGCTGATATCCACTAAATGGTCTGAACTTTATTGGAAAGGCCAGAAAGAAAGTTATAGATTTTAAGTTTAACGTTTGATACTTTTAACTTTACAATGTGTACTGTTTGTATTAGTTGGGAAATTAGTTCTCCTATTTGTGGTAGAGCCATTTTGATCATAGTGAATTGATGTAAGTAATTCTTGAAAAATCATTACCAGTGTAATTTTTAGTTGCGTGCGAGTCTAGTCGCGGGCGATTTTATGTCTCACTATGTCGGTCGCTCGGTTCCCGTTTTGCATAACATTGTAACTATTAGGCCGATTCTAAAGAAATCTGAAGCCCTTATGTTGTTTTACATTTTCTTTCGAAAGATATAAGTGCCAAGGTCCTCTCTAGATTAGCCCTGGAATTATTAGGTTTTGCTATAACATTATAACATTTCGGTAGATTCTAACGAAATTTGAAACCCATATGTGGTTTTACATTCTCTTTTTAATGATATAATTGCCAAAGTCCTCCTAAAGTTAGCCGTTGAATTGAATAACAATAATTTCATAACTATTCGCTGATTCTAATGAAATTTCAAACCCTTATGTTGTTTTACATTTTATTTCGAATGATATAATTACCAAGGTCCTCACAAGGGTATCCGAAGAATTATTTAGCAATAAGTTCATAACTATTCGACTAATTCTAAGGAAATCTGAAACTTTTATGTTATTTTACATTCTATTTTGAATGATATACGTGCCAAGGACTTCCCAAGGTTAGCGCGGCAACTATTGAACATTTTGAAGGTCGTAAGGTCATAAATCATAATAGGTAAGAGCACGCGACCTTTGATCAGCAGACCTTGTTTTTAATTTGATTGAGGAAGGATGTGTTAAATTAAAAATTTACGAGGTATTGGATTAGCTATCTTACCAAACCTCACAGAACTTATTCTAACTAGGCCTAACCTAATATCCCAAAACTCAGAACTCAGATGTATCACGGCTGTAAAGGAATCTCATTAAAGGATCACCTGCAGGAATTCATGTTGGGCAACAGATTTGATATTAAATACATATAAATATTCATGCATTTATTTGAGTGGAAACATTATTAATTTAAATTACTTTCTCTTTTTGAATGAGATAATACTAATAGAATTATAATACTAAAGAGAATTAATAACAACATTAATATTACATTGTGATTAATTAAGCTTCAGGTTGTTACTAAATAAAAAGATTTACTATTTTATTTTATTTTCCTTATTTCTGCGTAAATTCCATGTTATTTTGTAAATTAAATTAATTTTTCATATTGGTACATTGCAGGGGAAAGGGGATGAGTAGTGGGCAGTCTGGATGAAGGAGATTCAAATCCTTTACTTTTTGAATACTTTGTATCAAGCTCTTGTTGCATCCAAACTGTCCATGTAATCTTTTCTTTGTTCCCAGTTTATAAAATCCCTAAAAAGTCTTATGCTGACTCTAAAGAGACTCAGCTTACTTGGTCAGTTGAGAGAGTAGGAAAAGTGCAATGTACGCAATAAGTCTGAAAGCTATTCATTGCTATACTAACCGCATACGATCACTGCGTACATTGCAGTTTTCGCGTGTATTGCGACGGCAAATCTGAAGCTTAAATTACAATTGATAAAGTTTTTTTAGGACTGTTAGATTGATCCATTGGATACAGTCGCTTGTTTGGCGTGGATGAAGAGTGTCCCCCAGCCGGACTCAATGGATTGTGATGGCAGCCAGTAAGTGCTATATACTAACCACATAATTGGGAGAGGTTCAGAACTGATATGCCCAATTCTCCTAACCGAAATTCTAAGGTGTCCTATATCTTAGCCACAAGGGCTATTTCACTTGGAAGTTTAATACAAAACTTATAAAACAACTTTTTTTGAAACATAATGGAGAATGATGCATTATTTTGCTGTATCCTTTATTAATAAATTAATAAAAATTAATATAATAAAATCAAAGGAATCACATAAAAATAAGCAGCTACAAGTTTTTAGTACTTTCTGTTAATTCTTTTCAAGGGAGAAAAGTTATTGATGGGACGAGGAGATATTATTTTTATAGTTAACGTGGATAATTTTATGTTAGGTGTTTAATATTTCTATTACTGGCATATAAGCGATAATGGGGATAATATAGCGTGTCATCTTTCGAAATGATATCGCCAACCCAGAGTCTGAGAACTACTGCTGCATTAGTAATAATAGAATATAAGTTTTCTTTTCACCACAATTCCTCGTAAGTGGTATTTGACATATGATAGATAAAGTAGAGTGAAAGATGGATGAAAGATGAAAGTTGTTTAAATGGAGAAAAAATATTAAATAGGCCACTTTGTACTCTCTGATTTTAGTTAAAATCTAATCCAACAGACTGTTTGGTGTAATAATTGCTTGGAATTTGCAAAATCCTCCTGAACTTACCCATTTTCACTCATCAACAAAGAAAGAGGCTAATGGTAAGGCAACGAGAGGTATGGGTTGGAAGGATTCAAAAGTGAAAAAGAGAGAGAGAAAGAAATAACCGTTAAAAGAATTAGCTGAAAGTTGGATTAACACCCTCTCTCACCCTGGATTTGGTATATACTGGCACAATAGGCATGAAAAGAGTAGGAAGAGTTTAATAAATAAAGGGAACAATAGAGATACATTAATTGAAATGGGAAAATAGAAGAAGCTGTCGGGATACGGTAAGGGTCTTTCTCTATGAACGCTCTGGAACAATGGCCAGGAATTCAGAAGTACATATTTATTAAATAAAGATTTATTTGTATATATTTTTCGGTGGAAAGTGACCTAGAAGTATAAATTTGTACGGTTGATGCGTACAAAGATTTATGAATTTAAACACCTTTTTGTAATGAGCCAATTCAAAAAATAGAAGATATTTTTCAAAGCTTGCAGATACATATTCTTACTTGGAGAAGAATTACTCGAAGGCAATTTAATCATTCTCCTAAATAACAAAATTATTCTCATAAAATATAAATCCGAATTCAGGCTTATCAATTACTACTTCATATATGATTTTCGGGCAATGATTTGATAGATATCCAAAACTCTTTGTCTTAAAATCGTGTGAACTATTCGATGTAGTTAGAAGCCAAGAAACCTTGAGTAAAATTGTTCAAAATTTACACCTCTTTATCAGTGCCGTTCATACATGAACAAATCAAAGAAACGCAACCAGCAAAAGTCTTTCCGATTTCTAATAAGAAGAATATTGCTTTTCACTCCCCATGGCTTCACTCAAAACTTTTGTAGATAGTGTTCTAGTTGAATTTTACGCATCCATCTCATTATTTAAATCTGTAATTAATAAAAGTAACCTTGTTAAAATGCTCGGTTAATAATTCGGAGTGAACATTCCTCAATTACTCCCAACCGCTTCTTACCTCCTTGAATAGAACACATGCCACACTAGAAGATATTATTTGAAAACCCTATCTTTTGTAGCCCATTAATGTAAGGCGTCTTTTGCTTTTATTAACTTTGCATAACATTAGATCTAATATTCCGAAATTTATTAGCCTCTCTTATTCAACTAAGTGCCATAAAATTAGTATTAAAACTACCCTTTGCTGCACATTAAGACGTTATAACCTATCATTGTTTTGCTCTCATTTGTAAATAGGCTGACGTGCTGTGTTTTCAATATGGGCACGTGATGATAATTGCCCTTTCAAAGGAATGGCCACCGAAAGAACTTATAGCTTAAATTTCTCTCATATGTTTCCGAATAAGTGGAAGACAAATTAACAGTTTTGAATCATTAATTATACTTGGTAAATTCAGATTATAAGTTGTGTTGCTGATGATTACAACTCCCTACAAAAAAAATTAGAAATCGTTTTGCAAAACAATGATTCAGTTAAAGATAGAGAAGATGAACGTTTCACTCAGCAAGCACTATTTTCTCTCCATCATCAGCAGGTAGAGCTGTCATTAATCTACTCAAAAGAGTTGTTTTTATTTACCAAAGTGGAGTTGTTTATTACTCAGTGACATTATACGTGCTTTTACAGTTTGAATTACAAAGCACTCATAAAGATTATATCATGGTGTATATCATCCATTCGTATGGTTAAATGTTTGTGAAGCATCAAAACCATTTAAGGTATACTCAGATAATGGAAATAATCACAAATACAAATATCCTTCTATCGTATTTGTCCGGATATTCTAGATTAAGTAATCTAATCTAAATAATTGAACACCAATAGAGATAGTTAATTTCTTCTTATATGCTTTCACTTATATTCAATACAATCATATATATGTATTCTATAAACTTGCAATACTAGACTGTGAACTTTAACTTAATATTTGATGCTTTTTCATGGAACAGATTACAAATATGTTCGCTCCGTATTGAACGTTCTAGAACTTTACCTAGGTCAGGTTCTCGTGCAGATCCTACACTCATCACTGTGTTATTTAGACCACAACAAAACAAGCTTTCTTCATTTTTTAGAAAAGTCATAATTCAAGGTAATATTTAAGTCCGATAAAGAAAAAAGTGTTCTAATCGAGGTAGATACATACATTCCATGATACTTTCATCAAACTATGATCGTAAGTAAGCTCCCTCCGCTCTTAAAATTCAATGTGTCCTTTTTCATATCACTTTTCATTCTCTCTCTCTCCTCTATAGTTTATTAATAACTAAATATATGTTAAGACATAGAAAAATAACTGGAGAGATTAGTCCTCAATATACGATTTTATTCTTGGAATCTTCAGCGAAGCGTTCAAAATAATCTAACATCATTGACACATGAAATCAAGTCTGATATGGTTTGCAGGCTGAAAATATACACTTACACTGATATTTAAATGCAATAAAGTTTTTTATATTGAGAATTTTAATATTTGTTAAGATTTAAATAATTAAGCCATTTTCAGGGATATTAAACTATCTTTAGTTTATAATATTCAAAGAATAAGCATTTTGAGTAGTCAAGGAGGTCTTATGAATTTATTTAAAGAAATAATTTTTCCTTTGATTGTTGGCGAAAGTAGTTTTTGATGTCTCTGGATCTAGCTAGTGTGTATCGAACAAGATAAAAAAATGCTTCGATTAGTTAAGAAAATTAAAAGTGAATACTGGTATAAGGGGCTTAAATGTTTTGTTTACATAAATATTCATACTATTCATACAACGCCAATTTAACTTTCACACATATGTAAATGCGAACAAACGTCGATGTATGGTATGTTAACCTAACCACTCTTGGAGCTCAGACTGACAGTATCTCTCGATAATTTATGGGAGTAAAGAACAATATTCTGCCCGCCCTTTAATGCGTGTAGCCCCATTTTTTTTTTTTTTTCAATCCCTCTGAGGTGATCATTATTCTTGGCGTAAAGTGGTCCAGCTCTCCAGATTTGTCTGTTTGGTGAAAGGAGACACCAGGAAAAGTGAGCTCTTCCCCATTTTGGTGACAAAGTTGCACCATCCTACTCTTTTATCATGGACGAGAACTCACGCTCTGCTAAGTAAATGCCCATAATGATCAGAATGACAATCGCTGTCAAGAGCGTGGGCATTAGTATGTGGTCCTCCTTTGTGCACGTGGGCCATAAAGAATTGTGTTTTGTCACTAGCCAACGATCGAGGAACCCGTCCGTGGCCGTAGTGGAGGAGGATTGAACTACCTCTTCTGCGCCATGATATGTGAATTTGATTCCCTTATAAGGGAAAACAAGTAAACCACTTCAAGTTAGGTGGATATGAATCTAACCATAGGGCTATAAATACTTCATTGAAAGAGATTCAGTACAGAAGAGAGATTGGGTATTAAAGGGGAATGAAATCGGCAAATCATAAAGATGAAAGGCTATGGAAAATAAAATTCGGTCGAACAATAATTAATTTATGGCAAAATGAGAACAAATAAGATACACTTGAAAATTCAACCATAGAGCTATTTTTAGTAATACATTACCATATTTTTGAGTCCAATTAATACCTTGCATTCTAGTGGTCATCGTCAGTCACGTGACTACTCGAAGCTGCTCATTGAATATGGGCTTAAAACTGAGAAAGCTTATCTTTTTCCAACTCAATCTTATTACTAAATTAAATTTTGATAACAGAACTAAATTCCAAGCAAGCGAGAAGTCTCTTTTAATGAAACATCAAAACAAATAAACGCAAGAAGGAAGAAAAGCATAAGAAATACATATCATTCCTGTCAATATGAGAAATTGAGGGATTATAAGTAACAAATTATTTTCTAAAAATCTTTTTCCGTTTCGGCTTTCTAAAAAGATTCTTTAGAAGCCATTATCGCGCAAATATACCCATCTCCTCTCATCCTGAACAGCAATTTTACAGCATGCACTTGTTAATTTACGAATAAGGCGCTAAACCGATTGGGTATCGGCAGGAAAGATGGCAATTCAAATTTGTTGAGAATCAGATAATAAACTTCGGTGATGGTGAAATCGCAAGTAAGGCTAGATTCATAAATCATAACTGAATCTGAATCAATGAGTTCAGCAATAGTATTTGCCATTGAAGTTAAGGGAAGGAGGAATGAACTTTCTCACCGACTTCTCACCAACATTGCTCTCTTTGTGAATGGCGAAGGCGCAGAGATTTGGATCATCCACACAAAGGAGAGAGACAAGTAGATTTTCTATGTGCGCGTTCCATTATTTGATATAAGGGAACACTATGTCTCGCGTTGATTGGTGAAGGAGGCGGAGACATTTGATTCGGAAATGAATGTGATAAGCGGTGTTAGAAATGTATGGTCGAGTTTTGATCGCAAACAAGCAAGAAATGTAATTGGTGATGACGTAGAAGTTGAGAGAGTGCGGGTTCTTCTTAACTTTACTTTTAAAAGGATGCATGGAGAGGTAAGTTGTGCCAACGAAACAGGCAAAGGTCAACCACTTAGAGTGAGTAATTGTTCCTTGCTTCAAAGTTTTCAATTGCAGATCATTTTTTTCATACTGGGGAGGGATTTGCCGACAAGGAAAAGGTACTTCTGATCAAAGATAATCCAACAATACTTCATCTTTAATTTGAATTTCTAGTCCTCCTGTGATAGGAACGAACTCTTCATCTTATTATATCTCATCTACCTTTGAAAAAGACTTTCCTATTGGTCCCTTGAAATAATTGTTGCTTAAAGTAAGTCGCTCAAAGGTTTAGAATTGATGAGAAAGGCCGAGTTCATTTGTATGGAGGTCACAAATTGACCAATTAACTTTTTTACCACATAGATCCTAAATCTTTTTCAAGATGCTGCCATCTCTCTCTCTCACACACACAAATAAATGTAATTTACGATCACTCACCTCAAAAAGAGAAATATAGGCTAAATTGTCTAGTTTTTTTGTGAGATCTGATGACATTACTTAGGCTACTTTAAGAATTAGCGTGTTTGCTTGGCTTTAGGCATTTTTGATATATATACTCGTACAATTAATTACGAATGATGAAATGGATTTTCATATGTCATTCGTAGCAGTCTTTGCAAGTAGCGCAGATCCCACTACTGATTGGCTCGACAACTCGAATTTTAGGATTCTCATCCTCCAATCAGATTTCGAGTCTTAGATAACAAGTGAATGCGACATGATGCTGCAGCGTAGCGAGAATTTCTGAACCGATCCGAGCAATCTTATTTTTAATCACCCCTATGTTAATATTTATTGCTGTGAAGAGGAAAATGGAAATAATAGTGGTAAAAACATATGCCAATAGTGGTGAGTTTCAACGTATCCGTCAATGGGTGGCCAGCTAGTGACACCGATGAAAGTTTTGTGTCTGTACTAGCTGGAATCAAACCCTTATTTGAATTCAACCCAGCGATTGAGAGCTCGAGCCTCTTCTCTCCACGTCGGAATCCTTCCTTCGTGAGAAATAACTGCTTCGGAAAGACCTAACAAAATGAGAAGGGCAAACGACTACCCCAATGTAAAGGGTAGCTTTACTCAAATGAGAAAACCTGGGCAAAAACTGGATTATTCCCATGCTATTTTCCATAGTTGTAGTATCCCCAAAAGAGATCAGTGTAATTAAAGGAGCAGGCAAAGCATTTTATTCTATATTGCTCTCACTTTCATGGACAAAGGTGGAAAGCCTAGTTGAATATCTCCTTAAAAGAAATCTATAAAAAGACTCAACTACTCTTTTTGGACTTCTGGTAATTGATAGGAAATTAATTCTTTTCTACCTAACAGTTTATTCAATGAAAGAAAAGCATCTCGGCCGCGTTATCTCTTTTACGTTACGGGTTACTATAGGGAGGTGAAGTTTACCAACTCTTCATTCCAGTGATCATTAGTCGCTTTATGTGTATGAAAGGTTAGTTTCAGTGGTTTGTATCTTACTACTCTAACTTGCCATAAATCTCCTAAATATAATCAATCCCTAAAAGCTAAATTTATAGTTATAAACTGTTTTGAGAAAACCTTAGTTCCTGGGTGAATGGATATCAAGAGACAGGTTATTTGTAAACCTAAAACAAAGGATAATATGTATATCCTCTCTCTCTTTGTCCAATGGCAAGAGCCAATCCTAAGATTACTTCATCTTAACACTGGGAGGAAAAAGAATATTGGATTTAAATCGGTTCACACGAATTTTGAACGACTTTCTTTTTTAAAAGGAAATATAGTAAATAAAGCGATCTGAATCACGGGGTGGTAAAGCATAAGGAAGTCGTCACAACATGGAACCTAACTTAACATCCAAAGTTTCTTTTATTTGTTTCTTTTTTTTATCATAGTATTAAATGGAAAGTGTTTTTAGATGAGAATCTAATTGAACATCCATCATATACATATGTATCTTTGTGCCTATTTAATTATTTTATTATTGAATTTTCTTTCGTATTTAATTGGAGTTGTATAATAATTGCTCGGGATAAAATTGCAAACGTCAAGGCAAATACCTTAACTAGATGAAAAACTCGATTCAAGTCGACCCCGGTGATGCTGCTGCATGCACACTGATTTCGAATGCCACGTTAGAGCTTCGCACATAAGACACATAACCATTCCATCTCGATCTCGTTCCATTTTTTGTAGTTGATTAAAATTGACAGTAATAGCAAAACTACATACATCTCCGCTTGCCTCCCCTCCAATGATGACCTGGCGACTTCGGGTTTCCTTGCGACTTCCATTCTCTCTTTATGTTAATATCACTCTCCTGCATTAGGACCAGTTTTACCCTTGAAGATGGACACGTGTCACAACTATCAACCTAACGTTAAACTCTTGGTTGTGGTTGACAAAAACACCTAAAGGAATGAATAGAAATCGATGGTAAAAATACTACAACAAACAAAAGCTGAAAATCAGTTGGAGAGAAGGTGAGCACGAATTTACCACGTGTGGTTTAACTTCCACTATTATATTATTATTAAAAATTTCATTGGCCTCTTCAAAAAGACAATGGAAATAAAGGACATAAAAGTTTTATCTTGCATTAAAGAATGACTAGGAAGGGTTTCGTCGAAGAATAGGTCCAGTTTTAAGAGAGTAAAGAACTTCCCATTTCGCAAGCCTCTAAATAGTTCTCAGTGGAACTATCGCTAGCCTAGTGGATACGGGAATAATTTGTGACGTCGAGGCAAGTGCTTGATATGAGGGAGGGCGACAAAACTTTTATTGGCATCATGAACTGGACGACCCTTGGAGCGATACGCCATTCCCCTCCGCCAGGAGTAGGTAACTCCACAAACAACATGATACACATATTTAACAACAACATCGCTATCATTTCCCTTCTCGCCTGGACAGCGGATTTTAACTTCTCTCTCCTCTCTTGGGAAAACCTACCGATAGTGAAGCAGTTTCCTATATAGGGAAATTTAAATCCACATACCACAGATGGGGAACGGTTGCCTACCCCCCTTGGGCCATGAACGGTTTAATCATAGATGGTTTGCGTCCAAAACAGAATAAGACCGCACACCTATCTCCCAACGATGACGCACCCTTTTTTTTGGCCTCACCAGTGATTTTCATTCTAATCTGTATTGGAATTTCATTATGTGAGGAAAGGGAGTCTCGTCAACGAGACTCCCTACTTAAGTAGGAGTTCCCTGTGTTGTCCTCTTGCGTTAAATATCTTTCACGAAGTTTCACTCCCCCTCAAATTATCCCTTTTAAGCAGAGAAATATGATAGATAACACTGATCAACAAACTTTTTGCTGACTTATGGTTTGTCGTTGTTTTTAAGTAAGTATGACGTGCTGATCTCAAATGTGGCATCCATTATTTTGTAACACATCAGGTTTTCATTCTAGAGCGTATTCCTATTTTACGTCGTACTGCATGTATTTACTCGGAAATGATAGTTTCTTAAGTGTTATATCTTCAACCAATAACTTAAAATGGAACAGAATTTGAAATGAAAAATGCATTGTAAGATAATATCAAATATTAATAAATACATACAGGTTATTTTTATAATATCATGGAGAAAACACAAGCAATCGTACACATACCTATACATTGATAGAAGAAATTTTCGCTTGCGAGAGTGTTTGGAGTGTGTAATGTCTACACAGTCTCGTTGAATAATTCAACAGTAGTCTGCCATTATGTTTGCGTTCCAACAGCATTGATATCTTTTCCTCCATAATCTTGATATCTTGATGAAAACGCTCTCCGTGTTCATCACTCACGTTGCCAAGATTAATAGGAAATTCCTCAAGATAGCTCTTGAGGAAATAACCTTGATGTTTATGTAGCAGCCTAAACGATGAAAGCTATCAAGTAATGTCTCTACTAAATCTTTGTAGCTAGCAACCTTTTAGTTTACAAAAAATTCTTTCACGACAGCCACGAAAGAATCTCATGCTCCTTTTTCTCTGTCAGTCATCGAACTCGAGACGTTTTGGTTTTCCCTTAACTTTCTGATTTGTGGCCCATCAAAAATGCAAGCCTTTATTATATCGTAGCTTAGGCTAGGGAATATTTTACATATGAATTGGAAACATTCACCATCCACATGAAGAGCTTTCAAACATTGTTTCATTTGCCCTAGTTTAATATGAAGGGGTGGGAAGATGATTTTCTCTCGCTCAACAAGTGGTTGGTGTATAATATTCTTCTCTCCAACAGTAAAACTTTCTCTAACTGGCCAGAGTTTCTGTTCCCAATGTTTCTCCTTGGCTCGGCTATCCTATAAACACAGAAAATACAGATAATTTGTATGCCCTCCCTGTTAGGCAAGTAAAAAAATTACCATTTTCGGATCCCCACAAATATGATCCATTTGTGTTGATCATATATGAGTAAATCTAATACAGATCTTATGTGTTTACGCTTCTCTTTTAAGTGCACAGAGTGACTAATAGGAATCGCACCCAACAAGTTTCTATTATGGTGTAACACACATTTTAGACTCTTCTTTAAACTATCTATAAAAAATCTCCATTCGCTTGATCATACTCTGAAACACTCCTCGCGTTTAACAGTCCCGCCCCGTCACAGCAGTAAACAAAATCTTTTTCAGCTTTCAAAATGCCAAGAAATATTTCTCCCTGTTCCGATAAAAAGTTATATTTGTTTTTTCCTGACACAAAGTCTTCTCTTTAAATCTAGAAGCTAACACTTCTGCTAACTCTTTTGACAGGCTTAGGACTCTAACAAAATCATTTAGTTCTAATTGGCTAAAGTTTCCACGTTCTTGGGTCGATGTATGTAGAAAGTCTGGATCACTGTCAAGTTCATTACTTACATCAGATTCACGTATATCACTTACATCGTCCAGTGAAGGAAGTTCCTTGAATACAGGTACTGGAATTTCATCTGAATGAATTACTAGACGAGTTGCTGAATCACGATTTGGGTAACTTATTTTATGTTGTATTTTAGTACTATAACCAGAATTCTTTTTGAGACAAAAGTAGCAATCGTTTCCATTGTTTTTTAGCTCCCGCCACACCATAGGAATGCCAAATCCTAGTTGTTTCCTTGTACCCTTTGTCCATTGGCGTAGATTTCCGACACACGGTTTACATACATTTTTCAGGGCCCCTGGTTTATCTTGATCACCTAATTTAATCTTAAAGTAAGCCAAGTATGCGCTTTTTACAGAGATACTACTAATGTTCATTCCTTGATTGGTACAGTAAAACAACCACATATATAGCAAAACGAGTCACGGGAATTCAAACATTTCCTTCGTAATGAGTCCATACTACTGAATGTTATTTCCTAAAACAAATCTGAAAAAACACAAAATTATATTATACACAATTACTTTATATATCTAGATGTGCAAAATGAGAAGTCTAATTACATAGATAAAATAAAATAAGAAGAATAACAACGCCTAAACTTCCGTTCACTTGTTCTTAAGATAGCCTGCTACTATGATGGGACCAATATAGACCATTTCATAAGTAAAAAATTGACATGATAGAATTTCCTCAGAACAGGTCTCAAACTTAAGTCAGGCGCTAAAATTTAAAATTTGTTTACTAGTGTAATTGTCTGTATGAATATACAGTATGCGCACAAACGTTCCTCTTATAATCTAAGCTGGGACTAGAAATTCTATTAAGATTGGGTGGGTGTGAATAATTTCGATTAGGATTTCTCTCATTGCTACCTGTGTTGTTCTCAATATTTACCTGAAATTTGATCGCAACCTCATTCTCTAATATGTTCGTTTCATTTCTTCAATAGTTTTAATATTTAAGATTAGTTTCAGCGATCAAGTTTAGATCTTAAGGTAATTTTCTATAAACTATGAAGATTTTTAAGAAATTGAGAGAAAGTTCTTATAGCACTATTTCAAGAAATGGCCTAATTTATAAAAATTATCTTAATTTCAGTTATTAGGAGTAAATAATTGGTTAGCACACTCATCCCAATTGCTAAAACTCAGAGTGAAAGTGAATTAGAAAGTGATATGATCGTGAGCAAGATAAAGCGAGAGAGAGAGGAGAGAGTGTGAATTCGAGAGAAAGAGTGAGAGAGACAAGGCAAGATAGAGAGGTTGTTGTTTTTGTTATTAATATTCGAGAAGGTTTTATTTAGGGCATTTTACTTTCCTAGAGAATTATTTATAAGGCCTTTGTTTAACATTTTTACACAAATTTGAAGATAAGGACCACGTTATCCCCCACCGTGAGTGTAGTGGTAGTGTATGGTTGTTCGTTTAGAGCGCCAGTCTGAACCTCCTACTTATGAAGGACAAAAATATTTCTATATTGGAGGAGTGGACTTTATAATTACCTTATTATTGAGAGAGTGCTACAGCGTCTAATCCGTTTTAAGGAGAAAGCCGGTTAAACACGTAAAGGATCCATTGAAACACCAGAATTATCCAAAAATAGATATATATTTTAAATTTATCAATTAAATACAAAAATATAATATTTACAATCACCTTTTTAGTTTAACGGAGATAACCATACTTTAAATCTGGTCTATTTCAGAATCTATTTATGTCCAAATTGAAATAGGTTCCAAGTAAACAAACCAATTGCCGATTAGTTATTTTATAGTGACCCTTTTAGATTAGCATTAAACTCCAATTTAAGTTTTACTCTTCTAACTGTAAATATGACGGGGTTCACTAACAATTGTCTCTACTTCAGTTAATTTAGGAACCGTAATAAACTCATACTAAAGCAATGCAAATATAACTCTTCATTCTTACTTACATGAAATAAAGGATCAGAGGTTGCTGGATGTCACTAGAGGGCTTTTATCCCGTTTCGTTGTATTAGAACGGCCGATTGTAGATTTTCCACGAGATGGGAGGGGGTTAGGAGACATGAAGTCACCTATTCTGATCTACATCAAAACGCAGAAGAGAGGAGTTTTACTCTCTGGCTCAAGGACTGCTCTTCAGGATGCTCTGGGAGCCTTTTTTATCCTATTCTTAATCGAGGGGTTGCTCACTCTATTTTGAGGTATACGAGGAAATTTTGAATGTTCTTGAAAAATTGGATCTTCCTCGGGTATTGTTTCTTCTTTTCTTTTCGGTATTAAGATCGCAATTTGAGAGTCCCTCGAGGGTGACCAGTTCTTCTATTTTATTAATTGGGAAATTCCTGTTTGGCACTAGGAATGTTGGTCTAGCCAAGATTCTTACTAAGCCTGTGAAGGATACTTCGGCATGGCACCGATTCAAAATGTGAGGTTTTTCTAAGTTAATTCGAAACTGGGTGAAGGACCGATCTTCTTAAACTGATCCTCTATCGTCTCTCACCGAATAATAATCCTTTCTCTTACGTTACGTTACGTTATGTATATAGAAAGGGCAGAGAGGGATCGCTGTATGTGATACAGGTGGTCAGGTAGTCGGAGAGGAGGGTTGCAGAAAACTTTTAAGAAAAGATAGAGAGAGTTGATAGGTCGGTGGCTATACACCGATGCGTTGTGTTGTTGTGGCAGCGTTGGTTACGTGGTTTTGTCCTAGAAGAGGGTTGGAGGCAGGTCAGGAGGGCGAGGCTGTCTGCTCAGTTGGAAACGCGTTATTAATTATGCCTAATGGTTATGTGAAGAACGGTACGGGTGGCAGGAGTTCGTGGGCTGCAGGATATTGCGGCACCATTGCGTACCTTCTTACGTTTAACGCCGTATACAGTGGGTGTCTGGTGAGCTTTTCGAGTTGTTTTGTGAGTCTGGTGTGAGCGTAAGTGTTGAGAGGAGGTAATTTGTTGTTGTTGTCTAGTGCGTCCATTCTCAAGTACAACGGTGAACGGCAAGCGCGCTTCAGAGCAGAGTCCTGAATGTGCTGAGCATTTCGTTTCCACGTGTCACTCGCAGCTACGAGCGAGAGTGGGACGTACGTGAGAATATGTCGCACGATTGCTTTGTATAGGTGTAGATTTAGTATTTTACTCGCAGTGTAGAACCTACCTAGTGATACGTTTGTTCGTGAGGCTCTTGCTTGTATTATGTTTTGGTGTATATTAAACCTGAGGGTCTTGTCAAAAGTTACATCGAGGATTTTGGTGCGTTGAGTGTATCGAGCCTTGCTGGGTTTAGCTGATTCATGTCTAGTGTATGTGAGTAGATTTGTAGGTTGTGCATGAAGTGGTCTCTAGCACCAAAGAGTGTAATCTGTGGCTTCTTAGGATTCATGGCAATCAGCCATTCAGCCTCGTAATCTGTCTTCTCGTCTAGTATTATTTGTGCGTGGAGCGCGATTCCTTCTGGGCCTCGGCCGGTGACGAGAATGGTCTCATCATCGGCGTAGGCCATTGTGTTTGTGTAACAGCAGTTTTCTGGTGAGCGTGGGGTGTCATTTCTGAACATAATGTATAGTGTGTGTGCCAGTACGCTTCGTTGGAGAACGCCTGAGCATGGTTTGAAGGGTCGTGAGATGGTGTTATTATATTTTATGTGGCAACTCCGTTCAGTGAGGTATTGCGAAAGAAGCCTTCTGGTGCAGAGAGGTAACTCCGTATTTTTGGCGAGTTTGCAATGTAGTCCCTCATGCCACACTTTGTCGAAGGCTTCCGCCACGTCTTTACTGACGGAGAGAGTCATTTGATGTATCTGGCGTTTTTTTTGTATTCTGTTGTGAATGATGGTCATGGCCGCCTGAGTGGACCAGCCTCTCCTGTACCCGTATTGATGGGGGGAGAACCAATCCCTCTCTTTCAGGAACTCCCGTAGGCGGCAGTTGACCATTCGTTCGAGTATTTTGCCTAAGTGCTTTAATAGAGCAATAGGCCTGTAGTTGTTAGGAGCTTTAGGGTCTTTGTGCTGTTTGTGTAGGAGTTTGTTGCGAAAGACTTTGAATATTTTGGGGAATTAGCCTGAGGCTAGTCAGGCATTGAATAGATGTGTAAGTGTAGGGTTTATGTTTGCGAGAGGGGTGTGTATAACTGTGGCTGGTAGCCCGGAGGGGCCGGGGCGCGTTTTGGTGTTGTTTTAATGTAGTGTTTTGTTTCCTCGACGGTGATTGGAGTGGTTAATGTGGATTTGTAGTCGAGCACCTCTATTCGTATCAGGGGTGCAAGCCTTAGCTAGTGAGCGTGAAACCGACACCCCTCCTTGATCTGGAAGTGCTCCTCCGCGTGTGGTTTCGGTGGGTTGTGGGTGTGTACCGTGTCCCAGTGGGACCTAAATGCGTCTCAAGGATGATGTTAGTTTCTCTGAGTGTTTGGATGTTTACTTGGAAGGTGATGGGTTTGCATGGGTCAGTGCCTAACATCCCTTTTAAGGGGCCGCCAGAAGAAGAAAGAGTCCGTGTAACGGGTGTCGTCCGCAAAGCGGACGACCTCCCGCCACTGCCGGTTCCTGTCTAGCTGCACGCACTGTAGGATGCTAGCACGTAGTTGATTTATGTTGTGTTGTCGTGGGCCTCTGGTGTAGTGATTATGTATTGTAGTGTGTGATGAGTCTCTGAGTGTGTATTGAAAATGTGAAATGTTTTATGCAGGGGTAGTTTTTTGTGGTGAGTGTAGGTTGCGTGTAGCGGTTATGGTGTTTAGAATTGAGCACCAGTGGTAGTCTATTAGGTCTGGATTAGTGTCCTCGAGGTTGAGGTTTTGTGGTGTATTTGCTGTAATGTCCCCTGAAATCATCCCAGTTTGTGTTTTTGTAATCGTAGAGAGGTGGTGTAGGTATGAGTATGGAAGATGTAGATATGATGAGGCATATCGGTATGTGGTCAGATAGTACGTGGGTACTGGGTCATAAGTGTGTGTAGAAGCGTGTGGCATGGTCGTTGCGGAAGACAACGTCCGGGTACGTGGTGCCTCCGTAAGGACCGAAGAATGTGAGGAAGGCTGGGCGGATGTGCTCGCATCGGTAGCGCCGCAAGTCACCGGCAGGTAACTTCCCGCATCATTCGTGTTGTTTGAAAGGAGTGTCGGGTGAAAGGCGTTAAGGTCCACGGTAAAAAAGATAGGGAGGTTGTAGTTTGATAGGGCCCGGAGTGAGGCTTCTAAGTTTAACTGTAGGCGTGGTGGTCTGTAGTGGGTAGCCACTAGTATGGGGACGGAGCTTGTTTCTATATTGCAGGCTAGAAAGGAGGCGTCATGTGTTTTGATGAAGGAGCGCTTTACTAGAATCGCTGATTCTAGGTGCCGCGCTGGTGGGGGTAGGTAAGTGTTATAGCCTGCGATGCGGACGATGTTTAGGCGACCTATTCTCGTGGGCGGTGTGCGCAGGAGGCTGACTTACCCGGTACTGTTTCCCTCTCCTTGATAATTGCCCAGGAGGCGTGAGGAGCGAGTACCTTTACCCGTGTTGGCTATTGTTTGTGGGGGTTGACGGCGGTGTTATTGGGCGGGCAGGCCGTGGTGGAGGGAAGAGTATGTTCTTCGGGGGAGAGGTCTTGAGGTAGTAGGCTTGGAGAGGGTAGAGTCTTGGTGGGGGGAGTTAGAAGCAGAGGTGAATGGAGTAGAGCTGGGAGATGGGGGGGCTAGAGATAGTAGGAGAGGTACAGATTATGAGAGGTGGGGTGTTGGGGGAGAGAGGAGGTTGGGTCGGAGGCGGAGTGGAAGGAGGTGGAGTGGAAGGAAGAGGAGTGAATGAGGAGGAGTGGAAGGTAGAGCAGTGGAAGGGGGAGGAGTGTGAACAGCAGGAGGGCGAATGTTTGTCCCGTGCTTGTGTGTGCGTAAAGGGGTTTGGAGGTAGGGTTTTGGGGTTTGGCATGGAGCGCTGTGGGCTGAGGGGAGGTGGCGGTTGGGGTGTCAGTGGGAATATGGTTGGAGATGTAGAAGGGGGGCCGGAGACAGTTGGATGGGGGTTAGTGGCAGTAGAAGAAGGAGTCGAGGTTGCCGAAGGGGGGTGGCGTGGAGGTAGGAGGGGGTTTTGATAGAGAGGTGGAAGGAGTGGGGGCAGGAGATGGGGTTGAGAGAAAGGCGGAAGCAGTAGGAGGAGGAATAGGTAAGGAAGGTGCAGGAACAGGAGAACAAGAGGCGGTGGGAGCGTGGTGAACGTGGGGGCCGGTGGGTCCAGGTGGGAAGGTGTGCGTTCCCACCGGAGTTGGGAGGAGTGTGGGTCTTCTGTTTATGTGTTCGTCTATTAGAGCAACCACCCTCTCAGGGAAGGTGATCTTCTCTGTACCGTTAGAGGCGAATAATGTGTTTAATATGTTTGCGTATAGTCGAGGGTCGCCCCTCGACATGTCTTTTGCCACCGTTGAGAGCAAGGTGGCCAGGTGTAGTTTGGTGTTTGTGGTGTTGTTAGTTGTATGTGGGGTGGAGGTAAGTGTGTGGTGTGGGATGGGGGTGGCTGTGTGGTGTGTGGGTGTCAGTAGTTGTGGGGGTCTCTGAGGGCAAGGTGCTTGAGGGGAGATTGGATGTTTGGATGAGGTGTAGTCGCTGCTGGGGGGGTTGGGTGTGTCTCGGGTGTAGCAGGGGGAGCAGACAACATTGCATCAGCAGCTGCGTCGAATGTTCTAGTGAGGAGAGGCGGCGGAGTGTGTGGTTGTGTAGACTGGTTGCGTGCGCCGCATAGCCGCAACTGCATCATGGCGGGCCTGACTTAAGTAAGGGCATTCGGTGCTGAGGGCGATGTGGTCGCCGCCACAGTTTGTGCAGAGGACTGTGGTTGAAGTGCACATGGTGTAGTGGTGCCCCACTACACTGCACTTAAAGCAGACTAGGTCTTCTAGGCATGTATTAGTTGTGTGTCCAGTTTTGTAGCAACGGTAGAATTGCGTGGGTCTTATGTTGTCTTGTGATTCCATGTTTTGTGGGTGTGTGAGTGTGCCGCAGACCTTAATGCCTTGGTCTAGCAGCATTTGTTTGGTGTTGTCACTGGTCAGTGTGACCACTGCCTAGTTTTTTGTCTTGTTAAAATAAAAATCTTTGATGACCCCCCCTCAATACTCCTGTCTGAGCTGTGTACGGAGGCTATCGTTTGTGAATGTCAACCATAAGGGATTGGTCCTTGTGACTCGTATCTGGTATCTTTTCAGGAAAACGTCTGCAAGGCCGCAGAGGAGAGGGCAAGGGGTCAGGCTGAAGAGGGGGGAGAAAGGGGTGAGGGGAGGGTGTCACCGTGGTGCCCAACTCGGCTTCTTAATTAGAGGCACCACCAACCCTCACCATCCTTGGTATTCTTTTTGACTGGCAGCGCATTTTTTAGCAATATGTACCACGGGCATCCGGATCTCGTAGGTAATTGGATCCGTTGAGCGTGGCGTAATGGCTTTTGGTGGTTACCTTGTCACAGCGGCTCGCTCCCAACTCCCTTTTCGGTGGGAAGATAAAAAAGGGTAGACCAGCTAACGTTCCTACGACTCTCCTCATGTTGCTCGATTCTCTTGCTTTTTCGGCAGGGGGAAGTGGAATTTAACGTATATGTCCGCCTGGCCCTCCGCGGGGCTTTATGTTGTAATTCCTCTACAGTGCGGATCCGAATTTATGTTAGGGTTTCACCCTCATCATATTTTCTTGCTGTCACAGCACCCAAGATGATTTCTTCCTAAAGTCACTAGCCTGCTACTGTTAGTCTTAATCGTCTAACACTGTGCGCCAAGTATTTGAGAACGCAATAATGCTTCAATAGAGCTAACAATTTAATATTAAAAATGAAAAGGCACTGTGAGGGAATGGAATGTACATACTCATATGCCGCCAGACAATTCTGGGAACGAAAGAAATTTGTCGTTTGAGTTGACCTTCGTCTCCTTTCTCTTCCCCCACCCTTTCCCCAACTGGCGACAAGAAGTCGGACGAAAGAATGCTATCTCTCAAAGAAGCTTAAATCTTATTTGCCTTCTTTATGATACCATGGAGATTGTCCGGAAGGCACTGCGATAAGCGAATTGTCGTGAATGGGATCTCTCTCTCAATTTCCCACAATCCTCGGAATAAATAATATCGCCATCCATCTCTCTACATCTGTGTCCCAAATATACTCGCGTAATCCTAACGTTAAACGAGAGTCGTTGCCGTAACCTATCGACTACCAACGCGCCATCGAGTTAACCTGGTCGCTGTCTCAAATTGTTCCTGGAAGTAAATCTAGCCTAGCAGAGTCTGTGACTAGAAGAGTACGCTTTGTTGCTCAACGTAACTTGAGTAAGAAAAGAAACATCTAAATAGTTACTGGAAGTTACTATTTGTTAGTGTCAAATCCAGTTAGGAGTGAACTAACCGGAACTGCAGCCAGCAGTTCCGAACCCGTTGTATTATCCCTCTTCTCATCGAGAACTCCTGTTAAAGCAACCCGAACCAACCCGTCTGGACCTGAGTAGTCGTCTCTCAAATCTATCAATTAATGGTAATCTGTCAACCCAGTGTCCCTCTATTCTTAAATTACCTAATTAGTTAACCGTGATTGATACTCCCATTGAGTCATTATAAATCTAGACGCTTAACGTCAGTGTCTAATATTTAATCCTTAATTTGGCCTGTTAACTATTGCTAATTATTATATTTGTGTAAACTAAAGTTTATTTTGAGTACGTGTGTTTATTTGTGGCTCTTCCCTTTTGACGTACCCTTGGCCAGACTTTAATTAAGCATCCCTTCGGCTAATTTATTTAACCTGTATTATGCACTCTTAGAATTCAAGAATCAAAAACCTCCCCCCAGTAACAAGTGGGACTTTTATAGTGAGTAGTGAGAATCCTGGCTACGGCACAACATGCCTCTAACCAGCTTTCGCACGTTCAGTAGGAATTAAAGCCTACCCATATATATATATATATATATATATATATATATATATATATATATATATATATATGATCGTAGGATTAAGTCATAGGGTCAATACCACCGACTACACAAAAGCGGTGTGTCCAGATCAAGGACTAGAATAATTATTGGACCAGACTATGAGCAATTCTACGACAGGCACGTTGTTCTTGTTCTTTTAGCATCTAAACACAGCAACTATAAGTTTTATACGGCTTGAATGTAACCAGGCTCTCGTTTTTAACGTAAAAAATGAGACACTAGTTTCTGAAAGTGATGGGGTACCCATGGCTAAAATAAAATATTAACTTAGAAATGAGACTTCTCAAGTTGAGCCAAATTCTTCAAGAGAAAATTGAGGACATAATCAAAGACTCTTCCAGTAAGTCAATGAGGGTCAACTACCAAAAATTTGATTAACGAAAGCTTCATGACCATGTTCCCTAATGTGAGTAGAGGTTAAGAGATATCAAAAAAGACCCAGGAGAACTTTGCATTACTTGTAGGTAAAGGAGAGTTGCTTCTATCTATTCTGTTTACGTACCTTGTACTCGTACATAAAATAATCTACCTTAATTTAACCGTTGTCCGAATATTCTCCATTCGAAAAGGTTTCTGGATTGAATGCCCTTGTTGGTTTTCACAATATTTTAAGCAAACGCCAAAAATATATATCTATTGATAGCACTATATAAAGAGATATATGATTGGTTTAATTGTACTCCACTACTCATCACGACTTCCGTCTTTAGGAGAGTGATGTTGTAGGCAAGAAAACAATTAAATGCATCAGCCCTTTTTATTTCGACCATGGCTATATAGGAAAAACAAAAGCAGCTTCTCGACTGATGGTTAATTTCCAGCTCACATAAATGAGTGGTAATTGTATCAATTAAATTTTCTTAATCTTTTATTTGGGAATTGCATCTCGCTTAACATTTATTCATTAATGCTTCTTGTTCTTCTCCATATACTACGCTTATTTGTGGCTAGGATTCATGAAATGAAATTTCTTTTTACAGTTCAGAAATTTTCATTGTAAGCAGAGGCGGGTTAAAGAGAAAGCACTATTATAAACGAGCTTAAGAGTTTATGTAATGTGAGGTGCAATAAATTGGTTTTACTAAAAATCCTAGGTGCTCGGAGGAATTCCATATATGGCATATAAATAGGATCATATATCATATGGGTAAAAACCCACCGATGATTTAGAGTTGCTTAAAAAGTTAAAGAAACCGAGCAAACAAACAACAAAAATAATGTACACCTTCCAAAATGTACAAATGCATTATTATACCAAAGAACTCATTTCCAAATTCCTAGACACACAAACTTACATCCCCACAAGCCTATGTCGATTTCTCTTAAATATACATGCCTACACATGCCTAAACCTTTATTAGAGGGCTAAAGTTTAGGCAAGTGGAAATACCACTTCTATTTTTAGAAATTTGTCACATGGGCTCAAGGAGTTACAAAAAATATTCTAAGTCGTCTAGGAATTTTTAACTGATATAGGATAATTCTGTAACCACGGAATAGGAAAATTGCACCCCTTTTTAGTTGCGTGCTACTCTATATCTCACTATGCAGGTCAGTCGGTCGGTTGGTCCCCGTTTTGCTTCCCTTTGGTTTTGGTATTAACATAATAACTATTCCGCCGATTCTAACGAAATTTGAAAGCATTATGTTGTTATATATTCTCTTCTGAATGATATAATTGCCAAAGTCCTCCGAAGGTTACTTCGGGAATCTTTGAAAGTTTTGAAGGTCGTAAGGTCATACATAAATCAGATTAAGTGCTAGCACGCTACTTTGTTCAGCAAACCTTGTTTCCGATCAGGGTAGATTTTTATCCAAGTGATTTAAAAAAAAATCCGATCTTATAACTAAATCGACTAGATTTGTGCGATTTATTTCGGTTGATTTTTTTAATATTTCTCATCAGAAATACAATTTTAAAATAAGACAATCGCTTTAAACACAATTATTTTATTAAATGTTAAAAAAATAATTAGTGTACAGTGAAAAGTAAACTGATAAAGTTAAGTACATGTAAATTGGAAATTAAGAAATTATTGTTCAGAATTCAGAGCATGGGCTTCTTTTTTTAACTTGAGAATGCTCATTAGGGATGACTCTCTTCATTGTCAAACAGTATTCAACCATTATGAATGCATCCCATTGTCCCTGATACCTGGTCTCCATCTTTTAACTTCCTGATGGAATCTTTAACCCTGCTCGTCGCTCATTGATTCCAGAATCTCAGGAAATAGAGACATATGTGAGAAGAATAAGTAATTCATTTTGATACTCATATTGCCTCCGTGGTCTCTGAAAACAGTCAGCATTTCAGTGACAAGTTATGTGTAGTCTCTGGCCTTCTTATTGATAAAAAAGTACTTTAAAACCAGAACCAAAGACTTTCAGTCACTCTTCCATTTCTACTTCGGTCATTGAGTTTTCAAGCTCTGCATCTCTGATGAGTTGACGGAGTAGAGGACCATCAACTTCTCCATGTTCAATCCTGGAAAAGCATCTCACAAGTAAGTAAAGCACACACCATCTTTATTCATAGTTTTTGGTAGACCGTGTGATCAAGCCGAGTTTGATGTGCAGCGGTTGGAAGAATATTCTGTCTCGGTTAACAAGATTGTTATATATGACTTTTCTTCTTCCTCAAGTAACCAATTCTTCCCGTAAAGGCCAGTCGATTTTCATGTAATGCTGAGCTTGGTCCGCCCTATCACGCATATACAGCACGGGTAATTGGTAAGCCGGGATTGTTGCCCCAACAAAATGTTCACCATCTTCAAGTCAACACAAATCAACTACTCACGGTAATCATAATAAAAATCCTCCGGGAGGTTCTTCAATATCAGTAAAGTAGGAAAAGTTCTTCTCTTCAAAGAAGAAGTGGAGGTACTCTTGTTGTCTTTTGCGGTAGAAAGTGATGCCAGTACTGTTAGAGAGGAGTTTTTTTTCTTTAATCTGGATGCTAACAGGTTGGCAGATGACTTTTACAAACTGAGATCACGAAGTAGATCATTTAGCTCTCCTTGGGTAAAAAGTTGTGAAATATCATAGTTGAAAACCACTTTTCTTCTTTATTTTCTCCCAAACTAGAAAAATCTTCGTGACCAATGTCAAGAATTTATCCAGAGCCAGATACTGGAATTTGATCACACTGATATACCTAACGATTTGCGGCGTGAAGATCAGCATAATTGCAGTCGCTCCGGTTATTCGTGTTGATAACAGTCAAATTATTAGCGTGTAGGTTGCAGTCAGTGCCATCGTTTGGCGGCTCCCTCTAAACTATTAGGAATTACAAAATTCAGACATCTCTTCTTGCCTTTGGTCAAATGATGCGATACTTAGTGCCCAAGCTTTATCTTGGTCACCAATTTGCTTATCAAAATAAACATGGTTAGCACGCTTTATGAAAGTTGTATCTGGATTGCTGTTAGGAATAGCGGTTTATTTGTCGCAAATGAAACATAATACATTGGGCTTATTTTTCCAAGTTTTTCTGGCCGAATCCTTTTCATTCACCGTCAAAAGAAAAATACCGGTTGGTAAAAAGTGTAGAATATAAACTCCAGAATTCGTTTATTTAAAGAAATAGAGAAGATTTTTGCATCTCAAATATAAAAATACTCGTAGATGTAAAAACACCCGTCAGAAATATCATGTAGCGATAAATCAAAGTGATTTTTTGATCAAGCACATTCAAATTGCCTTAAATCAGCTAATAATCGTAAACAAACAGTTTGTCTTGGCCAGTGTTATCACCCAAAAGAGGATCGATTTCAATCAATCTTGTGCTGGCTATAGAACAAGTTCCCGTAATTTCGGAGAGAGAATTTTGGTCACCTCTATCTTTATAATCTTGCATTTTGAACTTAAGAATGTGAAACTAGTATTTATAATCACCAATATTTCAGGTAAGATATCTAAATCTGAAACTACTAAATTTATTGAAGTATCGCTTTTTACGCGTCATATCCCTTCTGCTTAGATTTCCAAGTTGTCTTTTTTAAACATTGGTAGATAGCAGCACTAAAAACAGATGAGTAATACCTCGACTGTATTTTCGTAAATAAAATGTTTTTTCACTTCACTTATCAAACCCTAGAGTATTCTATAATCAAAAATACACGTAACATTTGGAGCAATTAGGAATTTTTCAGAACACTCAACAAATAAAGCAAAGATTTTATTCTTCTGAAACATAAATTTCCACGATGCCGACTAGAAACAAGTATTTCTGATTCTCTACAAATCAGGGAGCTAATGAAAGCATCCAATTCGAAAGGTGTATGGAAGACACTGAAAGTCAATCATAAATTCTATTCAAGCTTATTGTTTCTAACTAACTCGTCAATCTTTGTACGCTTTTCAGTCTCTTCGTGCATACACGTCTGTAATAATATATTTTTTAAGCTCATATATAGACTAATTCCAAGAAAACTAGGGTGATTATAGATAGAAGCAAGGAAAACATTTTCCCCCGTTATATGTGCAATAATTGAAGGGTGAGAAAGTCGGGTTTGATCAAATAAATCCGATAATTTTAAACGTTATTTTAATACTCGCTTCGGTTTTTCAAATCAATAGAAAATAAAAAGTAGAGTTGCTTAAGGAAAATTAGCAATATTTTCTAATTTATCATGTCAAAGTTATAAATAATTGGGCAAAAAGTACTTGACCTTTTCCCCCCAAAATTCAAAAGAAGATATGCCCTAGTTCGTGAATATGAATTCATGTCCCATTAATAACAACTTTTTTCTAGAGGTTCATATTATCTTTTCCTTGCAGATGTATTTATAGCTGGCTAGATGGGCTACAACACTCTTGGTCATAGACAATTATTTTCCATTTATAATTACTTCTTCATTCTCTCCCTCTACTCATTATTTCCCCAGCAAAATGAAGAACTTCTCGTTAAATACGAGTGTGATGGTGAGAAAAAATGGGTATAGAAGAGGGTTAGCCAGTTTTCTTAACTAAGAGGAGTAAATATAATATCACATTAACTGACCTATTGCAAACGTTGACATATTTTAAAAGAGTGAAAATTTTCCTACTTTTCCCTTAGGAGAGGGAAAATAATACTATTGCAAACGGTAAATCTAATTGAGTTGTAACCCTATTGAAGCATATATACATAACTCTATGTAACACAATTTTTGTTTCTAGGCAGTAATTGTTATTTTGCAACTATTTCTTATTGCAGAACAATAGAAAATAGCCATTATTTGTTTTATACTTTGCTTTTGTAGCTTTTATAGTGAAAGGTTTATTACAACTAGGCAAATTTTGTCTTATCATCCATTGTAGTGCTTAAAACCAAAACACAGATTTAAACTTATACACTTCCAGAAGAAATATATAAAAAACAATTAAAAGAAAATTGGAAGCGAACAGTTTTCGGCAATTTTTATTTGTAATGTGAATAACTTTTCTGTACAAGCCAACAAATGTAGTCTTCCATCATGGTTTTATTGTATACTGCTTGGTATCTTTGTTCAAAGTTTAGTATTTCTTATTTAAGCGCTTACTTTTCTATTCTGATTATACTTCCTTATCATCCTCGAACTTGTCAAGATGACCATCAAGGATGAGCACCGTTGACAATAAGATTTCACTAAGTTCTCAAAAAGTTTCACATAATTATCAGCATTGTGATTCCTTAAAAGAGCACCGACACACTGAAACTAAACTCTTAGAGGCTTCTTTTTCCTCTTTAGCAAGCCTTTCAGCAAATTCTAAACACTATGATTTTCTGGGAAAGAAATGTTAAAGGTACTTGAGGGCTGCAGACACTTTGTTAAGAGATCTGACAAACTGATTCATGAAACCTAGTTTTAAATGCAATGTAAGAGACAACACCTTTTGAGGGTCTATCATTTGCCTATGCTTGACATTATGCCCTCCAATAGATAACTACCTCCTTTGTGATAATGTGATGTGATATCCTTATCATCTCGAGTTGACATGGAAGCTTTGTCAAACCTCCTGGAAACCTATCAAAAATACTACTATTTTTAAGTGTCTCTAATCAATTCACATTCATACTCCTTATAATTTAAAGCCTGTAGCTGGATCTTGATAGGCTTTTAGTCCTCCTTGAGACAATGAATGAGCCAAGGGAAGGGATTGGTGGATTACATATATGAAGAATTAAGTCTCTTATGCTTCTTGAGTAGTTGTGATTAGATGTAATTCGAATTGCATCAAGCAGACCAGATAAATCAATGCAGTAACCTAGCCCAACTTGATAAGCAAAGAATCCTTAGAAATGTTTAGGACGTTCCCTTTGACTTTTCACTTGCACATTTCCATTCAACAAGTCTTACTCTTTTAGCCTGGAAGTCAAAAGCACTTCATTTAAGTTAAACAGGCCAAGCTCTCTGACAAGATCATTGAGGTCTTTTTGGTGTGGATAGTATGGATTCTTCTTAACACTCATATCTCTGACACTAGTCTACATCTTCGCTGATATTTTCATCTTCTGAATCGTCCCTTTCATCTTAGAAGAGCTTATTCCTTTTGCAAGGAGACTTTACAAGGAGATAAGCAATGCTTGGTATAAGAGAGGATGGAATATTGGGATAGAAAGTAGCAGATGCAATTTTACCACTTTGACCTTTGGAAGGGCTCACCATGCAGAAGTAGCAGTCTTGAGTGGTCAGTGTGTTCAAGCCAAATCCTTCCAATGCTAAACTGCATGGCTCTTCTTTCCCCTTTATACCATCTTGTAAAAGAAAAAAAAACACTTTATTACTAATTTAGCTTGAAAAAAATGAAAGCCTACAGTTTTTTCAATATTTTAAAAGTTTTCAGAATTAATTATATCTTGGCATTATTTTACAAATCGGAATTTTAGAAATTTAGTGCCGTACATATAGAGGCAATGTTTTGTGATCAAAATATATTTTTTTCGTTTACTTTAGTTAAGAACAACTGGCAAATAACGCTTTTTATCCACAAACAAGAAACCAGTTAAATCTTGTTACATATTGTAATTAGCGTAAATGTAATAATGTTTGTAGAAACTAAAGGGAGGTAAAGGGATAAGCTGAGGAATATTTAATTGCTCCAAGAGAAATTTCATGCAGGTAGCACTCAACCTCCAAAAACATTTAAGGATCTTGCGAGTTTAGAAGTAAAAGAAAATTAGGGTAATCGAAATGCAGTATTTGAGCTACGTCCTAAACGAAAGCTGATTTATATATGATATACTTATGAATTACTCCACAATTAGCAACAGATATGGCGATTTAGTCAGTGTAATAAATGAAATTTATACCTTACATGTTACATAGTAACATGAATTCTTCCTACCAAAAACTGAAAATTGCATTGATTTCATTTCACTACCAGATGTACTTAAGTTTGTTTAAAATCAAGACTTTTTATTTTCATACGTTTTTGTGAATTTACTTTTACGTTTTCATCTTATAAAGCCGGGAATGGCAAGCATTTTGACCTATTAACTTGAAAAGCATTGACGCGTGGACCTTTAATGTTTCTGCCTTGAAATCAGCTAAAATCACAAGTTCTACGGTGACTTGAATCATGATTCGCACTCTACCCTGTGATCTAACTAAGATAAAGCAACAAAATATGCATTGAATTAAGGCACTATTATTCCTTTTACTAAGCTATACAAATATTACAGGATTATCCCTATATTAATTTTCTTACATTAAGAAGAGACACGGCGCATTTTTATAACAAACTTGCGCTTAAAATTTTGTCTCAGGACTATTCGATCAAGAAGTGAAAGCATTAAAGGATGATTAACTTTATCATAGCATTCACACTCTCAGTTGTTCAGATTCTGTTTCTTCAAACAGTAAAGTTGTCTCTTTAACTTACCAACTTAAAGAACATAGTCCCTTTGATTAGCTTTTGTTGTTAAAAGACTTACAAAGTCGCTCATCATCGTGACACCAGGTTAAGTAATGTCATTTCACCGCTTTAAATCTTCACATAGTCCAAGGAATTTCAGGCGTTCTCATTCTGTGGCCAAGACGTGACAAGTTCCAGAAACCACTCGGAATTAATTTTAAGTGTATCCAAAAAGTAATGTAATAATTGGCCAACGAGATCAACAGGGTGGTCTTAACTGTGAACGCTGAAATAGAAGCTTTCCTGTTCTGAAGCTGTCTAAATTTTCAGTTAAATATAACTCGGCAGCAATATCATGTTTTAATATGTCACACAAATTTAGGCAGAACAGGTCAGATGACGCAACTTATTGATTTTCAATCTTATTAACTAGCTGATCAGCAAGGGCTTGCTCAATTTTCTTGTAATTCAACATGTTCTGAACTAGACTTTGATCATATTCCGGAAAATATACACTCTCTTTGCCCTAATTAAGTTAATCTGCAAACATTAGCATTTTCTTGGAGGAAAGGTTTCTCGCCATCCATCTGGTCTAAACAATGACAGTCATTTCAGCCATTTCCCTGTTATCGGATCTTTGAAGCCTTTCAGCTGTTCTAATGTCTTGGAAAAATTCTTCACTGTTATTTTTCTTTTCATTTAGCCATATTCTGTTGATAGTCAGAATTTTGGATGTATCCTTAGACATCCTTCAGAAGGACACACCAGGGATTATCTGCCCTTTTCACTTTCGTAAGCAGCTTCTCCCAAACCGCAGCTACTGGTATTTTAAAGATTTGATTTCTCCAAATAAAACCCTTTTGTTCAGCATTTTCCCTAGCAGTTTTGCAGATACTCTGTAAAATCCACTGTTATTGAATGTGGTATTAAAAAACAAGGGCAGTAACATTATTCGTAATTTCCCATGTTTCTAGTAAATCTAGTGAAACCTAAGTTTGAGCTGAGCCAGAAGAATTTAAAGGAGAGGTACTCCCATTAACTTTCCTTCCGAGTATGAAGAAAAAACTAGACACTAGCACAGTTATTCTAAGAATTACTTCCAGATTCACTGCCCAAGATAACTATGAGCAAATTTCCACCTCAGTGTAAGGCAGCGTATAGTCGGGGGCCTTCACAAAACTTTTTCTTGATCAGACCTATGACCTTTCCTCTGTCATTTGGTCTTCGTAGAACCTTATATCTTCATCTTTCTTTTCTTCAAATAACAGTTTTTGTTATTTATTTCCTGGATTGCATTTGCAGCTTTTATACCAAACAATCTGTCAAATTCCAGCACAAATTTTAGTTTTTCCTGCAGAAGGTCACATACGCTTCCCTCGTTTTTCATCAGAGCACTATTTATCTCATGTGGTTTCATAAAGTGGTTCCTTAAGTTGTACTTGCTAAGTGTTTTGTTTCTACTCATCTACCAGAATCTGATTATTTATTCAATTGTTTCATATGCAAGGTCCCTAACCTTTGTCTTTCCTGCATTTTCCGGTAAATTCTGAAGATATAATAAATACTGGAATGCCTCTCTGTTGGTAGGAAGCTGAGAACCACTGATAAATGGTATCAAACTAGGATGATTTCAGTGAGAAATCTGGTAGATTGTAGAGTTAGCACCTGCCTGTAGACAGTACGTGGAGGTCGGCCATATCATTTGTTCTTTAAAGGAGCTCCCTTAGCTCCTTGCTTAGAGACATTGGCAGGTTGTTAATTCTAGATCGTTTTCTAGATTCTGATTGAGTTTCTGTTATTTCTTGAAAATTCATCATTAGTTATTATGTATTAATTATTGTATTATAAATTACTATTTAATGATTATTTTTATTTAATAATTTATATGCTCTTACATTTAATATTAATTTGTTGCTATATCTTGTATAGATCTAAAGCTATAATGCAAAATATGATTCAAGGGACAGCGGAACTCGTGCTTTTGGTCGATTTCAAGGCAAACAAATTAAGGCGCCATGCGGCAGTGCTTCCGTTTTTTTAAGATCAAAATCATGGAAAAATGTACAGAAATCTATGAAAATAGGAAAAAACGTTTTGGAAAAGGGTTAAATTTAATATATTCATCTCTTTAACATTTACTTCTCTATCTGAAACAGTGTATCATTGTAAAGAAAGTGCCTTAAAATGCACGAAGGATAATATAAAGTTTTACTAGGGTAACCAATGAAAGATTCCTTTCTGTTTATCATGACAAAAATGAAATCAAAATATTAATACGCATTAGAAATTTAAGCCTAATATTTTATTATTCTTTGAATAAGAGAGGTAATCGAATTTAAGGAATGTACTTTAAATTTTATTGTGTGATGATAGATTTTTATATCAGTTCTGCGTTACAAATCAGAATTATATATTAGTTTGTCCATGCCAAAGCATTCTTTTGCAATGAAAATGTAGTTGTCTTTTTCTAATTATTATTCCATAATTTTCAAGGAAAATACGCAAAGTAAGAAACAATGAGATAAATCAATCAGCATTTTATGTGTACTCATTGGATTTTTTGATTTGTGTGTAAAAAATGTTTGATTTACTCTTTCAAAATTAAAATGAGATTCGTTTTTTCTTCTAAATAGTAATTTTTCTCTTTTACGTAAAGCATAATGCCTTATAGCCCTAATTGCTAAGTGGGCATTACTCCTTGTCCAATGTTGGGATGAACATTTGGTAAACGATCCCTCAAAATGAAAAGCTTATTTTAAACTTAATAATTATTTCAGATGTTTTTGATAGAGTAGTTAAATAAAATAATATCACTATTTAATATGTCCAAAAATAATTATTAATTATTGTATATTTTTATATTAGGAATAATAGACGCTAGGTTTTCAGGTTGGATTTTTGAGTTCGTGGCCATTATTAGGAAATTTCTATTGGATTGTTTTGTCTGAGTTTACCTATAGTTACACAAATGAATTATTTCTTTTCAATGTTTGTCTACTTGTGTTATTATTATTTAACGTCCTTTTCTAAATTTCTCTCCCTATCCTTTTTTAATCCAGATTATCATGAATTTTTAAAGTATTGGATTTGGGATTATACCAATATATTTTCAGCAAATTTGGAAATTGGAATAAATATCTTGAAATATGCATCTATTTACTTATTTTTGAGAACTGTTTTACCTGTTATTTACTTCTTAATAAGGAAAACTAAAAGGACATAATTTACATAATATTACGTGATTAGTTATTTTCAATAATAATAATAATAATAATAAGTCCTTTGTAATGCGCTCTTCAAGGCCTGAGGCCTTCCCAGAGCGCACGTTGTCCTGAGATGAGAATGGAAATTCAATGAAAATTCAAGAGGGGAAGAAGGCAATACTGAAAAGATGCGTTTTCAGGAGACGCTTAAATGTGGTAAGAGAGGGAGAAGACCTGATTTAGGCAGGAAGAGCATTCCACAACTTAGAGGCGCAGATTGAGAAGGAGCAGTCCCCCATTGAGCAGAGGCATGAAAGAGGAATATTAAAAAGAGGTGCATGTGATGACCGAGGGACATGTCTTGGCGAGATGGCAGAAGAGAGGTTAGACGGGGCCTTGTTGTTTAGGGCCTTAAATGTGAAGAGAAGTATCTTGAAGTGAGTACGGGATCTGACAGGGAGCCAGTGCAGTTAATGCAGCAAGAATTTCGAGAGAGAGAAGCGAGGGTGACGGAGGAGAAGCCGGGTGGCATAGTTCTGTACAAATTGAAGGGGGCGAAGAGAGGAGGATGGCAGATTCACAAGAAGATAGTTACAGTAGTCAAGGCGTGAGATGATGAAAGCATGAACAGCAGTCTCAAGACTTTGGCCAACAAAGTGAGAACAAATGCGAGAGAAGTTCGAAGAAAACATAGAGAGGATTTGCTGACATTGCGGATATGAGGCTTAAAGGAGGGATGCTCATCAAAAACAACACCCAGATTCCTACCTCAGTCAGAGAAAATGATAGTATTACCACCCAGAGTAAGCGAGGGAAAGAGAGATTTTGATTTTTTGACAAGAGCAGGGGTGCCGACGAGGAGGACCTCAGTTTTGGAGTGATTAAGCCTAAGGAAGTTGGAAGAGAGCCAGTCAGAAATAGAGGAGTAGGCAGCCAGGAGGTCAGTGATAGAGGTCAGTGATTAAATAACGTTTGAATATTTACAAGCATTATCATTTCACAGGATATTTTGCTTAATATGTTATGAGATCGAGAGTTCCAACTGGAGCAACGAGTCCACAATTTGTAGATAGGTGTTAGTGTTCAGCTCACTACAGAGAGATGGGACACGCAATTCTCTGCCATCTCTACATGTACACATGAATTCTTACTGAGAGTAAGAATATTATGTCAACATGCTTCTTTCCTCTTAGTTGGTATGCTCTTGCCTTCGGATTATTTATTCTCTATCTTTCTTTAAATATTCTTTATGGGTTGTAAAAGTAATATATAGTTCTATGTATAGTGTAGCCAATTTTATTCCAAAAAATTTATTGAAATTAGCAAAATATAAACGTTAGAATTGTTCATTGTAATAAGGTTTTCGATTCAAGGACATGCTTGTAGAGGGCATCTCGATCATTTGCTAAAAAAAGCAAGAAAAACTCTTTAACTTATCATGATACAAATACATGGCTTTAGGACATATCTGAAGGGCGATCAGTGTTTAATTAAACACACAATTTTTGCTGGATTTTTAAGGTAAAATTAATCGCTTAGCAAATACAAGTTTTACTGATTTCAGAAATTTGAGATACCATTATAACAATAAATAGAAATGATTATTTTGCAGCAAATCGTGTCTGGTTAGATGAAGTTAATATATGATTAGAGAATATAGATAAAGAAGACCTGTGTAAGGCTTTGACTATGAATTCAACTTTGTACGTTATTAAATATACCTAGGAGAAGAAAACAGGAGAAGCGGAGGAAAAATCTAAATTCACAAATATTGGCAACAGTGTTCGGAACGCGTTTTCAAACAAGTCATAATTAATTAAGCTTTTAAAATAATATTAATTAGTTGGAGGATTTGCATTCATTATCCACTATACATGCATTGATAAAAAGGGGGTTAATGATAATCACTGCTAAAATAGGTTTTAGAGTTATGCTCGCTTCGGGGCTGCAATTGTAGTTTACCTTGAGAGATTCCTTTTGCATTTTTGAGGTGTGCAGCTCGTATAAAGGCCACCAATAAAGGGCTGATTTTATTGAGTGAGTACTTGTGTGAGGTTTGAGCAGTATGTATGAGCAGGAGCTCGATGGTTTCTGAGATTTGGTAGTATCTGGTGCATGTCTTCGTCGGGAAAAGCTTAATTCTATGTTTGTATCATTGGAGTATAGTGGAGTGACCTGACTTGGGTTGAGATAGGGTTGTTTTGTGTTTTCTCTCTAATTATTTCTCTGATTGTTATATTAAAAGGAAGACTCGTTTAAAATGTTCAAATATCGTTGGGTGAAGGTAGTGTGGATATTTGCCTTAATTTAGAGTTTGGTGTTGGAAAGAAGGTTATTATAGAAGTGTATGAACTAGTGTGCTAGGGATTCTTTCTTGTGTCTTGATGGTGATGGCTTTGTTGTTAGTGGTGGTTGGAGTTGAAAGGAAGCTGTGCTCTGCTTAAGAGTTGGGTCATGTCTAGATGCATTTCGATTGCAATTATTTTTTTTAGCCCGTAAATGTGGGTCGTTGGTGGTGAATGTGCATCCTGTGATTATTTGTGGGCATTTCAAGAAGTTTGATGGGTTGGAAGGCTAATAAAATTGAATTTTGAAGGTATACATATTAATACTTATTTTCCCCCACTGTATATATTTATCCTCTCTCTCTCTCTCTCTCTATATATATATATATATATATATATATATATATATATATATATATATATATATATATATATGTTGTATAGCTCCCATGAGTGCGAGAGAATGATGAAATAAATCAAACACACCGAAAGAAAGAGAAAACTGAATAATTTTTTCTTCAGAAATAATGATTTTTTCTCCAAAAAAATCCGAGCTGGGGAGGAATTCAAACCAAGCACTATGAGTCAGCAGGCAACCGATTTGATCTCAATTAAAGGAAGGTTTTAACTACTCGGTGTCCCGCGTAGCCAACTGGTTAAAGGCTCAGTCTAATTGAGATCAAAGCGTTTACTTGCTGCCTCATTGTGCTTGGTTCGAACCCCACCCCAGCTGGGATTTTTTCGGAGAGGAAATAATTATTTCCAAAGAACAAATTATTCCGTTTTCTTTTTCCTCCGGTGAGTTGGATATATATATATATATATATATATATATATATATATATATATATATATATATATATATTATTAATATATATATATATATATATATATATATATATATATATATATATATATATATAGTAGAGCTTGTAAAAGGTTGAATGGATGTTCGAAGTTAAAGTTTGTTTGTCAGTTTAGACGCAATGTAGAACTTACCTTGTTTTAGCGCGTTTATGAAAAAAATTATAAGATAGCCAGAAACTGGTTTCATGCAGCTAATTGACCTTCGTTTAGGGTTTGAAGTTAAAAAAAGAATGGTGGGAATGGTAATATGTGAATTTGTTGGGGCTTAAGAGTTGACAATAAAATAGTCGATAACACTGGTTAACAATTTTTGAAAAGTTGTGTGCTTCATAAGTGAGATTAGTTAATTTTTATGTATTTTAATGCACCGAATCAAAATATCCCCTTGGCTATAGGTTTAAAACGATGCTGCATGTAATATTTGATTATTTTATTATAGCGTACAGTATCTGTCATCATGTTTAAAACTCTAATCCATATCCACTCTCTGCCTTTTTGCTTGAGGCTTATATTGGGCTGAAGAATCATCTCTCGACAATGTCCAGCAATAGCCTGCAAGCATTGTTGTGTTAAATCTACCCAGGTACCGCTTTTCTATGTTTGAAATATCTTGGTAAAACCTTTCACCATGTTTGTTACTAACTACCCCACAGTTCAGTGGAAAAAAAGTTTAAATTTAAATCTAAAAAGGGATTTTAAGTGACATCATGCATTCAATGTTCTTTGAAGCCTTGATGAGGTTTTCCACCAATTCTTCATAGTTTCCTTCCCTTCTATTTCAGAGCAATCCCTTTGTTACTAACTTCAATACTCCCCAAGTAGCTTTTTCCTCCTAAATGAAAGGCTGATTTGAAGTCATCATCTTTAAAAAGCTCTCAAATCTGAGGATTAATGAAAACTCCCTCTTCCATCTTAGCGTCGCTCAGTCTGGGGAATTTTGATGTTAAATACTTGACTCCCTGACTAGATTTTTCCATAGCTTTTAAAAGTTTTTCATGAGCCCCAGTTTTATGTGTAGTGGTTGTAGCAAAATTTCGTTTGTTTCAGTGAGAGATGGATGTTTATCATTTTTGATCCCAGGCTCCAATAAATGACGAGGTAGCCAGTCTCTCCTGATATACCTGAAACCTCTTGCACGGCTGTCCCATTCACACATAACGCAGCAGTACTTGATGTATCCGCCATGCAAGCCATTTATAAGAGCAATAACCTTTAAGTGACCACACAACTGACATGGAGGTTCATCATATTTTATGCATTGTAATATATGCTTTATATTCTATTCTCTTAAGTTTATTTCATATGTGGTGCATAGCTCACAGGAACTGATGGTTTAGTATTTCCGCTGTGCAGTATGACAACTTTCAGAATAGTTTTCGCTCGATCACTGAACAGCCTCCAGTATCTGGATTCGTATTCGATGCCCAATGCTTTGATCAGATCATTAATATTGTTGCAGGCCACTAAATCACCTTCCATTAGGAATAAATCGTTGAACTGAAGCTGATGGTGACGAAACTTATAAATTTTCACATCATCTGCTAGGAGATTCCACTATTTAACTAGAGCCTAGGAGCTCTGGCTTATTCTTGGGTATTTGCAGATCCCTGACAAGGTTATAGAGTACCCCTTGTATTATGTGATGTTGCTTAGAGGATTGTGCGTCATCAAAATTTGTGTCATGCTGCAATCCAGCAGTAACATCTTACTTACTCCGCTTCCTCCTCGCCACTTTACTTACCTGACTCGAAGGATACCGAAGTTGATTCATCAGAAACGGGTAGTCCTTCTGCATGTTGAACTGGGCGAATAGCTGAAGGAATGTTGGGATATTCAATGGAATCCTTATTCTTTTTTAACAAACCCTTTTGTACTGGAGGTACCATGCATAAATAACAAACGTTGGCATGATCTGTTGATTCCCACCACGTCATTGGGACAGCAAAAGGCATACTTTTCCTCTTTATGTTCAACTATTGGCGAAGGTTACTAACACAAGTGTTGCAGCATATATGAAGAGCATAGTTCTTAGCCTGGTCGCCAATCTTCGATCCAAAATATAGGTGATATACATTTTTAATCATAGCAGTTACATGATGCTTCTGTGATGCAAAGGTCACCCCACCACAAATGTATCAGAAGTTGTCTGCCTTATTCACATAAGTACAAGGCATACAAAAGAATAAAACAACAAACAAATAGAAGATAAACATAAAATTTATATATTAATTTAGCAGAAGCATTTATATCATTCTAGATCAAAATAAAATTAATATAAAATGACTCACATACATATCATTGGCTTGCTCAGTGAATATTAAAAAGTGTTTGACTAGGAAAATCACCTACCTTTAACCTTAAAAGGTAAACTTGCACAGTACAACCACCTTCTATGACTGCTGGAATAATATTAAATGGCAATGCGACTGTAAGTTTGATAAGAAATAAAGTGCTGTAAGGCTGTTGAAGCCTGTTGTAACACATAGGTGCATTTTTAAAAGTAGAGCAAACAAGCAACATTAACCATGATATTCTTTATCAGTGACCTAAAATTAGTTGGAAATTGTTACTCCCGTCTCGGAAGCCTTTTGTTTGTTGACCAGTTTGGACGATTAATCAATAAAAGACAGAAGAAATGTTTCTATTCAAAAGTCTAGAGAGTTTTATAGATAGTTCCTCTCCCAACGCCAGCTAGGGAGGGTCCTTAGGATAGATACCTAAACACCAAAATCCTCAATCATTCTGTGCACGAGAAGAAGGGTCTTCTCCAGGCCTCACTAATGTATTTGGCTAGATAACGCTGTTAATATATTAATAATAACGATTTTATATGACGGTAAACGGGTCTAACATGAAAGGGTAACTTTGAAACCAGGGCTGGTTAGAAGCTATCTTGGATTATGGTCTTCCAGTTCGAGGACGAAGGGTGTCACGCTAGACCTTAAGTAGATCAGTTAATAATGCCGCCTGATTAACCACACTGATGTCTTCATTTTTTTGTCATTATGTATATATATATATATATATATATAAACTCATTTTTATATATAGATATAATTTGGATTAAGGTCTAGGTTTTTGAGAGAGTACAGTCTATTGTAAGGCTCCACATACGAGTATACTGGAGGAAAAGAGATTATCTATATCCTAGCCATTGAAACTTTCAGTCACATTTCTTTTCCTATTACTTTCTATTTATATTCATTTCCCCACTGTTTTGAATTCTTTAGGCAGACTTTGGGTTAAAGGTAAAGTTAATCGTAATTTGTATTACGTGTTTGAGGATTTTTTTTAATACAAACATTGTATACATTTTATTTTGCCTCATCAATATTGTCGTCCGGTTTGTTCCATCGTACGATTTTTCAAGTCATTTTACCTTTATATATCTATATACATATATACTGAGAGAAAGCTGGAGAGAGAGAAAGGTTAGCAATACAAATGTTACTCGTCTTTATGTATAAATTTAGTTGAAACATCCCATAAAATTTAAATTCAGTACATAGTCACATAAAAAGGTGATTTTAATTTACCTCCTTTCATTTCCTCTGACTCTGCAAAGCCATTTTAAAGGACATGGTGACTAAAAATCAATAAATATAAGCTCGAAATTTTAATCTCTTAAATAATTCTGTAAAATTAAAGACTTGCCACTGATTTTCTCTTCTACACCTGCATGATTTATTATTTGAAGTGAAATCTTGGTGAAATTAATTTCTTTGTTACACAGTGGCCACCCCATAATGGTTCTCAGTAGACGGAAGGGAATAAAGAGATTCTATATGTTCCTATTGCAGTTAAATCACGTGATTTTCCTTGTTCTCGAGAGCACTGATGATAATAGGTCTCTTAATTTTAGTTCAATGCCACATACTTCTTCCTTAATTACACTGGCAAAATTTTAAGGGAAGGAAGGAAATAAAGAATCAATTAGACATTCAACTTGACGAACAATTGTTTAATGTAACATGTAATGCATTCTAAAGGGAATTATATCATCCGGAATTTAAATATAAATGATATCTTTCAATGCTCGCGATTTGAAGCTTATTTCAATTAATGAAAACAGAGAGAAGGACATGAACAAGGAATTGCATAAAAAATATAGATTAGCAAAGATGTTTATATGTTTTCATGCTTTAACATTTCTCGACCAATAACACAAATCTGGATGATACAAACTTTAACTAATCTCCATATCTTGCACTTTGGACCTTGACATAAAAGAAAAGTTCATCCGAATGATTTTTATTTCGTAAAAAGACGCTAAAAAAAAGTAAATCGGCACCAAAAAAGAAACAAAATGATGTTTTCAAATAAAATGCTCAAGTTAGGGAAGGTAAATAAAAGAAAAACAATGTTCCTAATTTAGTACAAATATGAAGTCATTACTTAAAACATAAGAGACCGTGAAATTGATGGATTCTCCAAAACTTGTGTTTCCCTCTGCAACCAAAATCTATCTTAATGATAACCTACCCAGGATCTCTGGCATGCGATCTCCTTATAGGAAATTAATTAGAGTACATAGAACCGAAATTCTCTTAGCTTCACATGGAATATGTTAAGTTTTAAATACAAGATTTACTCCACCAACCCCCCAAAATATGAAGGGTTTTCGTATTTAAGTTCTTCAGAGAAAATAATTTCCGAATAAACTACTAATAAATTATAATCAATAAGTAGTAGTATATCAGGCTTTTGTAAAAATGGCCTCTTCAAAATTCAATATCTACCACTTCTGCATAAAGTGAGATCGGCGTCAAAAACGCCATTAAACCGACTCTCTAACTCCCCATCCTAAATGCTGAGTCTTTATGGTTGGAAGGAGCATAAAAGCCACCCCAATCACAAAGCCTCACCTAATTGTGTCCACGCCGGAATGGAATGTTGTGTGAGGCAGCATTTCCTCCAGTGATGGTTTATTCCTGTAAAAAGGTCCCCAATTATGACCCTTCACAGTCCCAGTCAATGCATATCTTCCATTCACATTATCATTCATTATTTGCTACACGGTCAGCTCTCTTTCTCTCAAACACTTATTAAAATAAACAACCATTATATTATATAATTTCCAACCTTTCTCCCATTCTGAAACTCATTTTTGTATAGTCTCTTCACAAGTCTATTTCTTACATACCTATACCACCTCAGATACTACTTAGTCACAACTTTTTCACTTCCTTCTTTATACCGGTAACAAAACTTTACACCTCACAACTTGTCCATTTACATTTCTTTTAATGCCGATCTTTCCTTCTGTTTGCATACCATAGTATCAGGCCTATACACAAATATTGGCACTAGCATAACCTTATGTAGCCTTTTACCACATTCCTCATTTACATCCTGATCATTCACTAAAGCTCTGATCAGCCAAAATGGTTCTTATAATTTTAAACCTATTGGTCGAAATCGGAATTGTTTGTAACACCATCATATATGATATATTAAATAGATTTAGAACTTCGCACTTGATCAGGTGTAACACCACTGACTTAGCACTCCCTTGGTACTTGTCTAAGTGTAACACCACAGACTTTAATATCACACGAAACCCTTTCATCAATTATACGATGTCAAAATCTTCGCTTAATACTTTCAAAGCCCTCTCTTTCTCAGCCACTAACACCACAAGATTAGCATATAACAACATAGTTAAAACAAATTCTCGACCATTTCTCATCAATCGTATATGTACTCTAACAAACTCAATTTCTAACCCTATCTCCTTATTATTTCCTCGATAAAGATATTCAAATGATCGTGGCTACATCAGACAACGATGTCTTACACCACTCCTTATTTCAAACCACTCCTGCCGGCAATCTTCCATACGTACACACCCCTCAGCTTTCACATGAATACTTTTTACAGCATTAAACAGTATACTCCTCACTTCAAAGATTGAAACCTTTTATGAATATTTACAGCAGCCACGAGCCAAATATACATATATATTACATCGCTTATATTTTTTTTACCTAGCTGTCACAGTTCTTATACTTTATAAACACAACATACTCGCTTTAAATCCACCTTACTCATCCCATATTATCCCTTCCATAATGGGTTTAAATATTAGATACAAATGTTTCTCTCCAATAGAATAGAAATTAAGAAAAGGTGTGAGAGTGTAAAAGGCTCGTGCGTCAAGAGCTATCCCCCCCTCATCTCCTCTCTTCTGGCCCACTGTCGGGACCAGAAGTGAGGAGAAGGGTCGAGAGAGCCCGGACTCCTCCTATTCCCCCTTCCCCAACTCCTTGTGCCTTACGGCACTAGGGGGAGAGTAACAGGAGAAAGAGGAGGAGTACAGAGAGAGGAAGAGGAACTGGAGCGATAGTATAGCAAGAAACTAGTACAAGATAAAACAGATGACCTAGGTGGTCTTGAATCTACATCTAATACGCGGTGCTAATATCACGGTGTGTATCACCCACCCACGTATATTTGCAGGTGTCTGTGCTTTCCGTTTTTGTTACCTAGTACTTATAGTTGGCGTTCACACTGTTATTGGTGTGTGTTTATTTTTAAGTAGAATTTGTTTGTTTTTCTCGCATTTTATGATGTATTCTAACTGTCTATTCTTGCATGTGTTTTCCCTTATGTCTTTTCCCTTTCACATTTTATATTTCTCAAGGGTTTTGTTACCCTTTCCTTCGTCGCTTTGCTGTATCTCTCTATCTCTTGTCAAATTTGGTGATGTATCCTTCCTGCTACGTGTAGATGTCTTCTTCTTCTTCGTTTTCATTTCCGATCCTCGCCCTGCTTGGGAAGAGTCGGTGAGGCCTCCAGTCTATTTCTAGTTCTATTTGCGTTAAAAGTTCGTCTCGAATTTCGTCATGTGTCCTCTCGATGACTCCCTTTGATTTCTTCATGATTATCCTGCTTAAGAACTCGACGTTGGCTTCTCTGTGTAGTTCTTCTATCCTTCTCTTCTTTGCCCTTCTTGTACTTGTTCCTAGGTACATTGCTTTGAACTGGACTCTTTGTAGTTCGAGCAGTTTAGTTCTCGACAATGTACACATTGCGATTGCTGGATAGATGAGTGTTGGTTGGATAATCGCATTGTAAATCTTATTTTATTCTATTGGCTCTAATTTCTTAATTCATACAGGAGTACTCGTCCTCTCTTTGCTTTCTGTATTCTCTCGGCTATGTCTTTCGTGTAACCGATTTCGTTATTGTCAAACCTAGTACTTTACAGTCGTTACTGTATCCATATCCTACATTTTCCACGTTGATGTTTGAATTTTGGGGATCTCACCAACTCTATCATTTATTTAAGCGACATTCTAATTTTTCAGACTTCACGCATCGCTAACCAACTCATGCTTTCTTATAACTTCTATACCCTACTATATCACTAAATTTACAACTTGTAGCCAATAATATTCATATTAGCTGCATCTTCCCTTATCTATTAATGTTGTCACGAATTAATACCTTTTTAAACGAAATAAAAGACTCTTCTAAGAGTTGTTTAACTTTTTCCCAAATTTGGCGCAAGCTATTTAAATCTAACTGAAGTAATTTTAATAACTTTTTTTAAGTGTAGTAGTATTAGACTTTTTATTAGATAAAGCAATGACTAAGCGATTTTAAACTAGTAATACATGGCTTTTCTAAGGAGAAAAAGTTTACACAATGGTGTTTGGGTGTCACATGAACTGTTTGAAGGACAACATTTACAACCTGTGAAAATTCTTTCAACTCTATTGCCTCAAAATGCGCGGGACCATTTCTGGAAACAATTATTATGTGAGATGAATAATGTTTTTAATGCATTTTTAGGCCAAAAGAACAATTGCTTGGTCGTATATAAAAAGCCATTCCTACTCTTACTTAGACTTGGTATTAAACGACATTTGCTATAAAAAGCAAGCAGTTACTGCAGGCCTATATGTAGGTGCAAAAATTAAAATGTTAAAATGAAACCCTTGAACAAAAAGGTCCTTCACTAGTCAACTAAATAGCATTCCTTCTCCATCATTACAATGCCAATGAAATATTACTAGGTTAAGAGATTCTTTCTCATTCTTCCTATTCATCGGACCCTACATGTATATATATATATATATATATAAATACATAAGAGCCATATGTTTACCTCACTCCAACATTAACAATTTAACAAAGTTTACTCTGATAAGAAGGAAAAAATAATGTGTATTAATTGATATATTTCATCAAAACTGATTAAACTATTCGAGTATGGTATCCAATGCTTAAATAAACAATGGTGAGCATTGTCAATAATGTCGGAAAATAGTTTGCAAAATAGGTGTTTATTTTTTTTCTATAAAAAAATCTATTTACATATTTAAAAAAAAACGACATTTATTTTGTAAAAACCTAATACATTTTACATCTCACCAATGAATTTCACCTTTTAAATGCTCATGAGCACCACATCATACTTATCTATGATGTTCAAACAACTCCGACTCCCTTTCTTTCTGGCGTTTCTCAAATATTTAAAGATTAACTTTCTATCCCATCTGGATGTTTATTCCTCTCCCTTTAAAAATTTCCATTTGGTGTTTTCTTATTTTGGTTGATCTTTCATGTCACTTATCATATTCGCCTTCTTGTATGAATTTATCCGCATTTCAATGACATACTCATCTGCACTATTTAGCATTAGCAAGAATGCGTCCCCTTTCTTCCACACCTCACGTATCAATTTTCAATTTAACCATTCGGCCTTTATTTTCTCGGCACTTTTGGGGATAGTACGAAGGAAATATTTCCCGCCGGCAGAGGCCCCTCCCCACCCTATTTTCTAGAGTGGGAGAGGAGAGTGGAGAGGGGCCCCCAGTCGACCCTCTCCAATTTACTCTCCTTTTCGAAAGGGTTCAAGTGGATACAGTTGGGGAAGGGTCCGCAGATCTCGGTAAAGGTTAAGAGGATTAGGAGAAGGAGTAACAAATTGAAGTGAGAAAAGGAGTAACAGAGTGGAAGTTGATCTTTTTTAGACCTTCTTATTATAGCTGAAAGATTCGATTGGATGGAACAACTACATTGGGGGGACCTACTGATTTAATCCACATTCCGAACCACGCATCTCTCTATCACTCGTCTCTTTCCATTTCTTTTTGTTCTTTTATTCAACTTTTGCAACTTTATACATGTAGCGAGTGACCCGCCCAATCTCTTCTACCTTGTTTGTTGTTTATATAGCATGTTGCTATGTTTTTGCGTATGTTTTATCTGTTTATTATTTATTTGTTTTCTTATTTTATTTTCATTTTTTTGTATAGTTGTTTCGTTTTGATTTTCGTTTTCCTCTTGCACTTACCTCACTTGGGGTATTTGATTTAAGTTTTGTTTATTACTTTTCACTACACTATTCTTTTTGTACTGCACTTAATTACACTTGAGTTTATTTACTATAAACTTTACGTCAATTGGATTGTTTTATTATTTTTTAACTTTAGGTATTTTTTTATTGTTTCACTAATTGGTTATTCATTTGTTTAGTGTTTTTATTCAATTCGGTCATCTATTTCGGATATCTTTCAGTCATCCTGTATCGTTGAATAAATTGGTTCTAGTTTTTAATGTTTGGGATAAATGTTTTTGTCGGTTTTATTTTGTTTTATTTTTCTTCGTTTTTTAGTTTGATTTTCAACTTAACTTAACATTGTGGTTTCCTCAATTTTCCGCTGATGTTTTTCGTTGCTGACTTTAGTATTAAACGGTATTCCTGCTCTGATGTTCGTCTGTTCTTTTAATTTTTAAGTTTTTCCTTTATTTTCCTCCATATTTTCTCCGGTCATTTCTTGATGTCGATATTAAGCGATACTATTCCTGCCTCTTGGTGCAGACTCCACCGACTTCTCCTCTCTCTCCTCTTAGTGTTAGTAATTAAGTTGAGAGCTTTCTTCTCAATTCTCTGCAGTTCCAGTGTTTTAATTCTTGACTCGAGGTAGATTGGGGATGGAGAGTACAGAAGAGACTTCCTTACTAGTCTGATATATATTTTTCTTTTTTCTTTATGCTTAAACCTTTCAAGCACTAGAGTAGGTTTAGCATTGGTTGTGTCTGGGTTTTTCTCTTCGCTCTATGTTGTTTGTGGCCTTTTGATGTTATCTTTAATCCCAAGACTTTACCCTCTATGTGATACCTGCAGTCTTATTTCTAGAGATTTAGAATATTATCAGTTTTATCCTCTTAGTTTTCATCTTCCAGTCCCTTTCGTAATTGTTGATGTTGCTGATCTCTAATGCAGTTGTCCTTTCATGCAAGCGTTCGTTGCTGTTTTGAGTAAAGACGGGCTAGCTGTATGTTTAGAAAATCAGGCATTATTGGTTGTGGCAGGTGTGCTGTATATATTGAATAAATCGTGGGACTGATTCAGCCCCTCTGCAGGATTCCATTTCCTAGTTCAAATTTTGTTCCTGAATTATCATTAATCACCCCGTTTTCTTTCCTGTCTGTGATGTAAACGCAAATAATGCTGTCCACATTGGTGTTCCTCTGGAGATTTAATATCTTATATTGCTTTCCTCTCACCAAGACTCTATCGAATGCTTTCTTTGCATCTATTTATATGGAAAGAACGTTAGAAATCCACTGAGTATCCTAAAGAACTCTACTACAATCAGAAATTGGATCAAGACTTGCAGACTTCTTACTCATACCTACTGGATTTGAGACAGAGGCTGAAAAAGTGCGCCGAAATTGCAGATCAGAACGCCGAAATAAATTTGGACATGTATAAAACATACTTTAAAGGCAAGTCCACGGAAATGAAACTTAACATGGGAGAAGAAGTATTGCTACTCCTTCCCATGGACTACCACAAATTGTTCATCCAATGGAAGGGCCCCTACCATGTAGTCTAGATACGTGGCTCCGTCGATTATATCATTGAAACCCCCTCAGGAAGAAAGCTTTTGCATGTTAACATGCTCAAGCGGTACCATCGACGCGTGAGAATCAATCAGATAGTGGCAATTGAGGAAGAGTCCCTAAAGGAAGCTAATAACTCTTTGGACCCCTTTTGCGCAATTCAAGTTGCCTACCTGGAGCAAGAAGGGAATAACCGCTACATGTCTGGCCAGACAATAATAATTCCCCGTCTGCGGAAATTATGATATGCGACAAGCTATCCTCTCTTCAAAGGAATCAATTACAAAAGCTCCTAATTCGATTTGGTGATGTTATCACCAAGATCCCCGGTTGTGCCACCCATTTTAAGCACAACATTCAATTAACTACTCATCAACCCATCCGCCCTCAGCAATACTTCCTGCCCATACACCTCCGGGAAGCATTCGATGAAGATGTAGAAAAACTTTTAAGATTGCAGATCATCGAACCTTCAGGGGCTAGCTATTGTTCCCCGGTTATCATAAAGAAGGCCTCCAAACGCATCGATTGGACGCCTTTGTCGACTCTAAGCTTTACTAAAAATAAATGAAAGCGGCATCCCCTCCTATTCTCCGTCTCCCTAACCCGGACAAACCGTATGGAATTTTCACCGACGCCAGTAATGATGGGATAGGATGCGTCCTCCTCTAATTAATTGCCAGCCGAAAATTACTCGCGCGCGAAAGAAATAATGCGGTGAGTGAGAGAGAGGCACTCGCTATAGTTTGGATAATCCCAAAATTTTAAATGTATTTAGTAAGGAAGAAATTCGTAGTGGAAAAAGAACATAACCCCTATCATACTTGCGCAACGTCAAAAATAATAAAGGTCGTTTAATGCGATGGAGTTTGCTCCTCTAGGAATTCCATTTCTGCATTTTGAATAGAAAGGCAACCGATAACTGCATAGCCGATATTTTAAGTAGAAATCCGTTAGACCCTCTTCCAAACTAATTCTGAGTGTGTATTAATTCTTTTTTGTAAAGTAAATTTGTATATTTAACCGTAAAATACGGGAACGCGTATGGTTCATTTTTATTTTAATTTTGCGTTGTTTGTATATTGTGAATTCTTTATGTATATTTTTATTGTTTACTTTGTATAACTTTAGGATGACATTATCCTTTCGAAATTGAGCCACATTTAAGTATATCATTGACAAAACTGATGTTTTAGCAAACTTGTTGTAGTATTATATAATTTGTATATATGTACGGCACAAAAGAAAAAAAACACTAGTTCCACTCTTCTGTATTTTTCTTCCATTTGAAAATTTGTTCTAAGTATCCTCAACTTTAACTACTATTGTCACGCGAATATAAGGTACAGTCCCGTATTAATTATTTTCTGATGTAATTTCCTCCATGAAATTCCATCTGGGGATTGGGGAGGGTCAGAGAAAGAGAGAGAAGACGCGCGTGTTCGTCTTTTTCAAGGAGAGAGAGAGGACGCACCTGGCTGAGCATATTTAATCAACCCTAAAGAGGTGCAAATTCGCGAAGGCCGTGACTTGCTGGAGGTTCGACTTTGCGAAAGCCTGAGATGTGCTTTACAGAAGGAAGGGTCAGACCGGGAATTATCTTGCGACAGTGGGAATCGGGCAAAGTCCACCTCGTCCGGCGAAGAGTCTGTCCAATGGAATCCTCTCACTTTGGGCACGGGGAAAAGCCCCTCTGTCTCACCTTCTATAAAACATCCGACACTGGACTTGGACAGCAGTAAGTAATCGCTTGTGTCCCAAGCATCCGCAAATATCCAAAATCTTTCCCTTCCTGTCAGTTCCGCGTGAACCCTTGTAAAACATAGCAAACTCCGTGTATTCCCTTAGAAATCGCGAGAGTCAACCACGTACTCGTTGGTACCCGTTACCTGAACGCGACTTGTCAAATTCTCGATTCGATATTCTTACCCCAAAAGCAAGATCTGAGTTCATCTCGTGTAACAGTCGTTTGCAAAGAAGCTATTGTTATTGGACTTTACGCCGTTTCTAATAAGGCAGAACTACTATTTCGGACCAAATCTTTAAAGTAACCGAAAAGCACAACTCTCCTATGCAAGCTCTCCCTCCCGCCTTTTAAGCCTCCGTCATTTGGCTATGCGTGGGCTCAAGGCCATTTGAACGCCCCATCTGTCATTGTCCGTTTGTGTTCACGGCGGTCGACCCGTCGAGATAGCTCTTTTAGGCCAAGACTCGTATACGTCTCTTATGTTTATATACCTTAATTAAAACCCTTTTAATTTTGTAAATATATTATCTGCATAGTATTAAAGAAAAATATTTTTGTACTCCGTTTCTATCAGAACCCAATAAGTTATCTTAATCTATTTCTAAAACGCATAGGCGTAGAAAGTCAGTACCTCATGAGCCCCTCTAGGGTTGTTAGAAACAACTCGTCACAGACATTTTTATCGTCCACTGACAGGAAATTAAAATTCTATGCTTCTGAAGTTAATCCCATTAATTAATAAGTTTCATTTATTATTTTGTCATATTTTAGATAAATACTTATAATACAGCCATATATTAGTTTGTTTATCTTTATAATTATATATATATATATATATATATATGTAAAAATATTACTGATTAGGAAGTTATTAGCAATAAATAGGTTCCAAGGAGTTTCAAGGAGTTACAAGAAAAAGAAGGTACCTTAGGAGACCTTACGGTCCATTCAAAGAGGGTACCTTTGGACTAGCAATCGAGTGGGCACATGGATGCTCAATTGTTTTGCGTCCCTAAACGGCCACTTTTCAAGAATTTGTCTAGTCTTGACTTGAACTGGTCAATAGATTCACTGTTGACAACTTCCACTGGAAGTGCGTTCCACTTACCGCATATACTGTAGGTGAAAAAATTTCCACACAATTGCGGTTGTAACGCTTCAGTTCAAGTTTGAACCCGTGATTGCGCGTTCTTTTCTCACTCAGTGTGAAAATATCCCGGTAGTCAACATTGTCGAACCCTCGAAGTATTTTGAAAACTTCGATGAGCTGACCACGCAGTCTACGGGTTTCCAAAAAGAACAGATCTAATTCCCTTAGTCTATCCTCATAACTTTTATGTCGGATAGAGAAAATCAGTTTGGTTGCCCTAGCTTGTACGCGTTCCAACCTTGTGATGTCCTTTCGAAACGAAGGACTCCAAAATTGTACGGCATACTCCAGGTGCGGCCGAACAAGGGAGTTGTACAGACAAAGTACTATCTCCCTGTTACGGTATCCAAACTGGCACTTTATGTAGCCTAACATCCTTTGGGCTTTCTTCTCTGCCTCAATGCACTGTTTCGAGAACTTGAGGTCGCTAGTGATAGTAACACCTAAGTCCTTCTCAGTGTCACTCGATTCAAGAGCAGTGCCCTTAAGGATATAATAAGATTTGGGATTTCTGTGACCGATATGCATTACTTTGCATTTGTTCACGTTAAAAGGCATTTGCCACGTGTCCGACCACTCCCCAATCTTCCCAAGATCTTCCTGCAGGCGGGCAGTATTTCCACCCTTTGCAACGTTCATACCAAGCTTGGTATCGTCGGCAAATTTGGAAATCTTTGCAACCATGTCACCGTCCATGTCGTTGACGTAGAGGTGGAATAGTAGTGGTCCCAGGACAGAACCTTGAGGCACTCCGCTAGTAACGAGCACCCACTCAGAAACCTGTCCATTCACCACCACCCGTTGCCGTCTGCCACTTAGCCAGTTCTCGATCCAGCCGGCTACTTTTCTGTCTATGCCCAACGCTCGCACTTTCCAGAGAAGGCGGCGGTGTGGTACCTTATCAAAGGCTTTCTGGAAGTCTAAGTAAACCACATCCACCGCCTTGTCCCGATCGTGCTCACTGAACACGAAGTGGAAGAATTCCACAAGGTTCGTCAGGCATGACCGTTGCCTTCGGAAGCCTTGCTGGGAACTCCTCAGTAGCAGGTTTGACTCTAAATACGACGTTATTTTCTCCACCATCATGCTTTCCATGAGTTTACCGACTATCGAATTCAGACTGATAGGTTGGTAGTTTGACAGATGGCTGGGGGCTTCTTTCTTGAAGATCAGAGTCACCTCCGCCTCACGCCAGTCTCTAGGAACGCAACCGGTCCGGATTGACATGTTAAAGATAGCGCACAGATGTCGTGATACTTCATCGCACACTTCCTTCAACACCTTGGGTTTAAACCCGTCCGGTCCAGGGGACTTATTCGTCTTTAGGTCAGCGATCTTTTTCTTTATTTCTCCTTCGGTGAAGTCCATTGCCTCCAGCTTTCCCCCCGAGTAGGAATCCGTGGGCTGGGGGTTCGGACCACACTCTTTAGTAAACACTAAGGAGAAGTAGTCATTGAGAAGGTTAGCATTTTCTGCATCTGACTGAGTTAATGCACCCTCCTCGTCCACTAAGGGCCCAATCCTACGATGGATTGGTTTACGGCTATTTACATAGTCGAAGAACTCCTTGGGATTCTCCTTGCAGAGTCTCGCCACTCGGAGTTCCTCAGTACGCTTAGCCGCCCTTATGCTGGACTTTACTCTCCTAGCTAGCCTCCAGTACTCGTCAAAGGCACCCGAGATCTTCGATCGCCGGTACGCATTTCTCTTCTCCCTAAGCAGTTGGCCGATTTCTCGATTAAACCACTTTGGTTGAACAGAAGACCAACGGAGGCATTTCAGAGGCATTCAACTTGATTGAAGACTCATGAATTTATTTTTGAAATTGTTCCACGAATCTTCAACCTCTTTGCATACCTCTAGCCTTACATCAGTCAGCCCAGCACGAAGGCTTGCAAAGTCTGCTCTTCTCAAGTCAAGTTTCTTTGATTGACTGGCAACAGACCTTACCTTCGGGATCTTGACGGTAAATCTAACTAGCTGGTGATCATTGCCACTGAGCTCTTCGCCTACAGAGACATTCTCAACGATATCATCCTCAGAGGTGAAGACCAAGTCGAGGATATTGTCTCCTCTCGTTGGTTCTCTAACCCATTGAGTGAGGAACTCGTTGTTGGCGAACTCCAGGAGTAGCGCGCTCTCGCCACAGGCTGCTCTGGTTTCCCAGTCATTTGTATGTTGAAGTCGCCCATAACTATGCACACTCTGCCTTGAACAAGCTCACCCAGCAGCTGATACAGTTCCCTGTCCTTCTCAACGGGTTGGGAAGGGGGTCTGTAAAGCAGCAGGGTCCTGTATCTGACAGGACCTATCTCTAGGTCAACGCCTAGGAGCTCGTGATCGGATATAATGTTGGAGTTCGTAGATTTGATTGTATCCTTGACATACAACATTACAGCGCCACCCTTTTTGTCTGGCCTATCTTTGTGGAAGAGTTGGTAGCCAGGAACCGTGAATTCGCCTTCAAACTCTTGGTTTGAGGTTTTTATCCACGATTCTGTTATGGCTACCATTTCGGGTTCTTTCGTCGCTACGAGACCACGGAGCTCATGAAACTTGTTCCTCATTGACCTCGCATTAAACAGAAGAACTTTCAGGGAGTCCCCGACTGTAGGACTCCCTACGCTCTTCCGTTTCCCGGCTTGTTTGTTGGCAAGGCACCCCTTTTTGCGACCTCTAAGAAGGTCGTTCCTGGAGTGACACGGGCGTACTGGTGTACGTCCGCCCTCACTCTGGGCCGGATACTCCTTTAGGTCCTCTCTACGACAGAAAGGCCTTTCCTTTAAAGGAAAGATGTACCCCATACATTTGGTAGAGATCATTTCTACCATAGAAGGTGGGGTACGGGTCCACAAAAAAGACCCCCTCTGCCGTACATAAATCTGCCAGGCGCCGGTTTAAAGACACATTCATCGAGTGAGCGGTCCGTGTTGGACCTGTCCTCGGGAGCATCCCGACTACCACACGCTGGCGGGTTTTCAGCCCACAGTCGTCCACGGCACCCATGACCGTGTGGAGGATTTTATCTGTAGGGCCTACCCTACCTCCTCTCAGGTAGAGGTCGTTTCCACTGACCATCAGAGCAACGACTGAGCTCTCAGAAATCTGTGATTTCTCAGCCTCTACTCTGGTGGTGGTTACCACATCCTGGCAGGCAGCTTACCTTCACACTAGTGCGAAGGCGGGGCGCTAGCAGGGACTGCAGGCTCCGTGCTTGAGAATCACCAATAAGGGTGACTCTTGCACATTTGTCAGCAGGCGACTTATTCTTTCCCCTCGGAAGCGACTTGCCGCTTTCCTCTTGTATCTCTACATTTTTCTTTTTTTCTTCTTCATCTTATTTTTCTTGTCTTCATTTGTTTTCTCTTCTTCCGTTTCTCTTTTCTCTTCTTTTCTTTCCACTTTCCCTTGCGCACCAGTAACGCTCGAATCCTCTACACTGGGGTGAGCAGCATTAAGGTCCTTTTTCTTCTTTTTCTTTTTCTTCTTCTCATTGGCTCTGCATGGCAGAAGTGGGGCTGCCAATGCAGTTTCACCTCCTTGGGCTGGAGTCACATCGGCGGAACCACCCAAATCAATAGGAATTTGGTCTCGAGCCTGAGCCGACTGGGCCTCTAGTTTAGAGGCTAGCTCTAGGATTTTCTCCTCGAGACGCCGAATCTGAAGCGCGTGCTGCGTTTCTAGGGTCTGTATTTTATTTTCCAGCGCCCTAGATTTTTCTTCAGAGGTTGTGAAGAGATCCTTGAGTTCATTGCAGCATGCCACTGCCTCTCGGATCTCTCCTTTAAAGATGCAGTCGGTGCATATACTTCCCGGGTGGCATTTCAAAAAACATCCTTCCAGGAAGTCCACGCACCACTTATCCTTCTGGCATATCGCACATGTATATTTAAGTGCAGCTGAACCTTTTTTCCCTGTAATTTTAAACACTTTCTCTCTTTCAAAACTTTGTGACCAATCAATAGAAAAAAGGGGGTTGGTGAGTTCTCCCCGCGTGAGTCGCCACCGCCTATCGATCGGAGACGTTTCGGATCTTTCAGAAGGCACGCTCCATGTGCGTCTGTTCGTCCGACCGAGTCGTCAAGCCTCGGCGTGCCGTGGCTCCCAACCAAGCAGCACAAACGGTCCCCGAAGGGGCCATCGATTTCTCACCAGGTTAACAACAACGAAGCACGTCCCTTACTAAACTCCTACTAGTTCCCTTCACAACGGCCAGGATCTCGGAGCAGCGTTCAATGGATATCCCGCCCCACCAAGAGACTCGACCCAAGGCTTTTCATTGGCCTGGTAACCAGCCTGGAAACAAAGAGCCGTCACCTCGGACCGATGCTACCAGAGGCACCCGTCAACGGGCACTGGAAACGGTCAATAATTACGCGCCAGGGAAGGGGTTAACGGGGCACTACCCTCATCCCATTCATCGTGCCCCAACGCCTAGGACACCTCTAGTCCTAGTCTCTCGCAACCAGGAAGTCTCTCGCAGAACTTCCTATCCCAGCGAGCAATGGTTGCATAGGTAGGGTTGGTGTCGGTGTACACTGCAACCATGCGTTCATGGATCTCTTTTGCATTCTTGCCTTCCTTGGTCAAAATTTGATCAGTGCGTGGTGCTTAACCTTCTCCTTTGTTGAAAAATTTGTGACTGACGATCTGCGATCAGCTACTGCTTCTTAAATAGACGAGGCAGGAGCGTGTGACTGCAGTTCCTGACTTGTCATAACTTGCCTAACACTCCCACAAATAGCCATCCCCCTTTCTCTGTTTTGCCCTACCGATTCGCAAAACTTATTGACCACCCCTCGTATGTTTTATTTGCTCATAGAACCCTGAATCCAACCCAGAATCAATCCTCTTTCAAAGATCTATGTAAAATGCCCTCCAAGAAGACAATCTACGAACCTGCACGGAGAAATTTCAGGTTTGGTTAAACGCAATGTCGATGCTATAGAAATCAAGTGGTATCCAACGTTAGGGAATGTTAATCAGTGCTGGTCTATTTTTACCCAGCATTTTAGAGATTTAGATGAGCAATTCATTTTTACAAAAAACAAAAAAAAAACGCCTTAATTTAACTAAAATGGTGGTATCATGATATCGAAGTCAAATTGAAGGATAGGAACTATGAATACAAGCGTCACAAGCGTAACCCTTCCGAAGAAAATAAAAAAAATACGGAGCCTGACGAAGAGAAGAGAAGGAAATACGAAGTGCTTATAGAAAATAACAAATTGAACTTGCCAAAGAAAGTAAACATAACCCTAAGAAGTTTTGGATTATTTATCCAATAAAAACCGGATAAATGAAACAATAGGACTATCAAAAATGACAATATGGAATTAGTTTCCGATACAGAAAAAGTGTCCATTATATTAAATAACTTTGTGCATCGGCATTTATAAACGAAGACGAACATAATATATCACGAACGAACGACGTGGTAAACTTTAACGAGCCTAACCTTTAACCGATTTTGAATTCTTTGCAGCAGAAAAAGATGTTTCTATCAGTAATTTAAAACCCAGTAAATCTTCAGCTCGTGATTTAATCCTCCTGGCTCATTTAAAAGAAATTTGAAACGTGTTAGTGGGACCACTAACGAAATTTTATAACAAATGTTTTAAAGAATGTCTCGTGCCATTATATTTTACTCTAGCCAATATAACTCCTAATTTCAAGAAAGGAGAAAGTTTAACATCCTGTTAAGATTGCAGGCCTATTGCACTGTCTTACACATGTTTCTGTGTGAGCGTGCATGCACGTATGTAAGTCAAAAAAGAATAGTTTAGATTTTCCTACCGTATTGGGTTCTCCTCCCTCCAACTTCTCTCTGGCCCATTCAAGGCTATCGAAGACAGAGCGAGTGGTTTATGGTTTATGAGTATATATGCGAGGTGAGGATGTTGCGCGCTTAGGACCGTCCTGGACAGCTGGACGAATATTGCCCTTCTCCACCTCCTCGGCGTTCGGCACAATAGACACGGTAGTTTAAGGCTTTACTATGGGTATACGGTGTTTTGGGCTCGGCCACCTTCCCTCTACTCCTTCCCTCTAATCATCCACCAACTCTCCCTTTCCTTATTCCTTGAAAACATGCTTGCAGGAGGAAAAAACGGCCACTATTCTTCACAAGCTGGACTCTGAGAAAAACCATTCCGAAGCTTGAAGAAGAAGGAACCGTCTACACTCAAAACTCTCTTCAAACTATGCGACTCAGCCGGACGGAAAACTTCTGAACTGTGCCGCACCGTGAACGATCCCTCCTCCCAAGTAAGGTTCTCGCCCTGGTTTTTCGACCAAGGTAAGTTTCCTCTGCTCTTTCTCGCATTGGTTCTGCGAGTTCCATCGAATTCCCATCAAACTCTCTCTCCTTTGCCCCCTCTCTCGCCTAAATTCATTTAACCTTCAGTCCTTCAAACTCTTAACCTACTATGGATTTCTGAACCATCACACATCTCTCAAACTCCCAAACTACCCTTAAACTAAACTCTAACTAACGAGGGCATTCGGAACTAAACATCATTTCGAATGGGACACTAACGTCTCTTATTTAAGCGCTACCATCTAGCTTAGCCCTGCCCTGCTTTTAGGGTAATAAATCGCGATAGGGGGATCGATCATTGGGAAGTGCATGATCTCAGAAATGATTTTCAACACGGCTTTAAACAGAAACGTTAATTTTATCAAATCTTTTAAAATTTTATAACAGCTTGATTTAAAGCTATGACGAAAGTAGATCTTTTGACATAGTTTACTTAGACTTCGCTAATGAATTCGACACAGTACCTCATAGGCGATTACTAAGTAAACTTTTTGATCATGCAATTAGGGAAAGCTTCCTACAGTTTATAGAGTCGTCTCTAAGTAATCGTAAACAAAGAGTATTTTTAAACGGTAAATTTTCAGAGTACAAAAATGGAACTAGTGGAGTGCCCCAAAGGTGATCTCTGTTGACACCATTGTTGTTCCTTATTTATGCAAACGATATGGATACTGGCCTACTTGGTAGGTTGTACAAATTTGCGGAGGGTCACAAAAATTGAGGATAAAATTTGAAATAAAAAAGAGAGCAAATTACTTCAGCGGGATCTAGATAAAATCGTCGAATAGTCAAATAGGTGGAACATGAAATTCAATTTAGACAAGTGCAAAGTTTTGCACGTAGGTCGAAATTAGCCAAGTTTGAATATGAAATGGGTGGGTAAAACCTTATTTCCGTGGACGAAGAATAAGATTTAGGTTGCGGGTTTCAAAAGATCTTAAACTTATCAAACACTGTGACGAAGCATGAAAGAAGGAGAACCGAATGCTTGGATTTATTGCGAAAAGTTTTCACTACAACCACCAAGATATAATCATACCTTTATATGAAAGTTTAGTAAGGCCACACCTAGAATATGCGATACAATTCTGGTCATCTTATAAACATGTAAACATCAATAAAATGGAAAAAAAATCAACGACGGTCAACTAATCTAATTCCTTCGATTAGAAATAAGTCGTATATCGAAAGATTAATATATAAAAAACTACCGACTCTTGAAACTAGGCGACTGCAAGGTGAGCTTATCGAAGTATTTAAAATTTTAAATAAATTAGAAAAAGTAAATTATGGAAAATAATTTAAGTACGGACATGGCATCACACATAACGGTTTTAAATTGAAAGGAGGTTTCAAACGAACATAGGTAAAAAAATAATCACCCATAAATCATAGATAAATGGAATGGACTCTCCGCGGAGGTAGTAAATGCTAGTAGTTTGAATAGTTTTAAAAACAAAATTGACAGTTATTTTTCAAATAATGATATTTTTTTAATAACAAGCTCTGTTGTGGCGACAATGTCCAAAGGAGGACTACCATCATATCAGTATAAAATGGTTCTGTCCTTTGAGTAGACTAAGTATCTATTGCTTTCCTTTATCTATGTAGCTATAAGAGTCAGAGACTGTTTTAGGTACAGGTTCTTCGCTTAATGCCGGTTGGCATGGTTGGATTCCGTGACTCGTAACTGATAGCAACAATGTGTAGGGGACCAGCACCTACAGCATGTGATGTTTCTTTCGAGCCAGCGAGTTAATTTGCACTCCTCAGTAGTCACTCAGTTTTAGCTTTTCTGCAAGATGATGAAGAAATGAAGTTTGTCATATCGGAGATTAGATTGTACAGAACAAACGTGCTATGTTTTGGGGCGGGTGTTCGCCTAAGAGGAGACGTTGCTGCGATTCGGATGGTTAAGTGAAAGACATAACTGTTCCCGTTTCTAATTTGGCAAACAAAACTACGGAAAATGTATAATACTTTTATAGTTGATGTGCGTACCATTATTTTCTTTACCGTGTATCCTACTAACTACTTTGTTCTGTAGCGTGTATGCTAACAGGATATTACTAAGTTTTGTTTTACTTAGGTTTGATTTTGGTTTAGGCACTAACTCAGAAAGCATAGCCTAACCTTACCTAACCTAATCAATATTTTTGGATATAGTATTTAAAAGTACGACCAAACACTTCAAATGTCGATATCAAGATCACTAAACGTTTAAGCCAAATTAAATTGAAAAGCTTAATGTTTTCTAATTATCCGATTTCAGAGAAGCGCAGCATTTTTTATTGTAAGATCATTTTTACCCTAATACAAATTTAGGTAAAGTTATGACACAAAAAGTGGTAGGATTCACGCTAAAGCTGCGCTAAAATTTCATATATTTTGGAGGAGCTACTTATTTGTTATAGAACTCTTCTGAGAGGAAATAAAGATAGAAACGTTGGATTATTATCTCGAGAATACAAACGCCTGTGGGTTTATACACGCTCCCTTGGCCTAGCGTCTTAGGTTAATTTGGGGTTTAAGCCTACCCTCGTATTTTGGATAAATCATATGTATATGAATACCATGCAATGGCTTCGCCACTCCCCGCTACGGTGGGAGCTTGCGCTTCGCTACTAAGATTAAAATTTAAAATCTAAAAAAATGCAGCGATGCTTAAATTTTTATAAATTTTCTGAACTTCACCAATTGTAATTCATTTTCTTTTAAAAAATACTAAAGCATTAGATAATCATATTTTCTTCTAGACTTAACCATTTCGTATTTTCAAACTCTAAAGAAATTCCTAGAAATTACCTTGATAAAAATTTTAAATATACTTACATGTCATAACCAAACTAAGATTAAATTATTATTCAAATACTCAAAAAATTCCCCTTCTTAAATTATAAAGTTAGTGATGATGATGATATCTATGTTCAAAAACAATTTATTTTTAATATAGACAATGTTTCTTCCTGTGCAAATTCCTTCGAAGTGCTTTGTGGGCTTTTTCTTATGTTAGGCTATTGCAATAGTATCATATTGTATTGTATATAATTCTTAAGGTAATTTCAAAATGGTGCTTTTTCTCCTATACCTCCCACTTAATTGTGTGGGTTGCACCTCCACTAGCCCCGCAATTTTAAATAAAGTCGTAATATTCCTAATTCCAAAGCCTAACATTAGATTTGAATTCCAAAGGCGATTGCTAAATGTCGTTTGACCTCTATTTTTTCTACCGTGCTTGACTTCAGACATACATATATGTAAGCCTTGCCCTCAAAGGTTATTTAAATTAATCATATGTTGATTAAGATAAAATGTCCATTATTATATTTCCATTTAGATAAAAGAATCCCTTCAAAATGATATATAAGACAATATGATGCAAATCCAATTAACACTGTGGCTCCCAAGATGGCAGTCAATCTATTTTTATTGATAACATCATAATTAGAAATTTGCCCACATTAAGTAGTGAAAGTGCTATATAGAGTATATGTACGATTTGCGTAGTTTTTTAAAGGAGAGATATTTATAACTAAGTGCCCACAAAATTCGTTTGTGGGCCTAAATTCGAAATTAACCGTGTCTTCTAGTAATAAGGGGTTGAAAGTACAATATACAATACAATATGATACGATTGCAATAGCCTAACAAAAAAAACGCCGAAAAAGCACTTTGGGAAAATTTGCCCACGAAAAAAAATTGTCTACATTAAAAACGAATTGGTTAAGAAGAGCAGGTACTGTAGAGGTATAAGAGTTTAGTATATATATATATATATATATATATATATATATATATATATATATATATATATATATATATAAATATAAATATTCTATAGGTTTGCTTCTAAGAAGGCTTATTTTGAGGTTGAGGATAAATCCCAAAATGAGACATGTAAAATTTCTCATTGAATTAAGAACAACGTTTCGGGTATCTTACCCATCTTCTGGTCTATAAAAGAGATTTAGAAAAGGTTTAAATTACAAAAATTATAATGCACACAAAGTTTAAAAATAAATTATTTAGTTAATTGAAATTAGGGCAAATCGTTTGAAAACTTTCACATTGGAAAATTTTTCAGAACTAAAGACAGAATCCCACCTGAAATGAGCTGTTCAGTTGTCTATAAATTCATTTGCCCCAGGTGCCACCAGGGGATCTACATTGGCAGCACTGTTCGCTCACTTAGGGCTAGGGTCTGTTCTCATCTTGGTATTAGCTCTCGCACTGGCTCCACCTTAACCAATAAAGAAACTTCTCCCATTCGAGATCATTCAATTAAATGTAAGACAGAAATTTCCCACAAAAACTTTCAAATTATAGGACATGCAAAGGACTCCACTTCCCTGCGCATTCTCGAATCATTATTTATAAAACAACTAAATCCCAGTTTAAATTCTGATTCAACTGCTTTTCCCCTTCTCATTTCATAAACCACTCAAAATATTTTCACAACCTACCAATCTCTAATCGGTTTCCTCTATAATCTTTCCTCAGTCTCTCCGCTTTTACCGTCCACTAAAGGTGACTAATATTTTTGTGTACCAATTAATTGACCCAATTAGTATATTCTTATATTTATCCATATTTATAGCATTTATATTTAGTGTCAAGTTTTCAAATGATTTTTTCCCATTTTCATTTTATTAAATAATTTATTACTATTGCTGCTTCATTTAGTGACTAATATCTGTGTCAACCAATAATTGTATCAACTAGTGTTATATTTATGCATATTTAAAGTACCCATAATTGATCCATATCTAAATTTCAATAGTTTTCAAACGATTTGCCCTAATTTCAATTAACTAAATAATTTATTTTTAAACTTTGTGTGCATTATAATTTTTGTAATTTAAACCTTTTCTAAATCTCTTTTATAGACCAGAAGATGGGTAAGATACCCGAAACGTTGTTCTTAATTAAATGAGAAATTTTATATATAAATATATATATATATATATATATATATATATATATATATATATATATATATATATATATCGAGGCCAAAAAAATAATTACAAAAGACATCTGGGTTTAGCTTTGCCCCTCCGATGGTCTCCGGTAACATAGGAGAACGGGCAAAATGGTAAATTTGAGGAGACAGATACCTGAAATCAGCTCAAAAGGCAGGCCCTTCGAGGGCGTACTTATAAACAATCAATTCAAAAGTGCAAACTGCCGATCTCCTATTACCCTCTCTCAGAGCTACCAGACGCCAAGCGCAGGAGACCAGCCTGAGATCTCACCTTGCGAGTCATCCCTCCACCTCCCCATTACCCTGCGGGAGTAATTTGGGTATATAACAGGTTGACCAGAGGAAACGAGGTTTTCTGTTCGTTCTAACGGAAGAGACAAGAAAGTCTCCTGTTAACAGAAGATTTTTCGAGTTCGAGAAGAAAACAGAAAAATCACCGGTATAAAGTTTCCTGCAAGTTAAGGAGAACTTGCAGTCCTTGTACAAAACCAGATTGTACCAAGGAAGCTCGGCGCCGTTCGAGCTCCAAGATTATTGAGTATCAAGCTACCCAGTTTGAGGACTCCAAATCTAACTCTATCTGAGTAGGACAAACCACAACGAGATAGAAAAAAAGATGGCAAAGATTTCATCTCGTCCGGAAGAAAACGAGGTCAAGGTCGCTTCAACCGGCTAAAGGTAAAATGACTAAGCTTTTGCTTGAGCCTGCCTCCACCCACCCAGATGTCTCGTGACGTCACCCGTCAAATTGACAGGCAGGTGAACGAAAGTCATATATTGAGCAAACAACTAACTACTCGAGCTACGCCTCTCCAGAACCAAATCTCCGAAGATAGTCTAACTGCTCTCGGGTATTTAATCTCCATTACCTTATGTGAGTAAAGAATAATCCTGTTGGTTATGTCCCCGTGCATAATATTTAGGTTATTGAATGTCTGGCCAAGGACAAAGATATTAACTTAAAATTGTTCCCCCCGTAAAATTCTATCTCGAATCGAGCTTTGAGAGCTCGCCCTGCAATCCCATTTTCTTTTTTTTTAAGTGTATTAGATCTGTATTTTTTGAATTATTTAGTGAGAGGGTTTATGTTCAGTAAAATCTATTTTTTTAGTAAAAGCACTGTTTTAATTATCCCAGAACGAGTTAAAGTAGCAATAATTGATAAAGTCAAGAAATAAACCCCTTTTATTCATTCACGAGAATAAAAATAAAGTTTAGCACTCTTCGAGAAGGATCCTCAAGCGATCGCAGTCGTGGTATGACATTATATTACATCAATACCATATTATATCTATGGGGAAGGGACCGATAACTAACAGGTTAACCGACGAAAGGACGGAAAACCGCTAGTTTAGACGGGCTGAAATGCGAGATTAGAGTGCACCGAAGTCAAGTAACAAATGGGCAATGGCAAAGCTCAAGGTTATTTAAAATGAAGGGGGGAGGGGTTAGGATTACCAATTTAGTCCTAACCGGGCCTTCGGCAGCGCATGGAAGTTTCTTCTGCTTAAGAGATTCCACGTGGGATTCCCTCACACATCTCCCAACCGAAAGAGGATGATTTACAGAGCAATTGCGTAGGAAAGGATCATCTCAACCCATCAAACTAGAATTATCAAAGGTCTAGGGAAATTCTGACCTGCTACGACAGGGGTACACACACAAAAAAACGTAAATCTAAGCTCAGCGGGAAATTTACGGACATAAGCCTTAAACAGGGCGATTCTAGAGAATTCAACTAATACAATTTTAAACAACAGAAAAATCACAGGAGAACATTGGCGACATATCAGTGCACCCCATCAAAATTACAATTAAATGGAGGCATAAATATGGGACTAAAGACTAAACTTTTCAGGAAGATTGATGATATAATATATATATATATATATATATATATATATATATATATATATATATATATATATATATATATATATATATATATAAATATATATATATACATATATATATATATATATATACACAATTAACGTAGAAAACCTTCGCTCCCGCCGGAGTAAGGATAAAGTAATCCACGGGTCCTCTAGCCTCGAGGACGGGGTAGGGTCCCTTTCACTGGCTTAGGATTTTGTTGCTTCCCGTAGGAAGTAACACCAGCACCTTCGCGCCAAGCTTGCATTTTCGTTTTCGTGCCTTAAGGACCAATTATGTCTCAAACCTCCTAATAAGTCCTTCTTCACGCGATACAAGACTCGTTTGTTAACTCGGGTGGACTAACGCTCGAGGTCTTTAGTTTTTTCCCAAAGAGAGGGAGAGTTGCGCACTCCTTCTGGGCACGGGAAAACTAATCGCCCCGGAGGGCTTGGAACTCCGGGTCAATAGGGGTTTTTTGGGGAACAGGTGCACGGGATTCCAGGGCTGCCTGTGTACGGGTAATCATGGGCTGGGCCACGGGATGGTCGTGAATTACGGGGTTCTGACCGAATAAAACGGAGCAGAACTAGATTGGGGCCACTACCACTTCAGCCCAACCGGACATATAGTCACACTCGATGTGGCAAGGAATTACTGAGAAAAGACTGGCCCGGCTAAAGTAGTCGTGGACCACCGCAAATTTCTTGCGGTCGGGCCCAACAGGGAGGGAGTAGGTCCTCAGACACTATAATGCAGGTGCACCCGGTGTCACGGACGAGAGTGGATACTCGGCGACCGTTCACAGTTCCGTTTTCGAACTTCAATCCACTAGGGTTGTTCTCATTAAAGAGGAACTTTACCTGATTGACCGGGTCTTTGAAGGGCGAGGGAGGAATCGAAGTCTTCTGAGGCAACGGAGGAGGATCAGATTTATTGCACTTGATGGGACTGAGAGTTTGCGAATCGGGAGTTTTGAGGACAGTTCGTGCAGTAATGTCCGGGAGAGGCGCAGGGGTAGCGGACGATCGGGTTCTTTTGGTACGGCACAACCGGGGTAGAAGAAACTAGTGGCTTAACGTCTCGGTGTTCAGATGGATGGAAGTTTCTTGGCTTCGAGGGCCTAGGAACTTTGGTAAATCTTGGGCCATAAAATTTAGTTTGGGGGGGGCGATTGGGGATTTTTTTTAACATCCTTAGAAAATAAATCGTGACTACCCGCGTAGAAATCTGCCTTTTCCAAGCACTCCTTGAAAGTGGTGCAACGTTTATCCTTAATGAAGGCGCGAATTTCGGGAGCCACGGCAGCTAAAAGCTGATCCCTAAGGAAGAAGTCCAGTTGGGACTGGTAGACCTGAGGAATCTTCCGCGCATCAGGCCAACACTGAAGGTTTCTTGGGAGGATGTACCCATGTTTTTGAAATGTTTGGCTAGGGCGGATCCTTTGCTGGCGGAATCGGGAGTGGTAGAATTCGCTATTCATATGAACAGCGGCTAGCAATTCGGACTTTAACGTAGAATAGTCCAAAGTTGCTTCCGGAGGAAGGGATACGAAGATATCCCTTAACTTGGCATTTAGGAGGGGGAGTAAGCGAGCGACGCCATCATTTTCGAGATCCCATCTATTGATCTGAAAGATTCTCTAAAAATGGGTCAAAAATGACCCAAAGTCCTCTCCATCATTAAAAGCGGGAAGGCGGACTAAAGGAGTTTGGAAAATTTCAGCCCGGGAACCGTTTGACTGAGGATCCATTTGATTTCGGCTCATTTCCAGCTCAAGCTACGTGAATAACAAGGGAACTTTTAATGTCGAAATTAAAATTACACGGGTTCGTAAAAACCCCAAACACACTTGACACCAGATATATAATAAGTATATTAATATATATATATATATATATATATATATATATATATATATATATATACCTATATGTCGTGGTATGAAATTATATTACATCAATACCATATCATATCTATGGGAAAGGGACCGATAACTTACAGGCAAACCGACGAAGGGACGGAACCCCACTAATTTAGACGGGCTGAGTAGCGTAAGAGAGTGCAACGAGGTCAAGTAAATTATGGACAATGGCAAAGCTCTTGGTTATTAAAAGAGGCATGTACAAAAATATAATTTTATTTACACAAAAATAATAAGAGAATTGATGGGTAAAATTACCTCAGAGAATTAACAGGCAAAACCACATCAGTAACGAAAGTGGGAATTGTAGTTATAAAGCAGACTATGAAGTTAGAACTTAAGGTATTACAGAAGGAGACTATTCAAATGGGGGCAATTAATTCAGTTGGGTTACTGAAGAGGGGGAGGGGGCTAAGGGATGTCTTCTTCACGTGAGGTGACGCCGGTTGGAACTTCTGAGCGGGAACTTGAAGTGATGACGGTTCTCCAAAAACAAGGGGGGGGGGTTAACTTCCGGTCCAGGGGAGAGTATTTCTGCCACCCGAAATAAGGGGTGAACGAAAAAGGGCTTCGACAGGAGTTGATGATAGAATTCCGGAAAATCACTCGGTGGCGATCGTTAAGCGGAATTACCTCACTAGCGGGGGCTAATTCCAAATACACAAAATAGTTCAGCTGTCCCTTTGCTTTGTTGTTAGCATCTGACTTGGAACTATGGGGAATCTTCTGGGATCCGAGGGAGACTTCTCAACTCTGTGTCTCTTCATGGGAGTCGAGCGCAATTTATGTCCGAGGCTCTCCCCGGGGTTGGGGGGGGGGCGGTAAGCGGTAAACAGCTCTACTCTCGAATGGCCTCGAAACTTCTTGCAGAGGCTTTTCTGCCCGTGTAAAAGTGAATCGTGGTGGACACGGTTTGAGGCTACCGAAGAGGGGTAGGCTTACCAATTTCGCCTAACCGGGCCTTCGGCAGCGCATGAAGGTTCTGTCTGCTCAAGAGATTCCACGTGGGGTTCGATCACAATCACCGAGGCACGAACCTACGCCTCAACCAAAGTTTATTTGATTCATTAAAAATTGATAAAACAGATAAATATATATATATATATATATATATATATATATATATATATATATATATATATATATATATAATCTCGGCTAAACTACGACAGGTACATTTTTTCAATTTTTACAAAAAAAAATTAAAAACGAGTGGCTATGATTATGCCAGGTCGACGGCCTATAAACAGAAGACGATCTGCTAGGTTTCGCAAGTTTTTACATAATTCTCTACATTTTGTTTGAGGGAAGCACCTTTGTTCGGGATTCAGCTGGAGGTCAAAGTTTATGTTATGAAGATGTGCCAAATCTTAGTTCCAAACTATCTAATACGAATATTGTTCTTACACAAATGCGCGTAATTTAAGAAATAAAATGAATGAATTGATGATATCAGTTACGCTTTGAAGAGTTTACTATTATTAGAATTACAAAGGAGAGCATCGAAAGAGCTAAAATAAATCTTATTGTGGAATTTAATCAGATAGATCTAAAAAAAAGAGGAAGGCTTTATTTTATACATGTATCTAAAGGCGAGCTAGTTGTTATAATCAAAGATAACGAGATAGCTATCATTTCTGAGATTTCAGCTATCGCGTTCGTAATATATTGTAATAAAATGAACATTTTCCTTGTCTATAAACACTGATCTGAGCTGTTTTCAAGGTCTAACACATTATACTTTATTTTAAGCAAGCTTTTCGCGCTGAATCCGAAAATTATGATTATTTTATCTAATCAGATCAAGTTTTTGAGATATTTGCAAATGCCAGAAATTCCTATATTCTTATCTATTAATAGGTGAATGTACACATAATAGTAATTTTTTAACTGATTTATACACAAAAGCTTACAGAATGTTCTAATTGATACCAAGAAGATTACAACATACAAAAAGCTACTCATGAATTAATGGTCTCTTCAGGTAATTCCAATTGGGCGTATCAGCTACCAAATCCCTTTTCAGGCACCATCAGTAGTCAGCCTGAAAGTTGATATCCCAACGCCCTTGGTAACATTCCTCCATCACACGAATATCGTGGTAAAAGCTCTTAATCTATTCTTCACTGAAGTTTCCACAATTCTTGTATTTTTACTGACATGCGTGCACCAAGTTTGCGGCAATTCTCCATTAACTCATTAATCGAATTCTCATAGTGAGGACTTCTGTGGTTGCCAATGGAGTTTTCAATGACTGACTAAAGAGAGAACCAGCAGGAAAGTTTAACAGAATTTAGTGTTTCATCAAATATTTTGTCCTTGATGAGTTTCCTTATTTGAGGACCAGGAAATACATCTGCCTTCAGCTCTAGCATACTGATTCGTGGAAACTTCTTACTGAGCAAAACAAATCTTGTACCCTCCCTGCCACTGCCTTAACAAATTGCTCCATCAAACTGAGTTTGGTGTGCAGGAGTGGAAGCAATATCTTGATCGGTTTAACCAGAGGTACGGACAGAACGTTGTTTGAACCGGGTTCTAATCCTTGTCTTGTCGGTCAGAATTGTCTGACATAATGCTGTTCGCCAGCCAGACTGTTCCACAAGCACATACATTATGGATATTTTGTGTAACCACCATAAATACCTAGGATGAGTTCAACAACTTTAAGATCTCCACCGATCAACCATTTGTGTCATTGATAGTTTAGAGCATTCAACGAACGGTCCATGCTGTTGCAGGTTCATTTCATTAGAGCTGAGTGTTCAACATGGATCAATGAAAATTTTATTGCTGTTATTATGAAGAACTGCCTTGAAACTTCCGTAAAAATTACTCAATGAAAAGCTTTCATTCCATAGCATCATACTTCCGTCCCATTTAGTTGAGCAGGTCAGCGATGTTGTGGCAGTAGACTATAAAGTGGTTTCATTGAACGTAAAAAATTTACTAAATTCTTTCTCGCGGTCCCGATACCAATAGAATGTTGTCTATGGTGCCAACATATATTTCTCTCGAAGAACAGAACCCAATAGCTGTGCAGTTCTTTGGAAAGGTTCAGGTCTCATATCAGGTAAGTTGACTTCAGTTTCGTAAATAGTACCCACTGGTCGCCCTCTTCTGGTGGGTATGCATCAAACTCACCTATATTGATACTGATACTAGGCTCGGTTTCAGAGCTAAAAGCAATGGTAAGATCATGCTTAGAAACAGGAAGATCAGGGCCATATGGGACTGGTTATATAGCAGGCAGAAAGACCATTGGCAAATTGACCATGGTGCTTGTTCTTGCGATTGATGCCATTCGAATTTGTCACAAAGAAGTAACAGTCGGTAAAATGATCTTTTCCTTTCCTCCACACCATTCGGACACTAAATGGCATACTCTTCTTTGTCTTATTAATCTAATCGCAAAAAATTTCCACACATGTTTTACATTAAATATCGGAAGCAAATGGCTTATCCCGGTACCCTAGTTTCACTCCAAAGTAAGAATGATATACCTTTTACACAAAACCATTGATTTTTGCTTGATGATCTGGAAGAGCGACATGTCCACAGATGTAACAAAACCTTTGTGGATACTTCATACACGTGCAATCCATTGTAATACAAATCTAGACCTGAAAAGATAAATAAAATATAATAGATGAGAGAAAACAGTAGTAATAAACGATGGGATGAAAGCACTATTTTGGAATATACGTTCTAATATTAATCGAGCATATCTTAGAAGCTAGAGCAAAAATGATTATAAATCATTTGGAAAACCTATGAATTTGGAAAAAAGGTTTTTTAAGGCAGACCAGTGTCAATTAGCAAGACTATTATTCCTTTTGAAACAATTTCGAACTTATTACCCACAAAGTATCCTAATAATTGTTTTTCGAAATTAAACGAGGGAAAATCTAGAAAATAGTCTTTTGAATTTATAAACAACATTTTGCATCAAATAGTGGATTAACCAACTGGTGAACAGAATATCCATGTTGCCGAGGAAGTAGTCCTTAGTAAGGATTCGGACTACGTAGGGAAGTCAATACGCTTTTTGTCACAACTTATTTTCTAAATTATGGATATTTTAATTAAATAAAACTTAAACAGAGTAAAAAGACATTCCGAGCTAAATTTAATGAAAAGCTAGCAATTAATATACATATTCAGTGAAGACATTTGTTATGATTGTGATTTAGAGGTAACATGACAATTCAGTGTTTAGAAAATTATAAACAACTTATTTCTTTATTTAAACACACAAAAATACGCTCACAAAATTGCGTTCATAAATAGTTACTAATTCACTCTATATATATTTGTGTTTTTTCACTATAAAATGGCCATTGATTGAACCCCATTGGTCCTTAAGCCATAAATGGGCAAGACATCTTTGACATTTTCTTGGGTAGCTCTAGTCGTTTGGGAGTGGTTGTTTTCCTCTTGTTCTATCAACAATTTTTCCTGCTTGTATCAGAGAAATTGCAATGTCAGCACTCAAATTAATGAGAGACTTATACATCTTCTCTTTTACTTTGGTGTATGTGAGAGTATGCAGGTGAGGGGATAGAAAGGGTTTGTGAATAGATAGCGGAAAGTAGACCAGTGGTGAAAAGAGAAAGAAGTGTGGTAGGGTGCAAAGTGATGCTAGAGCCTGGTGATCAGGCCTATCGCTTTCAAATTTTTTGATTTGTGGTTTTGTTGTTGTTTTTATGGTTGTTTTATACATATATATATATATACAGGTATATATATAACATATAATTTGGCGTTCAAGGCATTTGTCTTTATTGCTAATATTGTTGTTTATGCTATGCGCGTTAGCTGTTGTTTTTGTAAGTCGTTAATATTAACTTAGTGTGTTTGATTTAGTATCTTTTTGTTTCTTCGTAATTTTGTAGTGTGTGTATTTCGTGTACAGTGTATCTTTCTGTAGTCTTGTTTGGTGATTTTCGTCTTCTTGTGTAGGTTTCCTTCTTCGGTAGTTTGTCTTAGTTGGTTAATTTTGTCGATATCGGTGAATTTTGTCAAAATCGGTTGGTTTCATGATTAGTATTTTTTTCTTGGTTTGGGGTAAATTGACTTATCTAGCGTAGAACGGTGCGTCTGCTCCGCCAGCTAAAATCCTAGCGGAGCTTGGAAATCTGGCGCAACATACTTCTCTTCTGTTTCGGTCAATCATTTGTACGATATCTTCGTCCAATAAACGATTGATCTTTTCCAGCATATTCCTTGTCCGTTCTTCGATGACAACGTTAATGGGGGTTAACCCCGCCTCCCGGTGCAGCTCTCCTTGTGATCTTCTTTCCATTCTGCGTGTACCTGTGATTAGGTACACGCATTTATTCTGCACCACTTGTAGTCTCCTCTTCTGTGTCTTTGAGGCAGATGAAAGGGTGGAAGCGGGGTATAGCAACGTTGATCTAACTAGTGCAGTATAGATCTTCTTTTTGTTGCTTTGACGAAGATTTCTGAACCTCTACAGAGTCTTGACTGCAGCAGTGGCCTTGGTGATTCGTTCTTGGACGTGCTTTGCGTACCCGGTTGAGGTGAACTTTATGCCGAGTACGTTGCATTCATTGGTGTAGGGATATCGTCTATCCCCCACCCTGACGTCATCAAGTAGTCTCCTGCCTATGGGGACTACTTTGAACTTATCCTGGTTGGTATGGATTTTCCACCGGGCCTCGTAGGTGTTCAGGTTTTCGATTTCATGCGAGCTTGCATAGGCGCATTCCTCCCTGGACATGTGATTACCTGGGTAAAATCATCGGCGAATTGTAAGTTGAGGCAAGTGGGGTTTACAGGGACTGGGACATCCGCGGTGTAAATCAATTGGAGAGTGGGAGACAGGCACCCCCCTTGCGGGAGGCCCGCATTGAGCGGAAACTTTGGCCCGTCCGTGCACCCTAAACTGATGTACGCCGCTCTCTCCATGACATAGTCACAGAGAGTTCTTTCTAAGCTTTCACTTAGTCCCAGTCGTAAGATCTTGTACTGCATTCCCCATTGCCACACCTTATCGAACACCTTTGATACATCCCGACAAACAATGTCCACGTAACTCTTTTCCCGTTTTGATTGGGCTAGCTTTTCCGTAATGACGTTAATCGCCATTTCCGTACTTCGCTTACTCCTAAACCCGAATTGGTGTGGGTTGTAGAGCAAGTTATCTTCCAGGTGAGACACCAGTCTTTTGTTGAGGATCTTCTCGGAGAGCTTCCCACCAAATTCCAGTAGTGAAATTGGTCGGTAGCTCTCCTTCAACTTGGGGTTCTTTCCAGGCTTGGGCAAGAAAATCATTTTTGCCGTTTTATAAGCGTCTGGAAAGTACCCCGTATTAAGGAAGGCGTTGAATATTCTTCTCATTCCTTCGATGACACAGGCTGGTGCCTTTTCAAAGTTAAGCTTTGTGAGCCCCGATTGTCCTGGGGCTTTTTGTTGGAATGAGCGAAGCGCGCCGAGTAGTTCTACAACAGAATTTACTCCTACATATGACAATTCATGTGTACACATTTTTTATCATCCCATTTGAGTACTCATATGTACTTTCTCGCCTCAGGTATATAATCGAAACGCCCCTCTTCCCCTCTTATATCAATTTATCCTCACTTTGAGGGTTGCACTTAGGCAGCTTATTGTACCTAACAGTGCTTATTGTAAGTATAACTTGATCATTTAGTACATACGGCAAGTTATATGATGTTAGCCATTTGCTAATAAATAACCTTATATTTGTCGAACTTGAGAATTCCTTTATTAGCCTAAGTACTTCATCTCGACCTATGCCTAAATTTTTCATTTTGGGGAGCTGAAGTAAATTTAACTCTATACATATTTCTCAAAATCATAAGTAATCCCACTTTCCTCTTTAAATGCAATCACTTTTATTCCCTATTTATATATTTTTTCTGATTAAATAGTCTCAAGATTGCATTCAGGATTAAACAATTGAATTCTTTTCTACTTACTCGAGTTTTAGGCAAATTTTCTTTTATTCTATTTAGTAAAGGACGAAAGGACGGATTTTGTACAATTTATCATAGATTGAGTGGTATCTAGATTTCATCTTATTATTTTTATTAATGTGCTGGTTAACCAGAGGAGATTTAAAACTGTACGAGTATTTGAAATGGTAACAGAAAATGGACTATACCTAGTTTCATAGGGCCAATAAAATTTGCAGCATGGAATATAGTTAATGCCAGTTAGTTAATGCATTCCAATGAAGTGTTCAATCTATGCTGTCTTTTTTGATCGACCGACCTCTTTATGGAACAGCAAACAATTTATTATTTGCTATGTGATATATAATATTATCATCAAAAAGCTATGTGAAATATTCATAAAGTGACATTCTATGGGCCAGAAAATGCTGAATAACAATGAATTAGTATAGATTCTATTTCTTTCACTTTAAATCTTTAAACCGCATCGCCAAGGAACAGTTTCTTCACTAATTTAAGCAAATCTTACTTAAATTTGATCCTACATCACCGATGGGTGCAATTTTATTTTCAGTATCCCTTGGAGGCGCCCTCACTTTGTTTCCCAACGTCCATCTCATATGGTAACTCAAGTTCAAATTCAAAGAAATATCCATCCTAAAATGAACTAATTTTATTAGAATATTATTTATACCAATTTATACCAACGATAGATCCTAAAACCAAAACCTGCCTTTAATTTAAAATAATATTCTCAAGTTACATAATCATATATCAAAATAATTTATTCTATTCCAATCACTTTATCACATTTAATTTGAATCAGGGTCTAAACAACCGAATTAAAACTCCTATGCATGACGTTTAGATGTATTGCCATTGCTTTTAATAAAGAAAAGCTGATGGCAAATGGCATCATCTTTACTGAGCAAAATTTAACTTGCTAATTTGTAATTAACACTAACAAATAAAGGGTGTTTTAATAAGGTCGCTCGATTTTTTAAATGTAAATAAAACAAGTTGTGTGTGATAGATGCAGTCAATTTATTTGACTGCATATATTTTATGGCATTAAGTGTAGAATATGATGTCGTTCAAATGTCCGCCGCGGCTTCGCTTGGTGGAACGTATTCGGGAGGCCCAATTTTCGATGACTTTTTCGCATAAATCTGGCTGAATTTGCTGGATGGTGTTCGTTATGTTGACTTTGAGGACATCAACTGTTTGCGGATTATTCGCATAGACCTGCGATTTAAGATAGCCCCAAAGAATGTAGTCTAATGGCGTTAAATCGCATGTTGGTGGCCAGTTAACATCGCCGCCACGCGAGATTTCTCTGCCCTGAAATCGCTGGTGCAAAATGTCTATCGTGGCATGTGCAGTGTAGCACGTAGCGGCGTCCTGTTGGAACCACATTTCATCAGTATCCATATCAAGCATATAATCCAGTTGAGGCCCCAAAAAGTTGCTTATCATCAATATGTAGGTCTCGCCGTTGACGGTTATGGCAATCCCATCTTCGTTCTCCAAAAAAATACGGACCGATGATTCCGTTAGACGAAAATCCTCACCAAACATTGACTTTGTTGAAATGCAATTGATGCTGGAGTATCTCATGTGGATTGTTTTTGTTTCAAATCCGACAACTTTTCTTGTTCACAAATCCATTTATTCAAAAATAAGCTTCATCGCTGAAGATGATTTTTTTCTCTACGCATAATTCGCCAAACTGAAGTCGCAGAAGGGCCAAGTTCTTGTGAACGACGAGAAATTGACTGCCTCGGATTTTTCCGTACACTGTTATTTACGGCAGCGATGTTTTCAGAAGACCTTGCGTTTCGGCGACGTACGGGTGTGGGCTGATTGCTGATCAACTCTTTTGCCTTAAATTTGCTACCAAGTGTCGAACAATGGACTCGGCAGGATGATTGTGGATTTAAATCACGTAATGCGCGGAACATTTGTCGAATGGAGCACTGATTTTGATAATAACATTTGATGATTTGCACACGCTGTTAAACGCTATAACCTTCCATCATGACTTGCCAAGTACTACTGAACAGTTCATAGTGAGGTTGCCAGATGTTCCTTTAACAACATAGCCACTATCGCCGGACAAATCTAGAAATTCCGTGTTGAAAAACCCTTTATATGACTATAAGTAAAGTCTACTATATTAACCCAAAATAAAAAATAAAGAGAACTCATACTTTAGGGGTAGGCCACTGGCGAGATTTAACCACAACATTTTTTATGAATTAACTGATAAACAGCTTGAAAATTTGTTAGTTAAAAGCACGCTGAAAGTGTTGACAAATAATGCTAGATAGAGAAATCGCTAAAAGTGCTCGAGTCCATTTGTTCTCATTCGGATATTATTAAAAAATAAAAGTGTCTTAAAAATAATGATGCAATATGGCTGTAATTGGAACAGAAACGGGAAAATAAATATTTTTCAAGTGCTTTTACCATAATAGGTAAAATTAATTTACCTACATATAATCCGAGACCTAATAAATTGTTCTTAATAATCTATACTTTCAAATTTCGTCACAAATGAAAATTAAATTAGTATTTAGATTATAAGACAATTTCCACATCCAAAGTTTCCAGTCACGATAAAATATATCCAATCCACCATTAAGATTTAGAATGCGAATTATTAAAGCCACGTTTTCTATTTTTTTAAATCCATTAATGAGGATAGTTCCTGAAGTATTCAAAGAGGCAAATATTACAGTAAATAAAAAAGGAATAAAGACTGTGGGTCTGGAATCCTTCGGCCCATTTCCTTTAATACTCTTATGGGTATGATCCTCAAGTTTATTCTTCTTGATATGATTGGAGAGAACCTAGATTTTGTTAAATTAATTTATGAGTCACAGTATGGCTTTGGAGAGGGAAAATTATGCTAAATTTATTTGCTTAAATTTTTCACAAAATGATAATAATGTTACATCAAGAAAAATCTCAAGATATAATTACTTCGAATTCCAAAGAGCTTCTGACATCTTTTCACATAAAATAATTTTGATAAAACTGAAACTACACGTAAAAGGGAGAAACGTATTGAAATTGATTGAAGCCTGGCTGGAGAAACGGAGTGTTCCTCGAATTTCAAAATTTGCTTTCGAGAAAACAGTAGAAACTGGTTAGTGCTAAGCTATTGTGTCCCGCCTCCAACAATCCGGAAGTGATAATTACTCGAATATAAAAACTTAAACTGATTTGAAGCCTAAAACCGAATATGACACTATTTACGCAAATAAAAAAAAGAACTACCGAAAAAGAAAAATTACCCAAACTAAACAAAACGATAATACTACGAAATACAAAAACACACAATTAACACGAAGCAGAGAAGCAAGTTAAACAAAATACTAAAAAAGTAATGACGTAATAGTTTGAATACCATAACTCTATAAACACCAAATAGCAGGGAAATAACTTAAAATTAAATCAAGACAGTGATTTGTATTTTCTACTATAAGGCCCTGCATCTTTTGCTTTGGATTTGGAAAGTGTTGGGAATTTAGTCTAAGGAAAAATTAATACTTTCTTACTCAGCATTTTTCCTTAGACTAAATTCACCACACTTTCCAAATCCAAAGCGAAATGTACAGGGCCTTATAGTTCATCAACTGCTCCATCGGTAGAGTAAGAAAGATTAATGGAAAATTGAATATCACCACCGCATCGAAAACAACGAAGACTTCCGTCTGAATTTGCCTTGCAGAAGAAGAAATCTCAAGTTAAATTCCATTATCTGTATTTCATATAGTAGAAATAAAATGGATCTCTCTGAGCTGATTTATCATCTCAAGCTAGATATAAAAACCTACACTTGCCAGTTAGAACGCCACAAAAAACCTGTTAAAAACGGAGCAAATCATATGTCAAGAGAGGAGATGAAAGATTATACATATAATAAATTCAAGAAAAGGAGAAGGCGAAGCCGAGCACTTTCGTTTATTTCATCTTCTCCAAACAGGTCTCACTAAAAAAACAAAAACCAATGGCAATCGCAAACTTGTTGTTCAAACAAATGACTATCGCTGACATGTTGTAAACAAATGAGAGTAGTGAATTAACTTAATAAATGAAGTACAAGGAACCGTATATAGAAATATCAATGCATAGACAGATACAAATATTTTATGGTAAAATCTTTATAATGTTTTATTTTTAATTCTTTATTTAGCATATTTAGTATTAAATCGTCTAAATTCTAAAGACTATCGCTGCAGTTAATATAAGAGGACGAGGCCGATTTTTTCGCTGCCGAATCTATACCGTCTCGTTGTACTTAGGACATGTTTTAAAAAAGTTATTTGCGTTTTCACAATCGGAAGTTAAATGTAAAAATAATAATGCATTAGATCTTTGACCACTATTCACATTATATTTATGCTGACATAGTCTTTAGTTTAAGGGTTTGCGAGTTTGGCCATTATAACATTTTGGTCAATCTTTACATGCAATTTTCTAAACAAAATATTCTATCATATGTGGAAATTTTTTTATTAAGATTTAAGATTCTTCAAACTTTTGTGTTCTATGGAAGGGGGGCGAAGATGTTCACTCCTCAAGGGGTGATCATTTTAGTATTGGAATGAAAAGGTTTTGCTTGGCTGATGTAATACTTGCTTCAAAGATTTCTTCCGAAAACTTGAAGGTATTTTCAATAATTTTAAATGTTTATATATTTTCCCTTTAAATTTATTCTGCAAAAGTAAATATTAAAGCACTGGGGTGAATAGACGAGGAAAGATATCTTTTATTGCAATGACATGGGCAGATTGTTTTATGCAAACTTTGTATTTGAAACCAATATCTGTTGTTTGAAATAGTAAATCTAGGAATGGTAACCATCGTTAATTTTCTATTTCCATAGGGAACTTAATTTAACGTAATAAGAAGTTCGATTTAGTACCTTCCTCATTTGTTCCTACATTAAAAATGTTATAATTTAAGATAGCGCTCGAGATCTCGCTTGTTTTACTCAATTTCCGAGATTTAACCTTTGCATATATATATATATATATATATATATATATTTATATATATATATATATATAATGCAAAATGCGAGGGTTAGTAATTTCAGCTTTTTGACGACATTCCTTAAGATAAAATCAGACTTATATATGCGTTAGTAAATTTTTTATTATTGAATTAAACATGCTTATTCTATTAAATAAATGTGTACTCCTGATTTCCCCCAAACAGGTTTGAGTTATTCTTATAGTTTTTTCATTAACTTGAATTATTTGAGGAATCAAGTTTGCTAAATAGAAAAAATCACTCTATTTGTATATATAAATCCACCTAATTATCCATTTATCGACAAGTAATTTTTAATGTATTGTCAATTCAATTGAAGTAAGTGTATAGGTGTGGGTAGGGGATAGAGAAAACGTGTGGGTACAGATATCGGAAAATAGAGAAGTGTTGAAAACAGAAAAAAGTGTGGTAGGGCGCAAAGAGATGCTAAGTGACTAGTGATCAGGAGTATCGCTTTTAAATATTTTCGTTATTTCGTGGTTCCTTTGTTGTTTTTGAGTTAGTTTATATACAATATGGTGTTCAAGCCATTTGTCTTTGTGGTAACCAATTACTTTAATTACTTTGGTGTTGTGCTTCGTGTTTTTGTTTTTTGTATATCTTGTAGTGAGTGTGAATAGTGTCTTTTGTTTTTTCTTGGAAGTTTTCTTCGGTATTTTTGGTAATCTTCTTTAATGTATCGTCGTATTTGGTTTCTTTTATTGTTTTGAGCTTTTTAATCCTCTTTTTCCTTTTATATTGTATTTTTTTGCTACTCTTATCTTTTTTCTTCAATGGTGTTGCGAAAACATTCACAGAAAAAAGATGAAATAAATAAATAAAGATTAAAGGAATAATAATATATTAGAAGAACTAAATAATTAACCGAGGTATTTGTGATTCATTTTAAAGTTTTATTTGCATTTGTGGCAATATTTGGTGGTTGATTAAAACAAGGCACGAATTTTGGGGGGTGGAGTCAGTTCAGCTTTGACCCTCATGGGTTTCGTAAAGTTTAATTTATATTGTTTTGTGACAGTTATGTCTACATCATGGCGAATGACATGGCAAATGATCTTACACTGTACGTATTGTGTTCAGCTCCCTGCCAGTTTTGTTGATAGAGTAAAGCCTTATACATATCTGTTGAGCCAAAGTCATTTTGAAACTTATAGCTTTACAAAACTGAAAGTTATGCAAGACCATCTTTACCAAATAATTCCCTAAATAAATGAGAGAATTTATAACAAAACAGCAGCGAAAATTTCAAATATTTGCCAGTTAAAAGAAACTTAAAATGGACAAACTAACTTAAATTGGTCACAGAGTTTTGATATTTGTTACTTATAGGAATCTATCGTATCTTGAATCTCAGATTGATTGGTTTAATGATGAAATCAGTCCAACAATCGAGCCTGCTTTATTTTTTTAGTAGTGTATAGTATATGTTACTTTATTACTAAACATGCAGCACCTTAGATTTATCTCTTTTATGAAATTAAAACGAAATTACACGCTAGTGTTTAAAGATTGAAAGCCTAAATAGAATTTTAAAGTCAGCTAGAATTATAGTTGATTCTAAAAACGCCAAGGTTAAGAATATATGATAAAATTCATCTTTCCTTTGACATTTTATTGAAATCTTGCAAATAAGATGTTCAGAAAGAGCGCAAATTGCAAGTCGCATTAGATAGTTTGAGGGAACAAGCACGTGATGGTAAAAGTAACGTTGCCTTTAAGCATTGCCTCCACGTGATGGACCTCGTTGCCGCTAAAAATCATTTTTTAAACCTCAAAAACGTAGGAAACAACAGGAGCGGGCTGAGGAATGCCGCCCTTATCAACCCGGGTATTTAACCAAAGAGTCTCCCCCACGTTCTTCACCTTTTTCAGCCACGCAGGGATCGCCTGAGGCAAACGACAGCCGAAGCCACGTTTGCATTACTCAAACGATGGACAATAGTCTCTCCCCCCCCCCTTCTATGGGATAAGCAACCTCACTCCAGGCGTGAATATTTACCCGTGTCGCCAGGAACCGAAGAGATTGTGCGAGAAAAGCTCACGCCGAACAGACTATCTTACTCCTTCTCGATTCGGATTGTCGTACGCCGAAGGTAAGGACTCTGCAGGATAAATCGAATATCCCTCCTGAATAAAACAAATATCTACCCTGGATTCTCTGTGAAACGTCTCCATCTCCAAAGAAGAACCCAAGTCTTGTCTCAAAAGGCTTCATTGAAGATTGATCTTCGTATAATACCCCTTAATTACGCATAGTCGTCCAAACAACCTGTTTGACGTCTCAGAAGAAACTCACCCTCCGTTTTCTTCGAAGGAATTCCACTGAAGGAATTCGCAGCCTCCTCTCTCTCAGCCTAGTCATCTCGAAGGAATACTTCAACTCCGAGCAAGTTGACCCTGGACCCCGTTGAAGTGACTTAAAATCTATTCCCCACTTCGCAGGAAACGACCATCCTCTTTCCCCTCCATTTTGTACAAGGCATTGTAACGTATATTTTAGCTTCCCCAAATTTATAATTGCCGCCTACCGTTCCCCCAGTATCATTGTATATTTAGTAAGTCCCCATGTAAAACCCAATTTTAATTCCATTCAGCCAATCCATTTTATTCCAATAAAGAGAATCAAAGTAGCTCTATTGGACTAGCCCTCCCTTATGAGAATCTGACCTCGTAATCGGACACGACTGACCAAAGGTATGAAAAGAAAACCCCGCACACTTTAAAATCGAATATAATAGATATATGTATGGTATATAGAAACCTATACCAAGAAAGATAGATTGTAACAAGCTTTGAAGATGGTTCTTTTTGGGTTTTTACGAGGCATTGCTTATAACACAGGATTTTAACTTTATAATCTTTTAAATTGTATTCTTCATTTTGTAAATGAAACTTTAATTCTATGGGCGTTTAATAAATCATTTTATCACCAAGTCTCAAAAATTACTATTTTTCTCACAATAATTTTAATTCGAACAATTTGGCAAGATATGCTCGTATTTTGGGTGTTTTTTTGGTAATAATAAATGTTTTATTACTAATATTTTAATTCTATTAAATTAGAGATAAAAACCCTTCTGGAGCTCACCCAAGGAAGTGTTCTTAAGAACTGCATGAAAATTACTCCACTCTTTTAGAAATTGTATGTAAAGAAGTTCAATACTATAGCAAATATGTTGACATTCTTGATCTAGTTCTTTATTAAATTGAGGGTAGAAATAAATCCTAGTTTCATTTTTACTAAACCACTTTTATATAATGTTAAATTTTATTTCTTTAATCTCCTTGTTTACACTACCTGCAAATGCATTTTTTCAGTCTACTTTCAGTTGGATAAGACTTTGATCGATATAAATCAACACACCAGTACAATCGAAATGTTAGTTAGTTGTTGAAAACAACATGTATGGAATTAAAAATAATACAGCCAGAGTCGTCCTATACGTATTTCTTTCTTGATGCAAGTTTTTATTTTCATTTGAATAGGTAGAGATAAGAATAAATTGACACACTTAAGATGACAAAAAAGATGATTGTTGTCTCATAATTTCAGAAACTAGTTTAATATTGATTTTGTTTTATGTGAGTAGTACAAAATGTTACGTCAAATCTCATAAAGATTAACAGTTCCCTTGCGATTAACTATGATCGACTATTTTTAGCCGACATTTCATAAACTCACAGAAATAATTTAAATCACCCACCTGGTGAATGCCACTAAGGGAATAAGTTTTAATTCCAAAATTTTAAAAACAGCAAAGGAACTCCAAAAAATGCAACAAAAAAAAACCCAAAACAAACAGACATACGAGTACAAGCAATTAAAAGAATGAAGAAACACTCTCCAGCATTAGAAGGAAGGCCGATTTCTCCGCCGTTTGAGAATGCACCCAACGCCATAAACGTCAAACAATGTAGAGGTCAGTCTTCTTCTAAAAGTTATACATTTCCTAATTTTGTGTAAATGAAACAATCCCAATTGCAAGGGCCAACGATATCAAACCTACTCGTCCAGGTACTGGGACAGGTAATGTGCGCGAAAACTCACCAGGATGGGACAATTGACAAGAATGTGACAAAGAGTCTATGATACCACGGAATCGTCGCAGTAAAGTGCAAGGGAGCGCTACATCAAATATCAATACTTTCCCCGAATATGCTAAGTTTAAATAATTCAAAAAGCGATCTAAATCTGTCGAGGCATTAGATAGAAACTCAACGGGGACTGTCGCGACCAAATGACTTTATGTTACCATCAGCCTTCTCCCATCTTCTTTTGCCAAGCCCTCCGAAAGGATGCCCTAATTCCTCGCTGTAGTTGCTGTAACAACAAACGAAAAGTTGATATTGTCACCTAATCCTAGATAATTGGCGTCCTCATCCGTGCTCTATTGACTTAGGCACAAACCCTATATGTTCAGGAACTAATCAGAAGATAATCTTGGCACTTGCTCGGCCACAGCAACCATAGGGCACAGATATCGAGAACCTCAGCTCTAGCCTGGTACGAACTGTGCTTCATGAAGGTTAAACACTATACTCTCGGCACAGTAAAAGCTGTAGAAGCAGAGGCATCGCGACAAATTTTCAAATATGGTACCCTCCAGGGTGTCGTCCTGGGCACAACCAGAGGCCCCAACAGCACACAAACTACATTGATCTCTCTAAAGAGTTTCTTAACCCTAAAAACAAAGAGCCTAGTCTATCAGTAACAAATCAAGGCGATATAGGCCCCAGATACAATGAGAGCTGTTGGGGAATGAGGGCTACCCTGTACCAGCACGAATAAGGAGCAAATGCAATGTGTACGGCACTTCGAGGGTGAAATGTCCCTGGAATCGAGATGCAGGCTTTTAATATAGGACACACAGAAGTCCCCGCTAGCCAGACGGAGATTGATATGGTGGATGAAGTCTATATTCTGCAATTCCCTTTCCGCTCTCTATGAGTAAAAGTAACAATCCATTGCCAAGCCTAGAACGAAAATAGTATCAAGAAAATACTGAAGCAGGAGCCGTATCAGCATTTCAGGTAGAGCACGTCAAAGAGAGAGAACTGTTCATTGCAAGGGTAAAAGTTACACTGCAGTTGCAGATATGGGCCCCTCGTTACATAGTATGTAGGTTCTCCATACTACCGTATCTCCATGATGTACCAAGGTCCATGTCTAGATCAAAATTGTCTGTGGCCTATTTGTATCCAGCTGGAGTAGAGCATCTAACGTAAAATGGAACTTGCAAAAGCCATACTGTGCATAAAACTCGCGTTAGATTATTAAATTTGGCCACAAACAATCTGGTGTGGAGTGATCTCTTCCCAGTTTGCAGAAATCCAGTCGCCTTTCGCTTAGATTCTTGGATGATACTCTCAGTCAAGATCCATTTGAAAAAATCTATCAAAGATGCCTTGCCTCATTCATATAGGTTTCAAAGCAGAAGATACGGAAATCGCCTAGATCGCATGCGATCTGCGCGCAGGTGACCGGAGTGGAATGCAACTCATGTAACGTAAACAGGTCGATGAAAGGTTCTCTGTCTTAATAGCTAAAGTCAATTAGACGGTCTTCAGCGAACTAACAACCTTCAATGAAGGCTGGCGGAGCAGCATCTCAACTAAAGAAAGTGGATAAAGAAGTCGCAAAGAACTCCGATACGTACGTGAGGTGCGAGATTATGGTCTCGATCTCATGGAGGACGGAACGGTGGTCCTGTGACAAATTGCCTCAAATCCTTTTGACATACTTTTACACCACTGTAAAAGAATTATTTCCGTTAAATGAAGGCACATATGGCCGAAAAGAAAAGCGGAGGGAAAAAGAAAAGCCGGAACCTTGCGTTAGCTAGATAAAGTTGAACAACTTTACAATTATAGCACATGTAAGCATATGACGTTTCTTTGAGGACCTTTTCAAACTAGACCAACCATCAACAGCCAATTTCTCGGGATGGTAGATAGCCCTATAGCGACCAATATGCCGGAGAAGGAATCAAAGGCTTCATAAGGCAGCTTCCCTTAATGAGAAACGGTCACACGTGTGAGGGAAGCTGCTCTCTTGTTTGAACCTGGGTAGAGCTACTAGCTTTACCCGAGAACAGCCCAGGGAGGAGAGGATTTAGAACTAACAGGAGGGCTCCGATTGAGTGGGAAGCTGCTATTTTCGTAGGACTGAAAATGCTAGAAGTAGAGTGTAACTTCTTAATTTGAGAGTCGTATAAATACAATTTGCACAATGTGATTCCTAGACCTCTCTGAAAGTGATTTGATCCGTTGCTTGAATTGCCAGCACCACGTTTTCGAAAAAAAATACGAGCTACATTGCCTCCAGCAAGCAGGGTGAGATTCGCCGACTAACGCACATTTGGCACTGATTAACTCGGTTTTAACATGCACTGCCTATGAGCAGTTTGTGCCGATTTGAGGGTAAATTAACTTAGCACTTCTATAATTTTGATTAGTATGATCTAAGTGGTGGATATAGTAACAGATTAGGAAAAGTGATACAAATGCTTTGACGCGGTAGCAATAATAACCTATTCTTGAAACCTAAGCGAACATCTCTTCGATATCATCTAATGAGTAATTAAAGATTTCCTTCGTAATTACAACTCTTTTCTCGACATTTATGATAGAGTGTGGTGTCACTTGCCTTGGCCAGCCATTAAATTTTCGAAAAGCTCAAATACTGGCCGACTAGGATCGACCGCTACTTTCAAAAGATCTCTCACTTCTGTCAAACGGATAAACTTCGGTTCTCTAACAATAAGCCTAGCTTGTAGAGACAATTGCAAGGTGGATTAGGATCAACAATGATACCTCATAAATGAGTGTCATAAATCCAATGAAGTATTGAAATGGAAACGTATATAATCATGCACATACCATGTTTACTACGCTGTCTCAAGGAATGAGATAAATACGGTATTTTTATAAATATACACAAAGGTGCAGTATCATGTAAATTCAATAAAGTCTCGTAAGAAGCACGTAAATAATTATGCACATACAAATAATCTCAAATATGTATAACAATATTCAAGAATAACTCTGTCTAAATGATATATAACATCTTTGCAAAATAATTATGTATAGCTTTCGTCTATGTAAATAATAATATATACTTTACTCGAGGCGAATAGAATGAATTCGAGAGACATACACAGTAAAGCGAAGCAAAGGTGGTTCCCAAAATGACTATAAAAGGTCAGCTATTTAAACAACCTTAGCAGGGGGTGCAGAGTCTGAAACCTTAGCAGTGTACTATATTTGCTAACGAAGAACTGTTAAATGCCAAAAAAATCTCTTTCACCATGGATACGTATTACCTCGGAGTGAAATTCCCTTCACCCAAACAATATTATTAGATAATAATAGGCCACGTACACTGTTTCCAATACAAATATACACCACCACAGGCAGACACTCAAGGGATCAGAAAAAGCTCAGAAAGAGGAGAAAGTGACTGGAAAAGAGTCAGATCAGAAGCAGTCACAATAACAAGAAGCCAAAAAGAGTCAGGGAGTCAGAGAGACGTCATATAGTAATAGAGCCGCTTTAACACACTATACGCCCTTTTCGAATTTGTTTACGCCGAAGCTATCCAAGTCTTACGCCCTAATAAAGAGTCCCAGGATTCCTCCGTTTGAGATTTTATTGCTACCGTTAATCCATATAGATCCTCATACTCAACCTACCTAATATTAAGCGTTGGTCAAGTGAATTCCTCTCTACTCAAGGTTCTTGAATCCTCTACTACAAGAACACCAGAACGTTCGGACATATATTAACTTCGAGCATGCCATAATAGGTGCCCCTATTAACTCTCGAGCTCTAAAATTGGTTACCCATTTATTAACATCGAGCCACATCTACCCTCAGTTTCCTTGCTTACTAGCTAGAGTTTAAAGCCAGCGGTCTGGAGAAGTCCGGGTTCGGAACTTTCAGCCAGAGGGCGCCTCAGGGCTGCAAAACATTTCAAAGATTGATCACCTTCCGAAACATAAGGAGATTCGCCCTTCATCAAACCTTCAGAGAAGGAGAGGAACCCCTAGTCCTGGGAGTAGTATTTTTACTTTTCCTTTTTTTGTAGATGAGAGTTAGTAGTTATGCACCATTCTCCGTGATGGGAAAGTTGATAAGAAAGTTTATGGCTAAGTAGGGTGCACCAATTAAAGGAGGGGTTCCTTCCTCTCCTCGGGAGTTCTCCTGGTCCTGTGTGGCCTGAGAAAAGTCTTGCAAATAGGGCGGATATTGGCTGAGGGGTTTCTCCGAACCGACCTTTTGTTCGCCTCCATAGAAGACACTGCGCATCAAAAATACTAACAGTGTGTGGGAAGGGAGGGTAAGTAGTTTAATCTACCAACTGCTTCCATGGGCATGAGTAGCTTTAATCAGGTAGCGCTAAAAATTAGGCTATATCAAAATAAAAATAGCAAACAAAGCAAAAGAACAAAAAAAAACAAACAAAAATCATCAAATCCATTCAAACCACCTAGACACAATCAAGGAAAGGCTTAAGAATTACTCTTGGTTTCCCATGGAACCGGAGCACACAAGGAACCTTTAAGAAAGTCATATAAAAGGGAAGAAGACAGCCTCCTTTATAAATAAACTAAGTAACATTCATAAGTACATGAATCCTTACCGTGTACAAGGAACAACCAGTAGCGACCCAGCTCCTCCCTTTTTCCCGACAGTAAACATTCGCAAAGATCGAACGGACTGGGATATTCAAAACGAATGTGTTGAACAGTCTAAAAATTCACGCCATCGTCGCAGTACTTTGCGCGGGAGCGCTCCGTCAATTGAGGCTGATTCCCGCAATAATTTCTAAATCGAAGTATCCTTTAAGCTAGCTGAATCCATCGAGGCAATGGGTGGGAGGCCCAACGAAAAAAGTCGTAAGGGGATAGCGCCTAACTGTAGGGTTCCATTGACCCTCGCTCTTCTTTTTTAACAAGCAGGCATGAGATCTAAACTGTCACAAGCCATGAATAGCGAAACGCAGTACGTTCCTCTAGCTCTCGCTTACTCTTTGGTGCCGTCATCAGTTCGTTGTTTTCTCGCAATCAAAACTTGTCGAAGGACAAATCTTACAATAATCTTTACATATATTTGGCTTGCGGCAACCTTAGGCTAACAGATCCCGCGATACAGGAGGTGCGGAAAGTTAAATGGGCCAATAGCAATCAGGGCGCTTTTGAAGTCGCTAACAATTATAATTCGGTCTCAAAAACGGACACAAAGCTTTATATCCCGTACTGAGTTATGTATTGCAAACTTAATTGCCGTGAAGATAGCTGCAGCGCCTGGTAGAGCCTCACTAACTTCAAATAGATGTGATACAGCGTAGAAGCCAACCCTTTCTTCGAACTGGAGCCTAAAATAAACACTGACACCTATCCATGATGAGACTAAGTGTGGTCTAAATAGGTCAACGCAATACACCCCGTTTTTAGAAGGTTTGGGAGCAGATGTGTGGCAACAAGTAATCAATGTTGCTTCAACTCAGGGTGGCCTCCGGGTCAGAATCTGAGGCTTCCCCTGCTCGAAAGCTATATAGATATCAAGAAGTAGTTTTCTAGACCTAAACCCAAAGGGTTTAGTATTTGAATGGTATCTATCGTCGGCATGGGTAACGTCGATATCAGTTGGGGATGCAATGGAAGGCGTAAGTGATTGAAGTCCCGCCTGTCTCGCGTATAGCAGGGCATATTGTAACGTGAACGGACAAGAGCAAGGTGTATATTCCTAGAATTAACAAACAGGATGTCAATGTGGGATGTTTAGAGGAAGCGCTAGTCAGACAAGACAGGGGTCGTGAATCAAGAACACCACCAAAGTGGCAAAATGGCAAAAGGGAAGAGGTGTATAACCAAATTCATATCCAATGCAATTACTAAGGATGGCTGAGATTTCGTTTATAGGAAGCTAATAGGAAATTTACTACGAACAAATCAACCAAAACTAAAATTCTGAATCTTGCAACTAATGCAAATGGAAGAGGAAGTTGGTGGGCTATATCCAGCCTCCAGGCGCTTCCGGCTATCACATCTATGTTGTTGGACTTTTCAGGTCTTTAAGCCTGGGTTCGTTAAATAGTCATGTTCGCACCTGTATTGCGAAGCACACCGACCAGAGTTTGACCAGTGAATTGTGGTTAACTTTTTTAGCGGTAATCAGCCTGCTGAATTTGTGAACGATAACTTGGTGATAATAAAAAAAGATGATCAGTTTGGTTCTTCGTAAAAGACATTTCTATACCAGTCTCAGCGGAATATGATTTTTATATTTTTGTAGCCATAAAACAGGGAGTGTCCAAAACCTACATTATTTACCCCATAGATGCATATATTTACAATTGTTATTTTTAAAGTCCCCCTTTTTAAATCACCTCGCTACTGCAATCGAGCAGATTTGAGAAAGATTAAAAATCAGTAACATCTTCCAAGCTTGATGCTCGAGGGGCCTGTTGCACTTTCCAGTGGAGGTCGATGGTTCTTTAGTATTCTAAGGTGTATCATTCTCTAGGCTTTTAAAAAAATTTTGATTCCTCTGTTTATAATGATTAATAGAATCACATGTTGAATATACTGTATAGTAATTGGATAAAACAGAATACCACTGAAATAATTATCAACTTTTATCAAATAAGGAAAAAATGACAAAAACCTATTTAATTAATAGAATTTATGCTTGAAAGAAATCGAGAAAATTTACAATTAAAACCTGTAGATATAATGAATCTTGTCCCAATTATTAATGCAATGTTAAGGGAGGAAATTTATAATTAGTCAATGATTTCCAACAAGACAATAAAAATTTCATAAATGTAGCTAAGTGGATATAAATTTTAATTTTTTCTAATGCAATTAATTACCAAGGAAATTGGACTATAAGGATTGAAATTTAAACAAAGATGACATAAATTTTGAAGAGAATTCTATTAAAAAGGGCTCTATCAAAATTTATTAAATAGTTGGAATTTTTATGTGGATTCAAATGCCTGCGATTACAAAAACAAAATTTTGATCGAATTTAATGGAATGGATTTTTCAAATATTAGGAATTTCGGTTCAAAGACCTGCATATATCAATAGAAAAACAGGGATATACCACATAAGTAAGCGTGATTTATTTAAAATTTAAGAAGAGTGAAAATGGTTAAGAATTTTTTTAATAAAATGAATCTTTATTTTATCCTTCCACATTAGATTTTACTGCTCTGTTTTACAATCCTTTTGAGTTCATTTTATAATTAGTGTCATTTCTCGCTGACACGGTTTAATATATCTTCTCTTTATCAATATTCTACTTCTTGGATTACGATGTTTAAGTTTTGAGATTCAATCTACGTTGGCATCGCTTAAACTTCCTCCCTTATGCATGAATTATTATCGAAGTTTCAAAATTGGTTTGCAAGAATTCAATATTTTCCATTTTCTCTAAAGATGAATTTAGCGCGTTCCAATGCCACAAAGACTACCAGCCCCTTTCATGCCTTATTGGAAATATATGTACATAGGCCGAAGAGGAAACATGAAGAGGACCTCAGACTTTTAGTTGGCTTGGCAACCAACAAGGCAGTAATGCCCGCCCTCCCTATGCAGTGCAGTCCTATGAATCAGAGAACGGCTGCATGGAAGTGCTCAGCCCATTAGAAGCAGGGAAAGGGGTCGTAGAGGAATGACGAGGTTCCCATTACTCGCGCGCTATGCAAATTACTGCTCAAAGCCTAGTCTCTTGAAACCTGCGTGATTTAAAGGGGGTTATTTATAACAGTTTCCAAAGCCACGCTTCTGCTACGACATTAGGTAACTGGTCAGGAAGTTAATGCATGCGTTCTACTTCAATATTCTGATATCTGGGCGTCTTTAAAAATTAAAACACGTATCTTCCCGGTTGATCGCGCAACAATTTGCGAGCAATTTTTGTACTATAGAATTAACTCATTCACTCAAATTTTCTAAATAACCTGAGTATTGATTCAATTATGCACTACTGCATAATAAGAAAGAAATCTCCATAATATAGAAGCCCAAATCATTAAGGGCAGGAAATGGTGATTAAATGCTTTTTGGTCTGCCTCCATATCTAAACAAGTCATGAAAATAGAAAAAGCGTGAAGAGTGATTATTCACCGAAAACTGACATTGTTTCATTCTTTCATTGCCCAGTACTGATTATTACTACATAGTAGTTCTTCGAATGCAGCATTTTCATATTAATAGGTACATGAAGTTCTCGACGAACTATTTTTTTCGACAATGAGTTGATAAAGTGTTGGTTTAATTCTGCATTGGCAATAAGTCTTAGCTCTGGGGCTTTAAACATTTTTGACAAGATAGGTTTATTACTCTGTATTCTCATTCACTGAATTTCGCCTTGACCCAGAGGTACGCCTACCAAAACAGTTTTCCCTTGAATTTTTTTGCCAGCATTACCTCAGAGAAAGTTACTTGGAAATCATTGTATAGCTCAGCGATTTTAATGATCAAGGCTCTAACATTCTTTTCTCATTGAGCTTAACATCAAGTACATGTAGACACAAATATTGACAAACTTTTTATATTTTTCTATAAATCCTGTGTATTGCAAAAGTTCAGTTACACTCCTTTCAAGCTTTGAGCAAAGCGCACAATGATAGTTTTGATGTAGTTAGACACGTTTTTATTGTTTTAACATATAAATATGTCTTAAAAAGGTAATATTAATCAGTGTTGCGCCCACGGCAGTGAACATGCACTACAAGAGAAACCACAAGGCCGCTCACACGTTACGGACGTAGTCCTTCCGCATGTTGGCCTGTAAATTGAAGTCAAAAAGTCCTTACACTATAAGTTCATGTTATAGTCCAACATTTATGGCACGGTCCTGGTGGTGTCGTCCGGGGCACAGTCGTGCTGAAAAACGTAGTTAGACTTCTTAGTGATATTTCTCACCCAGAGCAGGACTTTTTTGGCCAAGACGTTCCTGTAATCGGCTGCGGTGAGCCTGTAGCCGGTGCTTAGCACACTGTCGACATCTCTTCGCCATTTGAAGCCACGACGCAAAGCTTCATCACAGAAGCGGGGCGCAAGGTTCTGGACACTTGGCAGACCGCGGAGACGTCTCCGACTAAGGTTAACACGCGGTTGTTCTGCTTGTTGATGAACGGATCTACCACGAATTTTTTCTGCTCAGATAAAATGAGAACTCAAGTGCCATGACACTTCAAGTCGTTGAGAAAGTGACGACAGCGCTCTCGACGTTGTCCTTGCATACAGTCAGTGAGCATAAGCCTTTTCACGCTCCTCAAGGTCTTGACGCCTTACTTCCTTACGTCTCTGAATAGCGTGGCCAGCAGGATGTTCTTCTTCTTCCCAAGAGCGGGTATTGTGAGCTTTGGAACACTTAAGAAGGCCGTTCTTAAAGCCAAATGGTCGAAAATTTGTGTTATGCCTAAACGATGTCGATTTTTTATGTCATTCCTGTTCTTGAGCCTTTCTGCGACTCTGTGGACGATCATCCAGCTGAAGCTGAGCCAATTTGCTATATCGGACTTCATGTATCGCTATTAGTTATTGACAAAAATTAGTCATATTCCTAACAGGAACCCATTACAAGCTGAATTCGCAGAAATAGAATAAATTTAGAGAATTATTTTTTTATGTTCTTTTTAATATTGCTGCATAATGTTGCCATAACGTACATACTAAATTAAAGTTACTTAAAATGAGGTATGTTGCAAAATCGTGATTTAAATTGCAAATTCCCAATGAAGGATAATCATTTGTCCTAATAGTACATGCTCCCTATGCATTGTGACTTCTCGTGGAAAGAAATCCTCCCTTCCTTTCAAAATGAGATAATTATTACTTTATTTATATGAATAGCATTATATAAGGGAAGGTATTTAAGAATTTTTTATCGTGTTAATATTTTGCAGCAATTTAAATTCAAAGCACGACAATGATTTTCACTTTAGGAAAATTTGGATTTTTTGCACGTAACTCGCCTCTTAATGTCAGCCTTAGAGATATACTATCATCTCTCTGAAAATAGTTTACACTTCTTGAGCCCACATAGTAACCATTTTTAATCGTCTATCCCTATACTAATAAAAAAATCTCATGTTAATAATTGATTAGAATAAAAAATTGTCCAGAGATAGGGAGTATATTTTGTTGCATACAAAATGTATTTTTTCAAATTCATTTATATATTAAGTTTTTAAATGCGCATTTTAAAATATTTTATATAGTATTAAAATGCAATTCATTGTCCATTCAATATATATTTCTAATTTCTAAAATTTTAAATTACTAAATGTCTTTACAGCTAAATATCTAAATATTCTACAAATAATAAATATAGTTAATTTTCAGATACTCGGATTGAGTAAGGTAAGTTTGCTATGATAAATAATTCAGGACAAGTTTCGAAAATGAGTGGTTGCCAAAGCTCGAATGTGTTGTTATCTGGTTATACCATCATTCACTCATTTGAGTGTTGCCTTTTACAAACGTTTCATGGTTGTGGTTGCATTGACATATGTACTTCAAGAAATAATTTTGAATCTTTATGATAGTGAAACCACTGTTTAGGACCATAGAATTTATTTACGAGACTAGTTTCGGTATAAAGTTTACCATACACTATTCAGTCTTATACCGAGAATAGAATGAATACACAAATTACTAAACACCTCAGAATCCAAACAAACAAAAAAAAACGGACAAAAGGGGTCATTAATCAGGAGTTGTGGTTCTAAGATCATTAACTAAATTGTTTAAGATCAGGCTCCGGGAATAAGAGCTACATTTAAATTGACCATCTAAAGGTTAAAATCGGAAATTTCTCCTATTAGTATCGATTCTATAATTTTTCTTTTATGGAAATCTTTACAATTATATAGAATTTGGGCCTTTGACTAATCTATTTGGTGATTGTAATTTCTAATATGGTTAAACATACTGGATGTAGTACTTCCTCGCCTAACATCACCTTTATGTTCACATATTCGTTTTGTAATAATGTACTCCTAGTCTCTCCTATGTAGATTAAAGGACAGTTATTGGATCCTCACGGCATTACATATACACTTGCTTCATTTGGCTGATCCATGGTCTTAGTTGAAGGAAGAGATTTAACGATGGAAAAGGGTATTTAAACGAGGCTCGACCTGGAGAAATAACTGTTTACTGCTTTAAGGATAGGAGAAAATGGGAGGGATAGACAATTCGTGTTACTCACTTTGTTTTTATCCTTGGGACGGTAATATGTAGATTTAGCTATATGTGTTCTAGTAAGAATGTCAATTTATCAATATTTATTTACATACCTAAGACTCTTTCGGTTTATCCCCTAACACATTAGCTTATCATTGTTTACGTGGGCTTCATCCCTACCAGACAATCATTAAATAAATTTCTGAGCATTAATTTTTTCTAGACTGTTTTTTCCCGTTTTAATTCATTAATACTCAGTATAGCAATATTTTTATCAGATGGTAAGAAAATTAAACGGTATTTTTCTGTTCCATATAGTTATAGTTTATCATTATTCATTTTTATTAATACTGTTTTTATTTGTTTTTGTAGACGCATACATCTAATAATTAATAGATAGCCACATTAGTCACACTCCAAATTAACTATACATCATCTTTCCCCTCCTATCGCATATTGAAAACCTTTTAAAAAACTTATCCCATGCTACCCTATCTCTATGTAATGCTCTTTCGTAACTAATCATAATCAAACATCTTTAATTTAAATAGTCAACTCTATACTTCTGCTTCACCATTTCCCTTACTTTTGTTCTAATATCCATGAGCTCACTCTTATTGACTCTTCCATCAAGTATTCCTATCTCATTTTCTTCATGTCTCGAAGCCATCTAAATGTATTTTGCTTTACCTTTTGTTCATCTGGCGATTCAGTCTGACGCTTTTCATATTCTTCTACATTTCCCACCTGATCTATTTTCAATTCTACACGAGGACCCCAAAGATGGCACATCTCCACTGCTCTTTCTTGTAAACTATATTCAGTACATCTAAATGATTCACTTCCATACACTCTACACAAATTTTGGAATAACTCCCCCATAAAGTAATAATATTTTCACCATTTCAACACTTGAATTCAGTTAAATTATTAATATATTCACCACCCCAATAACATTCTTTTTTGTCCGCATCTTCTCTCTTATCTCTTCACTCATCTCCATTCTTTAAATTTACACTTTTGTCATATGCATTTCAGTTGATCAAATACATCCTCCTCATCATCTTTCAAATTGATACCACATTCTTGTTAATAGCCATTCAAAAAATTAATCTTCCTCTTGCCTGCATTCACTTTCGTACTATAAAAAATATATAAAGCTCTCAGCAAACAACTTTGCCAAAACCTCTCCTATATTTAATTCATTATTGTAGAAGAATAAGGTCGAAGAGCGACCACGTGACCTCTGTACCCACGTGGTCTCAAGATCACCGCATTGAGCTTTGAAAGCACTGCTGTTCTACGGTGAGGATGAGGTCCACGCTGTTTTATTGCACCACAGCTGTGTTTGCTTAGTGACACATTTTCGTCGTCTCACATGGCATTCCAGCCAGACTTCCTGCCCTCTAGCATAGATCCAATGTCTTCGAACATTTTACGCCCACTCTATCTCGGTTCCCCCAAAGGAGTTGCAGCCTTATCCCCAAGATCGCACGAGTTGAGGAAGCTTTCACCAAGCCAATAAAGTCACCCCCAGACCGTTTATATGATCTCCCGGCTTGGTTTAGCGTGTAGCATTTCAAGACCTTCTGTCTAATACCGCGTACGAGCTAAGGAAACGATCGCCAGTCGCGATCAGAGACAACGACGATTTCGATTCGAAAGTGAAGGCTAAATCGATATCCGTGAACTCTGCCATAGTCAATCGGTGAGTATCTGACGAGGATTTCCATCTCCGGAGGCCAAACTACGTGTGCTCCCTCATCTGTTTCCTGAGGTAACCCAAATTCAGCATTGCAGTCATCGTATTCCGACTGATCCTTCCTTTCAACAAACACGTAAGCAGTTGCAACCGTAGACGCCCACAAATTTTTTTATAATCTAACCTACCCAAATCATCCCATCCTTTGTGTGCGAGCCCTGGTTTAAAATCCACTTTTAATCACCAACCTGATGTCAACCACTAATCCTATAATTATCCCTCCTGTGTCTCGTGCTGACATTTAATTTCCCCTGTTCGATCATTCCCTCTAACCCTATATCTGTGTATATTCAAATTCTATTTCTTTTGTTGTTATTAAAGTATATTTTCGTTATTGTCTTTCTTTTGCAACCTTAAACGTGTACCAGCCTAAATTGCAGTATGAATTATTTGTTTTAAAATCACCCCACAAATTTAAAAGTAAACCATCCCCACTGAATTCAGAACTATTTGCCGTCACGAACCGGCCAGGTCGAACCTTAAGCCAACTTTGACCCTAAAACTCCAAAATGTCATACATATATATATTCATTCCATTATGTATATATATATATATATAAAGAGAGAGAGAGAGAGAGAGAGAGTCTGGACATTCCACAACAATTGTCATTTTCACTTAAATATCTCCTAGTTTAGAGTTCAACTCTCAACACGCAATCAATATTCACTTTTTACTACCATTGTGATATGAATCATATCTGTTTACATCTAAAGCTTTGTTAAAATTCTTGAATCAATTTACCATCCATTCCAACACAATGACAAGAGTCTTTGTAATTCGACTTCATATCTTTCAGCATTCTGCCTCAAACTCTATGCTAAAAAGGGTTCTCCAGAGCCTCTTTTTCTCTCTCTCTATTGTGGAATAACGTCACAAACTAAACGAAATACATAAATATACATTTTCTTAATAAGGATTAATTTTCTTTGAGTTTACACAAAATATCTGTTGAAATTTACCTCTGATATTGTCCAAATTCATTCCATCGAACAGCGGCTGAAGAAAAATTATCAGGAAAGTAATGTGTATTCGAAAAATGAGGCATCCAAAACTAGAGAACGATAAGTATAAATTCAGCAGTGAGCAGAAGTCCAAAAAATTCGAGCATAATATCAATAAAATGTATGCGGGCCACTGTTCTGAATTACGTCAGCACATCTTTAAACAGAAAACTTTTACATTTTGTACCATTGTTTGTGTGAGATTTTATTCTATTATTTCTTTCAACCTTTAAATATGGGTTGCTCAAACCTCCTAATCAGGATTTTTTATATCAAAAAATACTTATTTCCGTGTTCATCTTCCAATGAACCCCAAAACTTACAGTCAGTATTTTCCTTAGCTTGCCGTTCGTCTAAATGATTATATCCTTAGAATTCAAGCTTATTTCAGAGCTCACCAGACTTACATAATTTATATTCTCCTTCCTCTTGGACCCGAAACTCCTCCTCTCATCATGCTTCCCCTCAGTTGCCATCTGAGGGCAAACACTCTTTCTCCTTCGCTTGGGCCTTCATCCACCGTTATCTCTCCATGTGTACTGCTCAGAATAAGATACGCCCTAAATGACTCTCTGGTCTACCTATCCTCTGGCCCCTTCCCTTATAGAACGCGTGACCACGATTGCTGGTAACAATGTTAGGTACTCGGCAGCTAATTCCTCCATCGGACTAATTTTTAATGAAACTGAGCATTTCCGCTTTTGCTACTACACCACTACCATCTTTATCATTGGCTAATATCAGACCGACACCTTCATTAAGCAAGTAATCATAGACCCCAAGCAAGTATCAATCTGTTGCGAACTTATAATCCAGATATAGCCTAGCTAAATGGATTGTTCCATCCCGTTTACCACTATTTCTTGTACATCAGAAGAGCTCCTGTCTACAAGACTCAATGAAACTCCTGTCCATCTGCAGCTTTATGGACACAGGAAAAACTCGCTCCATGCATGGCCACTTCTCTTTCTGAATGAAGACACGCATCCTCTCGCTATTGGCTTCATTCCCGATGCCTTCTTATTCTGCTAAGTACACATTTAGAATAATTTTTCCTGGCGTATAATTACCCCTTGTCTCGTTTATCCCTTCTTTTCTTTTCATCTTCTTTTTAAGTTATTTGGCACGCACTCATGTGGTACCTAAACCATCGAAAATACAAGCACACCAAACTGTAGCCTTCTATTATCGACCTCTCTAATCTGGTTCGTTATGTTTTGCTTATAGCCATTCTCTGTCAAGTGGAGGTAGATCTACTCTGCCTTCTCTTCAAATCCCTTCGACAGCAAATTCGCATAGGAATCCATATGTCAAATATATTTACATTTTTACCTTCCGTTCAAAATCATGGAAGAATCATTACAGCTCGTCCTTTTCAAAACAGGGCCTATGCCTGTCTTTTTGCCTGACTAGGCAGGAAATTACACTCCTTAAAGCCAACTGAATCAGCAGTCTGTGACTTATGTGTCAATACTTATGTACAGCTATAATTCCCTAACCTTGATCACGAAAATAAATCGTTGCTTCCTGCCTTTTTATACAAAATGGCAACTCGTCTTCAGCATTCGGATCCACCCTGCTGCTTTGGTTCTCATACCAGCTTTCTTTACTGTCATGTACTATCACCAAAGCAGAGTGGTTATATTTGTTTGCTAATATATCTTTTTCCCGATTTAGGTGCGCAAATGTTCACTATTTCCATTAACTCAACTAACCCTTTTCTAGCGAATGTGTTCAATGTTTTTTCATTTTGATTAGCTAAAACTTCCGTGATTAAAGCTATAGGGAACCAAGAATACCGAACTTGCCACAAAATTATACTAGGTGAAGTAATCGGGGAAATATCTTGGCAAATTCTACCTCTAACTTCTCTCTTATCACCACCAGAGCCTCTACACTTTCTCTTTGTATTGAAAATAAAATTAAAATTCCAACTAACTCTCTAGGGTTTGCAATAAATTAAGTAAATGAATCTTCAATTAGTTGCAAATAATAATATGGATCCCCTATTTAGAAACAAGACCTTATGTGACAATAAGGGACTCTCTATTGGCCAAGAAAAGAGCACAGTGAACCCAGCTGAAATCCGCTTTGATTGCCGCCCGTTTATGTGTCCAAGTCAATCTAAGGGTATCTCGGTCGGCTTAAATTTAATCTTTGATATGACTGTAGTTGGTGGTACCAGAGGGAAAAAAGGCGAGAAGTAGGTAAGACTATCTATAAAATCTAATTTAGTAGTACGATATCCCAAAGAATTAGAAAATAAATCTTATATACATGAAATTTAAGTATCGAATGTACTTATTTAAAGGGGAAAAACGAACCAAGGTGATCAAAGCTCTGATCCTGCTACCAATAGAAGACAGTTTTACGTATCAGGAAATACTATGCTCAACCACTTGTAGCCTGAGTTCGGAATATGCATCAAAGCCATGTTTGTAAAATGGTCTTAAGCACGGAAGCACAAAGACGTTAAGCTATGTGATTTTCCCGAAGACACCTACTAAGTAACTTCTGCATTAGCGTTAGGTTTAACTTCTTATCCAGCCCCTCATAACGCAGTCCGGTAGCATCTCCAGCACTCACTCCATCCCGGGTTAGAAGGTGCTTTTCCTACTGTGGGAACACGCTCTACCACGTGTCTAATTCCTTTTTTTCTCATTTTTCCCCGCGCCTGGGCAACCATAGCCCCTTCTAGATCTTACAAAATATAAGCCTCCCTTTTTAAAGTTATATTCCCAGGCGCTAGTCATAAAAATATATAACCTGAATCCTTCAAATCACTCACTTGTTCGGCTAATCTGGAATAATGTGCGCAGGTATGATGACCTTCCCTCACAAAAGAGGTAGAGAGGCTGAAGAAGGTGCAAGCTAGGGCATAAAAATTAATGCCATCAAACCAGGCACATCGTTACAAAATATTGCATTTATGTACTTCTCACCTGGTTTATACCTGAGACAAAATTACTATGATGACGACTAATCTCTGTTTAAACGGCATTGACAACTTTCTAGTTGTCAATGACAACAGGAAGCTATTCTCAATTAATGAAATTTCTACTCATGTAAATGAATAAAAATTAGAGTCTCAATGATGCTCAACTAACTCAAGTGGAAATTAATTTTCGTATTGGATAGTCAACGCATAGAATCGACTGCTCGAACATGTGAAATTTTAAGCGTAGAAATGTTTTAAAAAAAGGTTAGACAAAATTATGCGTAACATTTTAACATATAGTAAAGTTATTGTGACAACTCGTACATTTGGAAGTAGCAATACAATATGGTCGTAATCTCGTCAAGTCAAGGTGGAAGCTTTTGAGGTATCTGTAATTCCTCGTTACTCCTTATAATTACATGTATTCCAAGTACATAAACTTGTTCGTTTATTGATAATAATGAGATTAAAGATTCATCATAATGCCATAGAAAAGCTTATTCCTATCATCCTGGAGAAATCTGACTATAAAAGAAGCAATTTATATTTTCCAGTATATACTTTGCACTAAATATAAATTTTACCTAAGCAAGGCAGCCGTCTGTAGTGCTACATACAAATGTTCTAAACATATGACAAAAATCTTAAACCATCAATGCGTAAATCAGACCGTTACGAGCAAATGGATTTGAAACCAAAACAGCAGAAAACTATCTATCAATTCTTTCTTCTACAACTCCAGTTGCTATAAAAAGTACAATAAGAGTATCCTAACAATGCAAATTCAAATTCAGTTGGGCAAGGCTTACTTCGACTCTGTGGAGTTGAAAACATTCGTTTGTGTTTATAGTTTCAAGCAAGTAACATTTATAATATGAAGTATGCTACTCTATTATTGTTCTGCATCTACCCTCCGGATATCAAGTTGTCGTATAATGGACACTCGACGATATACCATATATAACTATTCGTTGAGGGAACTTACTTAATTATCTTTAGAGTGCGTGGATGTCTGGCTGGCCGATATTATGTATCTTCGCTATGCTTAAAAAGTGGAACTGAGCTCAAGGATAATAATATTGCTATCATTAATAAAATATAGTTTTATTAATAATAATCATCAACAACACACAAAACGGAAAATATTGATATAAACAGAGAATGGAAAGGGTCGTGGGGACTCGAGCTAATCCGAGGATTGAAAGATTTAAAAAGGTAAAACAAATATGAAGTTAAAGGGAGGGGAGGGTTCGCTAAACCATTTAAAGCACAGGATAGAATTGACAAAAGGGTTAAGTACTCAAAGGTAACGTTCAGCTTACTTAATTTATACTTGCTGTGCAGAGGAAGGCGACGTGATGGAATTTCGGTCCACTGGCGAGTTCCAGCCGGAGGGGGAGGGGATTGAATGATCCTGACGTGGCGTCTTGGGAATGAGAACCGTTTCTTGACGAATGGATTGAAGAACAATGGCTGTTCTACGTTGTTCTCTTCTGAACACAGAGGGGTGAGAACCGTCTCTTGTCTACGGGCTCGAGAACAATGGCTGTTCTAATGTTGTTCTCTTCTGAACGAAAGGGGGGGTAAGAACCGTCTCTTTTCTACGGGATCAAGAAAAATGGCTGGTCTAATGTAGTTCTCTTCCTGAACAACAGGGGGAGGGTGAGAACCGTTTCTTGGAGAACGGGCTCAAACGAACAATGTCTGTTCTACGTTGTTCTCTTCTTAACAACAAGGGAGGGAGTGAGAACCGTTTCTTGTCAACAAGCTCGAACAAACAATGGCTGTTCTACGTTGTTCTCTTCTGAACACAGAGGGGTGAGAACCGTCTCTTGTCTACGGGCTCGAGAACAATGGCTGTTCTAATGTTGTTCTCTTCTGAACGAAAGGGGGGGTAAGAACCGTCTCTTTTCTACGGGATCAAGAAAAATGGCTGGTCTAATGTAGTTCTCTTCCTGAACAACAGGGGGAGGGTGAGAACCGTTTCTTGGAGAACGGGCTCAAACGAACAATGTCTGTTCTACGTTGTTCTCTTCTTAACAACAAGGGAGGGAGTGAGAACCGTTTCTTGTCAACAAGCTCGAACAAACAATAGCTGTTCTAACGTTGTTCTCTTCCTGAACAACGAGGGGAAAGCCTTGTTGACTTGGCGTCACGAAGGTTTGAACCTTGGCACTCAAGGGATATTGTCCTCCTTCTGGACAAGTGATGGTGAATCTCGAGGTCGAGGTCCCTTGGCGCACAAGGTGAGAGTGGGTCGTAGTGATGTTTCGCGACGAAAATCTGGATCTTCAATCTGATCTTAGTGGTAAAGTTTCCATCTAAATAGTCGAGACACTCCCTTGGCGTGGGGGACAATGGAGTGGGAGCTTCGAGGGAATGCACAGCCAAGCCTGAGAACAAGCCTTATCTGCCCATAAGCCTAACTCAATCTGGCGTGATCGGAGGATGGGGCGAACGGGGGGGAGAGGATAAACCTCCTTGTTTAAACATTGACTCAGGTGGCTGCGATAAGGCGCCCAGCTTCAAAGCGAAGATGCACGTGGGGAGCATCGTGGTTTCAAATAACATGTGATAGTGGTTGAAATTAACGCGGCCTCAACCCGTTCTATCACACAAGTGATAATATATTTGAAAATTTTATTCCGATATAGTACTGTTAGATTATTTGTTATATACTGATATATTTTGTGATTGCAATTACATTTCTTCTAAGTATATTATTAATTTTATATAGAATTTGTAAATCTAATTTTATAAACTTTTTTTCAAAATATTTATGATTATATTTTAGCATTGTATTACTCACTAAGTGCAATTTCTTAACGTAATATAGTAACAAACTGAATAAACTTTTTATTTATTTGAAGCAAATATTAACAATGAGAATATAAATTCTGCATATAATTATAGTTTACTAGATGCAATTTTACACTGATTATTTCTAAAATAATATGCTGGTATAGAACTTGAAAGTTATTCATTCCAAATTATTACAAGTTTTTAATCCACAAAATATATAGCTTTAGTTACTTAATACGATGTTTTTCATCTGACATTAGTGTGAAAATTTAATGTAGCTATAAATAATGAATTTACCCTATACAGATCGATGTACAAGCATTCGAACAAAGGAGGGCCGCACTAAAATTCCCGTGTTTCAAAGAAAAACGCACATATTTCAGAAATGCCGATGTATTAGAAGATATTATGCAGGAGTATGCCATATAGTTTTCTAAGGTCGTGAGTATTGTTACTAAAGAAGAATCTTATTTGACAAAAGCTTAAAAAATTCTAGGTGTTAAGGCAATCAAAAATGACACTGTTGAGGATAAAGAGACACAAGAGAATTCAAATGTGTAAGGGGGTTAATAAAGCAGATTAATATACATATTGGCAGTGCTAGTATAGAAACAACTGACTAAATCAGAGAGTACAGACCTTAATATTATTAATTTAACTCTACATAAGCATGTGAACTATACTCCTCAATCAGTCAGTTTGGTTGACTCGACAGATTCTAATTCCGCTTTTAAAAGTTCAATATTTTCTTCAAATAATCACTTAGGAAAAGAGAAATGTCGCGATCTTTTTAATAAGGGCTTTTTGCAAAAATATAAAATATTATAAAAAAGATTTAAAATTGATCTCGTCTCTTTCCATGCATAACACGCTGGAATTCCTTGTAAGACTCCCTTATCATTAATTAATGCGGTCATTGTGATACTTACCGTGCTTTCGTTCGCAACACAAGAAATTGAGTTCAAATAGGAACATGTGACAATTCTCAATTTAATAGCTTCAATATCGGCGGACTTCGGAGAGAAAAGTCATCTGCTATTTGGGAATTGTTGGATAGTTTTTATCCTGTTCAAAACAATGAGCATTAGCCGAAGTCAAGATCGTTCAAGGACTGTTAGACGCCCCTTCAAGTTATTATACAAGGTATTTAAAGAAGATTCAGAAGCTTCATGTTGTCGGAAATCAACCAGAAGTACATGGTTTAATATTTTTTCCGTTTAGCTCAGCCATATTTAAACTAAGTGGATTTAGTTTAAAAATAGGTAAGACACTGAAAAGCACCAAGCTTATAATAAAATCATGTTTATGATGGTAGTGTCAGCTATACACAATCGTCAGATTCACTAGGATTTCAATGAGAGATTATCAAGCACTTCAGCTTCTGAAACTACTAATAATTTTTAATTTGATATCATATCATCTCAGATGTTATTGCATTTTCAAATGAACAAGTCTGATCCAAACAATATCCATTTTACAGAGACCGCATAAAATGCAACACTGCCATTCCAGCGTCAGGAATCGTTGAGAAGGTACTTTATTTCCTGAACTCAAACTTGCTTTAAAGAGGAGTAAACTGAGAGACCCCTTACTAGTATAACTGGTGTTACTGAAGAGCAATAAAATAACAGTATGAACTACAAAATAGCGCAAAGGTCTCAAGTAAAGCCTTCATTTTTATAAGACAAATCTGAAAGTTAGTGGAACAATATAACAATCTTCGAGGAGCAGATTTTTTTTAGTGTAGGGGCAGAATACCGTACTTGGGTCAAAACACACTCCTTTACCATTATATTTAGATATTACGGCAATATAAACCAAAAACAATTTGGTATCAAATTAAATTTTTTGTTCATTTATCAACAACATAAACCACTCGCATGATATATTACTACCCTAAATTAATTATGCGTATCTGGCTTACCTCTGTTAACAATGTTATCAAATATAAAATTTTGAATTCAAATTTGTTTCAATATTTCTTGACTATCTAGTAATTAAATACTTATAAAATTCATTAATTATTTAATATTTAAATATATTTCAATGATATATTTAGTATTTAAATGTATTTAAAGTATTAAGTGCACATCTCAACCTTTATCCATTAGTAAATGATTCTCATTCGTTGTTTGGATGATATTAAAATAACATCGAAGGCACAGTTTTATTTTCAAACGATATTAAAGATTTGTCTATTGGATTATCTCTTGGCGTTTATTTTCTAACATTTCCATAAACTCAGTTTGTTCTTGAGGAGATTAAATCATGTCTTATCAGTTTTTGGACGTTTTCTGATAGGAAATAGTGAGCCGTCTTTGTCGTCTTTGCTTGCTTTCTGCTCTTTTCAGGTTAATTGAGAGGAAATTTGAAACGTGTTGAAATAGCTATTAAGTAATATCTCTTTTGTTATCTAAGGTTTATTGCATCCCTAAACACACAACCATGGTCAACCTGATATTTAAATAATATTTGTAGGCATCACTGACACTTCTGGCATGAAAATTGTGATACTAATTGCTATGAGCCACCTCCGAAACCAACCACGTTATTGACTGCTTTGAGGGAAATGTTTGTAACCACGTGGAATGAATTAAAATACCTTTGAGTTCCAAGAAGTTATATGTGAAAACGAGTTGAAAAGGTTGCTTCACAATGCGCCGTAGATATTAATCGGGTCTATTAAGTGTTGATTGTCACCATAGAGACCAATAAGAACCTAGGGCGCCTCATTGGGCAGGACTAACACACAGTGTGGAGTATGAGATGGAATCAGATTTTACTTTACTGAACTGAACTGTTTCTCAATAACCCAGTTTAATTTTTGACAAATTAGGTAGTTTGCAATGTCTTTGACTAGGAGAAGAATTACGTTCCTAAGATAAAGATACTTCAGGCGGAAAGGGAATGTTGATGTGAGCACTGTTATTGTCAAACGGCATAGGATGCTTGTCACTCTTTCTTTCCCACTCCAAGCGGGAGCTTGAAGCTCGGACGGAAGTTCAGGTAGTTATATTGTAAGGGACGTGTACGTGTTTCCAATTCGTGTGAAAAGAGAGGGAGAGGGGCGTCGTACAACTCAACTGCCGCCTCCTCACCCCGCCATTACGCAAATTTCATGAGAGAAAAAAAGGGGATATTAGGTGCGAAAGAAAATTGCATCCTTTTCTGCTCCAATGATGGCCGTCCTTCTCTTTTCAGCTATGTACTCTCTACAATAAAATGTAGCTGTTTCGAGGTGAGCAGTATTGGGGCGAATAATTGAACATTGTTCTTTTCTTGTTTATAGATTAGGGCTTTAGGCAGTTGAAATCGCTACAAAACTCCATTGATGTGATGATTTGGGAACCATATGAAGAGTCGACGCCCATTATCGTTTAGAAGTACGGGTAATGCCAGCGCCTTGTTAAACCCACCATTCACTCTCTAGGATGGATCCACTTTAGTAATTACCAAAATTAACCGTTTTTATATTAAATGTTTTTAACTCTTACAGTGTTTACAAAATTAAAAACAATGTTTAAATTTATTATCCTTAACTATTGCCTGGTCAATTTCTCTTGTAGTTTTTAATAAATTTCTGAAATAAACTTTAAATTTATTAACTAATATTTTGAGTCATGTTTTAAAACAAATTTAACTGTTGCTAAGTCCTATTTAAAATTTTAACTTATAGTACATTATACGGATATTTTATAATTGGTCACCTTTTAAATAAATGTCTTGTTAGCCTTTTCAAGTTTTCTTCATATGTATTAACAAATCTTCTGAGTCTTTCTAAAGCAAATTTAACTGTTGCCAAGTCATATTTAAAATTTTAACTTATAGAACATTTTACTGATATTTTATAATTGGTCCCCTTTTCAAATAATCTCTTGTTAGCCATTTCAAGTTTTTTTCATATGTATTAACTTTCGTAAACTTATTTTCGCCTGAAGATGAAAATTTAAATTTTTCGAAACGTTGTGAGAAATTAAAAGATGTCTCATCCGTTTCTATAGGCACATCATATATTTTGCAGCAAAAGAAGGTGCAGATAATATAGTGATAATGAGAAAAAAGAATCACACATCTCGAGATCATACTTCGACACAAACCAAGAAGGTGATAAAAAGTCACAGACGGAAGAAGTACATAAGACAGCTTCAAGGCTCATAAAAGTGACATGAATAGAAAGGTCCTACCCATTAACAACCAGTACCCAACTGCAGAGTCAATCAAACTCTATACAACTCTTGATTATATTTCAGAATCACTTGGTATTTTGTTGGTAAAGACAGAAAAAAATTCTAGCATTGGTCATGCTATCATTCAAGCATCTTTGCCCATTTGTAAATTGGCTTTTCAGTGCAAATGCACTACTTAAATAGGTCTAGGTTTCTGGTGGATACCTTAAGTAAGATGGGATTCTGCTACTCCTATAGCGAATTGCTGAGGTTGAAAACGAAAGCTGCATATTTTTCAGCCCTTAACAAGCATGGTAAGTATATTGATGAGTTGAACATGAACGTTTTATTTGTTGAAACAACGTAGATCATAACGATCTCACAAATGATGGAAGTGGAACCTTTCATGAGAAGACATGCCTGATTGTCCCCAGAAACAAGATTGCAAAAATGAATATTGTACAGATGTCAAAGGGTGCAATATTACTCTTCGCTTTGCTAAACATGTTCTCAGAGTCATCAGATTTAAAGACCTTCCAAGAATCACTGAATCAAACAAGATGGTTGATATCCTTCGGGAGTTATTTTTCAACTTCAAAAAATCCAGACCAAGTTGGCAGGGGATAATGCATGCTATTTATCATGGATATAAACAACAAGCCCAGTATTCAGCTAAGTATTTGGCTGAAGACGTGAATTCTCTCAACGTTGGCGTTTCTTTGTGGACCTGCGTCCAAGCACCATCTTACCCTAGTTATTACATTCGGCCAGTCCTTATATTGGAAGGCTACATTGACCATCCAAGAATCACCACCAGGCATCATCTTGAAGCCGTTGTTTTGCTGCTAAGTAGATTCCACACCTTTTTGAATCTACTGGGAGCAATTGGTACTCTGATGGATGAAACAGAACTTAAGAACATTCTAGAGGAAGTTTATGATGCAAATTCTATAACCCACATGTTGAGATGTAAATCAGTTCAGAGAGAATTCCGTGGCCATCGTTCTGTAGACAAATTTCTTAACCGTCTGATGGTTTTCGACATTTCAGATGATATTCCTCATTTCGCATCAACGGTTGAATAGTCTGAAGAGATGTATACTGTATTAGTGAATGTTGATATGACGCTAGATACTGTGTTCAATTCAGAGATCCTCAATCAGATAAACTATATATAGGTTGGAAAAATGGAGGAAGGAACTGCGGGCCCGGCCCAAGACAAGTATGTTGTGGCTGAATTACCAGAGCATAAAAACAGTTGCAAGATCGAGCAGGTTTTTTTCTGATGCACCTACGCGCTGTCTCTGACTGCATCCCAATATTTGCTGCAGCTGGCTATTTTAAATACTTGAAATCAGCACACTTATATCTTTTGCAGAGATGAATCAGCTTGACGTCAAACACACTGAGGGGTCCAAAATAAAGAAAAGGGCTTTCATATAATCAGTCACAGGGACCAGTTCCGGGTAGACCTCAGCCCAGATCTCGTCATCGGGGCGACATGATCAGGTCATTGGGAAACATCGGACGTATGACACACGGGAGACGAATGTCAGAAAAGTAGAGAGACCTTTGGGCCATTTTAAGGCCCATAACAGCAGAGTACAACATCACAATGCCGGAGTTTACAACAAGTCATACACGACCTTAGAACAGCACACAGATTTGACAGAGGAAGGATGAAAAGGGATGAGGCTGACCAGGAGAAGATCAGCTCAAAATTCGCTATATGGTCACCTTTTTCACCAGACTCTTCATTGCGAAACATCATCATTGGTGTTGTTGCTAAGGACAGTGTGAACGTGCATGAATACAACTCTGTTGGATGCAAGATAATGAAAAAAATGATTGGAAAGCCTGCCTTCAACTTCCTATTGCTTAGAAGGGATAAAGCCATAAACCTTGGACAAATATCAGGTCACAAGTTTGCTCCTGATCTAACCATTGATCCTGCACTTCTTTTTCAACGTTATCTGATAACCTCACAAAGTGGAGAACTATCATTGAAGGATATCATGTCGTACGAACTCAGTCATTTCACTTCTGCCCTCTATGAAGACAGAAACGTATTACCAAACGCTGACAAACCACAACTAGTGCATGCAATCTGTAATCACTCAAGTCCTGCAATCCTAGATTATGTACTAGAAACAGAGTATTAGGTCCTGGGTGGGGATTTACTCCTTAACGGAATACTATAGAAGTAAGGAGATAGTATCTTAGTATCTTAGTATCCTAGCATTATGGTTCAGCTAAGATACTGGGTAAAGGCAAAACGAGGAACTAAGTTTTCTCGGCCCTAAAACAAGAAATAAATAGGTCCACAGGAAGGTGATTTGATATCTGCGAGGGTATAATAATACAATGAATAATTCAAATCTATTAAATAAACACAGTGCATAAAATGATTATATTAAATACAATGTCAACGTATCAAATAAATACATTGCAAAAACAGGTACATCAAGTATGTCACATGATTAAACCACCAACGACACCCCGTCGTTACAAAATAAGCACTGCTACTCTGGACAATCGTTACACCAACGGAATATACCCCCCGGTCTTATGTCCTTTATAAATAACTGTAGGTATCGATAACAAGAACCTAAGAATGGGGCGTAAGATGAAAATAAATATTCCAAATACCTTTCAAGGAAGTAGTAAAGCAATACAAGGATGGTGGTTAACCTGGTAACGGGGAGAGTTGTACGAGCCCAAGCGTATTCCGACTTCCCGGTGAGAGCTAAAGAGACGAGTAAATCGTGAGTTTGCAATCGGTGCAGCGTCAGATGCTGGTAGGGGTGTAGATATCAGCAGGTCCTCGCTTCATGAACTCCTGATGGGCTCTACCTCTTAGAGCCAGGGGGTTTCTATTTATACCCAGCACCTATGAGCGCCTACGTAACGAAATTCAACTGGCTTTCAGTTCTTCGACCCGCGCTCCAGTCGGTATGGCGTAAACTACGGTGTAAGTTATCGAACCGCGCTTCCCAGGAGTTAGGATGTAAGTTATAAATGGGTCTTAAAGCACGTGGTAGGTTATCCTTTAATACTGATACTGGAGAAGATACTGATCTCCTGGTCTTACTACTTTACTATGCACAAGGAGGTAATATCCGTCTTTATTTCAGATCAGACAAGTCCAAAGCTGATGGTAGCTTTAAAGTGTATGACATCAACCACTTAAATTAAATTTTGGGACATGACATGTGTTTTCAGTTAATGTTCATTCACTCTGTGAGTGGCTGCGACACAACTTCTCTGATTTTTGACATTGGCAAGAAAACTGCTTCTCGGAAATCTTTTGAAATCAGAAACCGTCTTACAGTCACTTGCCAACACATTTACTGTCCTAAGCCAGACCCAAGAAGTGGTAGATTTCTTTGGATCCCAAGAAATGGCTGTCTTCTTTGTTACAAAGTTCACAGATTCTCTTGTGATAATGTAATACAACATCTTTAGCAGGAGGATCGTGTCAGCTGCATTACCTGCAACACCCGAATGTCTGTCATTAACTGAGTCCGCCACTAAACATCACTGCCAGAGATCATACTAAGAGATTATGGTTTGGACGTGAAAAGAAGTGGGCATGGATGCTATGAACTGGGAAAAGGACCTAAAAGATGACAGATTCATTCAACTTTACCTGATTTTTCAAAAGGTCTGTAGGGCAGGCTGATTAGATGAACAAGGTTGCTCGGTGGGGTTTTCAGGTGGATGCCTTGGTTCTTTTCTTAATCTTCCTCTATTAATCTTTTTTTATTATTTATTTATTTTCAAAATCCATTCCACCTGTCCTCCCCAAGCCTTGTGGCGATTCTGGGGATATTTTCCTTAAATGGTGTCCCGGCTCCGCCATGTTGACCAGTTTTTCCGGTTCTTTTAAATTTGCTTATGTACTTTTTTATTTCTCAATCCTTTGTACATATTGTTATTGTTGACTATATTTACTTTATTGTTGGTTTTAAGTTTGTTGCTTTATTAAATATTTTGGTTTTAAACCTTTTACTGGTGCTTTTGTTTCTGATTCTTTCTGAAGATGTTGAGTTGAACCCTGGACCTGCTACTCATTTTCATAAGAAGAAATGCAATGTCCTCTATTCTAATATTCGGTGTTTAAGATTTAATTTTCTAGATCTTCAGGCTCATGCAAAGAATTATGACATCCTTTTCGTTGCAGAAACCCTAGTGACAAGTAAAAACTCTAATTCAGAATTCCTTATTCCAGGGTTTTCTGGCCCTGATTTTATTTATCGTCGAAATACGCTAAGAGCTGAAGGTATCGCAGTATTTTCGAGGTCTGGCCTACCAATTTATCACCAAAAGAATTTAGAATGCAAGTGTCATAAAGTTTTTTATGATTTATAGTTAATATTATAATATATATATATATATATATATATATATATATATATATATATATATATATATATATATATATATATATATGCGTTGTACCGTAACCCAGGACATGATGACTATTTATGACTGTCTTTTAGATGGTATTGCCGTGGCTCAATCAACAGATAAGAAAGCTTGCTTTGTACTTAGTGGGGAATGTAATGCAAAGCATGAAGAATGGCTTAATTCTTCATGCATGGTGGGTCAGCTTATGAATTTTGCACTGCTGCTGATTGTCTCCAGATGATTCAGGAACACACCCATTTTTCAGGTAATAGACTAAATCTTGTGTTCATAAATGCTCCAGCTGTTGTAGATGTGAAGGTCTGTGAAAATTTGGGACATCAGATCATTGTTCCATTAGAATGGACATAGCTGTTAATCAGCATATCCCGAACGCCACAATCAAAAAAAGAGTTTGGCTTAAATCTCAAGCTGATTGGGTTGGTTGTGAAGAAAGTTGTCGAGCATTGAATATTTCGGATGCAATATCTGATCTACATCCAATGGCTAAGGTGAATGATATGTTATCTACTGTTTTTGCGAGGCATGTTCTCAGTAGAAGTATCAGGATTCGTACAAACCACCAGCCATGGTTTGATGAATACTGTAGAAGAGCCTACCATAATATGCAAACAAAATTTTATATATGGAGGCGTAATCGGAAGCGAGAAAACTTTAAGATCTTTGTTCAGTCTCGGCGTACTGCCAACAGAGTTTACCATTGGGCTGAGAGATTATATAATGATAATTTGAAGAGTAATTTGCAGAGAGCAGACAGCCTCATTTGTGGTGGACTAAATTAAAATCCGCTATTATTTACTCTAACACTTCTACCATTCCACTACAACTTTTAACAAATGGAAAGATAGCAACTAGTGCAAATGAAAAGGTAGAGTTACTTCATCGAGCTTTTGAAGTCAAGCAGTCAGTTGAAGAAGTTCCTTTCCCTGACAATTGTCATCCTGAGCCTCGTTTGATTGGGTTTGCTTTTCGTGCAATGAATGTTGAAAAGATACTTGACAGTTTTTACAGCTGGGCGGAGTCAATCCCGGCAACGTTTTCCCTTTATTTTTTAAAAGATTTCTACTGATTTAAGACCTAAGTTAAGTAGATTATATAAATTTTTATTTAGACGAAACATCTTTCATGATAATCGTAAATTGAACAATGTTGTGCCTTTTCCTAAGGGCATGTTGTCTGCCGATTGTAGTCAATACAGGCTCATTTCAATACTTCCTGTGCTCTCTAAGGTTTCTGTGAAGTTGATATCTAGGCCCTTGTATAGATACTTGGAGTCGAATGGCTTACTAGCTAGAAGTGAATATGCAAATAGGAGGCAGTTGGGTACTTGTGATGCCCTTTTAGATTTGACTTGTAGTATGCAAAATAATTTTGACAAGGGTTTGAATTTAGATTAGTTCAGATTGATTCTAGTGCTGCTTTTTATCGTCTTAACCATAAAGCACTTGTTATAAGCTACAAAACCTTAGAATAGGTGACTAAATCCTAGGACTACTTAACGACCTTTTAATAGATCGGCAGCAACGCGGTGTCCTAGATGGAGTTTTTAGTAAACCTAGACGTGTTGTGTCTGGAGTTCCACAAGGCAGTGTTCTTGGGCCTTTGTTTTTTTAGTATACACAAGTGACTTGGTACTATGTCTTGAAAACAATGTTGTTTAGTATGCAGATGACACTACACTTGTTGGATTAGTCAGGTCTCCAACAATGAAAAACCAGGTTGCCATGAGTCTAAATCGTGATTTAGAAAAAATTAGGATATGGTGTAATCGTTAGGGTATGAAGCTTAATTCAAGTAAAACTAAGACCTTCTTGGTTAGTAGATCTCGTACCAATGAGCCACGTCATCCTCCATTTTTGTGTTGGAGATACACTTCCTGCTGAGTCTGAATAACTAACGATCCATGGCATTACCTATGATTCTCACCTGACTTTTGAAAAGCATCTTTTAAATGTATCTGATAGTGCTGCCGGAAAACTTGGAATTGTACGTAAAGCTTCATATATCTATAATAATAAAGAAATTAATGCCACTTGTTTCAGTTCCTTTGTTCCTCCTCTTCTTGAGTATTGTTCTCTAGTCTGGATTTCAGCATCTGCCAGAGATCTGTCTCTCTTAGATAGGGTTGCTCATGGAGGCAGGTTCCTTTATCCTGATGGGGCTAGCTATGACTTGGATCATCGACGGATGATTTCATTTTTGCCGATGTTCCATAAAAATTACTTCAGTAGGCAATTGCCACTAATATTTTAAATTTCTGAGCACCTGCCTCTTGCTAGAGCAACAAGGTTTGCGGATGGACAAAATCCACATGCGCTATGCTTTCACCGCTGCCGCACTTCTCAGTTTCAGTGTTGCATTTTGCCAAGTACGGTAAAGCAATGCAATGATCTTCCTGCAGAAGTTATGCAAGAAGATCTTAATATCTTCAAACGAGGTTGCAATACTAGATTAAGGGTGGGTGCTACTGCCTCACAATTTTAATATTGATTTGATTTTAATAATTTTAAACCTCTTTATTTATTTATTTACACATTTCACTTTCTTTCTTCTAGCATTCATTCTTTCTTACTTGACATATGGACATTGAGTTCTGTGGAAGCTTGTTTTCAAGTTAATGGCCGCTAGGCTTTTCCCACAAGAATTTTGTGTTTATTATCTCAAATAATAATAATAAAAATATGACAAATATGAGCGGTGCTCCAGACAGACTCTTAAAGGTGATTTATTGCAACTGCTTCACTGCCTACAAGACACTCAGCAGTTCTTGTACAGGTAATGCACTACCATGCACTATGGTTTCTGAACTAAATCAATTTGCTGAGTGTGCTAATCTTCATAACAGGTTTCTTTCAGAGGAGTCAGAGGGTGATGTTACATAATGCCCATAATGGACTGCAAAATCTGTCAATGTATAGTTTCTTGTTCATCATCCAATGATAATGATTGATAATGATTGGATTATGAACATGATTGTATTCATTTTCAATGAAAAGAGAAAGTTGAATTGATTGTTGTTTTGATGTTATTTAACCAGCACACCCCAAGGCCATTTTCGCCTAAAACTCATACCCACTTTGAAATAACTGCATAAGGAATACTTAGTTTGAATTATGTGCTGCTTCTAGGGGTAAAGCACTTATTGCCTTACTTTTTATCCTGAAGTTAAGTAACTCCTGGGAGATAGTTGAAGTGGTGTCAGATATCAATTGGATCACACTCAAGTTTTCTGCTATGATAAGATATACCGGAAATTAACTTATCATGTCACCTTTGGACGCCATCTTGGATTTGGCAATGAGTAATTACCTTACAGTAATGAAACTGATTCAGTCACATGTCTTAACCTCTAAAATATATGGTTTGACACCAAAACGACCCTTCTAGGTAGAATAGTTATTGAAATATAGCCATTGTAATCTCCTGGCGGCCACTTCGGATGCAATCTTAAAAATTATGCCTTTCCTAAAACTAGGTTTTCATAGGTTTTTAGTATATTAATAAGTATGCCCATTAGTACTAGAATTCATTGAAAAACCTTTTGAAGCAATGTTATTAGTGGAGATATATATATTTATCTCCTGAATAAGACTAGAAATAAGTTTCGCTAATAGCTGGTGGTTTATAAATGCAATGCGCCCGAATATATAATTTATTATACTTAAAAATTGCAAATATTTCTAAAATATGCCCAGAAATGCTTATATAAGCAAATAGCAAAAGTTAGCAGTAGAAACTAATCTAATCTTCTTTATATCCAAATCAATGAAAGAAGAAACCTTACCTCTTTTATCTTTTACCTCATATAAAACAATATTTCATTAAAAAATGCCAAAGATTCAACTGAATAAAACAAAGGTTAATTAAAATTTTCTCTAGCCGTACTTACCATCAATTAATCTCTTTCGCAAATTCCCTTTCCAATCCAGGAATTCGGCAACCTAATTTTGAAACTAAACATATCCTTGTTTTTTCCATGATCTAAACCGTTCTAGTACTTTGCTAAAGATCTAAGAAAGAAGAAAAATACAGTCTATGATTCATTCCTCGAATGAAATTCAAGACTAGCATAATGAGCGGCTAAATTTTTATCTGATGATTGAGGGTGACCAGCCAGCCATGTTTATTAAAAGAATTCCCCAACTATTCTCATGGAGCGGCTAATTAAAAGGCCATAAATTGATCGTCATATTTATTGGAGTATAACGATATTATACGTATTCATTGCCGATTTTGTAATATAGAGGAGATTTTGGTTGTAAAGCTCTTTCCCTCCGTGAGTCGTCATGTTAACATCTCTAATTAGGAAATAAAACTATGCCAACGATGCTGAAAACTGAGTCTTTTGTGGTGGCCTCTAATATGACTAATCAGACGTCATATATTAAATTTCATTGAGTTCTGTAAAAAACTAATTCCAACAGAAGTCGAGGGATATTAACAACGAATAATTTAGTAGAATGAATACTTTTACGTGGGTTTGAATCTATTGTAATTAGTTACTTACCTATTCTCGTGTGATTGCTTGCCCTTCCCTCATTAATCTTATGTTTTATTTCAATAAGTTTTATTCAGTAATATTCATTGAAAAACGAAAGTGACGTCATTTAGATAAATGGATATTATACTTAGGGGAAAAATTGGCTGAAGAGATCTCTAATAGGAAAGCGAAAGATGGAGAAAGATATTGACAGATGAAAAAGTTCGACCTAACAATATTAGTTTGAAACTGAAGTTTTCCTTCGTCTGAAAGAGAGCGGAATTTTTCACTTTACACCAAGTTCAGAGAACTCAGACATGTATGCACAAACAATGGCTATCAGATAGAAATATGATATTTTCGCTAGTCACCCATTACAATTTTGAGAAAGTTAAATGTTTCATTACCACAATTACGGAATTAGGAACAGATGACCGAAATCCTCCAACTTCTCCCTGTTCAGACATTATTCCACCATAGTCATGACTGGTGTCGTAGAATGACTCCCGACGATACCATATATAACACTATTCGTTGAGGGAACTTCCTTAATTATCTTTAGAGTGCGTTTACTGTCTGGCGGCCGATATTATGTATCTTCGATATGTTTAAGAAGTGGAACTGAGCTCAAGGATAATAATATTGCTATCATTAATAAAATAGAGTTTTATTAATAATAACTATCAATAAACACAAGAGGGAAAATATTGACATAAACAGAGAATGAAAAAGGTCGTGGGGGCTCGGCTAATCCGAGGATTTAAAGGATTTAAAAGAGGTAAAACAAATATCGAGTTAAAGAGATGGGATGGTTCGATAAACCATTTAAAGAACAGGATAGAATTGACAAAAGGGATCAATACTCAAAGGTGACGTTTGGCTTACGTAACTTTTGCACTAGTGGTGCAGGGGAAGGTGGTGCGAAGGAGTTTCGGTCCGCTGGCGAGTTCCAGCCGAAGGGGGGGGGGGGAATAAAAGGATCCTGACGTGGCGTCTTGGGAAGGAGAACCGTTTCTCGACGAACGGCTTGAAGAACAATGGCTTTTCTAGGTTGTTCTCTTCTGAACAAAGGGGGGATGAGAACCGTCTCTTGTCTACGGGCTCAAGAACAATGGCTGTTCTAATGTTGTTCTCCTCTGAACAACAGGGGGGGGGGTGAGAACCGTTTCTTGGCGAAGGGCTCAAAACGAACAATGGCTGTTCTAATGCTGTTCTCCTTTGAACAACAGGGGGGGGGGGGTGAGAACCGTTTCTTGGCGAAGGGCTCAAAACGAACAATGGCTGTTCTAATGCTGTTCTCCTTTAAACAACAGGGGGGGAATGAGAACCGTTTCTTGGCGAAGGACTCAAAACGAACAATGGCTGTTCTAATGCTGTTCTCCTTTGAACAACAGGGGGGGAAGCCTTGGGGACTTGGCGTCACGAAAGGTTCGAACCTTTGGCACTCAAGGAATATTGTCCTCCTTCTGGACAAGTGATGGTGAATCTCGAGGTCGAGGTCCCTTGGCGCACAAAGGGAGAGAGGGTCGTGGTGATGTTTCGCGACGAAAATCTGGATCTCCAATATGATCTTAGTGGTAAAGTTTCCATATAAATAGCCAGGACATCTCCTTGGCGTGGGGGAAAATGGAGTGGAAGCTTGGAGGGAACGCACAGCCGGGCCGGAGAACAATGCCTTATCTGCTCATAAGCCCAACTCAATCTTGCGAGGTCGGCGTATGGGGGCGAACGGGGGGACGATAACCTCCTTGATTAAACATTGACATCCGGTAGCTGTGATCAGACTCCAAGCCTCGAATCGAAGATGCACGTGGGCAGCATCGTGGTTTTAAATAATATGGGATAGGAGTTGAAATTAAAGGCAGCTTCAACTCGTTCTATCACACCCCTCCATTCCGGGGGAAGTTGTCACTTCGAAAAAAAGAGAGAGAAGGGACAACGATAGAGCTCCGTTGTAGGGAACTCGTTTTCTTGTACCAACCGTACCTTCCTGCACCTAACTAGTATTACCTCAATACATATGAATATTTTGATCTTTAGATTACAGGGGAAAATAACCTTTAATACAACTTAATAAAAAAAAAGGGCATGGAACAATGAAATGATATAAAATTAGTACATACGTGACAAAATAACTTATACGTAAATTAATGGGTACAAATATATATACATACAAAAATTAGACATTGAGCGTTACAAAATTCAGACATATACATTAATTAATTATATTACAAAAGAATCTTAAATTAAGTCGTACAAGACGGTATATACCTACATGGAGATACTAATTCCTATGAATACAATTATTCTACGCTATTCGGTAACGCATTTCTACTGAGGGCGTCAGCGACCTGGTTATCGGAACCTTTTATCTAATTTATTTTAAACTGATACTCTTGCAAGAGTAAACTCCAGCGCATGATGCGGCCGTTGGAGTATCGCACATTCCTAATATAGGCTAACGGACGGTGGTCGGTTCCTATTTGAAATTCTTTACATATCAAGTACAGCTTGAATTTGTCTATGACCCAGATAATTGATAGAGCTTTCTTTTCTCTAGTGGCATATCTCTTTTCGCGTGGTAATAATTGACGATAGCAATATGCAACTGGATGACTCGTTCCGTCATCCACGTATTGAAGGAGTACACCTCCAATGCTCTCGTTGATCACGCCGGTCTTAACCCTAAAAGATTTTTCCGGGCTGGGCAACTTTAAAATGGGGGCAGAAATGAACTTACTCTTGAGCTGATTAAAATGGGAAACAGCGAAATCATTCCAACGTAAACGATCGGGAAAATTCTTTTCCTGAAGGGGGCATAGGGGGGCCAAAATTGCAGCGAAATTCGAAACAAATCGCTGATAGGGAGAAGCTGATCCTAGGAACGATCTTAATGGCTTCTTTGTAATCGGGAGGGGCATGTGGGCGATTGCCTTAATCTTGTTCTCGTGGGGACCTAACTTACTTCGTCCTATTTTGAAACCCAAATATTTGATGGTTTCGTGGGCAAAATGGCATTTGCTGTGGCCAATGCTGAGGCCATTTTTACGCAGTCGCTCGAAAAGAGCTAATAGGGCGGGTAAATGGTGATTCCATTTAATTAGTTCTTGTAGCTGACTCTTCGGACGTGGTGTCAGCTGCGCGTCACTATCCAGGTCAGAGGGTTCTAAAGACTCGCCTGGTAGGGAAGGAGGAGGGTAAACGGCATCAGGTTGGATGCACACTGTCTGGATTACATTAAGGGACTCCGCGGGGTAATCTTCTTCAAGCGCCGATGCTTCGTCCAGTTCTACGAAGGTATCTCCATGGGCGCGTTGGGGGTTCTTTTTTTCTTGGGGTCCAGGGACAGTCTCCGTGTCCTTGTCTGGGGCCTTATCACCTAAGGGTGTTAGTGATTCACACTCCTCTTTTGCCGTCCTAAAGTCCTGGTTAGGGGTCTCCGAGAAATCGGACGGTATCGGGGTTCTGATGGGGACGGGCTCCGGGGCTTCTTTCTTATCTCGGCCTCGAGGAAGGGCGGCCTGAAACACAGGGTCGAAACTTACTTGGGGGCTCTGTCCTATAAGTACGGAACAGAATTGTATGGGTGCTACAATGACTTCAGCCCAGCCATTATAATATTGACACTGCAGGTAACATCTAGCGACGGGGAATCTGTTCGCCCGCCCAAGGTAGTCATGTACCACCGCAAATTTTTCGTGGTTAGAGGCCACTGGGAGGAGTTCGTCGGACACGATAAAACACGTACATCCTGTTTCCCTGACGAGAGTCAATACTCGGCAGCTGTCCACGCTGCCTTCCTCATATTTCAAAGTTCCCGATGAACTTTTACCAAAAACAAAATTTACCTGGTGGCCTGACGGAGGGGGAGAAGTTTCTGCTTGGGTCTGCACCACCGGGGGAGCCGGGGTTGCATTAATCTGGTGAACTTGGTGGGCTGGTCCGCTTTTAAGCCTAGAATCTAGGAGGCAATTCCAGCTCATGTGGTTTTCTACACCACAGGTGAAGCATATGGTTGGTCGCTTCGGGAAGAGAGATGGAGGAGAAGTCTTAACGGGAGGTTTGGAGTCCCGTTGTTGGTTTTGGGGAAAGAAGTTTGGGGGTTTTACGGGGCTCGGAAACTTTGTCAGCTTCCCTGGGAAGGGGCGCGAATCCTTCCTTCTTTCTTCTCGTTGGATTTCTCTTTCTCGTTCTTCTCGTTGTATTTTTCTTTCTCGTTCTTCTCGTTGTATTTCTCTTTCTCGTTCCTCTCGTTGTTTTTCTCTTTCTCGTTCTTCTCGTTGTATTTTTCTTTCTCGTTCTTCTCGTTGTATTTCTCTTTCTCGTTCCTCTCGTTGTTTTTCTCTTTCTCGTTCTTCTCGTTGTTTTTTTTCTTTCTCGTTCCTCTCGTTGTATTTCTCTTTCTCGTTCCTCTTGTCGGATTACTCTTTTCCTTTCTCTTTCTACCTTTTTTCTTTGAAATTTTTCTTCAATCCGAGCTAGTTCAATCTGATGGTGAAGCTCCACTTGTCTTATCCATTCCTCTCTTTCTCTTTCTTTCCTTTGCTCCTCTTGAATGTACTCAGTTAGTTCTTTTCCGGAAAGTCCACAGGACTCTCCTTGCGCTTTAAAGATTTCAAACTGAGTCATCTTTGCACTTGGGGGCGCACTAGTCAACCAACTAAAATTCCTTGCAACAAGAATTATGCCTCTATAGAATTAGCCTACCTAAATATGGGCACTGACCTATTCGTACTTGGTTTCTCAATCTAAATAACCACTGACTAAAATCACAAAAAAAACACAAACAAATTATTATAACCGTTCCTTGAGCTACTCCAGCTTCTTAAGTTTCAAAAAAAGGGGATAGCAATCGTTAAAACAAAAGGGAACTACTATATTCTATTATTATAACGAATAACACTATGCTTTACTCGACTGAGACCAGTGTTTGCAAAGATATAGCGTTAAACTCCCCCCCTGACACCAAATTTAAATAGTATATATATATATATATATGTCGTAGAATGACTCCCGACGATACCATATATAACACTATTCGTTGAGGGAACTTCCTTAATTATCTTTAGAGTGCGTTTACTGTCTGGCGGCCGATATTATGTATCTTCGATATGCTTAAGAAGTGGAACTGAGCTCAAGGATAATAATATTGCTATCATTAATAAAATAGAGTTTTATTAATAATAACTATCAATAAACACAAGACGGAAAATATTGACATAAACAGAGAATGAAAAGGGTCGTGGGGGCTCAGCTAATCCGAGGATTTAAAGGATTTAAAAGAGGTAAAACAAATATCGAGTTAAAGAGATGGGATGGTTCGATAAACCATTTAAAGAACAGGATAGAATTGACAAAAGGGATCAATACTCAAAGGTGACGTTTGGCTTACGTAACTTTTGCACTAGTGGTGCAGGGGAAGGTGGTGCGAAGGAGTTTCGGTCCGCTGGCGAGTTCCAGCCGAAGGGGGGGGGGAATAAAAGGATCCTGACGTGGCGTCTTGGGAAGGAGAACCGTTTCTTCGACGAACGGCTTGAAGAACAATGGCTTTTCTAGGTTGTTCTCTTCTGAACAAAGGGGGGATGAGAACCGTCTCTTGTCCACGGGCTCAAGAACAATGGCTGTTCTAATGTTGTTCTCCTCTGAACAACAGGGGGGGGGGGGGTGAGAACCGTTTCTTGGCGAAGGGCTCAAAACGAACAATGGCTGTTCTAATGCTGTTCTCCTTTGAACAACAGGGGGGGGTGAGAACCTTTTCTTGGCGAAGGGCTCAAAACGAACAATGGCTGTTCTAATGCTGTTCTCCTTTGAACAACAGGGGGGGAATGAGAACCGTTTTTTGGCGAAGGGCTCAAAACGAACAATGGCTGTTCTAATGCTGTTCTTCTTTGAACAACAGGGGGGGAAGCCTTGGGGACTTGGCGTCACGAAAGGTTCGAACCTTTGGCACTCAAGGAATATTGTCCTCCTTCTGGACAAGTGATGGTGAATCTCGAGGTCGAGGTCCCTTGGCGCACAAAGGGAGAGAGGGTGGTGGTGATGTTTCGCGACGAAAATCTGGATCTCCAATCTGATCTTAGTGGTAAAGTTTCCATATAAATAGCCAGGACATCTCCTTGGCGTGGGGGAAAATGGAGTGGAAGCTTGGAGGGAACGCACAGCCGGGCCGGAGAACAATGCCTTAACTGCTCATAAGCCCAACTCAATCTGGCGAGGTCGGCGTATGGGGGCGAACGGGGGGACGATAACCTCCTTGATTAAACATTGACATCCGGTAGCTGTGATAAGACTCCAAGCCTCGAATCGAAGATGCACGTAGGCAGCATCGTGGTTTTAAATAATATGGGATAGGAGTTGAAATTAAACGCAGCTTCAACTCGTTCTATCACAACTGGTAACAGGTACCGATACAAAAAAGACGATCAGGAAACAGGGAAAAGTAAATATACTTGTCATAATTTGGTGCCAACTCACTCGAGTGATAGTCGAGATCTCAACTTTCCCATCAGAACCTTTGATCCTTCAAATACATTTTTCGGCAAACTCAACAATCAAACAAGATCCATTATCATTTATTATGGTTAATTTAAATAAAAATAGCTTAATATTATTCACTGTTATTTAAATTAAAGGTGAGAAAACTCAAAAAACATTTATTGGCCTCAAAACCCTTATTCCTCTATAATTATTTTTCCCCTATTAATAGCGAAAGGATAAACTATTTATCAGGCAATTTGATTTTAAAACTACGAAATTCAAACATTATATTACAGTGATATTTTATTTACTCTTGGTGTTTAAAAACAGATTAGAAGGATAAACCATTGAATTTTACTATTTTTGTAAAGTCTTCAACATCCTATATAAGAAAATATATTCCATATCTCAATGCGAAGCTACAGTCTAATATAGATTCTATATTATTTGAAACAGTAAAATATGGGAGGCACACCTGATATGGCTTATTTTGTCATGACGAGAAGTAGTATTTACATCAGGTTATGTCGTCCCTCTTCTCTCACTAATTTCAAATGGTCATTGAATTAAAAAAAACTTATATAGCAGAATACCTCTTAATTTTTTATCTACATTTAAAGAAAGTATGCTAATGACATTTCAATAATTCCGCTAACTACACCCAAGCTCAAAATAACTATCTCCGCTATTTAGTCGCATGCAACTCTACATTTCACTATGCCGGTCGGTGGGTGGGTGGGTGGATGGGTCCCGGTTTTGCTTTTTTGGTTTTGGCAATAACATCATAACTATTCTGCCAGATCTAACGAAAATTGAAAGTCTTATGTTTTTTTTTACAATTCTCCTTCGAATGGTTTAATTGCTAAAGTGCGTCCAAGGTTAGTTAGGGAATTATTTTGTTTTGACAATAACATCATAACTATTCAGCCGATTCTAACAAAATTTGAAACCCTTATGTTGCTTTACATTCTCTTATGAGTGATATAATTGCCAAAGGTTTCCCAAGATTAGCCCAGGAATCATCATTTTTACAATAACATCAAAACTATTCGGCAGATTCTAACGAAATTGGAAACCCTTATTTTGTTTTACATTCTCTTTTAAAAGATATAATTTCTAAGTTCCTCCTAAGGGTAGCCCCTGAATTATTGAATTTTTTGAATTTCGTAAGGTCTCAAATCAGAATAAGTGAGAACACGTGACATTTTGGTTAGTAGACCTTGTTTTTAGGCCAACTCACTGTGTCATTTATTTCTGCATTATTTTCCTATACCCGAGGGTGAGGTTCCAAGATAAGCTTTATTGCAATTAATTTCACCAGCTAGTATGTCGACATGTGCGTTTTCTGCTGACTTAGTCCCCAAAAGTGTCTCGATACCATAATTTCAATAATTAATTTCATTCTTATTTATGAGCGTGGAATTCCTTGTGAATGATTGCCCTCTTCCAGCAAATGATTATTACTCTTAATTCATAAGTTAGAAACGAAATTAGATCAAAACAAGCGCAGTTGTTTTATTTTATAACTTTTATTCGGATTGTTTCCTTACTAACATTCCTCCTACAATAAAACATACATTCTTTGCGGAACAGACGCACGTTCCTGAGATTTGTGTACCCTACTAAGCCCTATTGCCTATTACGTTTTTTTCAAATATTTGAGATTTCACCAATTTCACCTTTCTTTCAGAATCTGAATACGAAAAGATTCTACCGAAGCTGCTTTTGTTAGTTTTTGTTTAATTACTGTAATAAAGTGCTATTTTACATTCTAAGCATCTATGTGAGCCCTCTTTTTATCTTGAATATATTTAGGATTGATTTTAATCCTGCCTACATATCTGTAGCTACATTTATCTTAGGCAAATTCTTTTATCTCTACCTTACCCCATCTTTAAAATTTTATTTTGTATCTTTAGCCTCTGTCGGTTCTTATAACCTTATCAATTTTATGGAGTTTATTTTTTTTATTGCATGTAAATTTTCAATTTATGTGTCTTGGTTGTGCATTTTGGCGTGTAAGTCGCCATTTTGGTAAGACTCTGTGCATATATTACTCTATATGCAGAGCTAAGGGATGCATAAAAGCGCTTTAATCTCCAACACTGCTCTTTCTTCTTTCAATACGAACAAACACTTTTACATTCACGAACTCCGAATCAAGTCTTTGGACAGAGGCACCAAAACCTTCTCTCTTGTTTGTAGGCAACCCTTAAGGGTTTGTTACTCCCTTTCATTCGTTGCTTTTCGTATGTAATTTCTCTCTTCCCTCTTCTCTTCAGAACACTTAACATCATTGAACATCGCTCTGAAGTACGATAAAGAGTCATCAAGTGAGTGTTTGGAGTAGAACTCGAGTGGGTGGGGCAATTTTATGCTAGACATTTGATTGGTCTTCCCGAAATGTTAGTTAAGTGCTTTTTTAATGGTATGAATGGGTTGAGTCTTTGGTATTTGCATAGTTTAAGGAACACGTGTTCAAGTGGAAAGAATGTGTGGTACAGTTCGGGATATCGGATCTAAATGAGGGAAATTAAAATGGTTTGGAATATTTTGTAATTTTTTTCTAAATTTTTTATTGGTGAATAAGGACAAACTTTATCTAAGCTTTTATGTCATATGTTTTTGCCATTAAATTTATACAAAAATTAATCACCTAGAATTGAGTATCAATTTTCTAGGCAAGTATAAACGTACCCGTAATTAGGTAAGATTTTAACTACAGATAGCAGTTTGGAAAAGGAAATTAGCAGAAGCAAAGAATTAGGATCAAGGAAAATTAAATCTACCTTTGAAGGCGATATACCTTAATATTATACTACATGAAGTATTAAACTTATGCATTTTATAAGTTCTGTTATACGAAGCATTATCTAGGCAAACAAAAAAGGCACGCCAAATCTCTAAATAATCACGGAAAACAAACAGGTCAAGAATAACCACCTGCGATTATTATTAAAGAATTTTCTTGACTAAGGAAATTGATGTAGAATATGTCAGAAAGAAAAGTAAGATGTCATAAAAAAATGATCTAGATATAAGGACAGAAGAAACGACGGAAACTGGACGGATGTATTGAAGAATGTATTAATAGTTTGTTAAATATTCTTTTACGAATATTCGGTTTCAAACACGAGTCATTCGATATCACTTTTAAACGAGTAGTTTCACTGATATAATTACAATGTGAACTAGTCATAAATATTCTAAAACATTTAATCCACCCTTTCTTTGGCGTTGCACCTCGATTGTTTTATTCTACAGTGATGCCCCAAAGTTTTGAGAATACTATATTCTTTTATATAAGAAAATTAATAGCACTAATCAAACCTTGCATTTTCGTTTTACTATATGTGTGTCATAATTTAACGGTGAAATATAATAAAATAAAGTACAAACACATTTTAAAATAAATGCAATCAATGCGCGCAGTCAATATTTACTAGAGTTTGTAAAAGTTCTATCGCACTCGATATTTTAATGTTTAGAGAGGTTTGCGTATGTGATAGAAAAAGTTCCGTCAAAAGACCTTAAATTCCTACTTTTCCAGCATTTGTCATTAAAAGGTCTTTTCCATTGTGTGCAGAAGTATCGAGATGGAAGTGAAAAGAATCGAGATCTCTGCTTTTTCTGCGTGCGATCCACAGCATTATGGTAATCCGCAGTGTCGCGGAGAGGAGTAAGAACTGGGTAAACTACAAAGATTGACTTCCTTCAGGCAGACCTGAAGTTGTCAACCATTTAACTGGGAGAAAAGCCTCTGAAAGTGTTCATAGGCTCAAAATGACTGTGCATCCAAATAAAAAGAACAGCTCAGAACCCAATGTCCAGGGCCGTCAAGATGGAGAGTGGAAAGAGCGTGAGGTGAGTGAAAAGGCCTCTGCTCACAAAATGTAGAGATAAAAACGTTGGGAGCACTTTTCTTGCCTTTTCCACGACTTAAAGAGTCATGGATATCGAATTATCATTTTTTTTGATAAAAAAACCTTCATGGTAAATCCGGTCATCGACAAACAAAACGACTGCGAGGTTAAGCGTCGTCCAGAACGTCTCCGAGATCTACAATGTGTCCAAGACCAAGCACCGGCCTCCTTGATGATGTTTTGGCGTCTTGGCTTCGAATGGCAAAAATATGTTGCTGTTGTAATTCGATGCCTGTTACAGGGATATATAGAAAACGAAAGTCCTCTATTGGATGAAAAAGATCAATAAAAATGCGGCCTACGTCTTTCAGCAGTACGGTGCCCCGGCCCACACCACAAGGACCGTGCAAGAGGTGTTTGAGTTAAACATGAACTTCCTGTCGAATAAATTTGGCCGCCGCATTCAGGCTACCTCAATCCCCCCCGATTTCAGCATGTGGGCGCATGTCGAAAGCAAGGCAGTAAGGTGATTAACGGTAAACTCGTCGAGCTGAATTCCTCCGTCAATCACCTGTGTGCCACAATGCGGAAGAACTTCATCCGAAAGGTGCGGGCAGCCTTTAGGCCTCACCTGGAGTGTGTGACCGTCACCGAGAGTGACCACATTGATTAATATTACAATAAACCAATATTTTTATCATAAAACAATAAAAACTCGTCTACCTGCATCGACACCATCTTTGTGTCCCTTTTGAGAGCTCCATCAAAAGGGTAATATGACTTTGCATTAGCTGGTACAATGATATCCCATTTTCTTCAGCCTCCACTAATTCGCTTTGTCATGCTTGATACCAAATATTTGATAATATCTTGACTGATATTGCTCCCGTTTTGTTCATCCACAACTGCTCACAATTCTTTGACTCTGTTTATTAATTCTAAATGATCATCACGCCCAAATTCTTCAATGGGTTCATATCTAATGAATACCTGGTCGCAAAACTTTGTTATTGCGTTTGCTTTGTGACAAGGTAAGCCATCATGCAGAAAAATACAGTTGTTATGCCCCAATTGGTCTTGATCTGTTGGCATATGGTGCTGACGAAGTACATTTTGGTGCCATTTTGAGCTCTTGGCATTTTTCTTGGGTAAAATCTTTAGTGCTCGATTTCCCGTAAATGAGAAACATCCTCAGAAATGGAAGGTGTTTCCATGGTTCACCTTGGACACGGCACATAAATCGTGAAAGCGCTAACCTATTCTGGATTCAGCAAGCAAATGCTGTTTTCTTAATATTTTTGAAATTCTGTTTTTCTAATCAACTGCAATATTAGAATAATTATTCTTATCATGTAAATTTTAAAAACAACCGAAATAAACTAAAAATATATGTCTCAAAACTTTTGGCATGCATGTACAAGTAAGCAATGACCAATGCGAGAAGTGGTGAATTGTCTTCTGCCACTAAATCGCAAATAATTAAAAGAATCAAATATAAGATGAACTAAAATGAGATTTCTGAACAAATAATTGTCCAATATCTAGAGTACATTTAGAAATAGAAAATTTTAAGGAAGTTGAGATTCCTGTAAAGTTACGTAGTTTGGGTCTTCTGAAAATTACATAGAGTGCCAGTGCAGTTACACCTCGATAAGAGTTATACATTTATTTATGTGTAAAAGCCATCGTCAGCAGACTTTGAAACGGGAAAATTTCGCTGAGTCGTGTCGCAGTTAACGAGGCACTTTCTCCTCTTCCATGACTTCAACGCTAACTACCCCTTTGAGGAAACTACACGATTAATCTCAGTGGTCAGGTAATTGCCTGACCACTAGGAGAGAAAATCTGGACTGAAAGTTTCCTTAGTGAGAGACTTTTCATTGTTCGAATGCCATCTCTAGAGTGTTGTCACCAACAGGCATTGGACAGAATATCTCGCTAACAATAATATAAATAGTTTCGGGTTTTTTTAGCTAAGACCACGGTGGTGCATTTCTTTCGCCATTCAACCAAGCGTGAATCGTGGATGGTGGACACGATCCACCACAATGGTCTCCCTTTGGTGACCGCTGCTTTTTTACTTCTCTTATTGTGACCAAACTTGTCGATGCTGTGCAGGTGCCGCTCGCTCTGTATCCTTCAAAATGCATTATACGCTTGTAAATGCAGATAGGGCCTCAACCTCAGTCGTTAATTTCTCTCATTGCATTCGCGGCCGAACTCAACGCTATTTATGCTGTCGAGATGCGCCGCTCATAAACTTATACATACTTTTGGTTTTAGGTCTAGTAACCTCTTTTTAACTCAATATAGCTCTAGTGTCGGTCGCGCTCCTAGTTCTGCCAAGTATGACATCCTGGCTTGTACAACCTCAGACTCTGTGTCACCATGTTCCTGCTTCCATAGGTTATAGAGCCTCGGGAGTATTACGTTCGAACTTTTTGAAACACACATTCTGCCATGCTGTAATCGTTTCTGTGTACAAATCTTAAGTTATGCTTGGTTTTTCAGGTACTGCGTCTATCTTCACATGAGAGATTGTTGCAATACAGCACTCGGTACGTGAGATACATCTTTGGGCTCGGTTTTAAAAACCAATCGTGTTATACATATAATGTCACAAATTTTATTATGTTAGGTTTATGTATTTGTCGTAGAATGGACTCTCGACGATATACCATATATAACTATTCGTTGAGGGAACTTATTTAATTATCTTTAGAGTCAGTGGATGTCTGGGTTGACCAATATTATGTATTTTCGATATGCTTAAGGAGTGGAACTGAGCTCAAGGATAATAATATGGCTATCATTAATAAAATAGAGTTTTATTAATAAAAACTATCAACAACACACAAAACGGATAATATTGACATAAACAGAGAATTGGAAAGGGGCGTGGGAAATCTAGCTAATCCGAGGATTAAGAGATTTAAAAAGGTAAAACAAATATAAATTAAAGGGATGAGATGATTCGCTAAACCATTTAAAGCACAGGATAGAGTTGGCAAAAGGGTTAAATACTCAAAGGTAACGTTCGGCTTACGTAATTACACTTGTTGTGCAGAGGAAGGCGACGTGAAGGAATTTTCGGTCGCTGGCGAGTTCCAGCCAAAGGAGGGGGAATTGAATGATCCTGACGTGGCGTCTTGGGAATGAGAACCGTTTTTTAACGAACGGGCTTGAAGAACAATGGCTGTTCTACGTTGCTCTCTTCTGAACAACAGGAGGGGTGAGAACCATCTCTTGTCTACGGGCTTAAGAACAATGGCTGTTCTAATGTTGTTCTCTTCTGAACAACAAGAGGGAAGGGTGAGAATCGTTTCTTAGCGAACGGGCTGGAAGAACAATGGTTGTTCTACGTTGTTCTCTTCTGAACAACAGGGCAGGGAGGGGTGAGAACCGTTTCTTGTCAATGGGCTCAAAAGAACACTGGCTGTTCTAACGTTGTTCTCTTTCTGAACAACCTGGCGTCACGAAGGCTCGAACCTTGGAACTCAAGGGATATTGTCCTTCTTCTGGACAAGTGATGGTGGATCTTGAGGTCTAGAGCCCTTTGGTGCACAAGGTGAGACTAAGCCGTAGTGATGTCTCGCGAAGAAAATCTGGATCTCTAATCTGATCTTAGTGGTAAAGTTTCCAAATAAATAGTCGTGACATCCCCTTGGCGTGGGGGACAATGGAGATGGGGCTTTGAGGGAATGCACAGCCGAGCCTGAGAACAATACCTTATCTGCCCATAAGCCTAACTCAATCTGGCGAGGTCGAGGCATGGGGCGAACGGGGTAAGATAAACCTACTTGTTTAATCATTGACTCACGTGGCTGCGATAAGGCGCCCGACTTCAAAGCGAAGATGCACGTGGTTAGCATCGTGTTTTTAAATAACATGTGATAGTGGTTGAAATTAAGCGGCCTCAACCCGTTCTATCACAGTATTTATACCTGTTTTTCTTCTTTACTTTCCTCTTTCTTGAAGGAACCTACATATATGTCTTTTTGGCGACAAATGAGTCTCTTTATTTGCAATAATTTGAAGTAGAATTCCCGTTGTCAATCCCCTTTTTTACAATTTTTCGACGCCTTCGATGAAGGCATTCGCGGTTGAAGATTTACACCTATCCAGAATACAGATTAGCGCGACTTTACGTCTTTTTTAGACTGCTTCAGATAATTAAGCATCGTCGGGTTTGCTTAATTACTCGATGGCCCTAATGTGCTCGGGTGTTTTTGATCCTACCTCTTTGCATCATTGCGGGTGGCGTTCCCGCTAACTCATTCCTTAGGGTGCAACCAGGGCGCTTTCTTTGTGGTTTTCCTCTTCGATCCATAGTCTTGCTCACTCTTCTAGTTGCGCCACTCAAAAGCAATCGATCACTCTTCCAGAAAAAAATCTGAAAAAGAAAGACAGGAAAATCATATTCAGTTACGTACCTATTGGTTCCTGTATACCTTTTTATAGCTAAAACACTCCACAAGTACCCTACATACATAAAGAGACATATTTCGATGATATTGCTCAAATTTTTCTTTCGTCGTCACAAGGGCCCCTTAATTCGTGCTTCCTAAGGGTATTTCTTCCCTTGGTTCAAAGTTGGAGAAGACTGGTGAAAAGTAAGGATATGAATGGCTGCATATATTTCTTCTATCTTTGTTGTTTTGCGAAACTTGCCTGCTTTACCGCTTGCGATGTTTGCCTCATTTACCAGCTCGGTAAGTTTATAACGGACATCGAATAAAGAAATGATTTCGAACTTGATGATGATGCTTCCGAAAAATACGGGGTACAAAGATAGTAGAGGCGGGGAGATGTAGGTAACGAGATGTATCCGTTGTGATAAAGCTTACATTTTTCCTTTTTGTCTTTTTTCTTGTTTTCTTGCTTTCGGATTTTGAGTGTTTTACCTGGCATTCCTTCATTGTACTTTTATTAATGTGGCTCTGAAATAGATGTTTTTTAAGAGAGATTCCTTGGAGCTGGTAAGTTTTGGTCATTTATCTTGATGCAAGATTCACTCTGTTTTGTACGGCCGTCCTTTGCCCATTCGGTCTGATGTGCAGTCTAAGGATGTTCCCCTTCATCTTGTAGCTGTAACTATCGTAATCCGTAATCACAGTTGAGACCTTCTTGCGGTACATGGGGCTAAACTTGTGCTTCTGGAAATTTGTCTTCATTTTCCTCTCTGTTTTGAAGCTGTTAATATTCATTATTTCAGCCGCTCTATCCACAGACTTTACTCTCTCATTCCTATAGGTGCTAGAAATGATTTGGCTAATATAGGCTACGTTTTTGAGGTATATTGTGTCCTCCTTTATCGCTGTTGGGAGAGTGATGGTGTAGATCTGCTAGGGAAGGGGGCTTAGATAGCTTCGCTTTAGAGTTTTTTTCGTTTCAATGCAAACTCTGGGCCTCTGTGACTATCATTTGTGAGTTGGGCTATCCTGACCATAAGAGGGGATTGGTCCGAAGACTGGTTAGAACTTGAGGTTGAGGATCTTGTACTGTAGCCTTATCAGCCAAACCTTGACGAAGGGCTTTTGCCAGTCCCTAAATATGAGATCTGAGTATTTACACTATGGCCGACACTTTGCAAGATTCTCCATTATTAGAGCCGCATCTGTGCTCCTCCTCCTCCTGAACTCACCATATTTCTGTTCATGGTGCCCTTTCTCTTCTATTCATGATTGTATCCTCTTGGCTAGAATTTTCTCTCACATTTTTTTATAAATTCTAGGAGAGAGATTATTCTGTAGCTAGCTGGTTGGGAACAAGGCTTATTTTCCTTAGGACTAAACATATCTTTCGCTAATTTAAATCCGTTAAAGAAATAATCGGTTTTCAGGCCCGCATTTATAATATTGTTTTTCTTCAGTTCCGACCAGCCGGGCGCCTTTTATCTAAAGGTCTTCATAGTTTCCATTACCTCCATTTCCGTCACGGGATTTGGGTGCCAAACAAACTCTCTCTCCTCAGTGTCATATAGGTGCGACGGCGTGCGATCTATGATTTCATTTAGTTCTTCTATTATTTAGCCTTCAAAGTCTTGGTTATCCTCCGGTGCTATGGAGAATACTTATACTCGAATTCTCGGATTCCTATTTCCACTCTCTTCTTCTGTACGCTATGCCAGGAAGTCCCTAGATTGGTTTCCCCGTCCAATTTTCTATTATAGCGTCATAAACCTTTCCCTCATTAAGGTTAGGAAGTCTACTCCAGCCCTCTGTACCATGCACTGCTGAATAGCAGTCCATGTTCCTTCCTCCTTTGTTAGTGTATCAATACCCTGCGAGCCTAAACTCTGCAATAATATCTCACCGATCAATGCCAACATCTGATGACGGAAGTGAGTACTTAAGTTAATGATAGGAACTTCCACTGCCACAAATGGCTCGTTCAAATCATAAAGCTTCGTGAAAGACACCCATTCAGTCGTAAATTTGTGAGTGATTCTTTGTGAATACCTTGCGTAAGGTATCTTCATTTTTTATGTCTTCGTATTCATGCCCTGCTCTGAAATCATTATAATACCTGGAACAAACGTCAGGAATATGTTGCCTTACAGCGTTGATTTTTCCGTACACCCATTAACATTCAAACTAAGTACTTTGAGACTACTATTAATGTCTCCCATAGTTAATGCATTTATTCCTTTCTTCCTCGTTTGTCATTGTGTTGCCCTATGCAATTCTTTGGAATTACTTTCTGCTAATGGTCTCGCACGTGTCTTCATGCAATTCGATATCGAGGTTAAAAAACGCTCCTTGGATATTAGCCTCCCCCCTCTGCTGCATCGTACTGCCACTTAAACCTTACCTTTCGCAATCACTATAAGATAAGGTTGGGTCAATGTTAAAGGGCGGAGGAGCTTGGCCTTATATTCACTTTTACCATGTTATTCATTTACATGTGCTTTTGATTTTCTTCTTGTTTATCGCTTATCATTTTCTTCGCACTAATTTTCACCTCTATTCTTCGGTCGGAACTTTTGGTTATTTCTTTGGCTATTTGTTCGTTTGCCTAGTAGCTGCATACTCTCTTTTCCTATGCTCCGAATTCACGTAGAACTGCATTTGCAAATCGTCTCGATGGGAGGTTGCTGAGGAAACACATCTCGCCTATTCCATTGTTCTTGTGCGTCAATCTTTCAGGAAGGTCATCGTGCTGGCCTTGGCGGATTGTGCGTATGAAGTATTGATTCATTATTCTTTCTTCTTAGTGTTGTTTCTTTCTAAGGAAAGTTTTTCTGTCATGTCATCCCTATGGCTTGGTGCAATTGCCTGCAATTCATAAATATTTTGTTATCTTTAAAGTTATAGCCTGTTTTACTTCACTTGGAACATTTCTCTTCTTGAGTGTAGCAGTCTTTGAACTGATTTTTGCGTTGAACATGAGAAGTTCATGCTCATTTGCATTCTGTGGGATAACAGTTTGAGGGAAAACAATTTTGAAAAAGTGTTTATTTAGAGTTGTTATGCTTGTTGTTAAATTTAACCATGTCTTTGACCTCTGCTCAATTCTATTACCTTGTTATTTCTTACTCTTCTACTATTTTCTCTCTTCTATTGTGCCTAAGCTAGGGATCAATCCTGCTGCATATAACGTTGCTATGGGTTAGGACCTGGAGGTATTGTATATTGGAGGCTGTGTTTCATTAATTGAGCCATAGCTTGCTACTTAAACAAGGCCTAGCTGTCCTCCTCTCTTTCATAGTGAGTGACTTAGCTTTAGGGAATGTAAATGAGGCGGATAATATAACTAATCTTTACTCTAAAAATACTTCCCTGTCTCCGGCTTTGCTGTTCTATTTTTTATCCTCAGAGGGATTCTGCAGGGGCTCGGTTGATCCATGATATTGTTGCATATAAGGACTACAGGCAGATCATCTCATTCTCCTATTTACTACTTGCTTATTATTTCCTCGATGGTAATCTTTATATATTCATGAACCTGTGCCTCTACTTATGTAGTAGTCTAAACTTTAATGCACACCCATGCCGTCCGCCAACGACAACAACTGATATATAATAGATTATTTAAGTGATAGATGGATGTATAGATGGACCTGGGTTGGGGCGTAGCTAAGAGAGATGGAGGGTAAAAAAATAGAGAGGGAAGTGAACTATAATAGTTAAGATGTGCCTGATGAGCGGAATATCTCCGTCGTATTTGTTTTTCTTGTCTTTGGGATGTTTTCTTTGTTCCATATGGGATCTGTTTTGGTTTCTATCATTTTAAATCGGTTTTTTTTACTTTAATATTGTTGTCTCATTTGAAACCTTTTCTTATACATTTATTTAATTATTTTTATTGTGGCTGCCATTTTTTATTCTATTTGCCTTGTTGTGCTTCTGGTCTGATTGATTGGGTTTCCTTACGGCTCAGCCGAAAACTTGTGTAATTTGGCAGCTTCCTGATTTTTTAAAAATCCGTAGCTCTAGAGCAGCCTGAGTCTCCCTAAGGATAATTTCAGCGTCTTCCATTCTGCACAATTTCCAACCTTGCATGATGCGCGCTGATACAGTATTGAACAGAGTTCTAGGATACAGCAGTTTGATCTGACTAATTATAGATAGGATTTTGTTTTTTGTTTTTTTGAGGTTTCGAAATCAATGGTTTGTCGATTTCGGTGTTATTCAATCCAATTTTTACGCTCGTGTGTCCTTTCATGCTGAATCTGGCCAGGCAGAAACAAAAAACCGACACACTTGATGAAGAGTCATTTGGTAGTCATCTAGGGTACGGTCCAGTGTCGCCTGATGGGTTCTGCAGTGAATTTTCAGTTTGTTTTGCCCTCTCCTGTATCCTCTCAGCTATTGATGGGCGCGAAGAAAGATTTCCCTTCTGAGTAAGTCAATCCTTTCTATTGAACGGTCCCACTTTTCCCTCATTTCTTAATCCAGTTTTGTTTTGAACTCTTTCCGGAGTTGGTGAATAACTCGGAAGTTCATGAGTCTTTTTAGTCTTTGTTAAGGATTTGGTTGTAGATCAAGGAGAATCTCTGTTGTAGCCACACACTTTTCAGTATACGGCACGTTTGAAGGAGCATCTTATGGAAGGATTATTGGTTTTCTATTGCGTTTCCCAGTTAGCTTTCGAGCAAAAACTAGTGGATGAGGTATGGATTGGTGCGGCAGCAGTTGATATAGTTATGACCATGTGAATATTATGACTTGATGTTAGTCGCCCTGATCTGATATTGTGGTCAAAAGTGATATTTGCATCGACCAGAACAACATAAGGCTTGGTGGCGCTTCCTGGGCATTAAAGCGTACAGAACTCGTGCCAAATTCCTCCCCTAATGCCTCTTCTAAGGGGAAGATATAAGTTTTTTCCTATCCTGTTGGTCCGTGCATATTCAGTTATCCGGTTCATTAAGTTCAGGTCCCAAGCAAAGAGGGCTCGGCGATTTCCTCTTAAGCAAGAAGATCATGTTGGCTATAAACAAATAGTGATGGTAAGGAGGGGGTTGATAGCATGTACCTATATCTTTGTCTCCACTGGAGGTCCGTCCTTAGTATGATAGACAAGAAATCATCCATAATTTTTCTTGCTCTGAAATTAATATTATTTCTTGACAGCTATCATACACCTGTCGAATCTTTGTCGCCTCACATTTTCATGCCACATTTTCATGTACCTAGGTCCCTCGGTCCAAGTATGCTTAATCTTAACGTTAAACCAGCATTGGTAATATACACCAATAAAGAACTCAACAATCAGTAGTAGATTCTTAAAGGCTTTTTCTTTGAGCTCATGCTTTGACACCCAGAGCCGAAGAAGTCTATTTGCTCTGGACAGCCAGCGATTGTGATTTACTGGTCCTATTTCCAAAAGATAAAACCCTGTAGGAAGCACTCCATCTCTGATTGCCGATACAATTCTAAAACCGTAGTGTTGATCATTGAAAAGACCTTGCCACACATACTGAGGTATCTTGGTAAGAGGAAGACCTAAGGATACTTGAGTGAAATTTGGGTTGATATCCAAGTCTGTAACAGAGTCAAGGACCTTTCTTATTGGTCCAGAATATCTGTTGTCAGATAGTATTGGGCTATAGAGGTTGATAATTAAAAGATGGAGAGGGAGTTCCCCAGTGAGCAGATTACAGACTGTAAGGTTAGCTTAACCTAGTCGTATGATTCCTCATATTTTTTAACTTGTTTCGCTTGTGCGCCCATCTCGATGCCATAATCTGTGAGCAACCTACAACTGAAAATTCTTGGAAATGTGTCAGTTCTCGCGAAATATACGTGCACGCGCGCCGAATAACCTACTAAGCTACTATCGCAACGCAGTGTATCTAGCTTCCGCTTGCGTAACCAACGTTAAGAACGCTCCTCTGGCGAGCTGGTATAAATAGGATCCCCCCTTCTGTATTCGAGAGAGAAGTGTACTGGACATAGTTCAGCAAGGACCTACGGCCATTATACCCTGCCATATTTGACGCTGATTCCTTTGCGGCTGCAACGATTTTTCTGTCTCCAGACTCATACTGCATTCATTCTCCGTTGGGAATCCGATTATTGTGGGCTAGTTAAGGGTATCCCTCGTCACTCTACCACCTCCACCCTTGGATACTAACCCATCGACCTTCTGTCACCCGTGGATCCGTTGTCATCTAGACCTCATTTACCCGTGTGTCATTCTTCCTCTAGATCGCGCCTTCCGTTTGTCCTGCGTCATCTCGATCATCAACGCAACCCGTTGGTCCCTGGTCATCTTAATCGTCACCACCCGTGTGTTCTTCCTTCCTGGGATTTCCGTAACCTGAAGGCCGCTCCAATCTTTCATCTTACGCCCTTTAATTTCTTAAGTGCTTGTGTCGAGACTCATTGCTTTTGTGTGAAGGACGAAGGACGGGGCTTATTCTTTTTATACCTCTTACCTAAGTAGCGTAGTTAATTATTTTTAACGACGCGAGTAATTTTGGCGTAAAGTGCTTAATTTCTTAATATCCCTTATTATACGCGGATTTTATTTATTAACGACGTGTTGTCGTTAGAAGTTTGTGGCTTTTTATTATTTTCATGACACTCTTGTACTCCATTATCAGATTATTTTTCCTTTTTGTAAATAATACGGTTGAATTTTCTTGTGTATTTATTTTACGCTTGCGGATATTTGAGCACCGTCCTGGTAACCTTTTTGGTAATCTTTCTCTGTGTGTGTATTTTGAGGCCGAGAGAACCGAGTTCCTCGTTTGCCCTCACACAGACCAACCAAACAATCTTTCTGCCCAAATAGAACTTCATTTTTTGCATTAATCAAGCATTTACACCACTGTTTACATTCGTGTAGTCTCCTTCAATGGCCATTAAGCTTTTATCCCTCAGCCATCCAACCATAGCCTTAGCGCTCTTAACGGCATGTGATTCTTCTTTTGTAGACTTTTCTGGGACAAAGTGGAAGAGGTGATTGCTCCCAGGCTTACTGATGACAGTGTAATGCTCCTTTTTTTTGCTGGAAACAATATGTTACTTCCCCCTACCTGCATTTAAAAATTTATCACATCGATTCGTCCATCACAGAGAACACAAAAAATCCCCATCCTTCCTTAAGTTTTCCTCAAACACATGTTCAATAACTGTCATTAGCTTTCCCTGTGCTCTCTTAAATATATTTTTATCAAGTAATTTACTTGTATCTTCCTCAGTAATGAATCCAGAATCTATTAAAGTTGCTGGTGCGTTAGCTGCAATTGGTCTCAATCCGACACCGTACCTTAGACTAGCAAGAACAACGTTTGGAATTTCATCATAATTCTTTCTATTCTTGGTGGAAGATTCCGACTCTTGGACAGCTTCAAAAGTTGCTCCATTACCAAAACTGTTGTCACCATCAGAATTTTCTGCCTTCAGATCTTCAGCTTTTGCCAAAAAATGCTCGATTTCTTTTCTTGCTCCTTTTCGTGCTAAAATAGTACTTTCTTCCTTACTTTTTCTCTCTCTTTCTGCTGCCCTTTCCTTTTGTTTCCAACCTGAAGCTCTTAACTGTCTCTTATGCTATAAAATATCAGGAACTCCAATTGGAAAGGTACCTTTACTCCTAACCTTCTCCTTTTGTCCTTTAATAAGGGCTAGTTCCCTAGTAGGTATTTTTTTTCTCTTTACTACAACAGTTAATGTGGGCTTCAGTCTCACAGCCATTACAAACTACTTCCCCACAACTGTAAATTTGACATTTGCATGTCAATATATCAAATAACTTATCTAGTTTTGCAATTAACCTCTCTTTTACTTCAATTTTTCCTTTACCAAGGGAAACTTTTACTGCCTCCTTCCACACCTCCTTAAGCTTTGATATTAGTGTGACCTTTTGATTTAAAACAGGTGGATTGAAGAGAGTATTAGCTTTGGTCGTCTGATTAATCAAGCCTTGATACATCTCTTTTACAAGCTTTTCCACTTCATAATTTATCCGTTCATCTTCACTTTGCTCTCTCAGGTAAATGCCGTACTTCAAATTATCTCTTATTGTTGGTAACTCAGATACCATCAGCTCTTGCCTAATCCCAACTAAATTAGTCAGATGAGAACTTGATTTGGTCCTTGTCTTGATTTTCGCCATTGTCAGACTAATCGCAGGTATATCTGCAAATGAAAAGATGGCACTTAGATTAATGAATAATCTCTACCAAATAATTATATGTTATTCTAAAATGATCCACAGCCTTTACCATAGGTGGGCGCAATAACCGATAAATCGATAATCGATAAATCAAAAATTATTATACAATATTGATTATTAACTATAAATAGCGTTATTTTATAATACAATAGTAAAATTATGTGAATACGGTTTCTTAGTTTCTTACCTGGTGAGGCACTCCTTCATCTGCTCATAGGTTATGAGGATCCTCCTCATAGCTCGGAGCTATATATTTCTGCCTCCAAGGCACGCGCGGCTCGCCCTTGTGCTAAACTGGCACCAAAAACTGAACAAAATTATCGATTAGCGCTAGTTTGGAACCAAAAGTATCGGCGATACCGATTAATTGATAACGCGGAAAAAATAGCAGATAACCCGATAACATTATCGCGATAACGCCCACCTATGGCCTTTATTAGCATTTAAATAAAATGTAAGTGCTCTATAAATAGTTACCAGTTACAATAGTCACGAGAGGTGGCAACACTACTGGAATATCGCATTCCACTGAGTAATGAGTACTAGCTACTTGCAATTTGGGAGTTAGACCAAACTAAATTAAGGGTCATTTTCAACAGGTTTCCTTTTTTTCATTTCTCTCTAATACATTTTTACATTCTTTAGACAAATATCTTTCAGACTACATAAATGTATTAATGATAGAAAATGGTAAATTTGATCTTTATGGGTAACTAAAATAATATTAAAATATAGTAAATGACCCCAAACTAACAATAGTTAAACTTCAAATTGATGCAGGTTAGATCAATCAGATGCAGGTTAGATCAATTAGAATGAACTTTGCTGCCAATGTATGTTCTTTTCACCAATATTCATCATTTCAATACCCTCATCACCAGTTTCATATAAATCTAGAGTATATGACCTGCCCTAGTATGTCAGTCTAATAGGTTTCGGGAGGTTGAGGTCCGGTCTGCGTGTGTATATTTGCATGTTTTTCATGTAGAGATCTCGTGTACCATATAGTGGCACCTTTGTCTTCTGAAGGTTCGTAACAATGAGCCACTCGTCCTCCTACTCTGTCTTTATGTTTAGCATAGTTTGTGCATGGCGTGCGATTATGTCTGTTCCACGGCCGCAGAGGAGTATAGTCTCATCGTCAGCGTAAGGCAGTGGTTGTGTGTATTTGTCTGCAGTCTTCAGATAGGTCTGGGGTTGGGTGTCGTTAGTGTACATGATGTAGAGTGTCGGGGCCAGTACTCTGCCCTGGTGTACGCCTTAACCTAGTGTAAATGCCCGCCCCGTAATGTTGGGTTATTGGATTGAATGTGACATCTTTGGCTGAGATTCCACACACCCTAATTTTTGTAAAGGAGAACACATAATTCGAAAAAACTGACCAATCTCAAACAGTATAAAATAATCTAACAAGAAATGTAAAAACAAAAGTACAGTAATAATAAAATAAAATTCGGAAATTATATGGTCTAAAATAAATAGATGAAGGCGGCAAGGAGTATGGACTTAGGTAAAGGAAGCAAGTTATAGAGCAAAGAACGTTTGCTACGTGGTTGAATGGCCATTTACAGGAAGTCGGCAGGGATTTTTCTGTTTGAAGTTGTATGTTGCTAGTGGGTTTCTTCTAGTTGATGTGGAATGCTTCTGCCATTTTTAATCGAGGGGGCTGAGATTCTCTAGAGATGATGCTGGTGTTTTCTTCACCTATGCTTCCAGTATGTGGGCTTTAGTGCTGATGGTTGTCATAGCGCTCTATGTGAGCATTTTTTAGGTGAGTTTTGAGCCGTTTTGAGAGTCTGGTGGTTATCACGTCGATGTACTTAAATATTTATTACAGTCACTGACACTACAGCTACACTGGTGACTATCAGTGGCTGTAATTTTCGCAATTCTAAGAATGAAAAATACTATTTTTCCAACTTATATACACTAGACCCATTTTTTTATTCACATACTGTTCAGATATTAGCAATGAAAACTCTCCTAATTAATAAAAAATATTCCTATGTAAATTTACGCTATTAACATTTATTTTTCCTCACTTGGGTTAACCATGGGATTTTTCTAAAGCATTGACGAAGTGCTGGATTTTTTTTGTTTGCAATTCAGTTCACGGTGTTTTTCAGAGAAAGAACAAAATATTATATGTATACCACAAAACTCATTCAGATTCCTCTTCATTTTCCGGCTGATTAAAACCGTTGCGATATTATATTAAATTAGAAATTTTTTGTTTTTACTAATGTGGGCTATCTACGGATATTTTAAGGCCATATAAATTATGTACTCTTAATAATCTTTGAACGTAACTATATAGCTAATGCATTAATATTAAAAAAAATCTATTAATTCATTCATTTAAAAAAGAATATAGAGCTTAAGCGAAGAAGAGCATCTTTGTGAGAAAGATTAGTCCAAGGGTTTTGAAAGAGGCAGATTTCTTACAAGAACGCCAATATAAACAAAGAGGGATTCCAAAATATTCCCTTATAGTAACTCCAACGATCTCTTCTTAAGCACACTATGGGGGTGATCATGCGTTTAAAAGCATGATAGAAAGCCAGGTCTCATCGGGCGCATGTTGAGAAGTACTTTAGATACCGTCCTAACATATATATATATATATATATATATTTATATATATATATAAATATATGGGTCTGTCACATCAAACAAACTAGACTTTAATTCGATCCAGAACCTACGGAAAATCCTCACAAAGAATTTTTTAGATACGCAAGCCCAAAATTATAACAATTCCCTACCGATTTTGAACCATTAATCGAGAGATATCCCTTAGGATTCACGATTGAATTTAATATCAAACCAGAAAGAAATTCGAAAGTGTTTTGTAGCAATAGAGCTTGGAAAAAGTTCCTCTTCTAAAACATTAAACTGAAGATCAGGTTAGTGTAATAGTTGGTGCGTTAATTTTCTATCGTCTAGGTGCCGTCTTTAATCCTAAAGGAAAGTTCACGCAATCGTTTGACCTGCTGTGCTTAGCCCCGACGTGATAGGTAGAATTTACACACGTTGTTAAACAACACCACTACCTTTTACTTCCCGCATTTAAAGAACAGCGCGCGCATTCTTTCGGGTACTCCTGCCGATCGGAAGTTGGATCCTTCATAACCCTGACTCGGAACAGGTCCCTTTCCTGCGGGGTAAAGGAGATTCTTATCTGATCGTTAGTGCGTTGATTTTCTATCGTCTAGGTGCCGTCTTTAATCCTAAAGGAAAGTTCACACAATCGTTTGACCTGCTGTGCTTAGCCCCGACGTGATAGGTATAATTTACACACGTTGTTACACAACACCACTACCTTTTCCTTCCCGCATTTAAAGAACAGCGCGCGCACTCTTTCGGGTACTCCTGCCGATCGGAAGTTGGATCCTTCATAACCCTGACTCGGAACAGGTCCCTTTCCTGCGGGGTAAAGGAGATTCTTATCTGATCGCTGCTTGGTTTCAAAAATACAAAATAATTCTCGTCACATTTCTTCCCAAACTAGAACCAGCTCCCGGTGCCCTGTATCACAACATTAATTTTGATTCTGATCATTATCTTGATTTCATTTTCCAGTTATGGGGCAATGTTGGCAAAGAGACAGATTTTTCCTCTCTAACCACCTACCCTTAGACTTTTTTTATATGGTCGTAAAAGAGCGAAGATATGGTTTTCTACAATGGGCTATATTGAGCCACATTTAACTTTACTCAATGAGAAAAGGACTAGGTGTCATGAAACAACGGTCTTAAGGTAAAATGAAAATAAAGGCAACAAATTCATTGATTATAATTTTGTCTTAAATCTGGATTAAACGACTGGTATTTGCGAAATTATTTGAGCATTCCAATCTTGACAAAATTGCTCTTCTCTCCTCCTTATATTGATATAACATTAGATCCAGTTTTCAGTTTCCACACACTGAACACTGTTGGTAAATTAATACAGAGCAGCTTTAATCCTATTTTAATTCAAATAAGGGCTTAAACTTTACTTTTTTCTACATCACCACATTCTTATGCACAATAGAGCGAGTCATTCACCTGTAATAATCCAATTTGGATAATACATTTATTTACCTTGGTTCGTAAAATCCTCTATTTCGATAATGTATACTAATAGACATTTCACAGTAAGCATCTAAAGACACAAGAGGAGTTAAAAATTGGCAAATTTACTCTTCTCTAGAAAATAAAAGTAACTAAAATATGTTAAAGATTACCAATCAGTTACGATCTTTAAAACTTTTCAAACGTCTCTTCAGTTTTGCTAGCACAAATTAAATGCATTTTGCATTTATTGTCTAATGTGATGTTAACTTAAATAAGATAAAATTTGAATATCTGGTTTAAATCTCGCAAGACGTTCTGCTGTCACTCTTTTTCAATGAGTTTCTTTATCTGCTGAAGTTTTGACCGTTTGGCAGGTGAAATCTTACTTGAAGGATTAATCACTCTGGAAGACAGATGGGATTTTTGCACGATCCGAAGCTCCTTTACTTCCTACTCTCTACACAACGGGGTTTCTGATTGGGTTCAAAGGTTTACAGTATTATTCAAATCATGATCAGTAGTGAACTCGTAGGTTTATATTTAGGTTATCTTAAAAAAAGAAGTGAGGTTGTCAGTTTGAGCTGATTCAGTTGCGACGACAAACTACAGCACCAGCAAAGACTAACCAAATAATGCTTTTATATATATATATATATATATATATATATATATATATATATATATATATATATATATATATATATATATATATATATATATATATATATATATATATACATATATATATATATATATATATATATATATATATATATATATATATATATATATATATATATATATATATATATATACATATATATATAAATATATATATATATATATATATATATATATATATATATATATATATATATATATATATATATATATATATATATATATATATATATATATATACCCACTTATATCTTTCTTGCTCATATTCAACTTATATCTAGTTCCCATTCCTTTTTCTTTATCATACCAAGTTCATTTTCGAGGCATGAAATCTATGATGCTAATACTACTTATCTTTTTCTTTAAACACTCTTTCTTATTTTTCTTACTATCAAATAAATACAATAAATAACTTTCTTTTTCGGATTCTTCTTTCAAAATGAAGTAGAACGATCGCACTAAAGTGAATATATTTTCTTAAATATTATATATCTTAACTTCATATTTTATGCTTCTTTCTTATTTTTCTAACGTGCATGGTCAAGGCATTTCTTAGAAGCTTATACACTCAACTCCCAAGATTTTATATCTCTGTTATCACTTACACATAAATGTTTCTAATTTGCCACTTACAATAAATTTGCTTCCAAAATAATGTTACTAGGTTCATTAATTATATTTGATTCATTGTTTACATCTACTTATGTTGAAAGTTAATTTATTTTTCCCACGTACATGTAACACCTCAAAATATTTTCCCAATGTATATTCAACACCTAAAATGCCTTGAAAAAAATAAACTAGCTTCAGCCACTCTATCGAACTTATATTCTTTATTTATACAATTAAAACGATCAAGAAGATCGTCTAAAAGGATCTATGCTTCTGAAAATTATACTTAAAAAAATTAAAATCTGATGATTCCATTATTCATTGATCATATGTCTGATCATTGATTCCAACAATTTCTAATATAAAGAGATTAATTAGTTTCTCATAGCAAAGGGTTATTTTTATGTGTAATTATAAAAAAATAAACTTTGTAATCGATTGAGATGAATAAATACTACTTCAAGGGACTTAAAAAAAATTTTACACATTAATTTAGAAATAAATTCAATAAATTCTGCTTAGATAAAGTAGTTACATTATATTAAGGCCCAAGATGAAATTACTAGTATCTACATGAATTTTGCGTACTATACGAACCAAATTATTAATATTGGAACTAATATTGGTGCAAAATGACCTTTTATGATTTCAGAGATCCTTTGTAAAATTAGTTTTATATTTGCCCAGGGCGATAATATACTTAACTTCCCATAATTTTAGGCATACAATTCTCGGGGTAAGGCCCCGATATAATACCCAAATAATGCATATATGTATTCTGCCAATGCCAAAAAAATTACGCATAGTTGATATAAATAGAAGAGGATGGATTGACTGAGTCATTACTTTGTTTCAGGGCAGAGTAAAATATACTGGTAAATATGTTTTTGTGCTACGAATTTAATCTGTGCAATTGTGCTATTTATATAAGATAATATTTTCCAAATTTGAAACGAAAAACTATTTCTGAGTCTTTGTTTCGTTGCAAGAAGAATTGTCCGTATTTTATAAGGTCTTCATTAAACTCACATTAAAATTACGAGATCCAAGATAATCATATCATGACCATACAAGTTTATACATTTGTAGCACAATATTACTTAAATTCCTGAATCCCATCAGTGTGATCTCATCCTTAAATTTTCCTCTTATATCAAATAGCATTTTAGATCTTTCGTCTAATATTAGGTGAATGTCAGTGCAACATCTTAAGTCTATTAATCTGATATCATCTTCTTGTTTGTGATTTCAAATAAAAAGGTGGTGCATAATAGACCAAAGTTTCTAAGTATTAACCACAGAATTTCGAACGAATTAATATATATATATATATATATGGGGGGGGGGGTGTGTGTGTTGGTTGTTTCCGACCTACAACGTTATTTTGCGTCTGATAACACCTACATAATTTCCATTATGCCTCCAAAGGCATTTGTCACGTCAAAAATCATATATCTTTCGTGCGATTTGCTCTTACGTGACATTTTAGAACCATTTGAATGTACCCTACGCTACCCAAGGGGCTTATAGAGGTGTTCATGAATCATTTTTCATCGTTGCTATCTAGTTAGCGTTTCGCTCCACTCCTAAAAGTGCTTTCATTCCTCGCCGTTTAAAATAATTCGCTCATTCATCATTATTTTTCAGTAAGGGTTTTTGTACTTCCCATTCGTGATCCCCTCACTCACTTATTATAATACAAGACTAATATTTAACTAATTAGAGCAAGTTTTAATCCGCCATCAAATTGAGTCATTACTTTGTTCTCAATGTTTTAATTTTATAAATTAAAGCTTGTGATAAAAACGGAATGCTTTTTTTTACCTCTCCTGGGATAGTTAAGATATTTTCCATTCAGATCATCGAACGAGCGTCAGAACACACAAGCACAACAGTCATGAAGGTACTCCCTCTGCCATCTCTCTGATGAAATTCAAACACATTGTTAAAGCTGATATAACTCGTATTCTCGCTTAAAAGGTATACTATTCACCAGCAGGAATTGGAGTTGTTACTAAGGGCCTTCTTTTTTACATCATTGCAGAATTTTACCCCTCTTAAGTGATCATAAGTGCTTTACTTAACACACTCTTTCCGTCGGCTTTTTAGAAAGATTTTTACCCTCTCGGGTAAAACAAATGATCTCTCTCGTATCCAGAAAATATTCTAAGGAGATTCAGAGATATTAAGGGGAACCTCCCCTCCTCAAGTACTAATAGCAACAGCTATGAGAGAGGAGGGAGGGAACTCTAAAGTCTCTCAAGAAGAAGGATGCAACTGTCACACAGAGAATATCCAATGTTAAGAAGAAGAGAAACACTACCAGTAAACATTTTCCAACATTCCACCGTTCAAAATGTCCTGCCTTTGTTTCTTTTGCGTCTTGATATTATCGAATATATGGAGATCTGGCTCATTTATTGTTCCCAGAATGTCATCTAGAAAGCACGGCAGTAAAGTTTTGCCCTCCTTCTCTCCCTCAAATTCCTGTCTGAACGTACAGAATTTACTCATTGGCTAGAAATTCATGATTGAGAATAGATCCGTCTTTCTATAATTTCAACCAATTTGATGATCTGCAAACACATCAGAGTAGAATTTCCATTATGCAGTGCTGACCGATTTATTTTTTTTTAAATTATGGAATTTACCACGTCATCTTGAAAACCACTTACTCAACCCCAAAACGATGAAAAGCCAATACCTGTTGCCCTTTTTAATATTCTTCACCGCCACTTTGCAAGGGTGTACCGTATATTCAATGTCGACTTAAAGGATGTTTTCTTTCAGATAGGTACGGAGAGAAGAAACATTGATCGAGAAAACTGCCATGAACACTTGTCGCGAATTATTTGAATGGATCGTCCTCTTTTAGGGGATGTCAGTTACTTCTCAATGTTTAAACAGTATGTAAACTATCTCTCAGGTGATTTATACTTCGTTTATGCTTATGTTTTTGCTTATGCGAAAACCAGGAAAAAGCACATTCAAAATTGAGAAAAGATTTGCAATATGCTGAAGGGACGGAATTCATATCATTCTTACAGAGATGCAAGTCATTAGAGATACTACTAATTTTGTTTTTTTTAAAGTACATTCCTGTGATATATCTCCATCACATAATGAAGTTGGTGCAATTAAGCAATATTCTGGGTATAATATTGCAGGAAAGGTAAATGTTCTTTGTATTAGTCATTTATTTTGTTTTTATAGCTGGTTTCTTCCTAGAAACCAACTAATCTGGAACGTCAAAAAACCATCACCCAAACTTCTAATTGCAATGTCGACAACAAAGCACTATTTGGTTTAAATTTTCTTCAAAATTATCTTTTTAAAGGCCTGCTATTAGTCAGGCTTTTAAAGCCCATAAAATTAATTATTCTACATTTAGCTTGGAAGTCGTCTATATAGAACTTTATATCAAACCCTTCAGCTCATTGGAAGAAGGCAACATCACTTGCCCGATTGTAGCTCAAATTTATTCGCGTTTTATTCTCATTTAACTAGGCACTCACTGAGAGAAACTCTTTTCCTTGAGCTCATTGTACAATACACTGAGGACAACAAAAACCTCTGCCAATCAAACAATAAAATTAATGCTCTATGGGGAACACTAATCATCTCCTATTACTCTTAGCTCTGACCGAATATATCATAAATATTATCCCCAATCCAAAGTGGTAATCTAATCTCTTTACGAGTCGTTTACAGCCTCAATATCCTTATAATTAATAGCTGACTATGAGACATTACGTAATTCACGTGGAAATAGATCAAGAGCTAATTGCATTGTAACCAGACTCTTCCACGTCACTTCAATTTCATAAGACACGCCTTCCACTAACTTCCCCATCATATCTAAACTTTCCTTAAATTTTGTACCAGTTTGCCCCACTTTAATCGTTCTCATGCTTTCTTTCAGCTAATATCGAAATTTAGATAAATTTGGAAGGCCCTCCTACATGAAAATCAATCAACAACGATTCTTATTGGAATGTTTCAGGTAAGATAGCCAAGAATAAGGTAGAAATCTTTGGATAAGAAGATTTCAAAAATGCCGAAGCAAACAAAGCCCCAGTACACGCATTTACCGTTACAAAAAGTGGATCGTGATCTATCTCATAGAGGACCACTACAAAACCGATTGTTAGAAACATTTTTCACAATTAAATTTCTTTCTTTGTGGCCCATGTTCAAATATTTGCGGATAACGTACTTCAATTTCATTACTTATTCTTATAAAGTTACTCAAACACACATTCAGGGAACACTTATTCACTTCTCCTGTGAGCCGCGGGGGGGAGGCAATTCTAATAAGCTTCCATCAGCTGGCCAAGCTGTCTCTCCTTGCAAAAGGGCACGCATCAAATTGTTATGGCACACTGAAATGTGCCAAAGGCGGATAGTGATTCTTTTTCCATCCAAATGATTTAGTTCGGATTTCGCCTTCCATATGCAGCCAGATTTATTTGCCTCGCAAAAATGTTACCCTCTAGAGCACTACTATGTCGCTAACCTCCAAAAATAAATGCACCCTGTAGCTCTGATTATTTTTCCAAAAGTTGACATTCCATTTAACCTTGATCCGGAAGCACTTGGATACATGTACACATGTCTCAAGTAGAGAGAAGCAGATTCAACCCAGAATTTCCTTACCATGCACAAGGAAGACTCGTGAAAACTAGGTAACTTTAAAACTGCTCACAATACATGAAATATCACAAAAGAACTACTGTAAAAGTTCCTGATCAACGACTGAAAAAGCTCGTGAAGTAGAAATAAAGGCCCAAGATCCGAGATTCATTCGGTGGACAACACCTTAACTCAACATTACAGGCTTCCTAAGATTCAGTAATTATCAGTCATTTTTATCCCATAGCCCTCATCCTCGAAGGATTGGTCGCTGAAAGAATTTTTGTGAATAGTGGCAAATGCCACTCAAAAAATATTTTATCACTTGAAGGCTAAGTCAATATTAGGATATAAATGTCATTAAACGCATTTGGCTATCATTTTCCTAGGTGCAAATATCTGTATAATGTTCTCTGCGCATTGGATGTTCAAGTACAGGTTTCATTTTCATATAGGAAGCTGTTGTGTAGATTGAGTATAGTGTGTTTGCTTAGACATTTTCCATGGGGTACTCGCGATCTTCATTTTTATATAGCCGCAAAGAAAGCGCTCCCTGATGTTGGTGAGCTTGATTCGTAAGATCTTATTGTTGTGGAATAGCCAGACTCTCTCTCTCTCTCTCTCTCTCTCTCTCTCTCTCTCTCTATATATATATATATATATATATATATATATATATATATATATATACATAGGTACCTTGGGGCTTTAGGCCGACGTTGGTTGAAGACCGTTCGTAAATGGGGAAATTGTTATGAGGCCAGTGGAGATGGTTTATTATTAACTTTGCGGGGTCCTTTTTAAAATAAATATTTTAGAGTGCAAGTTGGCCAAAGATTAACAGGTAACTGGTACGCGTTGGGGTTGCAAAAGAAAGACAATGACGAAAATATATCTTTATTTACAACAAAATTATATTTATATTTACACAAATATTAGGTTTAAAGGAACTGGTGGCACAGACGGAGTACAACGTCTACGCGAGATAAGGGGGGGGTTAATTAGGGGAGTAAGTAGGTTAGATTCAGGTTGGTGATTTAAAGGAGGATTTAAAACCGGGGCGTTCACACAAATAATGGATCAATGGGGTAAGCCAGATTCTAGATCAATCTGCAGGCAGCAACGGTTAGACTTTCTTACGCGATCGTTGCAGAAAAGGGGCCAGTTGGGATACGATGAATGCGACGGAAGAAGCTGGGTTACCTCTCCGTTTATAAGGGAGCACTCGTAGAGCCTTTGGAGTTGAGAATCCTCGTCAGGTACTTGCCGATTGACTATGGCAGAGTTCATGGATCAATTTAGCCTTCGACTCGAATTGAAATCGCCGCGGGGGAAGGCGAGCGTCCTTCAGCTCGTTCACCGGAGTAGATGGGAAGTCCATTAGTGCTGCTTACTAAACTGAGTCGAAGGATTATATAGACGCCTAGTGAGGTGGCTGTGAGGGCCCTCCAGACGCGCGTGCAATTTTGGGGAAAGGTTGGCGACTCCTTCGGGAGAAGGAGGAATTGTGATAACGTTGGCTTGGAATGCTCAACATCTTTGGACGGAATGCAAGAATGTTTGCTGGAAGGTGGCCGTGGGAGACGAGGAAATCGGTCCCTAGGCAAATACAGCTGGGTCATGTGATAACGGCGTAGGCTGCATCCTTACCCTGATTCAGCCATGCTTTCAAAGATCGATGGGGTGATCTCAGAGCCACGTGGGTACAGACGGGCACGTGGTCGCCCTTTGATCTCATTCTGCTACACATATGAACCAACTCTTTTGTGCATGCTCTATCGAACGTTTTTCTATATCACACATCCACTAATAACTGTGCATTTTTCGGTTTTATCTTTGTAAATCTTTTTGTTATTGTTGGCAATGTAGCGAGATGGATGTGTAAATCGTTAATCTGCTTGGATGCTTTCCAGCTTTAGGAGCTAATATAAGTTTTGCTGGTCTAAATCCGTCTTTGGATTATTCTAAATTTTTGTAGTCATTTAATACTATAGTATATAATCTATTGGCGTTCAGGTCTTTATGTTCTAGCGATGTGTTATGTATAGTTATATTTGGTTTCTTGCCTTGTTGATGTCTTCCTTTTTCTTGGTTTAGCGTAATTGAATGAATTTTGTATTTTGTATCTGATTTACGTGTAGGTTCTGCTTCGGGATGTTATTGTTCGAGTTCTTAATCCTGATTGGATTACTTATTTCCATACTCGAGAATTTTTATTTTAATCGGGATATTTGTCTTATTCCAAGTTAGTATGTATCGTCTTCGATCTATGTAGTTTTTATATACGGTTGTTGCTCGTTGGTATATTTGGTGTGATAGTTTCTTCACCTTTTTCACGCAAAGAATGGAGCTTCATCTCTATGCCTTTGACTTGATTATTTGTTGTAAAGCACGAGTCTAGGCTCATTGTCAAGTTCAACCATCACTTTTTACCTTAATTTTCTTCGCTCTCTTTTCATTCACCTTATTCAGAGATTTCTTCACAGACATGACCCTGATACAGTCCGAGAGATGAGTTCTGGAAGGGGAATAGAGATGTAGGGGAAGAGTAAAGAGCAATGATAGATAGCTGGAAGTATAGTAGAAGACATTACTGTTGAATTAGATTGTCGATGGACCTATGGTTTAACGTGGTATCCTAACCGCGACGTTTTAAATTTTTCCCTATTTCCTTTTGCTCTATGCTGTTACCCTCATTAATCCTATGTTTGGCTGAGAAATCAATAGTGATAAATTAATTGAGAAATAGAAGAGTGTGCGATTTGCAAAAGGCTGTAAGTAAACTTAGAGATCAGGCTAATCACTCTCACTTTAGCTCTATTTAGAGTTCAACTTCGGAAAATGTATTAAGGATAAAATGTTTATGTTTGCTTTTCTGTTTAATGTGTGGTGTGTATATGCGTTCAAACCGTTGTTAGCATTTCTTATGTTCTGTTTGGTAAGAAATAGTTTTCGCATTTTGGTAAGTGTCTTTAAGTTTGTTTATTTTGATATTAATTTTAATTACTTAGATTTTTCAGTTTATATTTTTTATATAGTTTCGTCATATTGATTTCTTTTTCTTTTGTTTTATTTATTTATTCATTCTTTTTATATATTTGTCAGATTTTTCCTTCTCTTTCGTGTGTGTTCATTGTCGTAACTTTTCAAATTTGGTTATTGGTCCTAATTCAGTAGTTTTGGATCCTAATTTAGTGATCTTTGAGTCTCATTCTAGTAGTAGCAGTCGCGACCAGGCTGTGCTCTCTCTCTCTCTCTCTCTCTCTCTCTCTCTCTCTCTCTCCTGTTTGGTGTGCTATGCGTTAGCTTTTTATTCTCCACTTTATTTCTGTCACTTTTTCATGATTTTCTTTGCCATTTTTCCTATTATTTTTTATGGTTCCATATTTAGTTCGTTATGTAGATTTCTGTTTATGCTTTTTTGCTCGTCTTTGTATCCATTATCTTTAAAACTGTTCATTCTGTATTCTTTCCATTTTCATAAGGCTACTTAAAGAGATTTTGTGCATAGTAATAGTAGGATACACCAGTAGTGGTTGTATCATAATCTAGCATATCTTCTTATTTTCAGTTGATGGGTATTAGTTTGAAAAGTAGTCTTAGCCCATCCTTACTTGAATCTTTTCCCTTTGGTTACGTGTTTCCTGCAATCCTATATATTTTCCAAATATCTTTTCTTTATCTTTATATCCGTTTGTGTTTACCTGTAATAGTCTTAATTTTCCTTCTTCCATATTGCTTTAATATGCTTCTTCTTACGGAGAAGGTAGTTTGGTGTTACCTTTGACGGTACTTTTGCTTTACCGTTGTTGTCTGATGTCCAATTCTTGTGGAGTTTTCTTTATTCCATTTACGTCTCTAATAGGTTGGAGGAGCTGGTGTACATTCTCGCGGGGAATGGTCAGAATTATATTTAAAAATAGAATTGAGAAGTTATAATGTTTCGTAATCAAATGATGCAAGGTGCTCGGGTGGGCATCTAGTGATTGCAATTAGAAAGTAATCAGGAGTCACTGGATCATAGGGAAAACGGCTTCCGGCATGATTTGTATGTTCCCACTAAGTTTATATTAGAATATGTGGATTGTTTCTGCGATTTGTAATCAATTGTGGTCACTATTTTGTCGGACCTAGTCGTTTGCTCACTCAGAATCACTTGCGCGAGTGTGATATTATGAAGGGTTTGGGTGTACTACTTGATGAGATCAGACTCTAAAGGTCCTGTCAGAGAACCTGATAAAGAGTAGTGTTCTTGCCAGTTCACATGGATCCGCGATGTTCACAGTCACCAACTAGACTATGACTTAGTAAATGTCATTAACCTTTTGCAGGGCGTCTTACCGGTGGAAAAAAAGTTCTTCTTGATCATTAATGATTTTATTTTGTATTTATCTACCTTTTTTCTATAAGCTGTTATTTAATTTTAATATTGGTTTAATTGTTTATTTTGGGAGTTCTCCCTCCTCTTTATAGTGCTTATATATTGCAGATTTCGGGTGTTTTCGTCATTCCTTGATAATAAACTTGAAGTAAAGTTGGAAACTACTTGGAATCTTCATTTTATTTTCTTGTTGTGAGCTTTGTTGCATTTACTTCTTACTTCCACAACACTTTGCGAGTTTTCCATATATATATATATATATATATATATATATATATATATATATATATAATTATATAGTTTACTAGAGCGGTACTAGCTTTGACATGTAGCTTTGCATATCATCCTCAGCTGTAAAGTAAAATAAATTGACACAAACCAGAAATATTCGAATATATAACAACAGGCAACTGACATTAACCTGGGGGCGTTAATCTCCTTCAAGATTGAATTTACGTGAGAGGTACTTCATTTATGCTGCCCTTAAAAGCAAATTGAAATTTGGAATTTAATAATTCGATAATTTATTATAATCATTCCAATGATAAATTTTGGGTGCACCAGAGAAATACATGATTAGCGTTGTTTACATGGTAAAAAATACTTGCTGCATTGCTTAATCTATGAATATCTCCCCTATGTTCGTATATGCCTTAATCTAACGACCTTTCGGTCTCTAACACATGGAAGGAGGGTTAATTTGGGGCTTTTTTGTATTAAGTAGATGCCTGCATCTTTATTTTGCCATTTTAGTAGCTTTGTGGAAGGAAAGGATTTTCAGATGATTGAGGGATATTTGAAAATGGTCAAATTGGGATACACAATTGAGTTTAATTCTTTGCGCAAGGGTGAATATGATAGAGATAAGCAATTCTCTTTTACCTGTAGAATTTTTTGTTGAGGAGGGTAGAATATTGACCTCACTTTAGATAGGTTTTTATATACACAGTATAATGGATATTTTAAGTTAATAAACATGCTACCTATTGAAACTATTCTCATCTGAGTAAAGATTATGCCCCCGAACAGTGGTTTATTTGTACATTTAATTTAACCGTTATTGATTAAAAAGTGCTTAATATATATATATATATATATATATATATATATATATATATATATATATATATATATATATATATATATATATATATATATTCGTACAAACAACGCCTCGCTGAAGATGGCAAAGATAGTAGTTGATCAAGAGGGTTAAATAAGATATTATTCGCTTACAGGTACAAAATATAATAGCAAACCGATTGAATACAACATAAAACATCATTGTAAACATCATACGGAAAAAATCTATATGACTCGCTACATGAAAGATGGTGAACTCTTCAAATGTCATAGGTATCATAGGGAGAAAGGTGGAGAAATCCCTTTCTCCACCTACAAAAGAGATATACTACGACCTTTCAGCTACTAGAAACGATGTTTCGCTTGCTACCATATAGCGCATCTTACACTGTGAAGTGTTCTACGAAAAAAATATCAGACGCACTCTACTACTACACATTATCAGAGGCAATATCATTTGCGTTATGCCACGTACCATTTAGCCAAGCCAGTGGACTAGTGAGAAAATGTTCTCTAGACCGAAGAAGTGAACTTGGAGATTGGGAGGCACAATGAACCAAAGATATCTTCAAAAACGGAAGAGCCAAGCGTATACGGAAATGTGGACGCTATTCAATGTGAAGCAGGGCGGTGGATTAATCATGTTCTGTGGATGTTTTTTCTGCATCAGGAACTGGAAAATTTCGCGCGTAAATAGAACAATTGATTTGCTCAAGTATCAGGGAAATATTGGCAAAAAACGAATGAATTTCAGTAAGGAAATTGAAACTCTGACGCAATAGGCTCTAGTATTTTCATCGTAACTGGTCATATTCCCATTTCCCCAATATACATATATTTATTGCGAGGTAACTAAAGCATGTGATTTTGTATACAGGGTGACCTCCCAAAAAGGCACCGCACACACTTTTGTGATATATCCTTCATTCATTCACTAATCATTCTTACTTTGCAGGACATGACAGAAGCAACGCCTGTGAACACAAATAAATCTCAATGGGAGCCCCAGCAAAGAATATACTGCGTCAAACATTACTACAAGACAGGCTCGTTCAAGAAAGTGCAGGACACTCTCGTGCAATAGTTCGAATGTGAAAAAAAACCTCCAAGAGCAGATTTCAGGACTGCGAGGACCACTTCGAGCACTATGGGAGAGTGGAGAACCTTAATGCAGCTAGTGAGAACTATTCAACTATTCAGGACGCCCCAAGAAGCGTGCAGCTAAGCTGGTCGAGAGCGTAAGCGTTTAGGTTCAGCACAGTCCAAAACTTTCTGTGCACAAGTGAAGTCAGTCCGTCAGTATATCTGTTGAGACTTACAGGATAGTGCTAGTAATGGATGTAAAGGACAATCCATACAGAATACAGAGAAAGCAGTACCTTAAAGCCCCAGACAAGGCGCAAAGAAAGGCTATGGCAGTCAAGATACTGGAGAAGATTCAGGAGACCACACCGTACCTTAACGTCCTTTGGACCTCAGATGAAAGTCACTACCATCTTGAAGAAAAGGTAAACTCAAAGACAAATGTTTTCTGGGGGACATCCAGACTAAATGAGGTATCCAACAAGCCCCTATACTCTCCTAAGTGCACGTATGGACTGCATTCTCAGCCAGGTGCATCATAGGACTATTTTTCTTCGAGGAATCTGGCGCGAAAGTGACAGTTACTAGAGGGTGGTATGTTGAGGTCTTCAAAACCTTCAAAATGGAGCTGCAGAACCTGTAACTTTTGTTTATGGGGAGGTTGTGGTTCCAGCAAGATGAATCTCGTGGGGTAGCCGAGATCATTATTTTTTTATGATTAATAAAGTGGGTCGTACGTTCCTACTTCCAATGATCGCTTCAGGATCGACTTCTAAGAGCACTTTTATTACTTTTATTCTATTTAATGAATATAAAGGGGAGTTCTTTCTTTAATATACTAAATACTACCAACGCAACTCGTTCAAAGATAATTTAAACACTTCAACCAAAATAGACCTTTACTGTACATTAATCAACTCAAACAAAATTACTATATACACGCACAAAATACACATTAAAAATGGTTCTTAAGTCCAGTTACCGACACACGGTTTCTGGTTGCTTTAAGGGAGAACAATTTACTTTAAAAAAATTCGTCTTTAAGATATACAAATAATCTACATTAAATACACGGAGACATGAAAATAGAATTGATTACTGGCATAAGGTAGTGGGGTTTACCCAAAGAATCCAAACGAAACACCTTCATTCGAATATTGTCAGGAGAAGCGTCGTGAGTGTAATTTATTCGCTTCTCAATAGAGGGCGTTACTTTGAACAAGGGGTGGACGAGTTACGTCACGCGGAATTTCGAGGCGACGGAGGACAAGGGATCAAAACAAACCACCGATTAAAGAGGCGATGCGTCGGGCGTTTATATACTTGGAAAGGTTTTCTCAGACGAGGCTTGGAGATGGCTGTCTGATTTTCTAGCGATTTTATTTCGCTTGTAGAGCTTCTCTTTAGGTAAGAAATCTATCTAGTTTGGGCTGTCAAACTCAGATAGGGTAAGATCACTTGACGATCTTTGGTAATCGAACTGTGCCGACGGTACTTGCAGGTAAGATCACTTGACGATCTTCGGTAATCAAACTGTGCTGATTTTTCTTGGTGCAATCTGGTCTTGTCCAAGAAAATGAAAGTCCTTCTTAAATTGCTGAGGGAACTATCTCCCGGAATGTTCTTATCGATGTCGTAACTAAACGAAAAAAGTCTACTTTTTGTCATGACGAACAGTTATATACTAGAATTACTCCCGCGGGGTAAGGGGAGGGAGAGAGGGATAGCAAGGGGTAACCGAGCGTGCCCTGGCTTTTGGGCGTTTGTTATTTCTCTTCCTTGACATTTTGCACTTAGGGAAACTGGATCTCATGTTAAATCGACAGAAGTGGGTATCAATTCAGCCGTGCTTGGCGTTGTGTCGCTCTGGGAGAGCGTAATACAAGATCGACAGTTTGAATTTTGACTTGTTTGTTTATAACTACACCCTTGGAGAGTAGACCTTTTAAGCAGAGGTTAGAAATAACTGTCTCCTAAATTTACCATTTTTATCGTACTTGTATGTTACCGAAGACTGGATAGAGTGGCTAGGAGAAACCCAGGTGGGTTTTGTTTTTCTTTCATTGTTTTCTTCGCCATCAGAAAGACCTCGATATATATATGTATATATATATATATATATATATATATATATATATATATATATATATATATATATATATATATATATACATATATATATATATATATATATATATATATATATATATATATATATATATATATATATATATATATATATATATATATATACTCGCAACTTCTTGACTGCTTCGATTAACTTGTATATCTCTACAATGAACCAAGCTCTTACACCTCAAACCTGTCCCCAGATTGACAGAAAGAGAACTTTCGGCCGTGTGATCAGTCTCAAGACTGATTTTTAGTGGTTACCTTACAGCCCTGCCCTTAGTCCCCCAAATTTCGTTCTCTGGCTAGGTTAAAGACAGAGTGTACGCAGGGAGCCCAGGACCATCAAGGAACTCAAGTATGCCATCATGGAGGAGATCAGAGCCATTAGTCGGTCGGTTTGTTAGGACGCCCTGAACAACTTTGTGCTGCACCTCAAGAAATGCACAGAGCTAAATGAAGGTCAACACGAACAGGTTCTCTAGAATAAAGAAGAAAAGTCCAAAGTAAGGCCCGTTTGGGGGGGAGTAACCCTGTACTATGCTTAACTACAAGTGTTGTCTATTTTATCCTTTATTTTGCTCAATGGGCTCCGTAGTTTGTTTTGGGGATTGTGTGGCTCTAAAACAACATTCATTTAGTGCAATCAGCCTGTATTCACAAGAGAGGCTACTGTCACTCTTTATAGTGTATTTGCACTATGTTTGTGTCAATGGTTTTAATGGTTTTTATACCCTCAAATAAGGACCTCTCTTCTTCCACCCGAGTAGAGTATTACTACAGGTAGTCGAAGCCTTGTTGAAGAAAGTCTTTACTTTGTTCATTTTATATATAATTGAGTCTACTCTTAAAGTATAGGACCTTATCAGTAATCGCTTCCTTCTCGAAAGAAATGATGCTAGTCCTTTTCTTTAAAAATCTTTGGCAATGAAATTAAAAAAAGAGACTGTCTTAAACCAGAACATGTAAGGTATGGGGTCGCTATTCTTGGCCGTATTTAATCATTAAATATTTTTATTAATTTATAGAAGGCAAAGCCGACCGAGGTACTTTTACCAGAAAGATTTGTTAGTTTCATAAATGTCTTGGCAAATTTAAGGATTTTCAAATATGTGGATAGTACGTAACACGTGTTTCCACTAGGGAAACAAGGTAGATTACAACGTTCTCTTTGAACCCTCCAACAGATTTGATATTAGGCACGATATATATATTTAATAATCAACCCTTAAGTAGCCTGTTTGGAATATCTTGGCTACTCTTTGAATTAAAAGATTGATCCAACATGCCATGATAGAAGAGTGCTAATGGTTTATGTAGTAATGGATTTCTAAATCTTAAATGAAGACCTCTCTTTTTCCACCCCGAGTAGAGTGTTACTACAGGTAGTCGAAGCCTTCCTTAAGCAAGTTTTTACCTTGTTTATTTTTTCCTTAATTGAGTCTACTCTTGAGGTATAGCACATATTCAGCAAACGTCTCCTTTCGGTATACAGTCTCCTGAAGCAATCTCGCAAAGAATAATGCTAGACCTTTTTTTTAAAAATCTTTGGCAATGAAATTTGAAAGAAGAGTGTCTTGAACCAGATCATCTTAGGTATTTGGTTGTTATTCTTGGCCGTAGTTAATCACTAAATTTTAAATTAAAGGAAAAGGTGGTTATTTCAATTGACTCAACTTGCCATGATAGAATAGTGCCAATGCATAAAACTTAATCGGCATTCTAAAATAGGGATTCTTGGTACTTTAGAACTTAAACACACTTTCTATATAAAATATCTTTATTTCGATCTCTCCTCAAAGACTTATTAAAAAAAGTTATTAAGTCGTGATAATGCTTTTTCGTATACCTTGAGCACTTTCCCGCGTTTTCATGTTCATGAAACAACATCCCAGTTTGTAAATTGCTTTAATGAATTAGCCGAGGATTCATGTGGGATAGAAATAATGGATATGCGTCCAAACACCAAAATTTGTGAACCTAATATTTATAAACCCAATATTCAATTCAGTAGCAACTAGTATTCTATTTTTTACGTCGTTTTAGTATCTTTTAAATTATTTTCCTTTTTCAACCATTTGATATATCCGTAATGTGTCAAAAATGTACTAAATTGATTCATAAGAAGTACTAGGACAATTTACTAAGAGTAAAACAGTATAATAATAAAGGAAATAGCGGAGATCAAAAGAGAAGTCACAATATCTACAATTGTTTAATGCAGCTGCAATATTTTCATAAATTATTGAGCTGTTAACAACTCCTTTCTCTTTAAAGTATTCTATTCAAATTTATTTGATAACCATTAACTTCCAAAGACCTTATCAGTTTATGGGCTCTATTCAAGCGAGAGTATTATTCCATTCCAACCAATGGATTAATTCCGTGATAGGGTAGTAGAATTAATTCAATTATAACTCGCCCTTTATTCGCTATTCTGAATCAATTTTGGTAACTGACCCCAAGGATTAGCTACTCTTCAAGATTAAATAGGTATTAAGTACTCTTTTATGGGAATGAAATAACAGGGGATTCAGCCACTCCTACTGTGATTTAATGTCTTGGAGCTGAATGTTGTGAGAAGAGTATGGCAGTTAAGGAAGTCAATTGATTATAAAAAAATGAGATAAGGGTATAAAAAGTGATATATCGCAGTTCCATTATAATCTTTATAAACGACCAACGCTTCAAATCCTTTCAATTGCAATAACCAGCTGATTATACCTGTGGCAAAGCGCCAGGTCAAAGCGTCACTTTTTTTTCCAAAGGAGTAAAATTCAATTGTACCCATTTAGAGCCATGAAAAGACCTATATGACCATGTGACATATAGTTATTAACCTTGGAGATTTCATATCTGCCATTGGATTTGGCGCTAGGTAGTGCCATCTAGTGGCAGAATCTTTATTTAGCCATTGAAAGGCACTGGTAAGTGATTTGAACCATGGAAAACTATCAATGCAATAACCATTTATTATCTAATCACAAAACGCTGCAGGTCAATGGATGGGCTTTCCTTCCTGTTATTCTATTCTCAAACCTTTTCTTGATTCCTCGACATTTCTTTATTGTTTTCAAATAATTTTATAACATTCCTAAATTATTAGTTTAAATCAGTTATATCAAAACTAAAGTGTATTGGAAAATAGTAATGATTTTAACACTCACATGGATGAAAATAATCTACTTAATAAATTCAATTACGAAAGAAGGTTTCTATTACAATGTTACATTAAATTATTAGGCAAATTTGCGTTTAATTTAATTTCATTATGGTGATTAAATTTATTCATTTTTTTATGTTCGTTAACTCCAATTACAAGTTTTTAGGGGGTAGCAATTATTATTTGACCTCCGTTCATAACAATAATGTCCCCTAGCTATATCTAAATTATCGTCTGAGCAGGCGCATCAATTAGAAACTGGTCGTCTTTCAGCAGAGTGAAGCTACTCAAAACCTGACATCTCTCTGAATGCTTGACTCGATGAATGCTCAGCGTTCACTAAGGGAAAAAAAATAACCTTTTTCGGTAACAGACGCCAGTTCAGAATTCGAAAAGGTGTAATATATTATATTCTATTGATGTCTTCTATTCTGCATATGATAATTATTTGTCACTCTGTTGATTATGTATATTGAAAGGAAAATATACACGTAATAGTTAGTTATGCTGCTCGATCTTTAGGATGTCTCGAAGCATCCTTTTTGGGTTACTTAGATTGCAATTTATGCGGTAGAGCAGTGGACTGAACAGCAATGAGCTGTAGATGACATTGGTTCGAAGTACCCACATTTTTTACTTTTATTAACAGGTAAATTTGCTGATATTATTTAATACCATTTATGTCTCACTTATTTCCTTCTTAATCTATGTTAAATCCTTGTATGGTCCTGCAAATAGACAAAAACGCTTGTAAATCAGTATTTCCTTATTCTAATTGGTCATTGTGTTTATTTTTACATTGTAACATATACTTATGATATGAAAATAGCTAACACACCATAGTACTTTTGATTTTCGACTAATGATATTTAGATTGAACTATTTTCCCCTTTTGCCAAAACGTTTATTTTTTTCTTACTTTGTCCGGTAATATATATATATATATATATATATATATATATATATATATATATATATATATATATATATATATATATATATATAGGATAATCCGTAACAAAGAGAAGAATGCTGAAAGAGTAAATTTAAATATTTGAAGGACGGCCTTAACAATCTCAAATTGAAAGAAAAAAGGTACGAGAGAAAAAATGGTAGACAAAATAAAGATGAGATGAATAAATTCAAACATAAAAACAGAGGTACAAAGGGATCAGAGAATGTTTCCCTCCCCCCCCCCCCAAAATAACTAAAAGTGTTCTGTTACGCCTAAGAGCTGCAACTTCCAATTAACATTACAATTTAGGCGAATTCATTTAAGATAGATTCCAAGGACAAAGGAGAAAGCGATTAGGAAACCTTGAAAACGATTTGGCAAATCTCTGCCTCTCTTTCGAGATTGATTCTCCCGGTTTTTAATCCGGTCTCGTCTTGCCAGAAGCTCCGAACCGCATCCTTTGTCACTTCCGTCTTGGTTAACGGTAGGTAACGCGATCACCGGGGCCAGATGGTTTGTAAGTCACTGGGGTTAGTAGGAGACACGGCAAACTAACCCTTTATGGGATGGGAGAAAGATATGGATTTAAAAGATGGGGTAGCAGGAAGGGTAGTGCTGAGGGAAAATAACGCGATTAATTTTTGAAGATATTATTGATATTTGAGATCTTTCACAAGTTAAAGAATATATGGACATGGTGGAAAAGCTGTACAGAATTAGCAACAAGTGCATATTTCAATAAAAATATCAAAAAAGTAGATATCAATTATTGTTTGAGTTTTTCATTGTCTGTATTTTCAGACCCAATTTTGAGTATTCAAATTAGTACCTTTGTTTGCTATGTTTATCTCAGATAAAAATCTCGTTCAAATTACGGAAATCATATATGATGCTGCTACTAAAGCAATGATGTTTTAGAAAATCTTACGTCATTTTTATGTATTATTTTATTCAATTTTAGTTATATTAAGATATCCTTTGGGGCTAGGGTTAACCCATAGTTACCAGTAGGGTGATTGTGTTTTTTTTATAGTAGACCTACCTCACAGCAACGCCTATACTGAATTCAACCTTGCTTATTAGATACGCCGTTAGGTTTCTGACGTCTCGGTAGGGGGTGAATCTCAGCGAACGCGGACATAAAATTTAGTGGCCTCATTTACTGGAGCCCTTTAGCCTTATACGCTAATACTCACCACCAAGAGGGTAACAGCACACTGATTACCGTCGATTTGACCAATCACAACACCGCTATTACTTCCTGCTCAGATTTCAAATCACTGCAAACCCACTCTCTTCTTGTTCCGGAACCCTACCGATAAAGTATCGGTGTTCCAGATGCGGTCATTATATCGAGATACTACTAATTATTTTTTTTAATTTTTAAGAGCCCATCTGGTGACTGACATTCAGGCAAAAGTCGTTGTACTCACACTATAGCCTAATACTAGGCTAGATTAAAAAAAAAATAACAAGAATACAAAAAAAACAAAGGCTAAGACACAAGATAACAAAAAGAACAACAATAAATAAAACAAAAAAACAAGATAAGCAAAAAGGCATAAGAATGTAGCGCACTACGGCTTCAGGGCTAGGCCCGTCTGACCCCGCGGCAGAAAATACGACTTACAACAAAGAGTCAAAAAAGTGGAGGAGGCCGGTCTTTTCGAAAAGTTCATATAGTTCGCAAGTTTCTGTGCACGAAACAATCTCGATTACAAGGGACAAGCGGTGGCGAACTCACTCTTCCGTTACCGGGACAGGTAAAGTGCGGGAAGATCACCCAAACTAAGACATTCAAGAAGAATGTGCCGAGCAGTCTGGGGGACAATGGAGTCTTCAGAATAAGGTGCAGCATAGGAGTCCATCAAATGGCGGAGTGTCCCGCGAGTGTGTCCAATTCGAAGAAAACAGAAACCAACTTGAAAGCGTGAGGCATTGGGGTATGTCCATGGAAACAGTCGTGGCGCAATGACATGCAAATTTAAGCTTCCCTCAGCCGTCTACCATTCTCTTTGCTAAGCAGCCCGGAGGAATGCCCGTATTCCTGCCATGTTATCAGTGTGAGCAAGAACCCAATGCTGTTCTAGGCGCACAGTTTTCGTGGCCCTTTGGCTCCTTCATTGGTGCGCTCATTCTCCGCAATTCTTATAAGTCCAGGAACCCAGCAGAAGATAATATCGAAATTCGCTCCGCTCGCAAAAACTGTGGCGTTATGGATAATGCAAAGCAGAGGATGTGGCGATTCTATTACGCTGAGAGCAATCAGTGCACTTTGTGAGTCGCTATAGGTCACAGTCCAGGCCCCAAACAGGGTAAATCGCGTTATCTCCCGTATTGAGCGGAGCGACGTATTCCAAACTCTCTCGCCAGTGAAAACACATGAAGCATTTGGAAGAGACCCGTTAACTTCAAATAGAGGGGATAGGAATGAAAACCTACACCTCTTGGGACTTGGTGCCATCCGTATACACTGTCATGGTTCCAGAATGGCAAGGATTGTGCTCCAAAAAGATCGAACGCAACACTGCAGGCGTTGTAGATTCTTTAGTAGACGAGACATGTAGATGATTAGTAAAGGATGGTAGCCTCCAGGGTGGCGTTCTGGTCAAATCCAGGTGACCCTCTGGAGATAGACGGAGCTCTGGTAAGGGTTTTCTAGACCTAAATCCGAAGGGCTTAGGCTATAATTAGGGCATCTCGGCGGCATAGGCCCCATCGATATCAGCAGCAGATGCAGTGAGAGCTGTGGCGACTGAGAAGGTGCTGGGCGCGCGAGTACAGTCGAATAACGCACTGTTCACGGCACATATTGAATGGCTCCTTCCCAGTAGTGACAAGTAGGCTCTCAATTGGAGACATGCATGAGGCAATATTCGTCATGTGAAGGCTAGTGTGATTGATATAGCCCACCTACCTAAATACACGCCTGGCTGCGGATGCGTAAAACTTGCATTCGTAGTCTAGCTTCCAACGAACAAAGGAACGATAAAAATGCAATGCAGTGGCTTTATCTGGCCCTAAGCACTGAACGTTACGAAAGGAAGAATATCCATGGCGCGGGTACAAGAGTATTGCGAATACGAGTCTCGCAGATAAGGCATTAGTCAAATACAAGAACAAGGATACAGGGCAAATCCACCACTTCCAGCGAGCCAGGGTACAAGTGGAACGATGCATGTCAGTAAAAGTGCACCACCAGAGTCTTGGCCAAAGAAAACTGAAGCTTGTTTGCTTTGAACTAGCGGGAGACGCGGTTCAATGCCTATTGAAATCGATGATCCAGATTTGGCATCTGGGCCGCGACAAAATGGATCGAATGTTCGGCTACGTAGAGCATAGCGAGAAGATGCATTTGACGCTCAGGGCAAAGACTTAGAGTTTGACAGTGACTACACTTACGTGCCGGAAACCCTCTTTCTGATATACTGGGTAGGAGAGGGCTTTCCCCACCAATGTGCGGAATTCTCGATCTCGCAAAAATTCAGAGATAAGGAATGGGAGGAGTCCCCTCACCCCTATCGTGTGGAGAATCTTAATAATACCGTATCGCCATATGGTATCATAGGCCTTTTCCAGATCGAAAAGCAGCATCGCATAGTGGTGTCTATAAAGGAAGGCCTCGTAGACAGCATTTTCCAGTCGGAGCAGAGCATCAAACGTGAAGTTTAACTTGCGGAGGCCGCACTGTTCTGAAGATCTTGTGGCCATTGCCCTTCAGAAAAAGGCTAATATAACATTTACCCTTTTTTTCCATACTTCAGAACGGTGGAAGATAGAGAGATTGCGCGGAATGGCCATCCCTCGCTCAACCAGCTGTCCATTAATGCCGTGAGGTACATCGTCTGAAGCAGACGCGGGGTCGGCGCACGAATCGATAGCAGAACGCAACTCATTTAATGTAAATCTGTCGTTGAATGATTCTCCTTCTCTGGAAATAAAGTTCAGTTGGTGACCTTCTGCGACATCACAAAAATCATTGAATGTTGGTGGAGCAGCATCCCACCTAGAGAATGAGGGGAAAGCGGTCGCGAATAACTACGCTACGAAAGCTGTGTCCGAGATTGTGGTCCCCTTCTCCTGGAGAAGGGCAGAGGGATCCTGCAAAACTTGCCCTAAATCTTTTTCACTCAGTTTCAAACCTCTGCTAGAGGGGTTTTCCGGTTAAGTGACGACACATAAGCCAGCCAGGAAGAGTATCGGGCGTGCTTAGAAACATACTGGAGCCCTAGTTTGATGAAATTCACCATCAATGAAATCGTTCAAGCGACGCTTATAGTGTATATAGGCATAATGCTTTTGATTGAAAGCCGTCTCACACACGGCTGACCACCATATAAGTTGTCAGCGTGCAAAACGTTTAGACTATTTAGGAATAGTAGTTAGGCCCATGGCGATGAGGTTGCCATAAAAAATTTCAAAGGCCTCATCCACCAACCTAAACTCCTCAGCTGAGACAGAGAAATTAGTCCCTTCCTGAAATGCCGACCACCGCGCCCGTGCCACGCATCACCGATGCAGAGTCCCAGGTGGCAGCGTCCCATAAAATGATATTTGAGTGTGAAAGTGATCACTACTATGGAGTTCATTGACTAACGCCACCCAAATTCAGGCTATGCATCCGAAGAGCATAAAGATAGAACTAAAAAGGAGAATGAAGCGGTTTTCGGGCAGTGATGCTTAGACTGATCCACCATTAAGACACCTATCTTTAGCTTATCGATCAGATCAGTAAGGAACTAACCCCTGAGATTGATTGAGTAATCTCCCCAGAGTGGGTGTCCACAGTTAAAATCATCGAGCAAGATAAAGGACCTCGACAACCTTCCGACGATGCGTTCGAAGTCCCCGGCGTCGAAGTCAGCTGACTGTGGAATGTACGCAGACATCACAATATACCTCCTCTCTAGGTGTAGCTGCACATCTACTGCTTGAAACGAAATATTTATAGCAAATAGAAGAACGGAGACATCATGCTGGCTGTAAATGGCGCATCTTCCTGTCCGGGCCCCATCCCGTGGTGGTGGGGTCGGAAAACTCTTATACGCCCGTGAGTTAGACAGGGGGCCGCGTCTACCATGGTCTCCAGCAAAAAGCTAGCTAAGGGAATACGGAAGGAGACGAGCTGCTGCAGCTCTTCCCAGTTGTCCCGGAGTCAGCAGCAATTGCATTGAAGGAATTCGCCCTCTAAATCTAGCTTGGAGGAGATGCAGAGGCCATTTTGGAAGAGAAAAACCTCACGGGGATGGCCATAGGTTAACTGAAGGCACTGCCGCGGACGCTATTGGCCGAACTTTGCTTGTAGGCGCTGTCGCCTTTGAGGACTTATCGGGGGAGTTAGGGCTTGGCATGCGAGTTTTTTGCTCCCTCCGCCGCTAAAACTTAGGTAAGCTCCTTTTGTGCTGCCCTCCTTTCAAGGAGCCTCATTAGGAATCCCTGAAGATAGCTTCAAGACCAACTTCATGGATATTGCCTCCTGTGAGATTAACGAGTGGGTAAAGGCGCAGGGCAGTTTCACCTTACGGAAAACGGTAACGCTTGTGGAGGTGGAAGAAGCCTGAGTTTTAGACAGAGCTGGGTGTGAAGCTTTGTGCCACCAAATGTACCAGGGCAAACGACCGTGTTCTTAAACCTGTTTGGGCCAGAAGAAGATAGTATCTTTTACCATTACGTTTTTACGGTGATATGCATATCATTGCTTCGAATAAGAGGAGGTGCAGCTCTCCGCAATTGACTCAAATTGCCATCCCGATTTGGACTTATCGTGTCCAATTTACATATACTTCGGGTTAGCCGACTTTGCACGTCTACATACCCGATTTGTATGGCCGAAGCTGTGGCATTAGTAGCATCTCAATGGAATTGGCACGAATGCCTTCACGCGGTAGTGATATCAACCATCACGCACTGACTCAAGCAGTCTGTCAATCTCAAACCTAAAGAAGAGTGTAGGGAGGGTCTCGAAACCACCCTTCATGGTCGGCTAGCTCTAATGTGATGTTATCTATGATAAGCAAGAGATAGTGATTTGTAATTGGTGATGAGTTAAATCATATTCTAGAATATATTAGAAAAATTTTCTGACAGATATATAGGCGGCTAGAGGTTTTCTCAAGAATATGGATTTTTTCCTTGGTCAATTGTTTGAGTAAAAAATATTGAGATTTTTTATTCTTAAATTGCTTCAATGCCTTCGTTAAGATCCAAATTTGTGTTAGCAATACAGGGCAGGAAATTTATTTACTTTAATGATCGCAATTTTGGCTATTTGGAACGCAAGGGTTGTTTTAGGCAACCGTTTTAAACAGCTCGTACTATGTTGACTGTCCCGGATAAAATGTCATTTAGAGGGCAAAACCTTGCAGCAGCAATTTTAACGTGTTTCCTCTAAAATTTAAACAGACCTAAAACTTCTAGCAGATTTAAATGTTGATAGTAAAAAACAAATTTTGATATAAACAATCAGGTCTCAATAAAGTGTGATACCATTCTGAGTTAAATGTTCTCGAGAAATTCCCGCTTTTCTACGCCAAATTGGCATTTGTCCTGGCTGATCTTTATTCAACAAGCAACTAAGCTCTCTATAGCTTGTTTGAGTGTGGCATTTTGTTGTTCATGCAAGATGAATATACTAAGACAAGATATGAGAAAAAGTATGATGCTAAGGTAACAGGATACTTTAACAATGGCACAAATATTTATGATTAGAATCTCAGATCAAGTGGGATGAAAAAAAATTAATAATGACTATATGGAGAAGTCAGCCGTTTTGCGTATGCTGGATTTTTACGAGTAATTGATCATATAGCTGAGAAAAGAGTTTTTGCCATTGCAATAATTAAAATGAAATAACAAAAAACTCAAGAATGAAACAAACTGACCTTTAAATGCTTCATTTCTTTGAATTAAGATAGCGAGCTAAATCCAGTGGGAAAAGCGCTGGCTTAGGGTTCATTCTAAAAAATTAGCTATAGCAGCCTTGACTAATGAAGAAGAGGCGGGAACTATCAAGGCGGATCACTTTCCTTAATGTAATATTCGATTGGGTGTTTAAAAGGTTAACCGCACAATCGAGAAGAGGTTAGTTATGTAGCAAAATAGCGCAGTGGATGGAAATAATGGTTAAGAAGAAAATGTTGATGAGTTGGATGGTTCCCGTCTCTCAGTTTTTGGCAAGGTCCTCTAACCTGGACTGATACCCTTGTATAGGTTCTTTCAATAGGGTCGCTCGATTTTAAAATGAAAATAAAAAAAGTTGTGTGTGATACATGCATTCAATTTATTTTAAATTTGAAAATACATTTTATGGCATTAAGTGTTGAATATGACGTCTTTTAAACATCCACCGCGGCTTCGCTTGGTGGAACGTATTCGGGAGGCCCAATTTTCGATGACTTTGTTGCATAAATCTGGCTGAATTTGCTGGATGGTGTTCATTATGTTGACTTTGAGGACATCAACTGTTTGCGGATTAATCGCATAAACCTGCGATTTAAGGTAGCCCCAAAGAAAGTAGTCTATTGGCGTTAAATCGCATGATCTCGGTGGCCAGTTGACGTCGCCGCCCCGCGAGATTACCCTTCCCTGAAAACGCTGGTGCAATATGTCTATCGTGGCGTTCGCAGTGTGGCACGTAGCACCGTCCTGTTGGAACCACATGTCGTCAGTATCCATATCAGGCATATAATCCAGTTGAGGCCACAAGAAGGTGCTTATCATTGATCTGTAGGTCTCGCCGTTGAGAGTTATGTCAATCCCATCTTCGTTCTCCAAAAGATACAGACCGATGATTCCGTTAGACGAAAATTCGCACCAAACAGTGACTTTGTTGGGATGCAATTGGTGCTGTTGTATCTCATGTTGCTTGTTTTCGTCCCAAATCAGACAATTTTGCTTGTTCACAAATCCATTCATTCAATAAATGGGCCTCGTTGCTGAAGAGCATGGAAATCACGTAATGCGCAGAAAGTTTGTCGAACGGAGCACTGATTTTGATAATAACAGTTGATGATTTGCACATGCTGTTCAACGCTTTAACCTTCCATCTTGACTTGTCAAGTACTACTGAACAGTTCACAATGAGGATGCCAGATGTCACTTAAACAACAGGGCCACTATCGTCTGACAAAGCTCAAGCATCCTTGTTAAAAGACCCTTTATTTTCGAATTTGTGAATGAAATTGTGACATTCAAGTTTAAGAACGTACTTTAAGGTCTGCGTGTAACTTTTTATGACAGAGAGCTGTATGGCTGGAGCTTTTGCTACCTGGAAAGAACTTTGACGAGCTTGTCTCAGGAAAATTGTGCATCTCCCATCTATTTATGACGTTCGATTGGTGGCGATAGATTTGGTTAATGAATTCCATGTCTCTAGCTGTCTCACTTTGAAATCTTGTGCTTGTGAAATGTCAACACTCCTCAATATATACAGCATTGCTGGCTCTAAGGAGCGAAGAAGTCACAGAGAACAATGTATTATTAAGTAGGAGGACCTCGGATGACACAGTAGCAGGTTCATTCATTACAACACCCCAGCGTAAGTCATATATCAATAGGTACCTACAGAAATTTTTCTTGAATCATTGATGGTACCAGCCCCATTAACCTGATGCTAAATCACCTAAATCTGTAATATTTGCACGCCTGGAGTCCGTCAAAAAGCAGAAACGTGGAAGAGACTGAAAATGGTGGCCACAACGAGAGCCTTTGATCCGAAGTTTCCGAGTCGCGTAAGAGTTTCTCAAGCCTGATCTTGGGCGTCAATTAAGCCTGTGTTCGTGGTGACGAAATCCTGTCCCTAACACTTCACGATCCATGATCAATCCGCCATCTCGGTCAGAAGGTCGAAGGAGCTAGAGAATGTGAATGATTTTAAATAGAATATTAATGAGGAAAATTGGCTCAACTATGACACTAGAAAATCAAGTTCCTCTTTAAATCTTATTATGCATATTAGGGCATTTAAAGCTTAACATTTAGTCTTTGTAGTAAACAGGTCAATTTTAAGTTGTTGATGTCTTGAAATATTAGCAATTTGAGTTTTATTTACTCATAAAATAAAATTAATTTTACCAAAAGAAAAGGAAGGAAGAGTGCCTATCAATTGATACTATCTTTGGAGTTTAGAAATCAACATATACTTATGCTTTCTAAAAAACATTTGAGTGAACATATTTAATAAAACAGAGAATGGATAAATTCTCTTACATTATAAGAAAAATAGTAAAACCAGACAAAGGATCAAAAAACTCCCGCAAATTTCCATGAGTACCTGGAATTCTGTAGTCTTAAAATTTACGAGATAAACTAAAAAGAAAAAGAGATTAATGTACACATTTTTAAAATATAGTAAAACTAAACTAAAGATTTCTGAATGCATCGGGAAAATATTGGCAAAGGTTATCGATGTTGGAGTGGAAACAATTCTCATAAACCAAATCCGGGAGCAGTTGTGGATATTATGTAATACTGGCATGTTATTGTTATGTTTTCTAGAATTTTAATCCATGACTTCCTTGGTATTAAAATAGTCAATAAAACGCATCATTTCGATGAACTCTGAAACTAGAACATCGTGCCTTCTGACCGCGCTGTAAAGGAGGAAGCAATCTCAAGCATTCGAGGACTCTTCCCGCGATCAGAAACTGAAGGTTTTCAGGGATATGGTCATCCAAGCAATGCAAAATGGGCCCACCAGCCCGGTCTAGTCCGCTCTATCTACACGAACTCATCCCTATTGAAATTTTAAAGGTTTGCTATTTTAACATCAGTCATCCCTTGCTCTATCGTGATGCTTCGTAAACGTGGACTTTACACAACTTTTGTTACGACACAGAGGGACATAAAACCTGCTGATTTGAAGCTTAAAGTAATTTAAATAGCGAACACCCGTTAAGGGAGCGGCAATGCCGGGTGAAGATCGTTGCTTTGGCCCTCATCTATCACTAAGTACGAATGGTTGGCTTATTTTGGTTAAACTAAACGTACGCGATTATCTCAGTATTCTCAGCAGTCTCTACTGGATACTCAACACAGAGGCATGACATCTTACTATTGAAGTCCACCAGATCAGTGATCCTAGTTAAGCGATGCATACACCACACTCTCATAAACACATCAAGACGATTTTTTCCTAGCCTGAAAGTTATGTACACACCGACATTGGGCCTATTGAGTGGCTACCCATTACGGACCATAACACCAACAAATACACTAGACTTCGACTTATGGTTCCTATCAAACCACAACTTTCCATTCTACTTTGTGGCTAAATAAATACACATCACCTTACACTAATTTCAATCACCAATAATGATGCGGCTAGGTATTTAACCGGTGCTTTACAGCAATTCCGCTGCCTACAAATCGACCCGGCCTTCTCCACATTCTTCTGGCTTCGTGGCGGGACTAAATCCCTGGACATAGTCGTCTGTAATGACCACGATACTTGATTCCACACCCAAATGGACCTAAGTTCCTAGGTACTGGCCAACCACATCCTTTTATGCCTTATATTATCGCCTTAGCTGATCCTAATACCCACACTTCGCTCTAAGATTACACTAAAACGAACAAAGAAGAGTTTAAGATACACAACCACAAACACACCGGACAACTTCAAACTCCAGAACACTAACCTTACACAAATAGACAATTACTGGAGTACAGTCATGTACACCATTAAAACTGAGCACAGAAATATACAGCTCACTCAGAAACACCTGCATTAAACAATTGGCATTCTTTATATAGAAACACAAATAATCATTACAGTATACAACAACAATGGCACGAGCTGGCCTGCATCGCCCAGATGCTCGCTGCACTGACCATTTCTTTTTCTGGCACCACTTCAGGATGATGTTAGGCACGGACCTAACAAAACCAATTACCTTTCAATACACCTAACTCACACCCACTGACACTAAAAATATCATCGAAGCATTTTCGTTTGACTAGGACATGATGCATATACACAACGCACCAGAACCATACGAGCAAGAGCCCTTCCACGAAGTTCGGAAAAGATATAGGTAACCTCTTTGGTTGCAAATGGAGGTACTCAAAAAACTCTACCATAGTAACCAATCTTATTATCACCGTCAAGGAAAAAAATACATTAAAACAACGCCAAACGCGCCCCAGCTTTTCCGTCCTTCAGCCACAAATATACATCATAACCAGAAAAAAATCTATACACTTACAGACCTATTCAACCCCTCATTCGAATCTGGTAACTTCACAAAACGATTTAAAAATAACATAACATACTACGCTACAAAAGAATAAGTTCGCTAACAACAGAAAGCCCTATCTCTGCACCAGATGGTCTCTCTCCCACTACCTTACCGACTGAAGGTCTCACATAAAATACACACAATCAAGCGACATCAAATCCCTTCCCACTACGCGTAGTGGGAAGGGTAGCGTACTGACACTCACATCTTATATAATCTACTCTAATTAAACACCACGCCCACCCGAGAAAAGCAGACATGCACACACAATGACGACGAGACTATTCTCGTCAGCGGCGACAGACCAAGCAGAATCGCGTGCCATGCACAAATAATACTAGACGCTAAGACAAAATATAAAGACAAGTTACTCATTTCTACGAATCTTAAGAAGACACAGATGACACTCTATGGCTTACGCTATCACATTATACACAATATACAACCTAAAATCTCACATAAACAAGAGCCAAAATCCTAAACAAGAATTGTGCAGGTTTTATCTTGCCAGCTGCAAAATAACATTACATCTATTTAAAACATTACTCTGACTACTTCCTACATATGTACCAGTCACACTCACAGTAGCGAGTTAAACATGAAAGAGAAATCCAGCGCATTCAGATCTCTGCTCTGAAACGTGCACAAACGCATGTTCACACTACACGAAAAAAACAAAGTGATAACACTATATATACATCCAAACCCGCTTAACACGACAGACGTAGAAACTAGCAAGAGATCCTACATGCACTCATACACGCTAGATAATACGCTGGGATAGCGTTAAGATACCACGACGTCTTCAACTACCATCAGCCAACACCTATCCACACATTAAATAGCAGCAACATGAATAGCGCGTTTCCATAACACGCGCCTCTCATTCCATCCTACATCCTCCCGCCGCACTAATCGATCCCATATCACTACCTAAAATGCACAACCACACGATGCATCAATTTCTAGACAACGGCCTCAACTTTCCCTATCTCCTCTAAAAGAATTCCGAACCTTTCTTCTTCTACTACACGATGTCTGTGATACTCCACAATCATCCCTCAACTGCTATTTCTTTTCACATCTTGACTCGATTAAAACGCTCAAGAAATACAGATTGAATTACTCTACGGGAAATGCATTTCATTTATAAGACTAAAGGATTTTATTTAATTCGCTCTAGCTAATTATTAATCAAACATTCAAAGGAAATTTTGTTCTTTACTTTTTGCTCGAGGTCACTGATAGTGAACAAAAAATCCTCTTTGCCACTCAGGTATAAATAAGAAACTGACTAAAGACATTAAGTTACAGAGTATGACGGAGAAACATGAGTTGAAATTAGTCATTAATTATGCAGAATTAACACAATGCCAGTGATTGGTATCCGTAAAGCATTACTCATACTTTAATTTAAAAATGATTTAGTCTTGTATTCGTTATTAACTTTCCTCTCTTCTTGTCAATTTAAATGTTTCTTTCATTAATAATAATTATAAAAATAATTATTATTTTTAAAGTAATATTAAGCATTTTTTTATTGTGCTCTTCAAAGTCAATGGACGTCACAGAAGGCTTAAAGGAAAGACGGAGGTTTTAAATGCACGCTTAAAGGCATCAAAATTGGTGATGGGTGCTGAGTACCCATCACCAAATAACGTACAACACTAATATAAATAAACAATAATACACTAAGCCGACAGGCTAAACAAGACACTTCAAGGAAACTGAAATTACCACACACAAACTTGATGGAACTTGATTAATTAAAAGAAATATGGAATAAGAGGTCTCGATTAAGCTCGTTCCAAGATACATTTTTAGGAGGGTTACAAGTCTGAACAGGATTAATTCCACCGCAATATTTTGAAAACAATGTATTGGATAATTCATTCAAATTTGTAAGTGTTTACTAACTATTTTATATATAGAAAGTTATTATCATCTAACAAGCAGACCACTTATTTCAATGCCTCTTATTAATTGTTTACCTGTTATACGTTTTGGGAGTCTTTTCAGATAGAATATATAGAATTCTTTTAGTAGAATAACATTATAACGAATATGACCAACAGAGAAAAATTAGCTCATTCAGTGCCAATTCCCTTCCAAATATCCATATTCTTTAGCCTACTTTCTCTTATTAACTTTAAAATCGATTTTCCGCTCTTAAGATAATAGAACACCAGCAGGAGTAATAGGATTAATGAGGTACGCCTTTTCAATCCTCGATAAAATCCACCTACCGAATAATGAAATTAAAATATAGAGCAGAATCAAAATCGCAGAAAGAGAGCAGAGACCCTTTCGTGGCTCAAGGGATGGCCACCTGTTCCAAGTCCAAGGTTTGTGGCGAATATTGACCACTTCGGTAGATTACAAGAAAGAAGAGTGATTTGTTTTATTTGCTAAGGAAAGGAAGATTAAAGAGTCAGTGGTGTTGTGATTGACTGTGAGTAATAATGTGCGGACTGGAACTACCAGCCCTTCGTCCATCAAGGTTGGCACATCACCTATAAGCGTCAAGTGCCCATCATATGCAGAAAAATATGGTGTTTGTTCTCGCTGAGATTAGACCGGTTACCTATGCGTTGAAAATCTTAGACCGCATCTTCTATGCTAGTAAGAGCTTTACTACTACTCTTTAGGGCTAATCAATATTTCATTATTTCTAGTTGATATTTAACCTAATTCAGGCACACTAGAACACTTTTCTTTTCTTCTCAACAAACTAGATATATGTGATCCAAACTTTGAGGCGCCGCTGACGAGGGGTAATGCATGAAATGTGATCTAACGAAAGGATCGGTCGGAGGGAGTTGAACCTCGGGCATTCAAAGTGTGGGAATGGAGATTCCAACAGGTGAGATTTTTGCTGCATTAAACTTATCTTCCAGAGGGCATAAGCAAAGTTATTGATATCCAAATTAGGTAAGGAATAAACATTCACCCCACTAATGTGGTTTACAAGAAAATGATACACATTTTAGGAGATATTGCAGGTTCTAAACCGTGATATATAGGGCTATAGAATACTGATGTTGACAGGTATATATAATTTGTATAATTCAGGAAATTTTCTGTTAAAGAAAACTCGCCTAACATTTTCCCGAAGCCGCCGACTGAAGGACTTACTTTCGTTGAGCAACCACAGAGTAGGAAAATTTATACTCTTTTCTACCACAAACTCTCCAAGTGTTCTCTTTTTGTGGTTCCTAGAACTATGTATCTTTTAATCAATTCAATTTTATGTAACTTTCACCGTTAGACCAATGTCTTTTCAAACAATTGAGAGATATTCTCGTAGGTTTTCTATATAAACATATATTAATAGAATAAGCACTGGGGAAAAAATGTTAAAAGGAATAAACAGTAGGAAACAAAACTAGGAAAATAGCATAGATGTGGGATAAAACTTAGCTGGAATGGGATTTATTTATGGTAATGCATTAATTAATATTACTAGAAATAAGTGCTGGAATTTTCAACTTCGAGAAAATTGCCAAAAAAAAATAACTGAGAAAAGTTCAAGTTTGAATCATTTTCGATACGTTGAAGAAGAAGGGAAGCAGTCAGGTTATAGTAGCCTGAATTTCTTTAAAAACTAAACATTTTTCACAAGTTTTTATAACTACATGTAAGTCTTATTTCAAGTACACAAGCCTTATTAGAGATCATTACATATCCTTAGATCCATATGAATTTCTATATATTCCATGACATATATTCATTTGATATATAGTAACCATCTTGATGTCATCATGGCAATAAATTTTGTGAAACAGCGCCTTCCCTGGAGATCTCAGCTCGTAGGCCTATACATGTAAGCCATCCAGAGAGGTCTGCTTTAAATTTGATTTTTCTTAACTTCATAATTTTTTGTTGTTTTCTTACTGATTATTTAATCCTTCCCATATTTTTTTAACCCAAGATGGAGTTTTAAATTCGTACTTCTAAATTCCTCTGAGATTATCCACGATCTATTTTATGTAGTTGTATTAAGCCCCGCTCATCGCATTATTTGAAGTGCTTAAACACAGTGGGGCGCCAATTCTCATACAATTGAGCTGGCAATTTCATCTACATACATCTTGACATATAAATAATTTACAGCAATATTTCCCTCCCTTTCCTTCGTCCACACATAACATATCCCTCATCGTCTATCGCGGATCCGATGAAAGAGGATTTCATTCCAATACTCCCCAGACTTTGAATGAATGCTTCTCATGAATAACAGCATAATTACCTAAATATGATGGCTAGTTTGGAGCAAATGCATAGTGATACCCTTCCTGCCTAACGAAGAGTGTGCGCTAGTGCCCTCAGACTTACCAGTGATTGACAATTTAATCTTTATGTTGATTTCATTAATGGAGTTAGGAACCCCCGCACATGTAAAAGGGGAGGGTTGCTATAATAAAAATAATAAATGGTCGTAATAGATAACTATTGTTTGAATCTTTGTTATATTTAAATTATTTCACTATTCCTCTCCTACGGATTTATCTTTGTTTTATCTTGCCCATAATCTCATTCGAACTTATTTTAATGCATTGTGCATATAAAGTGAGAAAAATAATAGTAGATGTTTTGATTAAAAGAGAAATAGTGGGGGAAAATGGGTAAATAAATAGGAAGAGGAAGTGAAAATAGAATGAAAGTACAGTTCACTGGTGAAATGGCATCTTTCGCTTTCTTTGCGTTTTCGATTTTTTTTTGTTTTCGGTTTTTTAAATGGACAAAGGCATTCAAGCCTTTATAGCAGAGGGGTTTTTAATCACTACCCGAATGATGAAGTTTTACTCGGATTTTTAGTTCCGGTTTTTGTATAATGTTGTTTGTAGTATTGCTGCTTTTGATCTATAACAAGTTAATTGTTCTATGGGGAATTTTAGGAGTTTAAATAATAAATATACGAGTAAATTATACTAACGATAATTAGTTTAATACAATGCACTCTATGGTTGCCTTATGTACTCTTTCTTTTCCAAATTAGGAAATAGCATATGACCTTCACATCTTTTTTTATTCCTAATAGAGGAATCTGCTATTGTAGTGAGCTTAGGATTACATAAGGAAAGGTGTGCGTCGTTTTCATTCGAGTCCCATATCAATTCGCCTTTGTTTAACTCACTTTCATTCTCACATTTCCTAACTTCGATACTCTTTCCAGCTACCTCTTTTATAAATATTTATAACTGCAACGTTTCCGTTGGATATTTAATCATCATGATCATTACTATAATAATAGGAGAGTTTTTTGTCTCTCCGTTTGTAACACACAATGTTGGAAAAAATAAATAGGTAGAAATTGCTAGAAGTTTATAAGGAGAAATTTCAAGTCATTTACTTGGACTTAAGCTAAATATTGCAGAAACCCTTTTCCCTTTTTGTTATAAAAATAGGGAAACGTGCCTTATTGTATCGTTGTTTTTAGTGTTATTCCATTTTCAATTACCATTAATCAGATTGAAAGGTATTACAGAAAGGGGTTTGATTATTATCTTCCCAACATATTGCCAAAATGTCAATATTTTTTTTTATATTAGTTTAAATGAAGAATATCCGACCCACTTGCTCTATGCTATTCGATTTTCTAACTACCTTCTTATATCTAGAGGATGAATGAAAAACTTCAGTACTTTTAAAGTAGAACTCTGTCAATCCTTTCATAATTTATTGTTTGGAAAGTGTGGTATACTACATGTAATATAATATCTAAAAGGAATTATTAACATTTTCTAAGCTATGGTTTGAATAAAACTGAAAAGAATTGTCTTTTTTAAAGATATGGCTCTACTAGTAATGATAATAAAACACCACGAAATTAGTTATAATCTGATATAATGTAATGGAGAATAAATTAACATTAACATTACTGATACAATAAAGCACAAATCCCTATTTATCTAAACAAAAGAGGAAAAGGAAATCGAAATATTGAGCTTAAACTTCGTGCCCACGAAACATCAGTTGAATCTTTTTTATCAGGTGAAGAAAACATCCCTTCATTCATTGGCATACAAAGTCGGCTTTGAAGCAACAAATTGCTTTCATTTATTCAAGAACGAAATTCCATCCCGACCCAAAGAAGCGGATTTGGGGGTAATTTCCTGTCCCCGAGGGACACCACCTGTCCGTCTTCCGCACGTGAATCACAGCTACTTCCTGCCGCTTCCCTCACCTGTTTTTACCGAATATCGAGTTTCGTATTGCTTATTATTAAATTTTTTCTCATGTTTCTGTAATATCTTTCGTAGTCCACTCTTGTTTTTTTTCCTCTTTAATTTGATGAATTGGAGGTAGCGAGTCCAGATATCCTTAACACTTACTTAGTTGGGGAGTTATTCCTTATCTTAATTATCGAATCTTCCTTTTGGCTATTTTTGTTATTTTTGTTTTGTTTTCTTATTTTTCATTTCGATTTGCATCTCTAATTCTTTAAGCTTTTCTGCTTTTATTTACCTAAAGTGAAAAGAATGATTACAAGTAAATAGCTTGGTTGGGAAATGTTTCGATTGTGTTTTGTAACGTCTTACAAAACACACAATAGCCAGCAACTGCACAAATTTAACTTAGACATATGTGCAAAAGAATACAGAAACGAGGTTGTATATAGAAATCTGTGAATAAGCCATAAAGTATGGGAAAATTCGAGGATAGGGGTGAAATATGATGACAGGAACTGGGATTAAATGGCTCATCTTCCTCAATGGTTCTATTTTTTCTTAATTTGTTTTTATTTTCATCTATACCGATTTAAAATGAAATAATAATAGTACTAGTGTAACACGAAGTCAAGAAGTAGAATAAGAAACAATTATCTTTTCATTAATTTAGTTTTGCCTTTAAATATATCGAAGAAAAGTGAAATATATATAGAAGAAGGAGGAAGATGAGGTGGTGAGTTCTTCGTCGTCTGCTCCATAGAATATTTTATCTCTGAACTATCTCTAAAGAAAGGTGATTTCGGTACTGGATATTAGAACATTGTCTTGACGAGGCTCAACTGGCTTCAAAGGATAAACAGCAACCCCTTTATCCGACTTGCTTGTTTTTATGCTAATTTATTTTTTCTCGTTTGAATAGTACCATGGTATATCTGACTTGGTGTATTAATAAAAAAAAATTACGAATTTTATCACCCATGTGTACTTTTTTCGAGGCATTTTATTTCTAAATGGAGGCCGACAGTTGAGGCTCGGGTCCGAGTCATGGTCACTACAGCGTAAGGCAGCCACCTTAGTCAGAAGCCTTACTACCTCTAGCTAAATAGACGGAGTAAATGAAAAAGGAATTAAATTGCAGAGTTAACGACCAAGGGAAGAGTTCTAGTACCCTAAGTTCAATTCGATGGAGGAACTCAAGTTTGAAGTGGATTCAAACCACAGCTCGCTACAAGGTACGACCGATAAAGTTGACCAGACCCAGACTCCATCCGACTACTAACCATACCCAGTGGGGCTTAATCCCCTAAAGATGGCAGTTTTACTAATTTGCAAAATATATCAAACTCAACCGATATGACGCGCAACTATTATCAAGCTGCATCGGTATCGCAAAGCAAGCAGGTTCCTCTCGACGTATTTCGATGTCCTGTCTTAGGAATTATTTAGTTATTTCTTGTCAATCTGCTAAATAATTAGGACGGCATTACAAAGTCAATTCTGAAATTCGCTCCTTTTCAATATTAACACAACTAATAAATTATTATACTCAGAATTATCACTTCAATTTTATACAAAGACCAAAACAGGAAATTTATGTTTTTCTTTTTCCTCAACGTCGTTTCTCAATAATACCTCCTTGAGCGATTGATTATTTAAACACGCTGACGATTAATATATTTATTATTGATAACAAGGTGAGTGCGAAGACGATAGAATTTGGCCTGGGCTACTATCTGGCCCAATAAACTCAGGACGATCAAGGATCGTGTGACGGTACGGTACTTCGTGTCGTAGGACCCGCCAACACTAGGTCCTGCTCAAAAGGCTTCTCACTCGGCCACAGACGCCTAACACACAAGTTCTTGCTTGAGGGCGAACCACTTCTTTTCAGCGATGAATGTATTGTCCCTCTCACAGTTGAGCACCTCCTTGTTGAGTGCTCGGAGTATGCCGATGAATGGGTGGCACACTTTTGCGCCAGCGGAATCGGTCACCCTCTGAATATTCGCTGGGTCGTTCGGGACGATGAAGCTTCTGTCTCGACAGTTCTCTCATTTTTAACCGCAACAAGCATATCTTCCAACCTCTGACAAATGTGGAACTCCATCACTCATCATCTATAATTGTGGTCTTCGTACCATACATTTCATTTTAAATGTGCCACATATTATAATTTCAGACTACGTGTGACTTTCACTCAATGTGTAATGAACTTAGTACATCATAGAGTACCCGATAGACATTCTCCAATACGGCCTGACACGACTAAGTACGATATAGACTTAGCGTTTAAAGTGCTAGCTAACTGGTCTGTCGTAGTAGGCAGTTGTGAAGCCACGGTGACAGCGCTGGTGGTGTGTGTATGAAAAGTTTTGGCTGCGGCACTCTTTCCATAAACTTCTTTTTTATCTTATATATCGATCGATAAGAGACAGAATAGAAATTTACTTACCATAAATATCTATCGTTTAAAATATTTTATAGACAAATTGATACCATCATTTATAAAAAACGAGATAAGATAAAAATAATTCTAAGATATGAGTAATTGAGGACAACTAGTGAATCTGGACAGAAGTTCAATTCCGATCCTTCTTTACCCTCATACAAAGAGGAGGGAAAACTTTAAAAAAGTATAATATAGTAAATGAAATAACCCTACTTCCCTATTGTTTCCTATTTATCACAACCTATCATTCATTAAGCGATATGAACCAATATAGTGGCTGGATTTAAAGATGATTTTCCGTTTGTTCGTACGTGTGCAGATAAGCCATTCTCTGGGCGTAAAGTGTATATATGTATATATATATATATATATATATATATATATATATATATATATATATATATATATATATATATATATTTATTGTTTTGGTTAACGTTTTGACTGATTCTGGTGGTGTACTCCACCCATCTAATGAAGGAAATTTGTGCTGGAACTAAATAACCTTCTCAGACCGCACTCAAACGCACGAACTCACCCTTGTGCATGCACGAACAGACATCTAACGCTCGTCACAGTGGGTGCAAATAAGTATGAGCGAATTCGTCATTTGAGAATTTTCGAGCAAATTTCATATTAGAAATTAAATGTTAAGCAAAAGTAAAGTTTATGGTGCTTTGACGCTTTAAGGTCAATGACTTACGAATTTTCATGAAAGGTTAATGATAGAAATAAATGCTTTGATTGACTAGATAAGAGCTTCCGATCGTTAACATTTGAAATCTTTAAGTAAGAGGCATAGGATGTGCTGGTAATAGGGTGCTGTCATGTTAGGTGATATTAAGTACTTTTTGCTCTAATTTCTACGTCAGATGACTTGTATTCTAGAAAGAATATCAAATATTAAAAATGCATTTATCTCTAAAAATAAGCGATAAAAGTGTATAGAAATATAAAAAGAATATATGGCATTAGACCAAAGATCTCTATGATAAACTTACTTAAGGAAGAGTGAAATAATATAAAGGTTCAGGAATAAAATGAATTACTTACGATTCTACGCAACATTAAACAAATATATTTTATACGTATACAACTTAAAACCATATTCTTATTTAATTAATTAGTGATTGGTCAGATTAAATGATTTATAATGATAGTGGCAAATGTCTAAATTATTTTAATTATGTGGCCTAGTGTAATCTTTGGAACTCACTGACGAAAGAGTGTGATGTGAACAAAAGAGGATGAATGTGAATGAACGAAGAAGAAAGTGTAAGAAATTGTAATATTATGGCTGCATACTTCAAAATATCTATAAACAGTTTGCGCAAAGGGCAGTTCAGTAAAAGATATTAGCTAAAGTTCCATGACTATTACGGTAATTAATATCATCAATTTGGTTTATGGTGATATTAAGAATTTTTATCTCTAAAGTTTGACCGAGTTCTTCATTGATAAATGCTATTAATAAATGCTAATATCGTTAGTTTGGTATATGGTGAATTAAAAATTTCAAGTTTAAGGTAGTGTCGTGTTCTTAATTAAAAAATGCTATCAATATATGCCAATTAATATTATGAATTTGCTTGATGCTGATATTAGAAACTTTTTTTTTCAACTAGTGCCAGGTTTTTCATTGAGAAATGCTATTAATAAATGATAATTTTTATCATTACTTTAGTTTTTGGTGTAAATACAATTTTTTGTCTTTATAGTGATGGCTTAGTCAGTGTCGAGGAATACTTCGAATTTAAATCTCATTTATTAACTTAGCCAGTTTATATCTCCTTTACTTCTTGTGGGTTCATTAAAAAGGTGTTCTACACGTAGACTTTTATCGGATGAAATCTTGAATTTAACACAGGATAATACATATCAGGTAGATAAAGGATCTTATTTTCTGCTTTTTTCGTTTGTTACTATAATTCCATTTGCTTGGACTCATTATTAGAGAAATATTGTTATATTCAATCTCACTATTCACATTTTCTCTGATGTTTCTTGTATTAATATTCTTGGGATTTTTCCATGAACTCTTGCTTTAACATTGTTTTATTATTACCTATGTTATGGCTTTATCGCTTTGACAGAGATAACGTGGGATAATACCATAATGCACGAGAGAGGTCATCTGTCAATAATTTGATTGCCAAAGAGCTAGGTATTTTGTTATTTCTTCATCATTAATAATAAATAACAAATCTTAAAATGTAGCCCTAATCATTTTTGTGATAGCTAAACAACAAACTTCTTTGCTAAAAGAAGTTTAGAGGTTAACACACACGTCTCGACTTTCTAATTTCAGAATAGTCATGGACATATAACTCCACTAAACTTATTAATTTAAAAAAGTTGAGATTCAATAGTCAATAAATTTGCATTGAAGGTTGATTTCATCAAGAGCCTCTTGTGCAAGATGGATTTCGATTCGTATGTCTCATAGCGTGTCATAATTATCAGCCATAATCGGTTAAGTATGTATTTTTCATATCGAAAAGAGCAAGGTTAATACATTTATACTTAATATAAGTAAAGCTAAGGTAATTCAACACAATGATAACACATCTTAAACGGACGAAATCCTTCTTTTTAATTTTTCCTCCACTGTGTATGGTTCCTGGACTCAACAATTTAGATTTGGATAAACAGCAAGATTGCTTGCATCTCAAATCTTTTTCACGGCGTATAAGTTTTTATTCTCTTTTTTCTTTTGGTGTATTCTTTTTTATTTCCATTCTGATTAACTATCAAACAAGGTTCAAAATCCATGAGCTATTGCTGGTTTAGCTCAACAATATTCATGATAATATAGACATCTACAAACTTCTACAGGCCTCCTAAAATATATAATATATTAAGACTTAATTTCGTTTGTGGCCATAGAGCCAGATTCTAAAGCAGACTAAATAAAGCATTTGAAATAAGGCAGCTTTCCATTTAGGAGTGAATAACACGTAGGAGAGAATAGGAGCGTCACAAATTATGTTAGATGTGTCAATTACGAGTTTAACCATATTTGGTTCGAAGAAAATTGAAGCACAAAAATCAAATTATTAGCCGAAAATAAATAGAAATATATATTCTTGATGGAAAAAATGAAAAAAATGGCTTGCAAGAATGAAGAGAGCTCAACCAAGCTATCAAGAAAGGTTCCGAGTGGCTCGTTGGTTAATATAATATAATGTAGACTTTGGCATCTTACGCGGATTTTGCACTTGAATTTTACGATTAGTTTAGAATTTACTATCAAAGAATTTTTTTTCTCTAGTATGATCGATTTGCTAATTTAGATAACATAAATTTATGGGACCCATATGAGTGAGTATATAGGTATTTGTTACCAAATAGTTATCCAAACCGAAGGAAAGTAATGATATTTCAGTCCAAAAATTTGGGCTTGTAATAAAATTTTACAATTATTTTAAACATGAATAACTCTTTTAGGGGGTTTAAAAAATATATGAATAAAGTGGGATCTGTATAATTCGAATTTATATTTTAACAACTAGTGCAACTTAGCTAGTAAGACGATACATTCAATTAAAGATAGAGGGTGTGGGGAAGACTTGGAGAATTGTATCAGGTTTGAACCAAAGTAATGTTCGATTTTCCAGAATACAATTTTAGATAGAATTTATTAAATTAGTGCCTCTTGTTATCATTTTGAAATACTCCAGTGAATAATTTATACCTTTTATTTAGGATTAGAAAAATATTGTTCATAATCTCCTTGGGTATTTACCCCAATGTACTCACTTCGAAATAAAACATTAGCCATTCTTTACTCCATGAGTTCATACAGATTTCAATGCAAATACAGTAAAAAAATCCACTCAAAGCAATTAAACAGATGATGCAGTAAACGAAAGAAGTTACAAGACGTGGCTTTCCATCTTTTGAAAGTAAGGAGGATTTCAGTCTAAAATACGGATAGAAATGAGGTTGTCCCAAATAACGTGATTCCTAAGAGTTCGAAGTTATTGTTAATATAAATCCTGCTACAACTTCATGGAAACACTCATAATAATTTAAGGTAACACATACGACTGCCCTTTTCGTCATTTAAAAGCCGCTTTGGGCCAAAGGTGACCCTTCTTATTCGAGAAAATAGGCATCATCCTCCATCACAATAATGCTCGTACTCACACACGCTTGAGCATTCCTCTCTTTCTAAAATATTTATAAATCTTTTTTCATTGACTATAATTTTATACTAAAATACAGTCATTAGAGTTTCTTGCACATTCCTGAGCTAAATCCTTAACAATCGTTAAACTATAATTCCTCAGATCTTTCCTATCACTCCAAACCTTAAATCTACGAGTACATTAAAAGAAGAGTCTTTGAGAGCTCCATTTAACTCTTAATATCGTGACAGAGGAAATGAAACCTTTTTCCTAAAGATCTTTATTCGGATCTTTTTGTTTCCGAACCTGTATATTTTGTTAAATATAATAGTATGTTCTTAGGAAGATTTTCAAGGAAATATTTTTTTTTTTCTATTAATGTGGTTAGATTTTGAACTTAAATTTAAAATTTTCCTGTTAGGAATGGATTGAAGATTTTAAGCGAATAAAATAGATGAGTCAAAAAGGACAAACACAGACAAAGGTAGAAATGATTAACCATAAAAGAAAACGAACTAGGGATGATGAGCATTACTGTAACTAAATTTATAAACTTTTAAATATGTAAGCGATAGGATTCAATAAAAACTCTTAGTAAAGTATTTATATAGATTACACGGTACTTATTTTATGAATCATAATGTTTTCCTAGGATTACTTTTAATAACAAGTACCAATACATAAATTTATGATACTATATTATTTGGGACTTTTCTATTTCTATCAGACAGAATCGACCCAACATTGCGTGCCATGAATCGTTCTGCGTCTTCAAGATTGTGAATGCTACTGTAAATTTGTCTAGACAGCTTACATGCTCCACTACTCGTGTGTACCAGATTAATCTTAGATTAGGAGAGGTTAAACTAGAGACAACTTAAGTACTACTCACAGTAATATTCTCATATCTTCATTACTGCTTGCGCAATTAAGATAAAAATATGTATTTATGAAATTATGATAATAACCAAAAAGTATGGTATCTTTCTTTTACTAAGACATTACATGACAGAAAGTTAAATGTGCATACAATTATTTTATCCATGCTCCTGATTGTATCGTAACAAGTTTACGCTTACATCATATGCCACAAGAAGTCCTGAGGTCTGTATTTTAAATTTATTTACATGCTCTTTTAGACCTCCATTCATTTATAAAATCATTTTAGCAGCCGTTTAACTAAATATAATCTACACCACAGAATAAACAGATTCAGAAACCGGCAAATCCTGAAATAGGTTTTTTTAAATATATTTTAAAGTATCAGTATTTCAAATTCCAAAATCATTTGATATAATATGATAAAAATCAGGGAGATTAAATCAACAGCAAGGTTAAATCATAAGTAAAGATATAATTGTGATTGCTTGACAAGAACAGCTGCAATAATTAACCAAGTAAAATTGCTCACCTTCATCAACGTATTTATGATGCGAAAACAAATTAACACATCTACAAATTCTATATTATCAGATAGCTTTCCGTTTTTATAAATGATATTGAAGGATAAATCTTTCACTATAAGTTTTAATTAGTTAACTTCACTTCGATGGTGAGCATTATTTAGACCTCAATGCACTGCGTGTATCTTTGGAAGACCTGTGGACTAAAGGTTGCAACTATTTATCAGTATGTGGTATGAAGTTTTCAGGCATTCGTGGTTGAAATGTCATCATATCGAAGCTAGATATGTTAAGGAAACTAACTATTAAAATAGAAAGGGAGAACAAAGATAAATAAAAGTCAATCTAAGATTCCAATTGCAACTTAAATAGTCAAAAATAGAATTGTACTTCTATAGAATAATTGACTTTGGAGATTTCTTCCATTTTTGTGGTTGATAGATAGGCAAGATGCCAATAGGATTTGATGAATTTCAATACTTCACTCATAAATATTTTGTTAAATTTTAAGATTATCATAAAAAAACGCTAGAAAAATGAATGGCAAAATCTTTGGGAGAATAGGATAATAATTTCCAAAGGTTTTTCAATGCTTATGTATTTATGTCAGATTTGCCATGATTACGCATATAGACTATTACTGAAATATATTTTCATGGAAAATTTTAAATTACAATGATAATTAACTACATATATATTATAAAAGTATGCTCAAGATTCCTAAAGTCTTTCTAATATATTTTACTGTATAAATTTAGACTAAAAACGAGTTATATTTTTAGCTGTGTGGGTATATACGTGGAGAGGTAAACCCACTCATCAATGCACAAAGAATGGCCGTCTGATGAGAAAAGATTTGGACTCTAGAGAAGTTCTAGTTATTGCAACATATGAAAGGATAATGGGAATTATTAAGCATGTCGCCTTGATTAGAATCATTGTTTTCGTTTAAATAATCTCAATGCAATATGTTTTGATAACTAGGTAAACTACAATGGAGATACTTACTCCTCTCAAATATATATATATATATCTGAGTGAGAATGCCATCCATTCCCGTGTTAGATGGCTAACAATTATATGTTGCAAGACAAAAAAAACTCAACTTTAAATAAGGAAGTTAAACTGAAAATTGTAACTTAAAGCGTGCCTCTATGAGTAGGTAAAAACACTATTGTAATGTTATAAATATGAAAAGGAAAAAATAGCCACTAAATAGTGAATTTTAAGGATGTTCATTGGATACAATCACTCGCTTGGATAAGGAATAGAAATGAACCATAAAGTCTATGATGTAGTATGCAGTTCAGTAATCATTACTATACGAACTGTAAATATAAAATCATTGCTTAAATTGTGGTTTACTTACATACATAATTTAGAGCGTTCCCTAATTGTGGGGGAATATACTCATGTACTGTGATAGTAAAACTCAAGTTTATAATAGCTGAATTGAAATTGAATTTTAATTCTGCTATATTATTCTATTGGATAAAGTTACTTGCTTGAACGTTATGAGTTTTTCAAATATGTGCCCGATTCTGTTCGGGGATTGTTAATCATTGATATACAATGCATATATCATCACTGCGTGCCATAAAGTTTAACTGACACTTGTAATTTTTAGCGTTTTCCCTAAGATTTGGTGAAAAACTTTCGATATGCAAAAGCAAAGTTTTAGGATAAAGTAGCCAAATTATTTTGTTTATTTTGGAGGTGGTAGATTGATCTCTTTGAAACATTCACTTGTTTGAAGTGAAGAAATGTCCGAAAGGTGTGACTATGAAAATACATCAAGAAAAAAACTCGAAGATCAAGAATTAACCCAGCCAACTTAAAGAAGAAGGAATCTCAGCCAATAAGTATACCATGAGTCAGATAAATGACGGACAATGTTTCAAGGGGCACTTCATTAAGAAGAAATAAATATATTCGAAATAAGAAACCTCAGAGAAAGAATGATATTGATAAATAAATACAACAATAAGAAAGCACCCCCCTCCCCCATAACTATTGAACCCCCCAAAAAGGCCGAACAATCTTCTGATCTTCGTTACAACTGCACCCGCTCTCCTACTAAAGATTAAGAAAAGGTGCTGCTGGGAACTTCAGGAGATTAGAGAAGGAGATGCTATATTACTCATTGATTAAGAGACTTCGCCACGCTCTCCTCAATCCCACTGAATCAACTTCACTCATCTCGCAGTCTCGGAGGTTGTAGGAGGGAGAGCTTCTAGTAATCTTCAATTAAGAAATCCAAGACTAGTCTCAGCCCAATCCTCAAATTCACTCTGCGTTCTAGAAAGGGACCTGTGTAGGGGTGCGAAGATGTATCAGAGAGAAAATTCCTTCCAATCGATAATATAAATAGCCCATTAAAATACCAACTCAAGACGGACTCGCCGTAGCGTGACAGTAGAGTGCTGGCATTTGGATTTAAAGACCCGCGATCGAAACTTAAAAGTCCACAATTTTTACGAAGAAAATTCACGAAGAAAACGGAAACCACGGAATACGCTTTAAGGACAACTAAAGGAGACTCAAGATAAATGGATCACCTCAAGAAAGAAAAACGGAAGAAGACGACTTCAAGGGCTAACTCATCAACTCAACAAGAAATCATCACGTCATCAAGAATTAAGGAAAAATCATCACGTGATCAAGAATGGAAGAAATCATCACATCAAGATAAATGCAAGTTAATATAAAGATACATCAAGAAAATAAAATCGAAGATCAAGAACTAACCCAGCCAACTTAAAGAAGAAGGAATCTTAGCCAATAAAAATACCAAGAGTCAGATAAATGGAAGACAAATGTTTCAAGGGGCAACTCGAGATGAAGTATGATATTGATAAATAAGTAAAAACGAATAATGACAGACACCCATAAAACATATATGTTTACTTCTACCCAAAATGAGTGGGCGCTCAAAGTCAAATGAGTGACCTTGTCTCAATTCTGGTTGCGACAAAAATGGCAACAGAAGTAGGGGAGGGGTAATTTAAATAACAAACAATAGAGTGCAGTTGGCCATTACTAAACTAATGAAGGCTGTGGGCTATTAAGATTATGAAAAAGTAGAAACAAAATTAAGCTTTAATAATTTACACAGATTACACAATAAATATGTAGAATGAAATAATGTCAATAGATACTCGATTTTACCGAAATCGATCTAACAGAACTACTTGGATGAAACTGGGGTGAGCCCTACGTGATGGTCGGGAGGTTATATCGAGCCTTGGTACGTAAGTACATAGTTAGGGATGACTGGCAAAGATGCCTACGGATGATTCGTCTCAGCCTGGCTTGGATTCGGAGATTTAAGAGATGAAACGGGAGACGGTTGGTTATTATAATGTCTTTAACCACAGGGAGTTTAACCTCTAGTAGAAACACTAACTGGAGGGGGAATTTAAGCCAAAAGAAATGTACCGAAACCAAGGAAGGGCCAATTGACTGGGGCTCAGATCCTTCTGTATAATTCTTGCCTTCGGGCTCTTAGGAAAACGGAGCGCGATCAGGAATGAAGTGTCTCAATGAGAATGGCAGGCCTATACTGACGGAAGGGACCTCCGCGAGCGTTTCCGGATAACGCCCCAGGAGGCGACAGTGGGGCGCGTTTGACATTCCAATCTCTCTCTTATCACTTAAAGCAGTTGGATATTGGGAATGTTCCCACAGCTCTCACTCGGCGTTGCCTGACTTCGTGGTTTCGATGGGGCACATGGCGGCAAGGAACCTCTATTCTAGACAACTCGTCCATTCCCAAGATGTTACCTTTTAAAAAAGTAACATCTGACAACTGCTAGAAGGGTATTAAAAGTCTCAAGCTTTCCCGACCTCAGGCGGGGGGCGACAATGGGTGGATACCTGACATTGGTCTAGTCAAGCTTTAGTGGCTCGGACATATGTACCAAGACCATCAATGAATACAAGGAATAAGTGAATTCGACACAGACAAAAAACACATGTGTTACAAGGACTAACGTTTGTTCAAATAGGGGTCGATCACCTAAGGTGAATAACGACCGAGAGATACACAACAAATAACATACAGAAAAGATAAAAAAACACAATACAAAAAAATTAAAAAAAGAAAAATATAAAATACAGTGAATTAATTGATCCGAACGATTCAAATGGATACTGGATCGTTCTTAGTTTGTGAACAGAGAAATTTATTATCCAATTTATTCAACATTTTAAACAAAAGGATACAAAATCCAACATAAAATTTAAAAACACAAAATTTATTCTAGATTAGCTTAGGTAGGTTCTAGTGGGTTTCTACTCAGGCTATCTGCAACACAATTCTCAGATCCTTATATTTTTATAATTTTAAATTGATACTCGTTCAGGTACAAACTCCAGCGTATAAAGCTACCATTGTTGTTTTTTACATTTCTTTACCTAATCAATATATTCTAAACTCTGTGTGGCCCATCTAATGGCAAGAGCCTCTCTTTCAATGACGGAAAAATTTTTCTCGCCCTGGAGAAGTTTACGGCTAGCGTAGGCCAGGGGGTATCTATCGCCATCATCGCTAAACTGGACTAAGAAGCAACCTAACCCATCGTTACTGACATCAGTTGTAATACTGAATGGTTTATTAGGGTTGAGAAGCGGGAGAATAGGGAAGAAGCTAATTTTCCCTTCAGCCGATTGAAGTTGTAGATAGCTAATGTGGACTAGACAAGGTCTCCCGGGGACTCCTTTTTCAGTAATTCACACAATAGGGTCTAAAGGGAGGCGAAATTAGGGACAAAGCGATGGTAGAAAAGCGCAGATCCCATGAAGGATCTTAGCTTATTCTTATTGGAGGGACGGGGCATTTCCACAATGGCGCAGATTTTGTCCTCCTGGGGGGCCAATTGGTTGTTCCCAATGTGAAAGCCAAGGTAGTCAATCGTACCATAAGCAAAATGGCACTTGCTGGGGCCAATTGTGACTATATGCTCCCGCAGACGACGGAGGCAGGCCCAGAGGGTGATGACGTGATGCTTCCACTTCCGAGTTGCCACGTAAATGTTATCAGAATAAAAAGTCAGGTTTGCCAACCCGTCTAATATTCTACGCATCATACGGTCGTAATTACTACAAGCCGTCACCAAGGCATATGAGAGATGGCGGAATTGCATTAAGCTCTTGTCTGTGGAAAAAGCCGTGTATCTCTTTACGCCTTCTTTAAGGGGAATTCGATAATAAGCTTTACATATATCCAATTCGGTAATGTAATGGGCCTCTTCAAAGAGATGGAGGTTTTGTTCGATCAAGGAGATAAGATCAGCATCGAACAAGGACACCAACTTAAGTTTCCGAAAATCGACGCGCAGCCTATATAACCCATCTGACTTCTTTACCAACACGGGGGAAAGACTAACTAGATTGATAGGGTTCTATTATCTTTTACTTTAATAATTTAGTAAATTCTGCGTCTAAGACCTCTATAAATGGATAGGCGGTGGTATGGCTTGAAACGAATAGGCTCCAGGGTTGTTAAAATAGTACGCTCAAACTGAGCGGCAGAGCCAGGAATCTCAGAGATCACGTCTCCAAATTCAGTAAATAGCTGCTTCAGCTGAGGCAGCTGAGCGTTAACTTACAAGTTGGATGACTGGAAATCGGTGGCGCTGGGCACGGTGGTCAAGGGAAACACCTTGCCCTCTTCTATGCAAGCCACTTGCAACAGATTTAGCGGATCTAGGGGGTAGTCTGCTTCCATGGCCGACTACTCATCGATGGCCACGATATTATTGATGCAGGATCGGCAGTGGTACCTCTTAAGCATGTTCATGTGGTACAACTTGTCCACAGATGAAGTTCGAATCAGATAGTCAACTGGGCTGCGAATTTCGCTTACGGGGAAGGGGCCCTTCCATTGACTTGAAAGTTTATTATTCTCGGTGGGAGTAATAATAAAACTTTCTCACCGGCTTTGATTAGACGATCCTTAGACTTTTAATCAAAATACGTTTTGTATTGGTCTAATTTCCTGTCCGCGTTCTGAAAAGCGATTTCAGACACTTCTCTAACCTATATTAAACTTATAATAGGTATGCGTAGGAAGATTGGATTTTCCGCTCCAATACTTGGTTCGAAAACATTGCTTTTAAAATGCTCAGTGGTCCTCAAACGTTCCGACCATACAACAATTCAAAAGGGGCAAATCCTAATTTGCGATGCGGGATTTCCAGGTAAGCGAGCAAAGCTACCAGCAAATATCTATGCTACTCACGGGGTGGCCTGCGCACAACTTCTTGAGGGTGGATTTCAATGAAGCGTTAAACTTTTCGCATATTCCGTTTGTGGCGAGGTGATCTGGAGGGGTAAGAAGGGGTTTTACAATTATCAGCTTGCCAACGTAATCCATTAATTCAGAGGTAAATTGGCAGCCTCGATCGAATAATACCTCCTTAGGTACTCCAACTCGGGAGAGGATAGAAATTAACGCTTCGGCGCAGGAAATACTATCGATCTTGTTCAAGGGTATTGCATCATGGAAATGGATGGCGAAATCAACGAGGGTAAGCTCAAGCTGTGCGCTTCGCTGAACAGGGGGTGAATTGGACCAATCGGTTCGATTGCCACACTGGCAAAGGGTTCAGATATGATGGGTTCCTTCTGCAGTGCAGCGGGTCTGACGAGTCCTTTTGCGGCTGTCTTTTGACATATATCACACGAACGGCAATAATCTAGGATGTCATCTGCCACCCCGGGCAAATAAAAATATTGAAAATGCTCTGGGCTGTTTTAGTATGGCTGAAATGGCCAGAGAAAAGACTATCATAGGCAGTTTTTAATATGAGGGGGACATGCAAACTGGGGATGCATAATAAATGTGCCTCGAAACTATTGCTTTCCAAGCAGGTCGTACTTCACGAAGTAGGAAACGACTTTATTACAGCACGTGGACTCCTGAACCTTATTATGAGCTTTGGTCCAGAGGGGGCCGAGTGAATCGCATTCCTCTCGCTTTTTAGCAAATTAATCATTTAGGACGCCGCTGAACTTGGAGTCGCGGGGGTTTCAAGGGGAGACTGTGTCTCTGCTTCCTTTTTCGTTTGGGAATGCGTGAATATGGGTTGAACCACAGAGGTGGAAGTAACCTGTCGGCACTGTCCGACCAGAACAGCGCAGAAATTTATTTTGGCCGCTACTACTTTAGCCCAGCCCGTATAATACGCGCATTTAATAAAGTATTTCATGATGGGAATCGATTTCCACGCTTCAGGTAGTCATGTATTACCGCAAACTTATCCTGGTTCGGAGCGATCAACACCACAATGCACGTACACCTTGTATCCCGAACAAGGCTGGAGACCCGGCAGCCGTTTAGAGATCCGGTCTCAAACTTCATGCTTCCGATGGAACTCTTCTCAAACAATAAGTTAACCTGATGGCTAGCGGTAGGATAAGCGGATGTTAAGGAAGGCGGTTTAATTTGCGACGGTGGGGGCGCGGATCCCACAGAAGATTAGTTTTAGCCTGGCTTGTGTTTTAGTCTTTGAGATATAAAACGGGGGAGGGTTGGTTATTCGAGTGACTTTAACCACAGAGAGTTTAACCTCTAGTAGTAACACTAACTGGAAGGAGTATTCGTGCGAAACAAAATGTACTGAAATCCAGGAAGGGCCAATGGCCTGGGACTTAAATCCTTCGGTATAATCCCTACGAGCCTTTATTTTTGCATACAACTACTGATGTAAAGATTATTATAGCCTGAATTGCAGGGATATCGATAAGGAGAGACACTAGAGAGTGAAAAATATACTGTGAAGGTAGTTATTCTTTGCTCGCTGACTGCATATCATTACTGAGTACATTGGTGTTCAAATGCTTTCGTAACTTAGCTGTTCCACCAACATTGTGCAAAAATCCTCGTCTAATGCAAAGAAAATTGTGAAGGTAAAAGAGCGAAAAGAACAGTTTGCTTAGGGATATTTATATTTGGTTCCATGCCTATAATGCATATGGAGTTGATTGAACTATTAAAGCTATTTAATAATAATTTATAGTTGTCTATTTGCTTAAGGTGGACAAGGACTATCCCCAGGTCATGACTGAAATAATTTGAAGGTAGTTAATCATTAGTATACCAAAAACATAACATGACTGTGTACATTGAAGTTTAACAATAATTGTATTTTATACCGTTGTGTCAAAAATGAGGTAAAGATTCCATCTAGTTCAAAGCTTAAATTTAGGTTAAATTGGTCATTTAAATTTCGTTTTATTCTGTTAGTTTGGGCTAAAACATGCATTCACTTGCTTGAAATACAAAATAAATAAGGAATGACCTCCCAAGCATGCCATAATAGGTTGAATTTGAGTAACTATTGGCTTCCAAACACAATTTAATCGCTACTTATATTAGTAGGAAATTTGGAATTAAAATTAAACTTATTATGTTCCTTCAAAACTGTGTGAAAACTCTCGTGTCCTCTAATGGTAATAGTGACGGTTAGAAAAACTAATTTCAATAACGCTGTGTAGGCCTGTTACTTTCTTTTATTGGATACAGTAATTTGCTTGGATATGAAAGAAAATTAGCTCCGATCCTTCTATAATATACTGTGAAGTTTGTTAATGATTGTTATACTAATCGCATATCATCGGTGCTTACATTCTAGGTCAAGCCAAAATTCGAATTAATAGAGCTCTATGTACTGAAATGGCAAAGTTTCTGGTTATAACAGCAAGATGTAAACAGTGTTTTTAAAGATGTTTGGGGGTCGTTGGATACCGTTACTTGCCTAAAGTAGATAAGGTAGGCTCCCCAATACTTGCCAGATACAGGTCTTGGTTTGGTAAGTATCTTTATCGCATCCACATATTATCACAGGGTACATTACATGTTTGCTGAAGATTGATTCTATGAAAAGCCTTCTGTAATGCGACAGAAAACGTTATGGTTAAAATAGAAAAATGAAACGATTCTTTCTAGAGCTATTAGATTACTCTTACTGATATATTTATACACTTGTTTATAGTGGTGGAGAAATATTCACTAGGCGTGAACTATGGTAGCCAATTATAAAGTGCATTTTATGTTAGTTAGATTCTTCTATTATATACATTCTCGTAGAACGAGACTTAGACATATCAGCGGTAAACTTCATCAGTTGTTGGGTAGAGCACGTTCGATTTTTGCATTTGCCGCCTTCAAAAGTCGCGGGAACGTTGTCATGTTACAACTTAGATCCGCGCATGTATTTATTTACATAATTTTATTTATATAATAAAATTAAACTTAGCCATGAACGTCATCGACATTAGCCTAATTAACTATTGGTCATATAAAAAGTTATACATTTTACCTTTTTTTTATTTCAAGGACCAATAGAATGATTAAGGCCATTAAGAAGAAAAAACTAAAAAAAATCGCTTTAAGCAAAAAATGGAAAAGAAATTTTGAGATTTAATTACGAAGATTCTCAATCGTCGAACATCTGAAGCGAAAACTGAGCTGAAAATTAATCTTGTTCTCTTTTGTCTTTTTAATCCCGAAGGCTGATAATTTGGTTTCATGGCGAGAATACTTACTCAATTCCATATCATAAATGATTCATTGGAAAACAAAAATCAGTACTGGCACAAAAGAAACAAATACAAATGCAAAAGAAGTTTGGACGCCATGGCTCTGACCAGCAGCGTCGTAAGGTGGGATCATTGTCCCTTGAAGTTTGAGCGGGTACGTGGGAGTAAGTAATGGTGTATGTAATACGTAGTGGGAAGAGTTTATTCAATCGTTCTTTGATAAAGGGAGCCATTTTAATACATTATGTTTATTTCTTCTTCTTCTTCTTCTTCTTCTTCTTCTTCTTCTTCTTCTTCTTCTTCTTCTTCTTATTATTATTATTATTATTATTATTATTATTATTATTATTATTATTATTGTAGTACAGAGTAGAATTTCATCGCTTACATACATAAGCATCGTTAAACAATAACGTCGGAGAACGATTCTCAATTACAGTAAAATCACGACATAGGTTAAGGAGAAGAAGAGATGGTAAAATGCATAAATTTCATATCATAAAAATCAAACACATTCCAACAAGCGTTGGTTGGCGAGCATCAATAGACCTACTATTATGAATGCTATTGGTCTTTTACAGTCCAAACAATTACAACAACTGCTTATTGCACTTGGAACAAGCAAGTGTTGCATTTACAAGACTTGCCGGATGAAGATAGAATTATTCAACTTTCACATTTGACTTATATATATATATATATATATATATATATATATATATATATATATATATATATATATATATATATATATATATATATATATATATATATATATATTTATAATAATAATAATAATGGAAAATCACATGACACATGATTTATAGATGTATTTAAATGCCAAAGGAAATTGGTAACCTAACCCCGAAAAACGCTTAAGGAGAATATTACATGAACCAATAAAAGCTTAAGTAGGAAAATAGGAGATGTAGAGAACGGAAAGATAGGGCAAACTATTTTAACCGTTATATGAAAATAAATAAAGAAGTTGTATTTGAACCCGTGTCATTAAGCGCTCATCGCATATATGACCATGACGCTCATCGCCAGAGCTACCATCCTCAACCCCCAAAAAGGTTGATTCAAGAAGTCGTTTGAATAACGAAGTGTAGGTTTTTTATCCAGTGAGAGACAAGACAAGTGTTTTTCGGGTTATGTTACCAATTTCCATTTCCTTGGGCCTTTAAATATATATATATATATATATATATATATATATATATATATATATATATATATATATATATATATATATTATATATATATATATATATATATATATTTATATATTTATTTATATGGTATGAGCGATGTTTTATACATGATTTGTCGAAGTTGACAGCGGCCGCTGCTTGGGTGAGTTTACGCTGCAGCTTTTTAACATTTGAAACGACTCTCCTTTCAGAAGGCGTAAAGTAAAAATAAATGCTGGCAAGTATTATTTTTTTTTTCAGACAAGAAGAATTTACAGGTAATTTTCGGGGCAAACGGTAAAAGTTTACAGGTAATTTGTAAATAGAAAGAGTAGAAGAGGAATCACTGTGGAAGCCTACAGGAGATTGTGTAGTAGAAGAGCAAAAGCATCCGAAAAATTGGATGAGAGGAATAAAATTTCAAAAGTTCGGTGGCTAGACACAGATGCGTGGTATTATTATTCGACTGTGGCGGCGGAATGAAGGGGGTAGCAGGAGAGGCGTGTGTTTGTAGAAACGCGCTGTTCATGTTGCTTTTATCTTATCTGTGGTTTGATGTTAGCTGAGCGTGGTATAGGTCTGCGAGGTATTTTAAAACCACCAAGGATTATATTCTTTCTCTTTAAGCGGGTGTAAGCGTATGTATTCAGTGTATTAATTTTGATGTAATAATGTAGAGTCGTCATGCATGTGTACAAATTAGAGCTACATGCGTGGTTCAGAGCAGATTTCTGAATGCGCTGTGCTTTCTTTTGCTATGCTTGACTAGCAGCTATGAGTGAGAGTGGTACCTATGTGAGAAGTCGTATGACTAGTTTTTTACATTCGTAGTTTTCGGCTGGCATGGTAGAACCTGCGCAGCTTCTTGTTAATCTTTTTGGCTCTATTTTGTATGATAATTTGTTGTATATACGAAATTTAAAGAGGTTGTGAAATGTTACTCCAAGAATTTTTTGAGGAGGTGTGTATGTGAGTTTTGTTGGTGTGCTTAGTTTTAGGCAAGTGTGTATATCTGTACAATGTGCATGTAATCATCGATTAGGCTGTAGAGCGTCATCCGTGTCCTTTGAGGATTTGTAGCTATGAGCCATTTATCATTATACTCTGACCTCTCTTCCATAAAAATTTGTATATGCCGTGGGATTCGGTTTGAGTTTTGCCGCAAAATGAAAATAATTTCAACGTCAGTGGTGGACAGTGTGTACATATGTATATCCTGAGGTTTTGGGTCGGCGAAGGGCGTCGTTGGTGAACAGTATGTATATTCGGGGTGCTAAAACGATACCCTACGGTATGCCAGCGCGTGGTTTTGATGGGCGTGATAGTGTGTTATTATAATTTATGTGACACCTCCGGTCATCAAAGTAAAAAGAGATAAAGATTCTGCTACGCAGGGAGAGGTTCATGATATCGGCTAGTTCATAACGAAGTTACTCATAATACACCTTATCGAAGGCCTTTACACGTCCTCATTGACAATCGCAATCGGACTGCCGAAAATTTAATGCGATTTGCAATTAATCCAGCCTGGAACAAAGGATTTTGATGGCAGGTTAGTCATATTATGATATTATTATTTATTATTATTTTTTATTATTATATTTTATCGCAGTGAGTTTAAACTTAATAAGTGCTATTTTCTTCTTATATTATATTATTATTAAATGATCATAATCCTTACTGGTCAAATGATTCTTTTGCAATGAACTAAAATCAGTGTAATGAAATTAATTTTTCAATTGACAAATTTGACCTGTTGATGGCTACGGCACTGCACCTCCACCTCAAGCTCAACACGGCCAGGGCCATCTGCAGGAAACAGGACAATAAAGTTTACTGCAACCTGGTGAGGGACAAGCTCATCATCGACTTTCTCGCCCTCGTCCGGCCTGACGAGCATTTGCACCCTGCCCCCCAGCAAGGACCCCAGCAAGGCTCCTGCAGCACGGAATACCTTTTCGCCATGGAAGATGGGCAGCAATAGGAGAGCCTCGAGGAGAAGGTCAGAGAAGAGGTGAACAACTGGTCAAGGAGGCCGCTGAGGGGGAACGGTGTGCTCTCACCCAATCTGTTCCCGCTCTGCCTTGGTCGAGTGCGTGTTTAGCTATGGGTCGGACGTCGCTCATTGCACCAAACTTCGAGGCCCTCGTCCTTATGAAGGGCAACCTCCACCTCCTCAAGAAGGCCCACGAGGTGGAAGAGGAAGAGGAGGACTAAGCTGGTTGGCTTAAGGTAGAGTAGATTGGAAAAAAATAATTATTATGAAGTTTGTATATATGAAACAAAGTTGTTAGAACCTATCTTTTTTCTGATAGAATATATTAGTATTACTGTGTGTATTTTGTGTAATAGGTACTCTATAGTTTATTTTTTTGTTATATTATATTTAATTGAAATATAATGTTTATTTTTGATCTTGTTTCTTTTCGTATTAGTTAGAAATAGCTTATTTAGGGTGAAGAGGCACTAAATTCCCTTTAGAAACATTGAAAATTGCTTTCAAAACATTTAATCGCTTTTCAAAATATCAAATCGCATTTAAAAAATTAATCGAATCGAATAATCGGAAAATCGCCAATCGGACTTACATTTTTTCCACCCGAATCGGATAATCGAATCGGACTTGACGAGCTGGCGAATCGGTAGTGCTAATCGGACTTCAATTTTTTCGAATCGCGTCCACCTCGTCTGTTCATTGCGGAAGAATATGCCCGGAGATGTAGTCCCTTCGAAATGGTTTAAGAATTTGGGGAAGGCAGGCTCGATGTACTCTCATCGGAATCGCTGCAAGGCACTGCATTATAAGTGTTGTTCAAAACTAATGTAGGATGGTGTGCATCAGGTCCCCCACAAAGATGAGTCGAAGGTTGTGGTTTGATAGAGCCGGGAGTGGGTCGTATAAATGTAGTTCCTGTCGTGGTCGTCTGTAATGAGTGGCCACTAAGCTAATGCCAGTGCTCGTGTGTACCTTGTAGGCTAGAAAGGAATCATTATGTGTGTTTACGCGAGTGTGGTGTATAGGCAGCCAAACTAGGATCGCTTATCTCAGTTGTGGCGAATCGTAGTAATGTATGTTCGGTAGCTTGAAACGCCGTCTATTTTCGGGAAATAAAAATTAAGATGTTAGGTCTTTGTGTATTGAAAACATATTTGGAGACGTTATATCGAATATTGTCTCAACTACTGTTTTTACGATAGCCACGTTCATCTCTTTATCTTCAAGCATTTCACCAGGACAGTGGAGAAGGAGACAGGTACCTTCACATGAGTCTTTGCTGGCGGGTTAGAAGTAGAGGATGGGGTTGTGTTTGCTAGATCGTGTGTGCTGGAGGTGGTTTTGTAGGAGGAAACAGTAGGAGGGGTGAGGACAGGTGAAGGATAGGGGAAGATAGTGGAAGAAGAGGTGGGAACAGTGGAATAAGGAGTGGAGAAGGTAGGTGAGGGGTCACAACATTATCTGGAGGAAAAGGGAGAGTGGAAGAATGGGGGAACATTCAAAATAGGAGTGGAACTGTAAGAAAAGAGGTAGCGACAGTGGAATGATGGGTGGGTGCAGTAGTTGGGGTGTTAGGTCAGTGGGAAGAGGGGTAATGGCAGAGGGGTAAATGTTCAGGGAGTAGAGGCTGGGGCCAAGGGAAAGGACAGAGCGGGAGAGGGGTCTGGGTGAGTGGTACAGGTGGATGGTTTAGAGAGCAATAGAGCGTGTAAGGGAAGATTCATGCTCCCTGGTGTGGACCGGACTTCTAGTCTTTTGTTTCTATGTTCGTGTATAAGGGTAAACACCTTCTTTTTGAATTTGACTTCCCGAATCCGTTCTCAGCATACACCGCATTTAGGAGCTTGTTGGATAGTAGGGTGTCGCCCTTTTAGATAACTTTAGTCACCGCGAAGACCATGGCGGACAGTTGTGTTTTAGGGTTTTTTATGTTGTTGCTTAGTGTTGGGTTGATCAGTGGTGTCAGTGTTGGTGCGTAAGCTGTGACAGCTTAGGCGTTGGGTTGGGTGGATTAGGGATGCCCGCTGCAGCGACAAATGTTCTTGTAATGGGAGAGGGGCTGTTGGCGGAAGTAGACAGGATGAGTGAGGTTATGTTGTCTTGTCGTGGGGACAATAAGATCCTCCTTAGCTCTTCGACTGCTTTCGCGCCACCCTTAAAACGTTAATGGCAACTTATGCTCACGACCACATGGTCACCGCCGCAGTTAATTCATAAATAAATTGTGCTTTTAGAGTCAATATAGTGATGTTCAACTACACTGCATCTGGATTACACGAGGTATTCTTGGCACGTTTGTTTCGTGTCCGGGTTTATAATAACGGAGACACTTGCGCGTTCTTATGTTGTGTTTCTGTTCGGTGTTTTGATCATATGTAATTGTGCCGCAAACCTTGAAGCCTTGTTCCAGCAGCGCATTTTTGTTTTCTTTTTGGAATAGTTTAATAACCGCTCAATGTTTGATGAGGTTGAAGTAAAAGTGTTGGATGGCTTCCTGGTCGTAGTCATGTTTGAGGTAGTTAAGTTTTTAGTAATAAAAAGCAGCCATACAAGATAGGTCCTGTATAAGCGTATTTGGCTTGTATTAGGGACGAATTCTGGTAGTTTGGTTAGCGCTGTTGCTGAACCAGGGTCTTTTACAAGTAGAAAAAATATTTTACGTCCTATGTGGATCTAGATATGATTTCTTGGACTGTATGTTTGTTTAGGATGTTTGTGAAAGGTGTTTTCGAATCATATTTATAGTTTCAAAATAGCTTGTGGGGTTAGTGTGTGTGTTTTACTGTCTATATGTAGTAAACATATGGTGGTTTTTATCAGCATAGCTTTTTCAGTGCGTGGAGTGTTGGTGAGCTTTTTCGAACTGTTGCTTAGAAAAAAGCCCATCACCCCGTCGTTGACTTCCCATATGAACTAGACTCCGAATGTGATGGTTGAACTTGATTATGAAACTGAATGGGCTCCTCAGAGGGTGTAAACACTGTAGCAGAATGCGCCTTTTGATCACTCCAAACCTGACACCGCTTTTGTTGTGGTATTCTTTGTGGTCGGGATATACTTCTTTGATGAAGTAGACTTTGTTCTAAGAGTGCTAATTTTGTTTTTTTATAATGAAAAGCCGCTTCAAACACGTAAGAATATAGAAAAACGCACAGGAATCCCCAAAATAAACGTATATTTTAAATTTAACAATTTACTACACAAAAACTAAACATGAACCACAGAAATACTCCGAATATTAAAATACACAATAATTACTTCAATTAACTTGACCCTCTAAAATTGGCTAAATTCGATAAGCACTCCAATATACAGGAATTAGGCTAATTGTCTCTACTGGAGTTTAAATACCATAGTTGCTCTGACGGCTGGTTTGAGTTTGACCTTGAACTCAATGAGCCCCTGACATAACAGTAATCTGGTAAGGTCTTTTGGTGCGTGCTTCGACCAGATTGTTGGAGGTGATCGAAATCACGAGGTACTTTGGTGAGTGTAGCAGATGGGGGTCTATACGGTATTCAAGGGGGAGATCTTTAAGAGCGAAAACAATCATGGTGCTTAAGGCGGCAACAAGGTAGGCGGGGCCTCTCTGGCTAGAGTAAGTCAACCTTGGTTCTTAAACCAGGTTAACTTAGAGTTCGGTGTGACCACCGGGTGACGGGCTCGAGGGGGAGTTTTTCTTCTTCGTTACGTAATTCCTCATGGGCGAGGACTGTACACAGATGGGGGGGGGGTCTTCTTGAAGGGCAATGATCGAGAAGGGGGGATTTCTTTTACGAGAATAAGTTCAACTTGAACAAGTTAACTTAAAGGCAGGAACTAGCTAGAGGATGAGCTTCTTCTTAGTTCCAGTCTTCCTCAAGGGCTAAGATAATGGAGGGGGGTTTCTCTGAAGAGAATAAGTTGAACTTGGTTCCTCATCCATGTTAACTTATGAGTTTAGTGTGGCCACTAGGTAACGGGCTCGAGGAGGAGCCTTTTTCCTCTTCTTTGCGTAATTCCTTAAGAGCGAGGAATATCCCTGGGGTTTAGGATGCACCAGGATATGAGGAGTCTCTCTGACGAGATTAAGTTGAACTTAACCAAGTTAGCTTAAGGTTGGGTTTGATAACCAGGGACTAGCTCGAGGATAAGCTGCTTCTTAGCCCCCTTTGTAGCCCTGCCTCTCTTGCAGGGAATTTCGTAGTCTGGCGACTCACGTAATTTACCTCTCCAGTCTTGGTAGCCCAGTCTCAATCCGGGGACTTCGTAGCCTGGAGACTGACTTATTCTACCTCGTTTTTCCCAAGTCTTTGTTATTTATACCTCGTCACCCGACTGGGGTAGGGGTAGGAGGGGGGTGGGCTTGTGGACGGGCTGCAGGAGGGTTGTTACCCTAACGGTTTTTCTCATCAAGTCTCAACTCTGCTCCAGCTGGCCTTCGAGCTTGAGGTGAAGTTGAATATACTCTCGTAGAAGAGATCTTGCAGTTTTAAGCCGTTAAGCTTTTCATACAAACGAGGGGTGAGGGTCTGTGGTTACGAGCTTGACCCGTGTTACCTGACCTGGATGTTCTTGCGGTTACCGTCCTAGGTCTCCGCTGAGAGAGAACGGGAGTTTGACGATTTCCCTACAAATACATTACGGACTTAATGAATGATGAAGGTCGATTAAAGAACTTCACCGTGGGTAGACGCTCCCTCGACGGTTTTTGGTTTGTAAAATTTAATTCCCCATGTTCATAGACGGTTCTTTGTCTCTCTTGGGTCCTACCTTTGGCTTCTACAGTGTGCTAAGCCTGAAACATCTTTTCCCCGAAGCCTCTAATTATGCCTTTTCTAGTGAAAGCCATAATTGTAACGATGGGTATGTGTAGAACCAACGTTCATGCAGAAGATCTCACCGTGGATCAAGAGATTGGGAGATTAGTTTTGGCAGGCTGGTTTCTTGCTATTTTTATTTTTGGTCTTACTTTCCATATTGGGATGAATTCTTCCATGCGTAGTCGTCTTCAATCACTCTCCTGAAGAATGATGGTTGTTTTGCAATTTAGCATTCTTCGGGTGAGGGTCGTGAGAAGATTCACAGCGTGCTGTTTGCCACCGAAACAGGGCTGTAGATGTCATCTCATTATACAAGGAAGTTCGATGATCATAGTCACTGATGTTGCATGTTTATTCGTACAAAAAAACACAAATTTAATCTGGTTTATTGGGTCAGGGGAGAAGACATGTTGTTGTAAATAATGGAATCCAATATAGGACGAACAAAGAAGTTGAAGTTAGGTGTGGATTTTTCTAACAAAACGGTTTTCCTGTCTATGGTGGAGAGGACCACAACTATTTTTTAAATAACATTTACCAACCAAAATTGATTTCATAAATGTTTGTTAAGATATGTGTTGCGTAATATTTCAGGATATTGGATTATTAAACCAAAATTAATAAAATAATCTGGAAATTTTTTCAATAAGATCTTATTCCATACCAATTTTAAGATAATTTTTATAAACACCATATAAGACTATTTTAAGTGGAATTATACAATCCTGTATGATGCAAAGTGCTTCGTCATATACGAATTTACTTGTCACAGATGTAATCTCGGGGAAAATATTGGCACTACGGTGCGCTCGATGAAGGAAAGACTCCGTTCCCAAATGTGAAATATTTACATGGCTGGGAATTTTCTTTCTAAAACAAAGTTCTAGTCTATTAGGGTACATCCTCTTTAATGGAAAGCCAATGTTTCCTTAGACCATTTTAAAACTTTGAAAGCCCCCCGCGATCCTGTCTCTGTGAATTCAAGAATAATGTACATAAAATACCTTGGTCCTTATGCAAATTCAACCCTTATTTTTGAAATCGTTATTTTTACCATATGTTTTTAACATTATAGACTATTGTTTGCAAACTACCTGCAAACTTCTCAATTAAAATAAAGGTTTGCAAATTTTGGCAGTTTCAGTGAAAAATGTGGCATACTTCATTTTTTGGATCATTACTTGCGCCCGCTGAAGTTAAAATTGTTCAATTCAAAGTTTTTGCATATATAAAATATAAATATAAATCATTATTATGAGTATTAAACACAAGTAATTTTCTCAGTTATAAATATTTGGGATATTACCAATATTGTTGCTATTTTTAGTGCTATTTTTCAATTTTCAAGCTGATGCGCAGGGTAGGGGTATGCTCTTAGAGCAGAACGGCTTTAGCACCAATGTTTTCTCACCAATTGGCATCTTTTCCGCACTACTCATCAAACAGATTCGAAAAAAGTAAAAAAAAAGGCTAGTTTGCGGTCCATTCACACGGGCCGATAGCTTTCAGTCGCTCAAATGAGAGATGTCCTGCATTTCCAATTATAAACAAGGGGCGGTCAAAAAGTTTTGCAATCGGTTTTGGCACTGCAGAGGAAGAGGGATTGCTAGTTGTAGGGGTGTTAGAACAAGTTATGACAAGTCAGGGCCTGCAGCCGCACTCTCCTGCCTCGTCTATTTAAGAAGCAGTAGCTGATCGCAAATCATCAGTCACAAATTTTTCAACAATGGAGAAGTTTGAGCACCGCACAGTGATCAAATTTTTGAGCAAGGAAGGCAAGAATGCAAAAGAGATCCATGAACGCATGGTTGCAGTGTCCACCGACACCGTCCCTTCCTATGCAACCATTGCTCGGTAAAATAGGGAGTTCCGCCATGGTTTGAGTCACTTGAAGATGACTGCCGTCCAGGACGCCCGTCAGACGTGACAAAAGAGGACATTGTGGCCCGTGTGGAGAGGATCATCCTCGAAAATCGACGGTTGAAGTTCGAAGAAATCGAGCGAGAACTTGGAATATCACATGAAAGTGTTATCAGCATCATCTACGACAATTTTGACATGACCAAGGTCTCTGCCCGTTGGGTCCCTAGAAACTTGACGCGCAATGATCGACTTGAACGTCGTCAAAGTCCACAAGGCCAGAGTTGCACAAGCTACCCTGCAAGAGGGCGGCTTTGAGGAGCCCAACCATTTCCCCTACAGTCCAGATCTGGCCCTTAGCGACTACTTTTCATTCCTCCAGCTCAAAGCCTCACTGCATGGAAGCAAGTGTGGGGACAATAAAGATGTCTAGCTCGTCGACCAAGAGTGGATTGAACAGCAGCCGGGAGAATTGTGGCTGTCGGGCAATTTGAAGCCTCAGGGACAAGTGGCGCAAGTGCATTGAAGTCGAGGGTAGTTAATTGAAAAATAATAAAACACTTTTCCTCATATCTACTTTTCTTATATCCGAATTGCGAAACTTATTGACTGCCCCTCGTATATATATATATATATATATATATATATATATATATATATATATATATAAACATTCTTTTGATACAAGGGTCCAAAAAATACATTCCAGGGCTGAGATTAAAATTCGAAGTCAGTTGTAAAAATGCCGATTCTAAAAGATTTCGTGAAAAAAAGTCATTTGATTTGGCAATCACAGAACTCTCCTTCCAATTAATACGATGGGAATTTTCACTCAAATGGATAAAAATGGCATTTGATGTTTGCCCAGTGCTTACAGAGTACTTATGTTGCTTAATACGCACATTCAGATCTTTGCTAGTTTGCCCAATATAAAATGAAGGGCAATCCAAACAAGGGATTTTATAAATTACGTTATTTGTTTCATTAGGGCAATTTTTTATTAACATTCTTTTTAAAGTATTAGTTTAAGAGAAAACAAGATTTACATTAAGTGTTTTTAACAATGTTTTACGGTTTCAAAGCCATTAAAATAAGGTAAAATGAGGATATTCTTGGGTGCTTTCTTCTCAATAGTACTTTCGTTATAAAACTTTTTTTTGCTTTATTATAACAAATATCAAGTATATATTCTGGATAACACAAGTCTGCACCGATTTTTCTTATAGTCAATTTCCTGATCCAAATATTGCGGACTGACAATGCGCAACGCACGTAAAAACATAGAGGAAAAAATTGATATCTTAATATTAAGATGGTGGCCTAAATAAAAATGGACATAGGTTAAGTTGTTGGTTGGTTTCCTATAAATACTAAAATTGCAATTAAATGATTCCCTATGTATTAAGACATCTAAGAATGGAAGGCAATTGTCTTTCTCTAATTCAACAGTAAATTTTATGGAAGGTACCTGGTTATTTAAATTGGAAAGCAAATTATTTATATCAATATTAAAAGGCAAAATAATTAAAATGTCATCAACATATCTATACCACTTTCAGGGGATATCAATGATATTAGGTAAATATTGTTTTTCGAAGAATTTTATATACAAATTTGAGAGTAGGGGAGATAAGGGGTTGCCCATTGCCATACCAAATATTTGTTGGTAATATTCACCATTAAAAACGAACTTACAGTCACAAATGCACAACTTAATGAGTGAAATAATATGGCTTACAGATAGAGGTAATTCATGATGAGTAAGCTCATTACTAAGATAATCTATATATATATATATATATATATATATATATATATATATATATATATATATATATATATATATAAAATATACATATATATATATATAAATATATATATATATAAATATATATATATATAAATATATATATATATATATATATATATATATATATATATATATATATATATAACCTTGGCCAATTTATGGGGCAAGTATGAAAAAGTGAATAATAGGATTGAAACTTATAGCAAGGAAGGAGTGATGCTTCGTACGTATAGGTTTGTTCCATACTTCAAAACTCCGTGATTAACTTTTCTCCCTAAGAGTGCTATATTTGACTATAATTATTATTTGATTTTAATTTTGGGGGGTATTTAGTGCCATGCTTAACGTTTCGAGGATTGAATTAAATGCTTCCAAGAAAATAGACCTTAATTGCAACATGAGCCAAAATTGAAATTTAACTAAGAAACTACACAGTAATAGATTAAACAACTTTAAGTGAGGCTCACTAAATTACACAATTAAATATACATTAATGGTTGACCCAAATCTCACTTTAATATTGAACGCAAATTGACCTTCAACGAAACAGATAATGGGATTTAAATACCTTTAAAGAGTCACACGAGAATCGGGTTTGAGACTGACCTTGGCTTAAAATTTTATTTCGCCTCAAGAATGTTGTTTTCGGGCAGGCACGGGGACTGCCGTTCCAGATGTCGTCTGAAGGTACATAGATTTCAAGCCACAGAGGAATTCGGCGCGCGTGGCGGATGGAGTTATGCACGTCTTCTTTGTGAGATGATTTCACCACGGAACAGGGACCGTATGTTTTTTTCAAATCTTCGGCTTACTCTGGAAATAATTCGCACTGATGAGCGATGAGCCATAAAAAATTACTTTGAAGAAGGGCAGTGCTTGAGGGAGTTCACTTTGCGGTATTCTTCAATGGCGAGGAATATCTCTGGGTTTTGGTGTACACCAGGATAGGGGGTTTCTCTGACGAGAGTTAGTTGAACTTACTTCTTAATTCAAGCTAACTAAAATTTCGGTGTGAGAACCAGGAACTGGCTCAGGATAAGCTTCTTCTAAGTTCTTCTCGTTGGTTTGCCGGGCACTTATACCAGACTTCACTTTGTCGATGACTCTCACGGTCTATGATTTTCTTCTGCAGTTATTTTATTATATACTTCGCAACCCCATTGTGGGTAGGGAAAGGAGGGGTTGGAGGGTTGAGGACGGCGTCATTACATTTCCTCCTCCAATGGTTTTTCTCCGAGTGTCTTTCAGCTACCACTAAAGGACCCCTTCTGACTTTAGGCTGACGCTCCTCTTATTTCGCATATGAAATGAAATTAAATACCTACTCTTAGTGGAAATCTTGATGTTTTAACCAATGTTAAGCTCACCGGGACTGACATGTGATGATAAGTGTATTATGTGGTTTTGGGCGGCCTTTCTGGTTCTTCTCGCGGCGATTGGATTGAAGGAAGAGGTTAAGTAATTGTGCTTATCCAGTGATTATCTTATTGATAACATAAAAGTGATAATTTTTTGTCAAAAATGTCTCGAAAGAGACAGATTGTCAAAGCTCAAAGGTCTCAAATCATTGCATTGTCCAGAGAGTGATTATCCCATGTCAAAATTGCAGGAAAATTAAAAAATTCGAGAAACGGTGTCCAGACAACCATTATAACGTACAATGTGACCACTCCTTTCAGAAACCTTGATGGTCAAGGTCACAAAAAAATGTACAACCTGAGGAAAGAGAAGATGCTGAAAAGGACATCTCTGGCCTATACGAAGAAAAACTCTTCTGATGTCGCTGCTAAGTTTCGAGCAGCAATAAACAAAGAGATATTAAGACGCAGATTGAAAAGAAGGTTATGATAAGCTGGGCTAAAAGGATTTAAGGCTAGAAAGAAACCTTGGATGTCTTAGGTTAACAAGACGAGGCGATTATCATTGGTAAAAGAGCATGAAAATTGGACTGATGATGATTATCCCCAAGTTGTTTTGTCTAATCAAAGCAAATTTGAGTTACTCGTAGGGTCTCAACATTAGTTTCAACCAATTTATTACGCTTGTACAAATTTTTATTGAATAATAAATATGATCAGTACAATTAATATTTATCCTCAGATCTTTGGAACCCCTAGAGCTGATAATGATCGTTGATGAGTTGGAGAAGCTTATGTTCCGAGATGTGTTGTCCCAACAGTCATGTCATCTTCAGGTACAGTATTGTTGTTCACTTGGGAGAACAGAATGAATTCCAAATCTTACTGCAGCATGTTAGACCAGGTTTATTAACCCTTCCCAGGTAAAATTTCACTAACATATGGACCATATGGTGTTTTCTTACAACAAAACAATGTTCCATGCCACACATTAGAGTCTCAAAGAGTTGGTTGGAAAAGAAAGGGGTGGCCTTGATGGAATGGCCCCCCTCAATCTCCATTCTTCAACCTTATTGAACATTTTTTGTCCCATTTGGGCAAAAGAGTGAGAGTGCCAAATTGTTCCTCAAAAAGTGAATTAACCTCCAAAATTCATGATGAGTGGCAGTAAATTTGGCCAACCACTTGTGCGAACTTAGTCTAAAGTATGCAAAAGGCATAAAATAGGTTATAGAAGCAAAAGAAGCACACATCAAGTATTAATTATTAATAGAATATACGCAAAAATGTTTATTTGTATTATGTCAAGTAGGAAATAAATGAGTTTCAATGATAGTCTGTATATATAATAGAGACGAAATGATGAGAAAACCTTCGTCTCGTGCTGAATTTTAACCCTCTACGTCTGCAATGAAGGTCGCTTCTTACATTGAAATAAAAAAAACATGTTTTATCCCTTCGCGATAACCTTGCTTAGACAAACTAAATTTTATATTGACGATAATGCATTCTTTGGAAAGAGAGATAAAGTTTACAATCATGTTTGACAATGATTTATGCGCTAATTAGTGTCATTAATCTCTATTCAAGAATTTTTTTTAAATATATTTATGCTCCAACCTTCGCACATATAGCATGCTAGACTAATTATTTTCTAGGTTTGCGTGATACTTCTGGAGGATTCTTAGGTAATTAACCTCTTAATTGATATAAATGTGGTCTGAAATACAATAAACTACATTCGGATGCTGCCGTGCATAGAAAAATCTAGAGAGAAAATCTGACATTTTGTTAAAATTCACTGGCATTCAAAGATTCATGATTGCATCACTTTCGCCTTAATTCAATTCACAAATCATGAATGATACATAAAATTCAATTCGATGGTTTCTCTTTTTATAGTAAATACACACACACAGACACACACACATATATATATCCTTTAAATTATTCAGTAGACTATCAGCTTCATTTTCACAATCACTTCGGCATTTAAGGAGGTGAAAGATTAATTTTTAGTTACTGTCTCTCTTCGTTCTATTTTAGATTACCAAACATCGATTACTATGTAAATCTGAAACGTTAATCTGAAATGACCATTTTTCATGATGATCTAAAAAACATTTTATCGCGTTCATTGGCCGTAAATGCGATTGATACCATGTAGATAAATATTTCTAAATATCTTCTACGATCATTGTTTATTGTTCAATATAAATTCATAGTCTTCCGATTCTTTAAGGCAAAGATGTATCTTAAATATGGCTACGAAGGCCATATGCCTGCCTCTGCTCCGTGCACACTTTTCATAATTTCACCCATTCCCCCAACTTCAAAATTTTCAGATGTGAATATTATTTAGGTTTCATTTTTTATCTAAATAAGATGAGTAAAAACATATGTAAATAGGGAAAAATGTTAAAAATAAAAATATTAAATTAACCCATAAGTAATCATAATTTTATTGATATAATTATTTATAATTTATTAAATAATAGAATTTCAATTAGTTTCTATCACTAATCTCTATCTTTCTAATAAATTTCCTCTAACCGGGATGCTGCTCAGCCAGCATCGAATGTACCTCGTGTTGTCGCTAAAGGCCTTGGAGTGAACTTTACCGCCAGAAGCAGACTCATTCAACGACACGTTGATATTGAGTGAGCTGCGTTCCGCTTTAACTATGTGCGTGGATACCGCCCCTGGTCGGGTCGTTGTCCCGTATGCCATGCGTCGACATCGAGGTTATAGAGGCATGTTCTTTCTGTGAGAGGTGTTCAACAAGATCTTGACACAAGGTATCCTCCCAAACTTTTGGCGAATAGATACTGTGATCGCTTTACGCAAACCAGGAAGATATCACTATACCCTGTTTGGTTTCCGCCTAAACTTTCTAACCTCCTGCGTGTTCATGTTGATGGAGAAATTGGTAAATGTTAGATTAGCTAACTGTCTTCATCACAATGCGGCTTCCGCAAGTTCCTATTCACGTAGGATGATCTTCTCCGACTAGTAATAGCCAGCTGCGAAGCTTTCTTTAAAAACAGAAAACGCCACGGTGTTTTCGATATGGTGATATGGTTTTATAAGGACGCTCCACATGATGGGTGTGAGGGGACACATCCTAATCTTTATTTTTTAGATTTTCCGAGATCATCGATTGCGTCTACGGGTGGGGAAGCCTCCCCGCTCTACCTTGTAAGGGGCGCGGCGATTTGCCATCCTGGCCGCCGAGCTGACGGGAATCAGCAACCCGTCCGACCCCAGCTTAGCCTCTTTTCCTTCCTTGAAAACACTTGTTTCGTCGCTTTTCATAAAACCTCCTCCACAACTTTCTTTGGTCAGCCTGTAATTTCACAGGGTAGAGGCTGAACTTGTTCTCAACCAACCGTCCCGGATCAGGGCTGAGGGGGAGGGGACAACGTTCCCTAACCCCTGAGCTCCGGTTCGGTATGGGTTTTTTTAACAACCTGCTTCATCCCCACCCTTACCTTCGTCACATCCCTTTTCCTTCTCACTTCACAATCTATCCTTTATTTTACGCCGTGTTCAAGGTAGAGCCGCCATGCTGAAGGGCTGCCAGGTCACCAGGTGGGACAGGTGGCCTTAAATGGCGGCAGCTTGCTCTGCCAGGCCCGAAAGCACCCTTGGAGAGCAAGCTACTGCAGGGGTGATGTGCTATTGCATCCCGGGGAAAAATAGGGTAACCATGCCTATAGATGAAAAAAAAAAAAAAAAACAACCCTCAAGTTCCCCTGTTCCATCGACGGAGCCGCCCTCGGGCAGCTCCACAGAGAGAATGTAGGTCCCAACCCCGGTGCTTGCGCAGGTGACCCTCAAAGTTTTTTAACCGGAGAGGATGCTTACTCCTCTCCTACACCTACGGGTGTAGGGGACTCCCCCTCACCTTCTTCTCTTGAGGTGCTTTCGGGCACCTCCCTTTTTCCAGTGGCAGTGCCCTCTTTTTTTTCAGGAGGAATGCCAAGAAAGCCAGCAGGAATCCCATTGCCGACCGCTCACTATTGAAGCGGATCGGTAGGGCAAAACCCCTTAGGAGAGAGAGAGAAGCCATGCCCCTTCGGTCGCTTCCCACAAAAGACCTGCGGGCAAAAATAGTGAACCTTGCCGGGGTCAAGGCCTGTGCCTCCCCACACATCTTCGGTGACGCTGCCTACATGTCCTTCGATATCCTGGGAGGGGATGGCCACCAGGAGGCACCTCCTGTGATAGATATGGTGCTTAAGGCAACCCAGCCTCAGACGTTAGGGCCTTCCATAGGGAGGAATCCGGGCTCGGTGCCAAGCACCGAACCCGAATCCGCCCCTATGCAAGGTCCTCCTCAAACGGCTTGGGTCTCCGAGACAGTACAAGGAGGGGAGGGTTCTCCTTCAACCGGTGCCCATGCGACCAATAGGACCCTCTCCATTTCAGAGAAAGACATAGGCTGAGACCGGTCCATCTGGCCTGGAGGCTCCTACTAGCGGAGGTGAGAGGCCGGTTCATTCCCTGCCCTCCTCTCCAAAAAAAACAAAACAAAAAAAGACTAAGAAGACTTGGGGCTCCTCTCTATCAAAGGGTGCTGCGGGGACCAAGCAAAGATCGGCACATCCGGCCCCTCTACCCTCCCGTGTGCGTAGCCCGTGACTATGACTAAGACCAAAAGTGCACAGGGCGAAGCCTCGATAACATCGGGGCCCCTCATTCAGGGTTTACCTGGTGTTTTCGAGCCCGCTGGATTCAAACGCTTCCTCGTTATTAGCTCCACTGAGAACAGCATGTTGGCCATGGGCAACATGATCCATCAGAGGAGAGCATTAGCTAGTGCAATTGCTAGAGAGCCGAAGATGACCCGTTTCTCGGACAGGAGCCTTCTGGCGAATGCGGCGAATCCCGCCGAGGCGGCCAAGATAAGGGCTCTTTGTTCATTTAATGGCACCCCGGTGAGTTTGGCGCCGCACTCTACCATGAACTTTGGAAAAGGAGTAGTTTATGCAAGGAAACTCGTTGACTATTCCATAGAGGACATCACCTTAGAGCTGACCGACCATGGGGCGGTCAAGGTCGAACGTGTGGTTAGAAAACAGGTAGAGGCCTCGAGACCCACCCGTACACTCTTTGTCACGTTCGACTGTGACAAGCTTCCTAAGTCGGTGCGTACTGGTTCGTACCACCACCGCGTGAAGGCATTCGTGCCACTGACGTGGCGGTGCAATTACTTTTACCGCTTCGGCCATACGAATCGTTCTTTTAGACGTGCAAAGTCAGGGTCAACTGAAGTCTGTGTAAATTGTGTGACCAAGTGTGTCAATTGCAGAGAGCCGCACTCTGCTTCTTCGAAGCAATGTGGTGCATATCTCCTTGAGAAAGAAATCCTGGCCGTTCAGGCCCCGGATCGACTCTCATTCCGCGACTCTAAGTACTTGCTCCTGGCGCGCCCAGCTATGCCGGGAACGTCTTATGCCTCAATAGTTTGAAGGGCACCCTCTTCTCCTGGCACATCCAGGCCAACGAGCACGGTTGTTTCCGCGCCCATTCGGAGCCCTTCTGCGGGTTCTACTCAATCCGGGCGCTCTTCTGGTAAAGCTGGCGGCAAAAAGTGTTCATACCCAGCCCCTGCTAAAACCAAGCCTCCCCCCCCTCTTTCTTCCATCATGACCGTTTTCCTTAGGACGAAACGGCCACGCCCCTCCACCGAGTCGTTAGACTCACAGGAGGCAAAACCCTTGAAGTTGGGCACCAAGCTATCTTCCGGGGTTCCTAAAGCTGTCCCCAGAAAGGAGGACAGCAACAAAGGAGCTTTGGCTCCTTGTCCCACGCCTAGTGGAAAACCGAGTGGCTTAGAGACGGTGGTTCCTGGAAAAGAGGACCCCCCGCCTCCGAAGCCACAACCCTTGCCTAAGGGTTCGAGGCGCATGGAGGAAAAGACTCGCATGGCGAACCTAAACTCCCCATAAGTCCTCGAAGGCGACAGTGCCTTTAGCGATTTTTCCAGCAAACAGCGCCCGGGGTTATGCTTCCGGGAAGCGTACGGCCAATCACGTGAAGGTCTTTTGTTCAAAGAGGGCCCCCGCTTCTCATCTGAGCTAGGCCTGGAGGGCATATTCCTTCAATAGAATTGCCGTGTACCCGGGCGAACTAGGAGGAGCTGAGGAGGCTCATCTCGTGCCATTCCCCGTTAGTTATTTTTCTTCATGAGACCATGCTAGGCGTGTGCCATTGCCCGACCTGCCGGGGTATAAGGAGCTAACCACCCCACGACCGCGGGATGGCCAGGCTGGGGGATTCGCGGTTTACACCCGGCATGAGGTCTCCGTTCTTCCTTTTACTTTAGATACCTCCTTTTAGGCAGTGGCTTCGCAGCTTCACCTGAATAGGACGTTTACTATCATTTCTGCGTACATTCCACCGTCAGCTGACTTCGACACAGAGGCCTTTCGCCACGTCGTGGCACAGTTGACGAGGCCCTTTCTCTTGCTAGGAGATCTGAACAGAAGGCATCCTCTCTGGGGAGATTAGTCAATAAATGGCAGGGGAAAGGTCCTTGCTGATCTGATCAAGAAGCTTGAGATAGGTGTCCTAAATAGGATTAGTGTAGGCATCACTGCCCGAAAACCGCTTCATTTTTTTGCCTTGACCTATCTTTGTGCTCTTCGGATGCACAGCATGATTTTGATTGGTTTTCGATGACCTCCATGGTTGTGATCACTGGTCCTTTCAAATATTATTTTCAGGGCAACTGCCGCCTGAGAGCCCACCTCCGTGGTGCTTGGCACGGGCGCGGTGGCCTGTATTTCAGTAAATGACTGAATTCTCTATCTCACTCGATGAGTTTAGATCGGTATTGAGGCCGTTGAGTTATTCTCCGGCAACTTCATCGCCGTGGGCCTGACTAATATTCCTAAAACGTCTAGCCGTTTTGCACGCCGACCACTCCCATGGTGGTCGGCCGAGTGTGAGACGGCCCTGAAACAGAAGCGTTATTCCTACATGCGCTATAAGCGCCACCCAAACGAATTCTCTGTGGGTGAATTTCTTCTGGCTAGAGGTAGGTTCTGGTATATTTCGAAGCACGCCCGCCGCTCATTTTGGTGGGCATACATGTCTTCACTTAACCAGAAAGATCCCTCTAGCAGAGGCGTGGAGTGAGTCAAAAGGATTCAGGGCAGGTTCTCTCAGGACCCACCTCCCGTTCTCTAGGAGAATGTGACTGCAATCTCGGACCGCGCATCCGTGGCGGAATCCTTCGCGACCGCTTTCTCCGCATTCTCTACACGATATGCTGCTCCGTCAGCATTCAATGCACGTCATGATGTCGCGGAAGGCGGCTGGCTGGACTTTACCTCCAGAGGCGGAGAACCCCTCAATGAAAGGTTTACTGTGAGTGAGTTGCGTTCCGCTTTTGCTTCGTTCGCGGACAGCGCACATGGTCCGGACGATGTCCCGCACGCCATGCTTTAACACCTGGGTGAGCGAGGCATGGCCTTTCTGTTAGATTTGTTCAAAAAGATGTGGGTGGAGGGTCTACTCCCAGATTCCTGGCGAATCGCTACTGTGCTCGTCTTTCGCAAACCGGGGAGAGATCACTCTATTCCGGCCGGTATGCGCCCAATCTCTGTAACCTCTTGCATGTGCAAGTTGATGGAGAAATTAATAAATGATAGATAAGTCTTTTTCATGGACAGCGGAGGCCATCTGTCTTCTGCACAGTGCGTCTTCTGCAAGTTCCACTCCACGTTGGATGCTCTGCTCCGACTAGAAAATGCCGTCTGCGAGGCCTTCCTTCGTAGACAGCACTACGCCTCGGTGTTTTTAGATCTGAAGAAGGCATATGATACCGCATGGCGATACGGTATCATGAAGACTCTCCACAAGATGTGTGCGAGGGGACGCCTCCCAATGTTTATATCAGAATTTTTGCGAGATTGTCGATTCCGCGTACGTGTGAGGGGAGCCTTTTCCGGACCAAAGGAGTAAGAAGAGGGTGTCCCGCAGGGAAGTGTCCTCAGTGTCACACTCTTTGCCCTGAGCATCAACCGCATCATCTTGGTGGTACTGCCGGAAGATGTTCTCGCTACACTCTACGTGGACGACCTTTCGATCTTTTTTGGCGTGACCCAGATGCCAACTCTGGAGCCTCGACTCCAACAGGCATTGAACCGCGTCTCTCGCTATCTCGAACGACTAGGCTTCGGTTTTATTTGGCAAAGACTAAGGTGGTGCACATCTGCCGCTATCCACGGCTTCACCCCGACCAATATTTATTTCTTAATGGGGTGCCCCTGGATGTGGTTGAATCGCACCGTTTTATTTGTCTTGTATTTCACCGACGCCTGACCTGAGAGGCTTATATTCGCAGCCTTAGGGTCTCTTTTACCCTCGCCATTATATTCTCCGTTCCGTGCCCTTCAGCGATTGGGGCACTGATAGGGCTACTGTCCTACTTTTTTATCGATCCGGTGTTTGTTCAAAGCTTGACTACGGATGCGAGTTTTATGCATCCGCAGCAAAGCGTTTATTGCGGAAGGTGGACTCGATCAACCACACCGGCCTTTGCCTTGCGACCGGTGCATTCCTCACTACCCCCATTGAAAGCCTGTTGGTCGATGCTGGAAAGATGCCACGGGCTCTACGCCGCGTGCAGTGCATCACTCGCCTGTACGCGCTAGCCCGGCGCCTTCCTCAGTCGCCAACAGCTCTCACTGCATCCGCAGCTGATCTCGATGGTGCCTATGCCACCAAAGGACACCAGTCATACCCTAAGCCCTTTGGGTTTAGGGCCAGGAAACTCCTTTGAAAGCTAGGTATAGCTCTTGGGGCGGTGTCGCCCCTGGTTCTGCCCAGGAAGAACCCTATAGGGTAGCATATTTAGCTATTTTTCTCTACGCCTCTGGTCCCAAAGGTTGTACAGCGCCGGGAGTATTGCGTTCTACCTTTTTGGAGCAATCCTTGTTTCACGCTGGAACCGTGCCATTGTATATGGATGGCTCCAAGTCCCAAGAGGGGGTTGGCTTCCACGCTGTTTCCCCTCTGTTTGAAGTCAGCGGGTCTCTTCCAGGCGCTGTGTCTGTCTTCACGGCCTAGCTGGTGGCAATACACCACTCGGTATGGGAGATCACGCAACGTGCCCGGTTCGGAGACCGGATTTTGATCTTTAGCGACTCACAAAGCGCCCTGAGTTCTCTCAGGGCATTGAAATCTCCGCATCCTCTGGTTTGCCATATCCGTGACGCCACGATTTTGGCGAGCCGGGCAGATGTCGAGATTATCTTCTGCTTGGTTGCTGGCCATTTAGGAATTACGGAGAATGAGCGCTGATGAGGAAGCCAAAGAGTCCGCGAGGACTCTGCGACCGGAACAGCGTTTTGCTCTTCATCACACCGACTACATGGCAGGAATACGGGGAGCTCTTCGGATTACTTGGCAGAGAACACTGGAGACCGTATAAAGGAACTTATAGTTGCGTGCCATTGCGCTGCGACTGTTCCCATGGATCTATCTCCCAATGCCGCGATGGCTTCAGGTCGCTTTCTGTTTTCTCGTAATCGGACACACTCGTGTGACGCATCGCTATCTGATGGAGCGCTCGCCTGCGCCCTATTGTGACGACTGCTTGGTCCCCCAGACTGTTTGGCACATTCTTTTCGAATGTCCCAGTATAAGTGGTCATCGCGCACGTTACCTGTCCAGGTACCGGGATGGGCGGGTTTGCTACCGCCTGTCTCTTGTACTCAGGACAAGTGCGTGCACATTGACTTGTTGACTTTTTGTGGGAGGTCGGCCTTCTCCCTATTATTTAAGCAGGTTGTTTTTGGTTTCGTTTTGTTTTCTTTCCCTTATAGGTCACACGCTTCTGCTCACTTCCTTTTCCCTTTTTTGTTGGGGGAGGTGTTATTTGTCTTTCTTAATTTTATTTAAAATTAGCTTAGTACTAGGCCAGATTTCAATACAGTGACTAATGCCCAAGTAGGCAGTGGCCAGATGAGCTCTTAAAAAAAACCCCTTCCCGCTCCAATGGGGAAGGAAGAGAGTGTCGCGCAGGTAGGTTTTCTCTGTGTCACGCTATTTGATCCGATTCACAAAGGTATAACCTCGATGCTACTGGAAGATGTTCTCACTATGTTCTACGTGAACGACCTTTCGACTTTTTATGGTGAGGCCTGATGCCAATTCTGGAACGTTGGTTCGAACAGACATTGAACCGCATCTTTCGGTAAACCAACGGGCACAGGTTTTGGTTTTCCTTGGCCAGGAATATGGTGGTTAACTTGTGCCGTCATCCACCGCTCCATCCCAAAACTGACTCGTTCATAATCGGGGTTCGATTAGAAGTGGTGGATTCGCACCGTTGCCTCACCTAGGATGCTAATATTTCCAGCCTTAGGTTCTTTTGTACACGCGCCATTGACATTCTTCGTTCCATGACCTTCAGCACCTGGGGTACTGATAGTGCCTTTTTTACTAAGGATCCTTTGTTCTGTCGGGGCTTTATTAAAGAAGCAAATTTTATGAATCCACACCCAAGGTGTATTGGAGTTGTAGACTCGATCCACCATTATGATTTTCAGCTGGCCAGCGGTGGCTTCCCCACGTCCCCTACTTGTCAATGCTGGTGAGAGACCACTCGCTGTGCTCCGCACACAGTGCGCCTATACACGCGAGCCCGGAACCTCCCTCAGTCGACCTCGGCTCTCACTGCATCCGCAATCGATCTCTACGGTGCCTATGCCACCGAGAGACGCAGGTCATACCTGCCCTAAACCCAAAACTAAACCCTTTGGGTTTAGGACTACCAAACTCCTTCGAGAGTTCAGTGTAACTCTGGGAGCAGTAGCACCTCTGGTTCAGCCCAGGACACAAGCCTGGAGCGTATCATCATTGACTAGTTATCACCACGATACTAATACCAAAGCTTCCACATCGATGGGAGTATTGCGCTCTGTTTTTTTAGGAAAAGTACCAGTGTATACGGATGGTTGCAATTCGTTAGAGGGGTTTCGGTTTCCACGGCGTTTACATTGTTTGGATTAAGCGGTGCTCCACCAGGATTTGTGTCTGGATTCAAAACCAAACTGGTTGGAATACATTGCTCGGTATGGGAGGTAACGTGGCATGCAGAGTTCGGACATCGGATTGTCATATTAAGCGAGCCACATAGAGCTTTGACGGCTCGTGTGGCATTGGAATCTCAAGGCCGCCTAGTTTGTGTTATCCGTGATGCCACAGTTGCCTCAAGCTAGTGGATTTCGAGATTATCTTCTACTCGGTTCCTGAAAATGTGGGAATTGCTGTTAATTAGTGCACTGATGAGAGCGCCAAAAGTCCGCGGGGACTGGGCTACCAGACAAGCGTTTCGCTTGTCCTCACAACGACCAGATGGCAGGAATCAGGACAGACTTCCAGGCTGCTTGGCCAAAAAAATGTAAGTCGAGGGAGGGACACTAAAATTTACGTGCCTTTGCGGCGCGACTGTTCCCATAGACCTATCCTTCAACGTGGCGACAGCTTCAAATCACTTTCTGTCTTTTTCGAATTTGTCACACACGCAGTGCTCGCCATTTGATGTAGCACTCCCCTACACTTTATTGCAACAAGTGCATTGTCCCACAGACTGTTGGGTATATTCTTGTTAAATGACCAAATATTGTTGATCTTAGTGAACCTTACTTGTTCTTGTATCGCAAACAGCAGGGTGACTGCCACTTGTCTTTTGTACTCGGGAGGCTTTGGATATAAAGACTTGCGAACAATCTGATTTTCAAAGTGGCTGGCTTCCTACATTTTATTTTACACTCTTTGTTGTAGGTCGCATCTCCGGTGCATAGAGCAGCCAAGATTCTTCCTACGCTGATGCACGCTTCCCTCATTTTACTATTTTGCTACTTGTTTTATTTTTTTGCCTTTGTTTTTTTGGATCTTTTTCTTTTTGTTCTTTTATATATTTTCTTTAATCTAGCATATCATTAGGCAATTAAAAAAATTGCCTATCTCCCTCAAATGACGATGCACAGTGGAATGAGTTGAATGTAGTCATATCTATAGCTAGCAGTTGAGACTATTTAGATTAGGCTTGTATAAAAGCAAACCTGATTTCTATTATTTTTATTCATAAAACAATGATCATCATAAGAATGCCTTATTATTTATGGGATGTCCTGCTATCAAACGAAAATTAGGGTCCTATTTAGTCCTACTCTCAAAAGCTGTGCAAAAGTTTAATTGTCAAGGCTGCATCAAAGACACTGCAAATATTAGAATTACCGGAAAGTAATGTTAACTTTTAATGAAATATAGTAATTTATATAAAACTTATCAAATTTAAATTTATTCATTAGAAAATTAATTACTGTCTTTAGCAATGACATTTAACTCTCGTGAAACTCGCATGATGATTCCTGTAAAAATAGATTTTTTAGTCAAGAGGCATTTGATCGCTGTCTTAAGCTCTTCATTGCTTCTGAATGTCCTGCCACTGGTAAAAATGGTCAATTGACCAAATTATGTGAAAATCTAATTAGGCGTAGTCTGAGGAATAGGGTGGATGAAATAAAGCTTTCCAAACTAACCATTTTATATCTTCTTGGGTTAACTTCACTGAATGTGGCTCAATTTAACATGTAGCAGAATGACCCTCTCTCTGTTTTTTAGAGTTGTATGATTTTTGCATAGAATTGGATTCGTCCGTTCAAGCTGTTAAGAATAAAGTTACACAATGATGGTTTTCCTTTTAAACATAATTCAAAGTGAAATATATCTTGCGATTAGAATTGACCTAGATGCTTAGCCACTTACGAGGAGAATTACCAGAAACAGATATGATCCAAAACAAAGGAAATAACTAAGTGAATAAAAAATATGCATAATAGTCACAAGCCTAAAAAAAGAAGAAAAATTAGGCGAATAAACAGTGAGAAGACTTAAGATTCCCGTTTTTCCTTAAAGTAAATGCTATATCTTACAAATGGCTCGTTGATGCTTGTATTTTTAGATAAATGGATGGTTATTTATTTGGGTAGGAGGCGCTCCTGAAGAGGGTTGAGGAAATACAGAATAGTTTTCTAGCGGATTAAGGAATGCTTACAATTACTCTAATACGAGTATATGCGCTTTGAGAGGGACTTTTTAGTTGACTTCTCTCAAAATCTAGCAGGGTGAAGAAACCGTGCGAGAAGACACAATTCTCTTCTTCCCTTCTTCCTTTAAAGTAAACACTATCGTTTACCAAAGACTTCTTGAAATTTCTCTTTTTAGAGAAATGGATGTTTGACCAGTTTTATGTATGGCGTTTCTGAAAAGGGTTGAGAACTATAGGAGATATTTCTGGCGGATTAGGGAAGTATTAACATTACCTTGATCTAGCCATATATATATATATATATATATATATATATATATATATATATATATATATATATATATATATATATATATATATATATATATATATATATATATATATATATATATATATATATATTTAAATATATAAATATATATATATATATATATATATATATATATATATATATATATATATATATATATATATATATATATATATATATATTTAAATATATAAATATATATATATATATATATATATATATATATATATATATATATATATATATATATATATATATATATATATATATATATTATATATATATATATATATATATATATATATATATATATATATATATATATATATATATATATATATATATATATATATATATATATATATATGAATAACGTTACAGCCACGAGGAAAATGAAACAACGGAGAACTGCGAGGCCTTTCGACTAATGGTCCTTTACTGAGCAGACTAAAAGACAGGAAAAAAGAGCAAGATATTTATACACCTGATTAATGAAAATATTGGATATAAAGATTAAAAGGGGTGGGATTAACAGATACCTGGAAAAAAACTATTAACAAGATGAGCCGTCAGGGTTAAAAAAAAAGAAAGTTTACGGGTTACAAAAGAAAGGGCGGGGCAATGCTTGGGAATCACATATGCAATATGAAATATGCAATATGTGATTCCCAAGCATTGCCCCCCCTTCCTTTCTAGAGAGGGAAAATCAGCTGACGTACCACTTGGGAATGTTAATGCATAGGCGGAACGATGGCAGATAGACCGATGCAGATTGGCTGGGGGTACGAGAATAGGAAAAAGGTAGGCACGTGTGAAAAATATTTCCCTTCTTATGTACCCAAGCTAAATTTTGTGGCAAATTCATCTTTCCGAGTTGCAGATGGCAATAATCACCGAACTTTTGGATAATCAAAATGTGGAAACATTGAACAGTTTTGCACGGACGAGTTAGTGGAGTTAGCAAAAATAATGAAAATCTGTGCAGCGAATGCGTGGAAAACGGATAAATTAGGCGAAGCTATAGTGAAACATTTTATGTTGATCATGGTAAAATCGACTTGGAAAATACAGAAGGCCCGTTGGAAAGCAAAGGAACAGTGCAGACCCGAATGCTTGAGGGGATTTGCAAATTCTAGGGAGTATGCAGCTAATGAACTTTTGAGATGCGGGATAGAGGTTAAGGAATTAGAACTAGAAGTGCATGCACGGGCATTGCATTCTGTTGAGTCAGCTGGTTCAGGGGGAGTAATGACCTTTAAGGTAGGTGAGCTTACTGCCTGGTATTTACCAGGAAATGGCAGAAAAATTCTTCACGGCTTCTGAACGTAAGGCAGAAATGGAAAATAGGCATATGCGTCGGGACGCCCGGATTTAAAGACAAGGTTGGCAGGTGTACAGGGACTTGAATAATAAGTGTGCTAGGGAGTATACGGTGGTATAAAAATGCTGTTTTGTGTCAATATCAAGGTAGTATGGAGAACTACTACCAGGGATTTACATCGGAGAAAAACATGAAAATGAAACGTGGTGGGAATTTTAATTTCTACTGCACTGGATCCTTAACCGGTAGATGAAAGGCATATTCTGGCAAAGTGTTGCAGAGATTTAAAATGATGTTGTCTTCGACTTCCTGCAACTATTCGGAGAAAACCTGCATTGAAGGAAGTAGAGAGCGATTTCCTGGGTAAGTTTGAAACATCTTCTGACAGGAAGCATCCTGGGGGAATAAGTCTTGAGTATAAGAGTAAAGGCGAGTTTAATTTAGAATGTCTAGGTGCCTTTAGTGGAAGGAATTGATCTTTTGAGTAAAAATCAAACTAAGAACGAAACTCGTGGTAAGTGTTTTTGGTCATTGAGTTATGACACAGGAATTATCTATTTCCTGAAGGGAAGAAACCTGATGAGGAGATTGTGTGGCTGAAAGTGCTGTAACTATTAATTCCTAATTGTGCCCTGTCCTTATGACGGGAGAAGAAGGAGCTTTGTAGGATTAAAAACCCATCAGATTTGAGAAATTTACGTGACAATCGAAGCACTTCTTACGTCAATTAGATATGGGATGGTTTGAGCATCTAAGCATGTGCGCTCTACTAAACAAATTGTTAAACTTCTTCCAATGAGAAAATTTAAACTGACGTCGTTGATCGGTAATGTGTTTCGTGGGTAGGCCAAATCGCTCTAAACTCCTAATGATCTATGGCTCGTAACCGTAACTGCTCGATATCAGGGAGCGGAATAGTGCCAGCTCATCTGAAGAAACGCATAATGCATGTAAGCAGGTAACTTAAGCTTTGAGATATTAGGAAAGGGACGCTGACGTCCACATTTCAACTTCAAATCGCTGTGACAGGAGTTGGTTTTTGTTGAAGGGAGATATCGTGTACATATGATCTTTGCACGCTGGCAGGCAAAGCATGATTCAGAACACTGTCTATATACATTGAGGAGGAAAGCAAAGGGCAAGATGCCAAATGTTGAGATGCACTGATTGCAAGTGGTGCAGAATTGTGGCGACCAAAGGACGGAAGGTTGCCATTGATATGTCACAGTACAATCGTGCAGATAATCCAGCTAAGTTCACCTTCTTGAAAGATAGTGATTAATTGGAATCTTCTTTGATTATATCATGTAGTTCTTCATGCTTGACTTAATCGTATGCTATGGACTTCAACAGTGTGGAACCAAGAGTAACTGCATTCACCTGAATTCTTGAAAGGTCACCCGCTTGTGTGTTTATAGTAAATTTAATGTGACGGCAGCCGTGTAGTACCATAAGAGGAATTGGTGGGTGTTCCCTTAAAGACGAGTCACGCATTCTATACGGGAGTGTGCAAAGAGTATCGATGATTTGAGAAGAGAGAGCTAGAGGATTGCCGGGGGAAAAGGGCGAGCGATATTCTCTAAGAGGTTTCATTGGATGAAGGCTCGAGCGAATTAGAGAGCTGTTTCCCGGGTAAGTTCGAGACATCAGCTAATGGGAACCATGTCAAGGGAAGAATTTTCGAGCCTAAGAGGAAAGGTGAGTTTAATTTGGAAGGTCTGGGTGAGATTCTCAAGAAGCCTGTTGTTGAAGGAAGTAATCTTTTGAGCAAAAAGCAAACAAAGAACTAAACTCTCGGTAAGTGTTTTTGGTTATTGAGTGATGACAGAGGAAGTAGATATTTTCTGAAAAGAAGAAACCTGATGAGGAGATTACGTGGCCGGAAGTGCTGCAAATTTTGATCCCTCATAGTGCCCTCTTCTCATGACGGGATAAGGGAGGAGCTTTGGAGGATTAAAAACCTATCAGATAACTGATGTGGAAACGCTCTATTAGTCAATTAGATATGGGATGATTTGAGAATCTAAGCACATGCGCTGTACTAAACAAACTGTTAATATTTTCTTCAATAATAAAATTTAAACTGCCGTCCTTGATCGGTAATGAGTTTAGTGGGTAGGCCAAATTGCTCTAAACGCCTAGTGATCAATGCACTTGTAACCTTATCAGTTCAATATCGGGGTGCGGAATGGTGTCAGTTCATGTAGAGAAACGCATAATGCATGTAAGTACATAGGCAACGTAAGCCTTGAGATACTAGGAGAGGTCCAATGATGTTCATATTTACAGCTTCAAAACGCTGTGATAGGGTTGGGAATCTTTTTGAAGGGAGATATCGTGTACCAGTATTCTTTGAAAGCAAAAGGAAAGATAGCAAATATGTAGAGGAATAAGGTCGAAAGAGAGAGAGTGAGAGAGATAGAGAGAATTCCACGACACACGGATTCCAAGATGTGAAAAATCGTGGAGATCTTTGAAGACTGCTTGCTTGTCTGTGAAGCGTGGAGATCAACGGCTGGAAGGTTGCCGGTGATACGTCACAGTAAAATGGTGCAGATATTCCAGCTCTACGCACCTTCTTGAGAGTAAGTGAGTGAAGGGAATCTTCTTTGAGTAGATCTTGTAGTTCTTCATGCTGGACTTAATCCTGTGCTATGGAATTCCAGAGTGTGGAGCCAAAAGTAACTTCATCCATCTAAATACTTTAAAGCTCATCTGCTTGTGTGTCTATAGTATCTTTAATGTGATGGATGTCAGTAATAAATTAAGATATATAATTATTTGCATATTTACTTCTGGAGAGAAGTTTTTAATAAAGACGATGATCAATTGTGTGTAGTTGGTGTAAAATAGAGATTAACTGCCTTCAAAAAAGTGTTGAAAGTGTTTTGTCTTAAGGAAACGCAGAAATTTCACTTCTGAAATCGCTGTAATGAGTTTTGGTAGCTTGGGTTTCCTTAATTAAAATTCAAAGGGCAATTGGTTTCCATTACTTTTTTTTCTAACACTCCTTCTTTCGCTCAATCGAATGCATCAAACGTTAGGGTTGAAGAAGTATCCTGTTTTGTATAGCCTATTTTGTCATTTTCGATCTTCTGCCTGCTATATTTAGTCAATTGCAGCTTTTCCCTATGTTTATGGGAAAGCATTTCGGGCAACGTAGTAAGATACTGGCCTAATATCTAATGAATTTGTCATAATATTTCACAAACGGATAAATCAGTGTAACTCACGTTATCATTTAGCACTGGAAAATTTAAACATTGGTAGTGTACGCATTCTCCCAGCAATAATTACTTTTTGATCCACGATTAGGGGGAACCACGATGGAAACAATTTTTTAAGGTTTTTATCCCTGGACAACAAAGGCATTGGTGCAGAGCAGCTTCCGCCCCTCACCGGACTCTACAAGATTGTACGGCTGTTGTTTTATTCAGAAGAACAATACAGTAGATAAGGGAATAACCCGACTGAAAGTTACCCTTTAAAATATGAACGAATTAGAGCACAAAAGACTGTTAGCATGGCTGGAATCCTCGATATCCGGGGCTGAAATTGCGTGGTAATTGATACATGTATAAGCTAGTTCAATTTCGGTGATATCTAAGCGAGAGAGAAAATCAGCTTCTAAACTGTTGTTTTCAGTCGAGTGCGGGTCTAGTCACAGGTAACTCTACATTTCACTATTTACGTCGTTCGATCGGTCCCCGGTTTGCCTTTTTTAGGTATTTGTAATAACATTATAACTATTCGATCAATACTAACGAATTTGAAAACCATTATATTGTTTTACATTCTTTTTCTAATGATATAATATCCAAATTCTCCCCAAATTAGCCCAGGAATTATATGTTTTTTCAATAATATACATATTCCGCAGATTCTAACGAAATTTGATACCATTATGTTGTTTTAAATTTTCTTTCGAATGATAGAATTGCCTAAGTCCTCTCAAGGTTAAACCTGGAATTATTGAAAGTTTTCAAGGTCGTTGGGTCATAAATCAGAATAATTGAGAGCACGCGACTTTTTGGTCAGCACACCTTGTTCTCCCTCTCATGGCGAATGACGGTTGCGATTTGATATATATATATGTACTGTTGAAGTGCACATCAATGTCATCGTTGTTAATTCTAACTTGTATTCTCTATTTCAATCCTCTTAGATAAAGGAAGAGAATTAGTCATATAGTGGCAGTTTAGGCCCAAGTTAACGAAATCACTTGGTATGAGCTAAGATTCGCGTTGCTTAGGTTGATGAATCGTTTCTCTTCAAGCTCTTTTTGACGAAGCAAATTTCCCTGCTCCGATATCGAGGGGTTCATTCGCAACTACTCCGCTGGGTTGAATCTCAAACCTAGTCCTTGGACGCTTTTTGCATCTTACAATATTGATCTTACTCCAGAATTTGGTCTGGTTCAGCTCGGAATCAATTGCTTCCACAAATTGATCCCATCGGGCGTTTCTCTCTACTGTCATAGCAGTAATTAGATCTTCCTTAAACTGTTGTATTCGGGCCCTATCACCTATTTGGGGTCTAGCTTGGTCGAGAGACTCGCTTAATTCGACATATTAATGCTCAAGGTCTGCAATTTGAACCGTCTTGGGTGGATGCGGAAGTGGACTGGAAGTTGTTATGGAGACATGTTTCTTATCCACCTTAACTAGTACATCCATTAAATTTTCAAATCCCAGGTTGATATCCTCGAGAATGGCTTCGGAGAGATCTTGCTCCTGGTGCTCGTTTAGTTCCTCCGCATAAGGGTCCCAGTTGGCATTCTTGTAATGTTTCCTTGGAGTGCAGCTTACTTGAATCGGGTCCAGCAAAAAGATCAGAACGACCATTTTTTGATCACTGGCCATTGGGGGTCCTTTCTCTACGAGGTAATTAAACTGTAGATCCGGTATTGCGAGTACGATATCGGGAATAGTGACTATTCGATACAACGTATGGTGGGAACTCTGGACCAATCTGAATGACTATTTTCCTTTCAAGCAAAGTATCCAGGTTTTTGCCTGCCCTGATAAAGTTGTCTGTATAGCTTGAAGCTCTGCTACGGGCGTTTAGATCCCCCTTGAATATTGCCTGATCTTTTTGCCCAAAGAAATCTATCAAATTTTGGAAGGGGTTGGTACCCCGTCATGATTATCAGGTTCACTGTGGTGGTCTTTACGCTGATTGCCAATTAAGCCTCGTTGCTCAGGGAATGCCTCTTCTCATTCCAACCTACCGCATTGTGACTAACTATCTTCAGTCTTCTGAATTATGCCATTATCTGGATGTTTTTCCATCCACACTCAATCTTCTTTCAGCCTTCTTAGTTATTCGCTTGATAGGCAACTTTGCTCTCCCGCTGCCCTTCTTCTTGAATTCCTCTCTATTGACTACGTGACACAGGTCACGTGTAATAACCAACTTGCCCCCACTAATGATTTTATACACATCGTGGTCCATGTACGGACCCTTATATTCATATTTTATGAGTACTCACTTTATAGCCTGAATTATTTCGTTATTCGTTTCTGGTAAGGCTCTTAATCCGACGTAAATAATCTTAAATTGAACACCTTATGCTTCTCTCTGACTTCCTCGGCGTCTTGGTGGTGCGTATCTCGTTCGCTTCATCTTGGGTCTCAGCTTGGAATGTTGAAATAACCTCTTCATGGTTGCTCTCCACTAGGGTTATCTTGGTCTCCATGAATTCTGTGTGCTGTTGCATTTTTTCCTGAGCGTCGGATCTCTTAATTCTGCTGTGTTAGGAATCTGTGACTCAGACTTGCTCGTGGAACTTTGCTGTCGCTTTGCTTGGTCGGTTAGCGCGGGCTTGTAAATTACATTCAAAATATCCGTCGATGGAGGGTTCTCTGGAAACCACATCTATTCGAGCCAGTTATTCTTCAATATGAGGTTCAATTCCTTTTTAGTATGATCCCGGATTAGCAACGTTTAACACGTGGGCATGCAAGATGCATGCCAGGATGTTCAAAGATTCGAATGCTTGATTTCTATTATGTTTTGTGTTGGCTGTATCTGTTGCGCTCTAGTCTTTGAGACCTTAGCAAAAATTAAGTTTTGCTTTTCATACTCCATCCTTGAGTTCTCTTTTCTTTTGTTTTCGATCAATTCGCATTTTGGGGGGCAAGCTATCGTGATGGTACGGTGGCTTCGTTGTAACCAACTTGCCCCCACTAATGATTTTATACACATCGTGGTCCATGTACGGACCCTTATATTCATATTTTATGAGTACTCACTTTATAGCCTGAATTATTTCGTTATTCGTTTCTGGTAAGGCTCTTAATCCGACGTAAATAATCTTAAATTGAACACCTTATGCTTCTCTCTGACTTCCTCGGCGTCTTGGTGGTGCGTATCTCGTTCGCTTCATCTTGGGTCTCAGCTTGGAATGTTGAAATAACCTCTTCATGGTTGCTCTCCACTAGGGTTATCTTGGTCTCCATGAATTCTGTGTGCTGTTGCATTTTTTCCTGAGCGTCGGATCTCTTAATTCTGCTGTGTTAGGAATCTGTGACTCAGACTTGCTCGTGGAACTTTGCTGTCGCTTTGCTTGGTCGGTTAGCGCGGGCTTGTAAATTACATTCAAAATATCCGTCGATGGAGGGTTCTCTGGAAACCACATCTATTCGAGCCAGTTATTCTTCAATATGAGGTTCAATTCCTTTTTAGTATGATCCCGGATTAGCAACGTTTAACACGTGGGCATGCAAGATGCATGCCAGGATGTTCAAAGATTCGAATGCTTGATTTCTATTATGTTTTGTGTTGGCTGTATCTGTTGCGCTCTAGTCTTTGAGACCTTAGCAAAAATTAAGTTTTGCTTTTCATACTCCATCCTTGAGTTCTCTTTTCTTTTGTTTTCGATCAATTCGCATTTTGGGGGGCAAGCTATCGTGATGGTACGGTGGCTTCGTTGTAGTTCAAGCACCTCTTAGTTTGTGAGTCACATTCGCGCCACCTATGTGTTTTTCTGCTACATTTTGAACATCACTCCATGGCTTCCAAGGGGCATTCTCGGGTTACATGCTTTCTAACGCGAAACACTTTTGGACGCTGAAAAAGTCGTCACTTTTTATTTGTTTGGGTGTAATTTTCATGTGAAACGCTGACAGAACTGTCTCCTTGGCCTTTCTTGCCATATCAGGTTCCCGGAAGATAACTTTAAATAAATGGGTGTATTCTGTGTGGTTGTTGCGGTTAGTGAACTTGATTACCTCATGTACTTTGGTTCAGCTCTGAGCCCGATCGATTTCCTCTCTTATTTCATCGATCTTTGTGTTTGCTAATCCATGTATCTATTTGCCGAGAGTAGACAATATCTTGAGCCTCGATTTCGAGAGAAACTTTGGCCTCCAGACCGATTACTTCTAGTAATTTATTATCTCTTTCAGAAAGAAGCCGGTCTACATCTTTGTCATTCGGAAAAATGTCAATATAAGAGCTTGAGTAGTCCAATAGGCGAACCAGTACCACACCGAGTTCCCACTATATAATCCAAAAATCAGAGGTCAGATCGTGTTTTCGCTCGCCTTTCTGGACGCGCAAAGTTAATATTTGGTTGAGTCCATCGATGTATTAGCCAATCTTCTTTTTCTTGGGTGTATTTATCGACTAAGAAGGTGAAAAGTAAAAGAGAGAGAGGTTAAAGGTAGATAAAGTGATAAAGGGAGTTGCTATATCCGGTTATCTACCCGGCTTATTCAGCTGGAGAGTTAATTCCCCGCCCTGCCTACCTATCACATAGCCCTGGTAGTTTTTGCTCCCACCTAGCTCGAGGCCGCAGCTCACACGGATCTAACCTGTCCCGGGCTAAACTTCAGCCTGCGGAGAGTTAGCCACCAAATACAGATAAGGATGCAGTCGAGAAGGAACCTATGGAGACTTTTGATCTTCGCCAACCGACTTGCACTAAGTAGGGTGTAGAGTTATGTAAAGTTCGTCCATGTACTGTGTCCATTCAAAGTCCCATCAGACGGTCACTCTCTCATTAGATCTTCTTCGAAATTCGATTTATATTAAATGTGATTGATCCTTTTGTCGAAAAAGGGAGAAATTAGTTAGAGATTTGCTAGGTCTTAAAAGGGTTTTGGTAGGGTCTGCCCTGGTGTAGATAGAAACACACGATTTCTTTTAACTTTTATTTTCCATTTTGTCTTCAGAGCCACCAGTGTATATCACGGGTGTGAGTTGATCGCATGAAAATCATTTGTTTGAAACCAATGTATAGGAGCATAGAATTTATTTACAAAACTAGTTTAGATAGGAAGTTTACCATACCCTCTTCCGTTATTAAACGACTGACGAGGGTATGCTCAACTTCATACCGAAACTAGCTTTCGTAACTAAATTTTATGCTACTATACTGTGGTTTCACTGTCATATACCATAACTCGCTATTAAGTTCTTTCATATATATATATATATATATATATATATATATATATATATATATATATATATATATATATTATATATATATATATATATATATATATATATATATTAGGGTAACCCCTATTTGGTGACTTTGGAATTTCAACTGGGCCTAGCAGTCAGAATGTTCCATTTGCTAAAAAAACACAGTGTAAAATTTTTTTGAAAAATATTTTTATTTAGAGGTCGCTCAATCAGTTTAAAGTTTGACATTTTTCTCAATTATGTTACTATGGTTCTTAGTTTATAATTATAGTTCATACATTAATCTTGGCTGGTCACTTAAGTAGAAGAATAATCAACACGATAGAAATTCCAATTTATGCACAAAAACTAAATAGGTTAAATTAAAATAAGGCGTAGCATTAACAAGGTTTCATTAGCCATCAACTTCTGGCATAATATGGCAACTTCCCCAACACTGACCCACTGCCGCCTTCGCTTTGTCATCGTCTCTAGTTGCTTGGGTGATGCTGTGAGAGACAGATACACGTAGTTGTACAGTGCAGCCTAGAAAATAAAGGTCATTTTTTTATCATTTTTATTTGTTACAATTACCATTGCGTCTGTAACCAGAGCTATGACAAGTATCTACCTACTTGATTCAGTCGAGCTTATCATCATTAGGAGCATGCTACCATCACACAAATAGGTGCTTTAATACTATTTCTACCTCCATTTAACCACAAGATGACGCCAAGGGAAGCAGCGGCAGAAACGGTGAAACTAGTGAGTAACTTCTGGGATCGCGCAAGTATTAATGCAGCAAATTAATGCCTGTTTGGATGCATGCTTGTGTGTGGACACGTGTCTATACGCTTGTGTGTATGCATATATGTCTATACACACATTTGTGTATGTGCATATCTAAAAGTGACGATGCCGTGCCCAACATGTCATCATTCACTAAATTACATAATTATCTCTAACTTCAATTTCTGTCAATGCATCAATAAAATGTTTACCCAATGCTTACTCACTGAGCTATGGACTCATACATTTTACTGTTTGTGCTTTTTACAGAATGCGGGGAGGGACTTCACGATTTCGATTTCTTGAGAATGCAAGAGAATATGCTGAGGAAAGGAGGAACGCTGATATCATGATTATTCCACCTGAATCTGGCAATGGGGCAATTGGCAGAGAGGAAGATGATGAGGACGATGATCTAAGTCAGCAAAATTTACCAAAAGAAGTAGTTGAAGAGTTGAAAGTTCATGCGTGTAGTGATGAAGATTCAGGTTATGAAGGTGGGTCGCCTGCTGCTGCAATAAGGTGGATAAGAAGTGATAAGGTTGCTCTAAGTCATCATAGTGCACCTTAAAGTGTTTGGCGAAAACTAGCTCGGAAAAGATGTGTTTTCCATATTTTCTTTATTTTTTCCGATGACCTGATAAGATTCATTACTAAGAATGTTACAGCTTTCAACATAAGTGAAGTAGTAATTAGAAATTATCTAGGTTTGGTTCTTTTGAGTGGTTATCATTCTTTACCTTCTGAAAATTTATATTGTTCTACTAGTGAAGATATGGTAGCTCCAATATATTCAAAAACATTGAGCAGGGATAGATTTAAAACAATAAAAAGGTATATCCACATCGTTGGTAACAACAAATTATCTGAGTCAAAAGTAGCTAGAGTGCAACCCCTTTTAGAGATGCTTCGCACAAATTGTCAGCACGAATTTTTGAGTATTGATGAGTCTATGATCCCTTAAAAGAGATTAATTAGTGCTAAACAATTCATCACGATTAAGCTCGTTCCCTTTGGCTTTAAAATGTGGATGATGTGTGGCTCTAATGGCTATCCATAAAATTTTTTCTATTTATTGCGGAAAAGAAGGAATTGCATCATTAACATAAGTGTATCGGGTAGTGGATCAAATGTTTTTTTAATAATTTATTTACCAGCCACAAACTCCTAAGTAACTTAATTCAGAAAGGAATCCGTGCTTGCGGGACAGTTTGAGAAAACAGGACAGGGCATTGTCCCCTCTCGAGCAACAAGGAAGTAAAAAAGAGAGAGAGAGAGGATTTTATGATTTCAAATCAAATGGATCAGTTATTTGCGTGAAATGGAATGATAATTCAGTTGTTAATTTTGCAAGCAATTACTACATGACTCCTATGCAAAATAGATAGAAGAGTAAAACAGGAAAAGAAAAACGCTCTTACGCAACCCCATTTACTTAGCATGAAGAATAAAGGATCTAGAAAATGGTGTTGGAATTTGTTTTCACACATTCTGAATGACTGTGATAGTAGCATACCGATTTTACAAGCATGTAAACTCTTCCACCAGTATGACTCACCTACAGTTCAGAAAAGAAATAGTGTGTACGCTCCTAAAAATGAAAAAGAAACGAAAACCGCGCGGTGGGCCGAATGCTCCGGCATGCATAGGCTCAAGATTTAATAGAATTAATCACATTCTTTTAGCAGCTTTGCAAAGTAGATTTATATTATGTTCAAAGAACACCAGGTTGCAGTGCCAAAACGTGCAACAAAAGAATGAAGAGATGGGCTGCAGGGGCATTTATCATAAGTAGTAAATAAATATCAAATAGGATTTGATACTTTGATATGCAAAGCTCATTTTTTAATGGAGGACCTGTAACTAAATTCATCATTATAACTTTAGTATAAAAGGAAAAGTAGTGTTTTCGTATATTAATGATTAGGAATTCGTGTATATTTACAGCCAGTATATGGTTTCATAGGCATAAATTATACATAAAATTGGATTTTGTCTTCACCAAAGTTGCACGATATATTTTGCTGACATATAACCAATATATATATATATATATATATATATATATATATATATATATATATATATATATATATATATATATATATATATATATATATATATATATATATATATTTATATATATATTTATATATATATATATATATATATATATATATATATATATATATATATATATATATATATGTTATGTATATATATATATATATATATAGCATGATAAACTGATTAATAAGCATTATTATGAAATAAAAGGATTATTTTTGTTTATTAGTTCTATATATCTACTCTATATTGATTTCATAATTTTATTATATCTATTTCGTCAGACAAATTAGCCCAAAACGGTCTTTTAACATTAGTACAGATTAAATGAAATATATATATATATATATATATATATATATATATATATATATATATATATATATATATCATTATATATATATATATATATATATATATATGATAGACGCATATGCATTATAAAAATGTGAAAATAGTTTTGGAATGGAATTTAATATATATAATTTTTTTGGTTTTAAACCTTTTTCCCCTAAAAACCACCAAAGTGTCCAAAGTCCCCATTTTGGGAACATGTTCAAAACCTACTGTAAATAATTTTTTCCTGGTATTGACAATATCATATTAATAGTGGACACAACAAGACTTTCTATAGCAAATTTCAATCAATTATGAATATGGTGACTAAGCCCACACATTCTTGGGCGTGTTGTTTTCTTTTTTCATTTCGAATTACTGGCTTTTTCTTCTTTCCTTAGTGTTTCTTGGTTGTTGCCTTCTTCCTACCGTTCCTTTACTTTTTATATTCCATAGAGTTAATTGCTTGCATGTCTTCGGATAGAGGTTCACGAGTGGTTAAGGAGTACATCATCGACTGTTTCCTCCTCGTAATGTGAGTCATATTCCCATCTGAACATTTTCTTCTTAATTCCCGTTAAAATTTTAGCGTGATCCATGTCTTTGGGGAAAGGAAATTGCTCTGATGCATAGATCGTGAGATTGATCATATCTTCATTGAGGAATTGTTTGATTTCCCGCTTTCCTCTAGCCTGTTATTGTTGCTTGCTGGGGACCTCCGAGTCAGAAGTGTCTGAGGAGTTCGAGGAGTCTGTTGTTTGTTCTTTATTTTTGGTCCTTTTTCTTTTTGAGGATGATTAACTTTTTGTTTGCTTCTTCCTTTTTCTTTTTGGCCTAATTCACGGGTCTAGCCTTCTTCATTCTTCCTTTGATTTTGACTCTTCTTTTGTGGTATCTTCGCTTCCTTCTAGGCCTTGTGCATCTATTATAGATCTTGCTATCATTTGTAGCTGCAGGACGTCGCCTGATGGAGGATTTTCTGAAAATCACATTCCATTCAATCCATTTTAGGCCATCATTTGAGTTAATTCCTTGGCAAAAGTTCCCTGTTGAGTTAAATTCCTGACATGCGCGTATAATATGGGTGTCAGGATTGGGGAGATTATAGCCTCCTCCTGCTTGCTCTCGGGTTTTCCTACAGCTTAGGTCCTTCTTTTTAAGGCATGCCATGGCCATCGTTTGATGCCTTTGCCAGCATTTTTCACATTTCTCGTAACACTAATCAATACATGGACAATCTGCTGAGCGAAAAATCTAGAGAAACACTTGGAGAAATTGGACTCATCCCGAAAATTCCTCCGCATGTAGCAGCGAAAAGATTGACCATATGTCGGCGAATTGATAGCTACATTGGAATGCACACATCAAGGGAAATTAAAATGGAAATTGAAGTAAAACAGGAATGGGCAAAAATTGATGAGGTACATAAATTTAAAAATCACGACTGCAAGGGAATAAACGCATGTGTTTTAGGTGACATTCGAGAAAACAGAAATGACTTCGAAGGCATCTTAAAATGGGCTGGTCATGTTTAACACAAAAGTTTCTGCCAGGCCTTATAGATCTTGAGTTATTCGTCCCAATCAAATTTGTTTCTGGTGCTATGCTATGGAGAAGAATTCCCCCAAAGAGTGTAACTCGAGAGCAAATGGTGCTGAGAGTGTGCCAAATTACTACCGTAATCTATCAATGGCCTGCCCAATATAAAAAGCCATTGATTACCGATAAGAAAAAGATAATGATTTAAGAAAGAAATAACAGAGCTAATACTACACATGTACACGGGGTGAAGAGAACCGATCAGGAAAAGACTATGCTCCAGATCCAGATTGACTAAAAGATGAGACACGATATGATAATGTGCATTTTCCATGCCCATTTTGCCAATGTTATGAGGCCTGGCAGCTACGCAACCGAACTCAACAAAATGCTGGTCCACAAGCCTTCAAGCCAATGTGGTTCCCACACAACCCACCAGTTGGCGAACTATATTATGCCAAAATCTAAAGAATGACTGAAGCCGTGCCAAGGTCTCGTTTCGCCTCTCAAGATTCATAGTTAAACAAACCTAAAACTACCAAAAGAACAGAATTTCAAATGGACATAAGCCACACACGCTCAACAGATCAACCAGAACCAATGGGACCTTCATCATCGATAGCAAGAAGTTATATAACACAATAAATATATGGATCACTCTCAGCAACAATATCAAAAGTGACCAGCGCCGATTACATTATTGAGGGAATAGTCAAAGGAAATTACAATTGGGAGTTCGATGCCAATATTAATCAAGAATAATTACTCTAGGTAATAAGCTGAGGTCTATTTGAGGTTTGTTCCGAGTCATGCTTCAACTTAATCTAAGATCAATTTAGGAAGAAATGGTCGGGAATTGTGAGATATCCAGGCAGAGAAAGGGGAGTAAAGAGCAAACAACCATATAAGAATTAAATATAGATACCAACGTCATATATATACAAAACCTAAAAATCTTTTTTCTCAAAGTCAACAGATGGAGCACTAAAAGTGGAATATACGAGAATATAAGATCAGTATCCTCAGACATCGTACTGATATCCGAGCATGGTCTAGACGGAGATAGACAGCATATAAAAATCTACAACTATCTGGTTCTGATGATAAACCACTCGAGACAAAGGTACGAAGGTGTGGCTATCGCGAACAGAGAAAAGGTTGATTCAAGGGAATAAAAGACCCTGATGAATCATACTTAGCTATTAAGATCAGTATGACCTACGATGATATTGCGGTAGCAGTTGGATACCAGCCACCAAGACGTCGATACTTACCAATCATCAACTTCATACGACTGCTTAGAAGAGATGCCTCAACTATCTTAATAGGAGATTTAAATTACCACTGAATATAATTCGGATATACCACGGCGTACAACGAAGCTGGAATTACGCTAATTCTCTTAATCGGTAGGGACTTATTACAAAGAGAAGGCCCAGATTTTGCCACCTATCATACGTGAAGGTCTTAAACTACACCAGACATAGTACTAACGAATCACAATTCTCCCTAAATCAAACGACGATTTCAGGCCCATATATCCCGTTCGATCACATAAGCATGATAACGAAAATATCAACATCTCCAATCCAAGTAAAAATTCCCAGCTGTAGATGATAGATAAAGGACACTTGGATGCATACAAGAAATATCTCTAGAGCACACAGATAGGACAGATGAAAGTTGATACGTTTGAGAACATCGACGAATACCTTAATCACCTGGTAACAAAGATCGTGGAAGCCGACCGCATGATTATCTCCTGGACGGAATACAAAGTACTCCCAGCTCCAAGGTTGGATCAAAATATACTAGAAAAAAGGCATCAACTGGCGCTCCTCATCAACGAAATAAATATCTATGAAAACACAGCACATCGCTTCAGAGAATTGAGAGAACTTAGAAACTAATTTAAGCAGCTTATCAGGGAGAAATTAGGTACAAAATGTGAAAATATCATAGCTGATAGAATGGGACCCGAAGAAATTTTGGAGCCAGTTAAAAATATTGAGAGCCATTCCTCATAAGAATAGAATCACTATCAAAGTTAATGGCATTGAAACTACAGAAGACCGTGGAATCGAATGTAACTTCAGGGAGTATTGGCGAAGCTGATTTCTAATTGATGAAGAGGAAATTGAGAACTTTGATGAGAGATATCAGGAGGACACACTCGCAAGGATTATAGAGACAGGTAATGAGCTCAGGCTGCACCATACTGTAGATGGAACTCATGTCGCACAAAAAGAAGGGAGCCCCTTCACCCATGAAGAGTATGAGGCTGCTCTAAATATTTTTGAAACAAAAAGCACCTGGAATAACGGGCATTACGAAGATGTACCTACTGAACGCTCCCCGGAATATCAACGAGGCCCTATTAGAGCTCTTTAACGCTTGCCTTAATGCCAATTATTTCCCCGACCAGTTTAAAAGGGCCTGAATAATTTTCCTACTGAAACCTTGTAAATCAAAGAGGTATATAAGCAGTTATAAGCCTATCTTACTCATGGAGTTCATCTGCGAACTCATGGAAAAGATCCTTAACAATAGACTAAAGAATTACTTAGATATCACAGAGTTATATAATGATCAACAACATGGATTAAGGAGAAAGCTTAGCACTGAAAAGGCACTAGCATTGATTACTGAAAGAATTGCTATCGCTAAGTCCAAAGACTGCAATGTAGACCTTATTGCTTCGCGATGTGTCCTCAGCTTTTGATAAGATAAAGTCACCGGCATTTAAAATGAAAATCAGTGATCTTGAGATGGAGCGGAATATAGTACTAATACTCTGCGATTATTTAGAAGATCATCAGGCAACCATGAAAAAAAGACATCGAAGGGAAGCACTTCAATCTTGTGTGAGGAGTGTCACAAGGGGGATGCCTTAGTCCTATCTTGTATGCAATATACACGGGCGACCTGCCTCACCCAAATCACGAATCAGCGCAATATATTTAACTGGCAGATGAAATAATACCGGTTCTTACCAGTAACTATCGTAACCACACTAATATGGCCAACAGCAAGAGAGGAGAGATTAGGAATCTCAATAGATACGAGAAAGAATACGCGAACACAATCTGGTCCAAATTATTTCAGAAACCAACACCAAAAATCTACACACAATACAAAACATAGCCCCCTCCGCACTGCCACAGGATGCACTCTTGACACAAACATCCAACATTTACACGACTAGACGAACATCTATCAATCAAAAATCACCTAAAACTACATGCCTTACAACCCAGGTAGAAAACGCAATATCCAAACATCCCCTCCACCACATCACTAGACAACCTCCCAATCACCGACACAAAAACCAAACCATTTTGGATAATAAAAACAACTATACCACCAACTTAGACAGACAGTAACACAACAACAGAAGACTCAATCAAGTAAAACAAGAAATCAATCCACTCTCAAATCACACAACAATACTTGGCACACAGAACCCACAAGAAAATATTTAGTACACCACCTCCAACCATACACAACTCAGAAAACACTCACAAAGCAGATTATAAGAACTCTAGCACAGATACAAACAAACAAATCACCACTCCTGACATCATACATGCACAACATACCTCCCACCACTCATACAACACCGAATTGCTGCAAATGCCTAACACAGATACACGACACCCCACATCTCTTTAACTGCTCACATATACATACAGACCTGGGCCCGGTAGATCTCTGGGAGAGACCCCGTTGGGTCTGCATCTGCGATGGTCCGAGGGGCTAGGGTGGAGCCTGGAATGGTTGTTAGGCTCCCCGACCCACTGTTGGGCCGGGAACGGGGTCGCCACCACTACCAAGAACACAAGATCAGAAAAAACATCAACAACTTTAGAATGATTCCGATGGGACGACGAAAAACAGCAGAAGTTCTGGTGCAAGCCGAATATTACACATACTCCAGAGATAGCCGAGTACTTGGTCTCAATCTAACATCAAACGGATATGCAGCGCACTAGAGGGAAAATGTGGTGCTGGCAAGAAGACGTTAGAGTCGCTGTTTCGTTTCAGCCTGCTTTCACCACGAAACAAAAAGAAATTATATATGCTGCTGGTGAGACCATTGCTGCTATATCCAGCTATTCTCCTTAATGTCTCAAGCACAACACTACTGAGCAAAGCAAAGGTCGTCCAAATTAAGGCAACGAGATTTATAACTAATTTTACCCTTCAGGACCGGATTCCATCGACACTACTTTACGAAATCACGAATATCTGCACAAACACGCAAAGGAAATATGGCTGAAGAAGCTACCCAACAAATAAAACTTGAAGACAAAGAATTACCAAACGTACACTTCAAAAGTAGCCAGCTGCAGTCTTGGCAGGAGATCTACCCTATTTATAAAGGATAATTTTAATAAAATGAAGTAAAAATAAAGAGTAAAATAATAAATGATCCATAGGCGACAAATTTATAATTAAAAAAAGATCCATGATGGACAAAGTAATGATATTAAAAATTAAAAAGAAACTATGAAAAATAATCTAAAGATGAGAAATAATTTAACAAAGGTGAAAAATTAAATAAATAACAAGAGGAGTAATGCAGCGACAAGCTCTCTTAACTCACAAAAGATGTTTGTCAATGAAAATAAAGTCCTGAAACCTGGACTCATTTATTTGAGTAATCAAGAAGGCAACGAGAGCAAAAAAGAGGCATGACAACCGAAGTTACCAGACAACCTCGGACATATATTCTCTTCCTATAAACACTTTTTCCTACCTATCTCCCTACAACTATTCCATACACATCTTTCCTTTTCAAATCGTGGTTGATCGTTGAGTATCAGTAATCATTAACAAGAAGAGGAGATAGAAGAAGACGACAACGAGACTTACATAGAGAAATGAAGATGAAACAACTTAACAATATAATAGAGGAAAGCGCCAAGAATCTGATTGATAAAACGCAATAGGATAAGTCTGAGACTCAGGCATCTACTAACTTAAACTATCGAATTTCAAAACTAAGACATTAATAAAACGAAAGCGATTAGCATAACCTCCATGCACCATAGCATTCAATTGCAACCCTATTACTTCTTTACAATTCTCCCTACACTTTTCTTCTTTCCTTCAGATCTAAAGAGGTAAACACTGCTTACGTGGGACAGGCGCACTATAGAAAGAATGAATAGTAAAAGGATATATTACACACCTTTTTCGGAGCCTACGTAAAACTGTAGGTCCACCGACAATCTAGGTCAACTTTTAAGTCTACTACGCTATTTCAACCTTTGCTATCTCTATCTTTTACTCTTCCTCTCCTTCTATATCTCTCAGCCTCAAACTCGCTCTTCCGGTAGCCCCGATAGGGCACTGAAGGGGAGGGAGTTAAGAAGGTCTGGGGTGCGAGGTCTTCTTCCCACCCCTATCAGTCATCTCAGGATGGCCAGAGTGGGAGGAGAGGGGGCTGACAATCTTTTCCTCTTTACTCTCACCTTTCCTTTCATCATCATCATTCCATTTCTGTTCATTCCCTGAACATGACCTATCACTGTCGAAAGATGTCTGAAATAAAATGTCTTTTTTGCGAATGTTATTTTCCGCCTCAAAGACCCAGTCAAAAACCTTGTAAGAAAAATAAAGAGAATACAAGTTAAAATGACAACGCTGCGATTGTTGTGGACTTCAACAGTGCTTGTATACAACATGGCCTCTTACCTACTTATATTTATATATATATATATATATATATATATATATATATATATATATATATATATATATATAAATATATATATATATATATATATATATATATATATGTGTGTGTGTGTGTGTGTGTGTAATCCAGTTGACAACAATCGTGTTTCGAATAGCGGTCTGAAGTGGTCTGAATCGCTGTCAGGATTTCCAGTTTGTTTGTATATATAGGAAAATTTCTAAAATATAGCCATGAGCTTGCCTTACAAGATACTAAACGTCTCTTAGCAGGCTTTAACACCTTGGATAAGAAAAATATCAGACTATAATCATCGGTCTTTGCTTTGCGTCGGTCGTGTTGGAAAGCTCGCCTGAGGAGCCTACACGGAATAAATGCAATTGGGAGGCAAAGACGTATTTAACCTCATAATATTTTGACTGCCTCATAGGAATTTATCTGAGAAGAGCGATAAACCTTGCCTCAAAGCCTCAAAATCACATTTTCTGCAGAGAGTTACTGGATCTACCACGGGCTAAGACAATTAAAGGCGGTTTTTACCGTTTATTAATCTTCAAAAACGCCTGCTGGAGGAAAGAGTGGCCAATTCTTAATGCTTCTGGTGTAGTGTCGCTGCCAAAAATTCTTTCAGAGGAGAGCATCGCTGATAGAAACGTTCGGAATGTTGGAGAAAAATCTCATTGTATACAACCCTTCTGTAGGTCTAGTGCTAGCAACCTCCTCCTGTGTCAGAAGCTGACATAGACGTGGCCGCGTTTAGGTGAGATTTCGCGGTATTAAAGCCCGCTTGAAAGGCTCATATTTTCCTGTAGGTTGAAATCATTAAGATTAAATGGCGCAAGATCGCAACGTGTAGAACGTGTGCATTCATTTCGCCTTATTAATGATAAAACTATGGATCTTAGAGATTTCTTTGCAAAGTCTGATGAATATCTTTGGGTCGCTCTCCGGTTAGACGGCCAAAGGGGTGAGCAATCTAAAGTTGGCAAGTGAGTAGATTCTTTGGTAGGTTCGACCGTAGGCGATTATTTCTTCCTCGGCAAACTCAGAGTTCAGTGCGGCTTGTACAATCAAACTATGTTTGAAGTAACGACCAAAAAACGAAGATATTTTGAAAAGTGGGCAACCAATGGACTATAACCTCTGAATCTTATTATTGTGCACAAATTTTTTACACAAATTTGTAGGCACTACTGGCACTGCTAATTCAAAATTGTATACTAGTAGGACATAATTGCTTTTGTTTTGATTCTTCAACAAACCAACGAGGGCATTGACTACTCAATATATATTTGGAGTACATTGGATATGTAGTCTTTACTCTGAAAGATTGCAAATAAAGAATCGGATTTTAAGTTTTATTAACTTAGATAACAAAAAAATAATTAAACGAAGTTAATAGAATATGTAAAAAGGAAATGGAAACATACTCGTAGGAGAGGACGTTACTCTTCAAATAAAGATACTAATGAAAATTTATTTACTTCTTTTGCAGTGAATGTATCGCATCACTTTAAATATTGTGAAAATACTAATTATAGGAATTGTTCATTAAGCTTTTCACAGCATATTAGTGTTATGGATAAGGGACGGAAAGAAATAAATGTTCTTTAGGTTTGTATGAAATTATAAAAATTCCACGGAAATTTTACCATGCTATAGATTCAGAGAATTATGTAAGATTCGATGAGTCGCTCGTCGAGCAAGAGGTAGGTTGAGTGGTTAACCGCGACCATCACCTTCGATTCCTGAAAAGTTTCAGACGATTTATAGAACCTGCGTTACTTGAAACTAGTGGATTCAAGCCGGATAATCTGCTCTGAAATGATTGACTCACGACAAGATGATTTCGTTCTTCACCAAATTTGGGAAGTTTGGCGACTGCCGCCGTGCTTTTAAAAGAATTGCGATCTCGGGTCGATTTTTTCGAATGAGATGGGCAAATTTATGACGGAATTCTCCCTGGTCACACGGGCATATCGGGTGCGTCTGTGCAAGTCGGGTTAACCCCAACCTTATCATATCCTCAAATAGTACAATTTTCTTCTAATGAAGTCTGTCTCCGCCCGCACTTTTCTCTCTTATATAAGATGTATCGTCTCATCAGTTGTTCATTCTCTCAATGATGCCCCTTTTATTATAAATGTGAAAGTTCTAGAAATCTCATTTTGTTTTTATTTCCTGTTATTTACATAGTTGGTTCCATAGATAAATTGGAGATTCTCAGTTTATATATATATATATATATATATTAATACGTATGAGGGGCAACCCAGCTACGCCGTGGTAGCGTCGTTTTCTGATATCATTTATGTCCCTTAATAAAATAAAACTGGACAAAAAAACAGTGGTAATGTTAGCAGAATGAAATTGACGAATAACTACATAGCAACTATTGGGGTGATGATTTTGTTGCATTACTTCCAAGAAGGAGATGTGCTCTTCGCCGTTTGACTGCTTGGTAGATACAGGGAGAAAGCCTTTAATGCTACACCCTGTGGAATAAGCCCTGTCAGCGTTACCACAACGCAGTGGGTCTGCGCCTTATGTGAGACTATCCTGGGGGACCTGATAAGAGTGGGAGTTTTATAGCACCACTCTCTGCTAGATGTCCATGCAACAGCTAGGATTTGGATGTTCAATTTTACTTAAGCTTACGCGGGATACATCCAGGTGGGGTGGTTGACTACTCCTCAAGTCTTTTTCTCTTTCTCTACGGGTTGATTAGAGTTAACAGCCGTGCTTGCTGAGCGCACAGCTCGCCATGAGCAGTACAGCTTTATGCCCCCGATAATGGTGGTAAAGCAGTGATCATCTCTTTACAGGCAGGGAAGGGGTTATTGGGGCAAAGCCGATCTTCAAATTAATCACGCCCAAACGCTTAGGATCCCTCAAGTCCTGGTCTCTTGCGACCTGCAGGCGTTAATAGGCATTGTTTATAGAGGTTCTGAAGCCTCTATTCTGACACGGCATGAGGTCGCTGGTCAGGTCCATAAGCCTAGACAAAGGATTGAGTTAATAGGGTAGCCCCTGCGGTGAGGAAAGTGAGGAGAGTGGGTACATAAAGGCAGAATATATGGTAAGAAAAAAGAGAGGCTAAACAGGGTTCGGACAGGGCGCTAAATCCCGACAGCACGGCTACTAGGACGAGTGTGGAGTCTATAATAATGATCTTTAAATGACGGCCTTTTTATGGTCTTGTAGGTGGTTGGTTGGTGGTATCAAAACACTAGAATCCAAAATTATGCTCAGTTTGATGTATAACGTGAATTCCTGCGTATTTCAAAGAATTTAAAGGGCAATAACAACGAAGGCGCATTGCTTAGAAGGTTATTAAGGAGACTTGTATAAAAAAGTGGCAAAGGTAGAGGAAGTGAAAACGTGTGGAAAATGTAGCATTAGATTACCTTACAAGCAACGAGAGCAGGATTGCAAACTGTAAGAATTGAGGCCTGGATAGCACAAAAGCCTCCATATGTCATTGCTATCCCATTAACGGTCAGGAAAATGATACATAAGGAAAAGAAAGATGCCAAGAGAAAGGTTGCCTGACTAGGGATAAATGCCCAAAGCCGGTCAGCGGCCTCACAGCTTCCCTGCACCGAACGGGAATGAATGGACGAAAGCTGGTCGGCGATTAGCATGCGAAATTAACCCATCGTCATGAAAGTTAGGCGAGAAGAGGCTTGTGAACTTATTATCTAAAAATTGGTCAATGGAAATGGCTATAAAGCATAAATCCCATGTAGTCTTAGTTCTGTGTGAAGAGAGTTCCTGGGTCTTTTGTGCCTGGAGTACGTCCCTGCTACTCCTTCAGGTGCTTGATGTAGCGTTCAACTTTCCACAGCCTCCACACTCGCCCCTTGTAGCTGTGAATTGCAAGATCACGCTTAAATTTACGAACTTTAAGGTTTATAAGCCAGATTTTGGTTTATAACTTGTACATGTGTCTTGCCTCTATTTACAGGGCGAATATTAATGTTTGACAGGGTTTTTGTTTCATGTTTGTACACCTTTCCTCTTAATTCATTTTTGTGTTGCTTTCTTTATTCAATTCTATATCACTTCAGTCATCCACCTTCCACTTTATTTAAACACTGCGATCAAAGGAGATATATTTGGTCGAAAAGTTTTTGAATTCCTCCAAGAAAAAACTTTTGCAATGAATAATAAAACTCTAAGGATTAGTTTAATAGCATTGGTTGAAGGCACTTTTGAACCTTTTGTTTTTAATTATTTTATTAAAAAATAGGCAAAAAATATAACGTGTGCAACTCTGGTATGAGGTTTTAACGAGCCTCAAAAAAGAATGTACAGAAGTTAAGTAGAAGAAAAATATATGTGGTGTATATATTCTGAATAGTCTATTGTATTCCTTTTTATTAATTGTTTATTTCTTACTAGAGATTTTCCATATTACCCCTTTATAATCTATCCCCTGTAGGTCATAATGTTTTCTTCTTTCATTTATTTACCCATTTCCCCCTCTCTGGACTCTTCCTCAATTTGTTTGGGAAGTCTCACACTGGTAAAGACCAAGCTTTGATTCATAGGATTTTTTTCCTTTGTTAGTACCGCCTGTGTGGTTCATTCCAAACGGCAGGTGCGAGAAGCAACCCCATTCCACGGTCTGTCTCAAGCCACGGATTACCAGCCATGCGACTCGAACACGAGGCCGCAAAGCGAAAAGGAAATTCGACTTTACTTGTATAGACTAGAGGGAACGAATTGCTTTCCTTAGAGAACCGTGACTCGTGATATCCAATTTGAACTTTAAAAATAAGTCGCATAAGGTCGACGATTTTGTGCTGTTTTGCCGGGAGCGTGCCGACCAACTCGTCAACAAGAAGTAATTGGAGAAGCCCGTTTGAGTGTGAAACTGACGGGCGAGAAGGGCATAATCGCGACTCCTTGTGTAAATTATGGTTATATTTAAACTAATTGGCAAAAGAGCAATGCTCACCCAAGACGCGCCGCGAAAACGGGACCACCACCGCATTTGGAAAAACCACTTCGGTACTTTGTAATGAAAGGTGTATTTCATTATCATTTGGAACCAGCAGATCTATATGGTTAAATATGTTAAGAAAATTGGTGAAAGCAACGAGAACATTTCAATGAAGAAATTCGGAAAGGACACACAGATTAATAAAATAAATAAAAAGAACATGAATTGTTTAAAAGGTTGTGGAAAACGGTATTATAACAAACTTGTAAAAAAATTTGCGGGTTTATTGACAGGCTTTTAAAAATACGAACTTGTTTGTCATTTTGGGTTAAGCATTAACGCATTGCATATTTCCCGCATGGTTGTTAAAGCGAAAATAGAAGAGAACTTTAGCTAAATAAAAGAAAAACGCAAATTACATTTTATTACGAGCTAAGGAAGCGAGAGAGAGAAACTGATGTAATCCAACGCGCTCTTTTTCCATAAAACAACGAAAATAAATGTGAAAGAGACGGAAGAGAAAATAAACAAGTGTAGAAAAGAGGGGGAAATAACGATAGAAAATTTAGATGAAACTAAAAACAACAAAAATCTACCAATTCCAAAAGTAAAGATAGGAGGTGAAGATTACAAAAACCCGGGACTATATTGGTATATTATTTGATTAGTAAATCGTAAATACTCTCAACATTAAGTACTCTTCCTTTAAACGAAATAAGAAAGAGTTCAACTAAGACAAAGCCAGCAAAAATATACAAAAACAGGTATGAATTCCTTAAGACAAAAGTAGACAAACAAATCAGGCGATAGAAAACATTGCCAATAAAAAGAAAGCCGAGTGAGCAAGCCAAAGGAAACCATTAAGGACAGTAAAGTGGAAGGAGACAAAAGAGCAGAGCGAGAAGAGACATCGCTGACAGAAAGAGGAGAAACGAACAGAGAGGACGAGGGAAAACACCAGTTAGTGATGCTTGTCCTCTCGTTTCGAAGGACCTCTTTTTTCGTTTGACTCCTATATGGTTGCAAAAGCCTCACCTCTGAGCACAATTAATCAGGTGTCATTGAAGCGGAGCTCAACAGGAGGCAGTTGTTTGCCGAACTCGGCGCAATCAGCCAATTTTGCGGTTGGCCAACCACTGTTGTGCTGAATGAGGCGAATAAACAGTCTCGAAAGGTACCTTCCAAAGCGAGACTCACAGCATGAATCCTGAATAATTTGTTTACTTACCACCGGCTTTTCACGGGCTAAGGCTAAGCTTTGAAGATTAACATTTCGAAAAATTTCAACCAATTATGATTTTGTTTCTTAACCATTACCAGTTATTAGGTAATTGTTTCTAATGGAGTAATTATAATAGGACATATTCAATTATGAGTAGGAGAACATCAGTGAGAAAGTAGCTGGAGTAATGTGAACTTCAATGGAAACAATATTTTAAGTAGTATCAATTAGAAGGACTTTAACTATAATTTTTATATTACCTTTAAATGATATATTTAATCATATAAAGCTATGGTAATGAAGTTTTGGAAGTTTATCTTCAAATTGAAGTTTTTACACACTATAGAAGAATGAGTAGTAATAGATAAGTCATTAAGGTTTTCTAAGCAGTGTATTGAAGCAAGAAATAGGGCAAATAGAGTGCTGGGTTTTATTAAGAGAAATGTCAGTTACAAAAGTAAGGAGGTTATTCTTAAACTCTATAACTCTTATGTTAGGCCACATCTAGAGTACTGTATACAGGCATGGTCCCCACATTTTAGACACGATATTAACCTTCTTGAGTCAGTGCAACGGAGGGCAACAAAGATTATTCCTTCCCTGAGGCACCTTGAATATGAAGATAGACTGAGGGTATTAAATATGTTCTCGTTCGAAAGGAGGTGTGTGAGAGGGGATATGATTGAGCTGTTTAAAATTTTTTCCGGGATAGATAAATTGGATGTTAGCAAGTTTTTTGAGTTAGATGATGGAAATCGGACTAGAGGTCACCACTTGAAAATTAAAAAGCAAGGGTGTAGGTTGGATTTAAGAAAATATTTGTTCACCAATAGAGTGGTAGACTTCTGGAACAAATTGCCGCAGAGGGTAGTAGGTAGTCCAAATCTAAATGTATTTAAGAGTAGGTTGGATGAGTTTATGGGAAGGGAAGGTTGTGATGGTTCCTAAGTTTTGTATATATTAATATTGTTTGTATATATCTATAGCTGCATGATTTAGTTCTTGACAAGCCTTGATTGGTGATACCCTTGTTTCTGGATGCAATCCTCTGGATGTAGTCTTCCTGGGAGTTTGGGTGCCTTGAAAAAGAGGCCGCTTGACTCGGATGACCTATGATGAGCCCTTGTGGCTTTTGTCATCCGTTATATTATATTGTGGGGGACTTTGATTTTGTCTTCCCCTGGTGATGGTGCTTTTTGTGGGTGGGTTTTGACGGAGGCGGATGACCTTTGATAGGCCCTTGTGGCTTTTGTCATCCGTGTAATTATGTTATGTTATGTTTAGTTAACATAAGAGTACTACATATGTGGCACATATACATCCTATTAAACTATCTAATTCAAAGTAAATTAAGTTTTCATTAAGATATAATTATAACATTTTTGTGATATGAAATAGTTAAAATTAAGAAGATTTGCTAAAATTAATGAGAGTTTGCTTAAAACCGTCACACTTAAGGAATTTTAAGGTAGTACTTCAAAACTTTAGAGTTATGGATACATTTTCAATTTCTACCTCACGAACACCCAACGATTGCTACCCACCATCGCTTCCTTAAATTTATTCCACATTGGTGCTATCCCAATATTCACACTTGCTTCTTTTCTCCTACTCTCAAGTATTCTCACGTATTCTTCCCACTTTTATTTAACAATGTGCTTTTATTCTGTCTCCTTACACAACTTCCTCACTTCTTCTAATCTATATAGCAATCAATTTAACCTTAAACAGCACAATCATGTTGTTAGACACTCCCATACTCATGCATTTTACATATTAAAATCGTCATTCCCAATAGGCATATATCAATCATATTCATAAAATCTCTTGCCAAATGATGTGCACGGAAAGAACGTGATTGACAAACAAGACTATCTCAGTACAGATCCCTACCACCTTCTTTCCAGTAAAATTCACTCTTACTCTACCATAAGATTATAAGATGTCATGGCAGGCAAAGACCGTGTGTTCCACTTCTGGGCTAGCTCTCCTTCAAACCACGCCGATGCAAGGCTATTAATTATTGGTTAAATTCGTTAAAGCTCTTTTACGACCAGCTTCTTTCTAGTGCTCAGGTTTAATGAGTAAATTCATTGCATCTCGTTGACATAAAAGATTCAACAATTCTCATATATCGTAGGATTTCTTGCAACTTATAGGCAAATTCTCGTCTTATTGACTTGGTTGGCTCGTATTTGTTAGGCAATTTTGGAAGTGCCTGATGGACTTCGATCATAAATACACAAGGATTACCCATTGCAATTAGTCTGCTTACACGTTATGGTTGATGAATCAGTGGATGGCTACAAACTGATGGAGATCATTCACTTCTAAGCTGAGTGAAGTTAAGACACATCAAACAAGTGTAAATCGATGGTACAAAAACGTAACAACAATAATAAAAATGTGTAAAGAAAATGATTTTTAGATTTCACAGAAAGTTTTTTAAGTTGATCTTTCAAATCTTTCCCCCGTAATAGAGTGCCTTGTGTAGGATCATAAAACTAGCCAAAGTGTCCTGGGAATCTCAAACTAGTAGGGCTTTATTACTTCCGGATATTTTTTATTTTGGCCTTTTTTATCGCCACACTTTACAAGCTTCTCGCCTTTTTTCTTGGTTGGTGGTCAATTTCACAGGCGGATCGTTGTTAACTCTTCGTCTATTCATCCCTAGTCGGAACAGGAAGGAAAGAAGGCTGATTGGCTCCTCCTTCCTTGATCCATTTGGGCTGGCGGATTTTAAGATGACATTCTCGCCCCTACACCATTTTGGCTTTCTGCTGCCCATATCTTTCTTCACATTCTTGATCCTTTTACTGAATGGTATATGAGCTGTATGAGGGGCAATCTTGCGGCAGCTAACTTCTATAGAATTGGTTCCCTTCCCATTCCCAACAAACAAAGTTTGTCCTACCGCCTCCAAAGCCTAGAGGACGATCTTCGGTCGATATATCTTTCATGCATTTTCACTGTCTTTACCTTCTTTAATTTCTGTTCCTCTCTCTCTCTCTCCACACTCAAAGCAAGTGAGTGTATTCAATAGACCAATCTAACAGCGGGATGAAGTGTGTCTCCCAGGCGTGCCCGATGCCGTGTAGGTGGCAACTATACTAAACGCTATTGCAGCCTCTCTAGCCAACCATGTCACCAGTATTGTTTTCTCTTCACTTTTTTTCGGCTTGGTCCAGGAGAGAGTATCCCGGAAAAGTAGCATCTTCTGGCTATAATCTCTTCTATCATCGTTGATATTTTTCTCGGTTATCTATTTGGCTTTTGGTCGGTGGTTTTTTAAATATAACCTTAAGGGAAACTTTATGGTATGGCCGGCCTATTTTTATCTATTTTTATTCCAACTATATTTTGGCAACTTTTTCAAGTCTCTTTTGATATTCACACTTGTGGGCCCTTATAAATTAGTGAAGGGAAGATCACGTTTTGTCAATTTAAAGCATTCCAAATGGAATTCTTCTAAATTCTACCGTACCATAAACTTTAACGGAAGAAGATTAAAGAGACCCAGTTGCTTCCGCCGAAATCACTCACTAAACTATGAGAATTCCTCTGCGAAACTTCTCACTAATTCAAAGTATATTAAATTTTCATTAAGATATAATTTTCAATAATTTACACACTATTGTAATATGAAATACGAAAAATTGGGAAAATACCGAGGGTAGGCAAGGTTAAAGATTGACTTGTTGCAGCCTACGTGGCAAAGGTTTCCTGGAAACAATGGTAGACAAAATCTCAAAAGATTTGTACACAAACTGCTCCACCTTCTTGAAACGGTCCTTGTTTACAATCTCAGTAATGCCTCCCCCTTCTCATTTTGACTTTTTCCTTGGCCTACATAAATCTGTTTTGTCTTAAGTTGACAAAATATTATGGAATCTAATTTAGCAGCGTTTTTAAGTCCCTTCTATGTCTCCCCTTTAAAGACCAGCTTGGTACAAAGCTTTACAAACAACTTGCAGACATAGCGAGGCGTGGTCAATTTCTTAGACGTTAACTGGACGACAGGTGACAAGAGAATGGGGTAATCTACCTGATAATGAACTAAAGTTATATGGTGTGCAATTAATGCCGATACTCTCTTTACGAAACCAAAGTATTCGAATCATTTTGGACACGTCAATTTTTCTTTTAAATTGCTTAGCTGCTGATAACTTTCGTTTAATTAATCAAAATTTGCATAGATTTTATACCCCTAAGTAGCATAAGCATATATGTTATCGCGTGGCAAATTTGTAAAGTTGGAATTTGCTCTTGCATAAATTATGAAAGATGTGATTATAGACCCAACTTCATTTTGGGAATAAAAAAACAATCCCAAAGATTAATATGGCATCAGATAAGGAAAACTTTTAATATAAATATGTATATCAATGTATAATTTTTGGTTTTATGCTAGCCCAAAGGAAAACGTTTTTCCAGTTAAGCGAAGTTTAGAGATTTGGAGATTTTTAATTATATTATTACTTCTAACGTCACAAAGGGAGAAAACTGACGTTCAAATTACCAAAAAGAATTTCTTTAGGATCGGTCAACCAAAATTTAATTTATAAAGCCCCCCCAAAAAAGACAATACAAAAAACATCAGCATCAACAACAAAGCTCACCTCCATGACGGCCTGAAGGTTCATCTAACATTTTAAATAATTAAACCTATGGATGATTCCATCGTCCTACCAAACATCATTCATACCACAGCTCCCCGTATGCAGGAGTACCGCCGAAGGAATCGTGAAAGCTACTCTCCACAAAGCTCTCCCAGACAAATATATTTAAACAAAATGTATCTTTTTATCTGGAGGGAGGTCAAACAATCTTGACAGAAAAGTTGAGGAAAGCGTTCCATCCCATGATGAACAACTACTTGTTTCATTGGAAGCATTGGGAGATTGTTCTACTAGAATAGTCACGGCGCAATAACAATGAGCTTTCTGCTCTCGCGAATCCTCTTCTATTTACATTATCATTAAGAATGCAGAGCTGTATTGATTCATGCCTTGAAATCAGTTGGAGAAAAAGCAAAGCGCCGATCCGGTTGCTTACGCTGTGTCGACTGCTTAGACCCTGACATGCACGCTCCTTCTCATCATCATCATCATCATCATCATTTTAGGCATTTAATTTACACTGCTGAAGGAAACCTTTTCTTATCTGTTTTTTCCTGTCCTTGTGCAATTTGGTTGCAAATTTTAGCATATGTTATAATTTCTATCACGTCAACCCCTGTATGCCTTCTCATGACTTGTTTTTCCAAGATTAATTTTTAGGCTGACTCTTCTGCTTTCCTTGTTGAGTTCTTGAAGCATGTATGAATCTCTTCAAGTTTTTCATCTATGATTAAAATATCACTGATCTTAATGTCTTTGTTTTGGCAGTTTAGCTCCAAGAAGATTTCTCCTAGACATAACGTGAATAATTTTAAGGAGATTATACTGGGGAACACGTATTTTATTGAGTGAGACCTGACACTTGACTGTAAGTAATTTTTGTGAGCTGGAAACGAAGTTCACCTCGGTTTGGCTCTATCAGGTCATGATTCTTATAAACAGCCCATGGGCCTTTTTCGAGTTTTTTCCAAATTAGGACTAAAAGTGAAGTCATGTTTTAACATTTATTTATAATTTTGATGAATACATGCAGTTCAAACTATTATAAAATTACATTGTCGTAGATTCGAACGTCGATGCTAGCCAAGGATTGACTCTGCAGTGACCCGGGAAGGTAGGGGGTTGATATTGTAAAAGAACAACCTCTGACCCCCCCCCCCATCCCCCCCGTCCCTGTACACCAATTTATCGGAGACCACGTGTTATGGTATTGCGCTATGGACGACGTCATTTTCTGATCTAATATTCTCGAATTTTTGACTCCTAAGCACGTTGGGAAAATATTTACCAATCCTGCGAACTAGTCCCAAGCCTCCCCCCCCCACCCACGGTGACTAGGCAAGAAAGAGCCGCGATGTCTCGTACCTCACTGCTAAATCATGAATCGACTCCGCTCCGGATTAAGATGTCTGGAGTTTGTGACTTTTTTCTCCAAACATCCCCTTTCCCTCCAGAATCAGGCATACAAATAGTCGGGTTATTCTATAGTTCGAAGAGTCCAGCCCGAACCTCAAGGCCGTTCTTATCGTCTCGTCCTGTGAGCGTTCTTCAGGCAGCAAGCCTTCATCAGCTGTAATTCTACCCAAGTCATTTAGTACTTTCTGTGAACGTCAAGACTTTGAATTTGCGCAACAGTCTTAATCCGTTTAATCGAACCGAAGAAAATCTCCTTCGATTACCTTTGAGGAAAAGGAAGTTTTCTCTTTCAGTGGAATTACGAAAATTCCCATATTCCCTGTCGAACGTCATCTTTGAAGTTTGACTATCTTCATCAGACGTTTAGTTTGGATCGTGTCCAACCTGCCTCATTCGGATCGTGCCCCACTTGCCTCATCGTATTTTTCCCTACCCGCCTCATGGCAAGAAGGAACTTCCTCAAATTCATCTACTCGTAAGACTGAAACCCCCACCATTATTGGCATTGTCAAGTTCCCCCTTTTTCTCTGAGCCTAGTTACATTAATGATTTAATTCCATTTGAGGATCCCTCTTCATAATAATAATGAAGATATTCTTGCAATTTAAATAATTCCCCTTTGCCTATTATTATTCTTATTTTGATCTATATAAATAAAATTATATTTATGTTGTTTCATCTTTAACTAACCTTGAACGATACTCTCTGCCTATTCAAGTAAATCTCGCTAACCATTTATGCACTCTGTTTGATTATTAAGGATTTGAAACCAAACGCCTCAAGTTTGATCTCCTAGTCAGTTGTTAATCCCAGCGAACATTCCTTCAACGGTTCGTGTCGCAGTAGGTGATTAAATCGCCCCCCCACATAATATAGCAGTAGTGTATGGTATAGAGTGGTTTTTCCACGACCTATATAATATATATTATCTCTATATTATAAAAAAATGGTGTCAGGTGTGTGAGGTCAATAACATAGTAAATCAGTTTAGTTGATTTACATCTCTTTTGAGTTTTAGTAGTTTCCTTTAATTATTAAAGTTTCTTTATTTTTCTATTTTTGGCCAGAGTACGTTCAAGTTAGTTCTAGATCAGTGGAACTTTAGTCTACTAACTATTTAAAATTTAGATTATTAGTTAGAACCCATTCTGTGACTTTGTGTGTTCAATTTACTGAAATATTTAAGTTAATCCCAAGCCGGATTAGAAAAATTAACCCGTCCTAACCGTGTAGGAAGAGTTTTAGTGTTATTTTAGTGTGATAATTTTTCAATATTTATTTTTAGGTAAAGTTAGGCTACACGTAAATTGCCGAGTAATTTCGCAACATCAAAAGCCCCGTTCGCGTATTATGTTCCCCCAAGTAGCCAACAAAATGTCTTTTTCGTTTGACCGTTTCAAGAGTCAAGGAGAGTCATTGGGCCTTTCGGGACGAGAATTATTAACTTTTATTCAGCAAGAAGAAATAAATGAAAGAGAAGAGAGAAAAGTGAAGGAACAACAAATAAGAGACGGTGAAGAGAAAAAAGAACTAAGAGCGACTAAAGAGAGAAAAGTGAAGGAACAACAAATAAGAGAAGGTGTAGAGAAAAAAGAACTAAGAGCGACTAAAGAGAGAAAAATCAACGAGAAATGGAAGAACGTGAGAGAATAAGGCAGCATGAACTGAAATTAATTCATAATCAATTGGAGTCAATGTCAATTAACTCCCAGACAAAAACTCCCCAGTTCCAGTCAGTAAGATTATCTTTCTTTAAAGAATAAGATTTTGGATCATATCTTACACATTTCGAGAAGATTTTGGAAATCAAAAATTGGGACATCGAGATCGTGTCGCTAAATTGCTCCTCGTCCTAAGCTCAGAGTTGAGAAACATATTCATTTCGTTTCGCTCAGAGTCCGCTGTGGACTATTCTACTCTCGATTCTGAAGTCTTAGCTGCCGTAAATATGATCCCAGGCTTCTATCGTGCCCATTTCCATCACGGAAAGACCGGCCCAGGTCAGACCTTCCCCATTTTGGGTTCACCCTCCAGAAACCCGTCTAGTTTTTGTTAGATGCGTGTAAAGTCCCCCAAGAGTACTAGTCCCCTTTGGACTTCGTCCTAAAAGATCAATTCTTAGCTTCCCTGACCCAGGGAATCCGTGGCTTCGTTAAGGACAAGCGCTGCTCTACGTTTAAAGAATGCCTAGAAGAAGCTGATGTTTATGCAAGTAGCCATAACTTGTACTTCAAAGTTAATAAAAACCCTTCACAGTCTCCTTCTAAGTTTAAGATTAAAAACTCCAGGCCCTCTCAAAGAAATACCCCAAAATTCGTGAAAGTACAAGGCCCATTGAAACCCAAGAACCTCCCTTCTTCGAAACCAAGATACATTAAGCCCTTATTACCACTTTTCCCGCCTCCTTATTCCCCCAAAAGAAGATAATCTATTTCACGTGCGGAATAGAAGGTTATCTACGCACGAACTGCCCTCAAAATTCTAAATTTAGAAGCGTGTCTCCCATCAGCTATACCAAGTCAGTGCCACTCCTACTCCTCCTCTGTCTCTTCAAGATACCACTTCGTCTCTCTCGTCGACCAACAAATCCGGTCACTCAGTAAATTTTCTCTTGAATAAGAGCTTCCCCGGTGATTTGAAGTTTGAATATAGGGCCGTGAATGAATGCCGTGTGTACACCCTTGTACGTGACACTGGGTCCACATGCATCGTCGTATCTGAGAATTTACTTCCCTCAGTCGGCCCTGACCACCAAAAGTTCGCTCTGGTCCATGATTACCTCGGCTAAGCGAATCGTTTCCCTATTGTAAAGTCCACATCAAATGTGAGTATTTGACTGGTTGGGTCGAAGTGGTAGCAGCACCAATCAAGCTTTGCTCTGTACTGATTGGTCAAAGCTCCCAGGTTATATGTAACCCGGTAGCAAAAACCGTGGTAACCCGTGCCCAGGCTGCCAAGGCTTCCCTTGAACCCGTTCCTTTAGAAAACCCCGTCGATCGAGAGATCGAGACCCTCCAGAACGAGGATTTTGCACGCGGCAAGAAAAGGGGGCACAAATCTCCTCCCTCTTTAGGATGAAGCTAGGACTCAGGAGCAAGAGTCTTTCCGTGGTGAAAAAAAGCATCTCATACCTTGTAAAGGATAAGCTGTTACATCGTAAATGTTCCGACGGAACCGAAATTGAAACACACCCCTTGTGTGTTCCCTGCTCTCACGTCCTCCAAATCATGCATATTTCTAACGATAGTTTATTCTTCGGTTATTTTAGTCATAATAAAACCTATCAGATGGGTTTTAAGTATTTTCATTGGCCAGGTGTGGCCAGAGAAATTGTAGAGTACAGCAAATCATGCGATGCCTGTCAAATGACATATACAAATGGGCGCGTCAAGCAAATCCACCTTCAGAAAAACCTGATCATCTCGGAACTTTTTTCTTGTGTGGTCATTGATCTTATTTGCCCCATTCATCCCACATCTAGTGGAGGACACAGTTATTTCCTCACTTTGGTAGACTTCGTTACCCGTTTTCCTGAGGCAGTTACCCTTAAGTGCATTGATAGCGTTTCGTGCAATTTCCCTTCAAGCTTATGGAGTAAGTCGGAAAGGTCCTCATGGTAAAACTTCTGTTTACCACCCCATACAACCCAGACGCAAACGGAATTTGAGAAAAGCTAAAGGCACATTGAAAGCAATCCTCAGAAAATTGTGTATCGATCACTCCCGAGAATGGCACCGCTTTTTACCCGTGGCACTGTTTGCGTGTCGTGAAATCCCCCATATGACCCTAGGATTCGCCCCCTTTGAATAATTGTATGGTCGCAATGTTCGAGGCACCCTTGCTACTTCAAAGGAACTTCTCACCAATCCCTGCCTGGATAACGAAATCCAATCCTCCTATTCGTACCTACTAGACCTCCGAAAGGGCCTCGAGTTATGTGCCAACATTGCGTACCAAAATGCTGAGGTGAAGTTAGAGAAGTATCGAACTTATTTCCATTTAAAGGTGAAGGAAAAAAGATTTAAGCCTGGAGTGGAGGTGCTGTTGCTACTTTTCATGGAGAGTAACAAGCTCCTGAGCCAGAGAAAGGGCCCCTTTTTCCGTTTTGGAGGTTAAAGGACCAGTGGATTACCTGATTTGAACCCCCTCAGGAGTTAAGGTTTTCCATATCAATATGTTAAAAAATATCACCGCCGTGCGTGTATTAACAATATTATGGCCCTCGATGAAGACTCCCCTTTGTCAGTGTTGTATCTTGCGGACCCCCTTAATGCCGTGCAAGTAGTATGCATTGAACAAGATAGTGATTACCCTATCCCATCTTTACTTGGAAACCCGGACTCATCATCCCCCGTGCTGGATGTCTTTCCCAGGCTACGCCTCTTGAAAAGAGTCAGCTGCATCAATTGCTAAATTGATTCAATGTTTTCATCTCTGAAATCCCCGGTTGCTCCAATCAATTTAAGCAGGACATCGTTCTCACCACTCAAACACCTGTTCAATCGAAGCCCTATCCTCTTCCCATCCACCTTATAAAAGCGTTTAACAAAGAAGTGAACAAACTTTTAGCCTTACATATCATCGAGCCCTCGAATTCAGATTACTGCTCCCCGAGAGTCATGGTTCTCAAGCCCGACAAAACTCCCAGCATGTGCGTTGATTTTCTAAAATTAAATTCGCTCACGGTGTTTGATTTAGAACCTCTGCCTCTTATAGACAAAAATCTCCACCTTTTTGAGGAAGCTAAAGTTTTTTAGGAGGTGGACCTCTGCAAATCATATTATCAAATTCTCCTCCAGAAAAACGCGCGTAAGTATACTGCCTTTCCCACCTACAAGGACCTTATGCAGTTTAAAAGTTTTCCTTTCATGTTAGTCACTCAATGAAGCAACTATAATAGAATCATGCGAAGGATTGTGGATGACTTGCCGCACGTCTCCTTCTATTTCGACAACCTTTATGTTGTTACCTCTATTGGGACCAACACGCAATAGCTCTTCGCGCCCTACTTACTAGGCATCGTGAGCACGGACTCACCCTTGGCTTCAGTAAGTGCCACTTTGCGTACGATACTATTAAGGATCTGGGCTTCAATGTTGCGAAAAATCATATGGAACCCTAAGACGAAAAGGTCAGAGCCATTGTCGAGATGCCTCGTTCTCACACGCACGAAAAAACAGCTGAGGACATCTATGGAATTGGTTTCCTTTTACCGTAGGTTTATCCCTAACTTCGCGTCTATTTCCGCCCTTTTAAGTGCGCTCTTTCAGAAGATATCCCCAGATCCCCTTTCATGGAATCCTGAAGCTACTACCATATTCCAGGTGGTCAAGGACAAGCTAGCGTCCGCCCCCATTTTAAGGCTCCCTAATCACTCTAAACCCTTTGGCATCCGGACGGATGCAAGTGACGAAGGAATTGGATGCGTGCTGCTGCAATACTGCCACGAAAGGGAAAGTCACCAGGTGGCCTACGCGGGTCAAAAGCTACTGCTCCGTGTACGTAATTACTCGGTAATGGAACGGAAAGCTTTAGCCATAGTATAGAGTATTACCAAGTTTAGCATGTATTTAATAGGGAAAGAGTTTATTGTCCAAACTGACCATTGCCCTTTGTCGTATCTCCGAAATACTTAGAGCAAGAGAAGACGTATAATGCAATGGCTTTAGAAACTCCAACAATATCAGTTTAAAGTTTGATATATACGTGGTACCGAAAACTGTATAGCTGATAATCTTAGCCGGATTACATTAGCCGAAAATGCTGGCTAATTCATTAAATTATAGGACGCCTCTAAAGCCGTCAGCTAATCATGTATATATTATTTTTCTTTTTTTTTAACTCTTTACATATATATATAGTCCCTGTAGATAGTTATTTAATATAGTGGGGATTTTTGTTGTTGTTGTTCCACTACCTTTTTAGACAAAATTCTAATTTTGCTCCTTAATTTAAATCTAATTTTTTTGTCTACCAATTTACATTAATTTTTGCTCAGATCAATATCATAGCCTTTTTGTAAGCCTGTCGAATACAGCTCAGGTCCGCCTCTTTTCTTTTTTTCTCTTTTGTTATCAGGTTGACGACTTAATAATAATTCCTCCTATCCAAATTTGAGATGATCCTTGTTCTTCCTCTCTCTCACAAATATTCTATCGGATGGAAGGAATGGGTGTAAAAGAACAACCTCTGATCCCCCACCCCAATATATCGGAGACCACGTGCTATGGTATACCACCATTGACGATGTCAACGACTTTTCAAACATTCCCGAATTTTCGACTCCTGAGCGCATTGGGGAAATATTCTGCAATCCTGCAAACTCGTCCCAAGCCTCCCCCCTCACCCCAATGAAGAGGTGAGAAGGAGCCGGGCTGTCTCGCACCTCGCTGCTAAATAATGAATTGACTCTGCCCCCGGATAAGATGTCTAGGGCTTGTGCCTTGTTTATCCCAAAACTCCCTTCTTCCCCTACAGAATCGGGCATTAAAATACTCGAGGTATTTTGTAGTTCCAAGAGTCCAGCCCGCACCTTAAAGCCGTCCTTATCGTCTCGCCTCGTGAGCATTCGTCAGACAGCAAGTCTTCTTCAGCCGTAATTATACTCAAGTCAATTGGTAGCTTCTGTGAACGGCGAGCCTTTGAATTTGCACAACAGTCTCCCTTCATTTATTCAAACCGGCGGTATCGTCGGCACGAAGGGGACATGGAAGGTCCTCTTTTATGGGAGAGATCATAGGTCAAGGTGGAGAGAAGAGCGGGGGAGTGCTTCTTGTTGTAGGGCAAAGCTGAATTTTTCCGTGCGAAGCACTAAATTCTTCTAATTCGGCTGTAGTTTGAAGCTTATGAGCGAGCTACATTAGCGCGCATTCCGCAAGCAGGAGACCACCCTCTACGGCCTGTTCCGCCTCTGCCAGCCACCCAGGCAAGTTGACTTCATCTTTGCTGGTATTGTTGTTGCTGCCCATTATGGTAATTCGGAAAACCAGTTCTAGCCCTAAGCGTGTTTTCGTTTATGGTAAGATTAGTATCTATCGTTGCCCTTTCTCACGCATCCACTAGTGCTGGACCCCAGCTGTAATTGGGTGCGACAAAATAAAGACGAATTCGTTGGAAAAGATGGTCACACTCCTTGTCCTTCAGTACCTCCGGTATTTGTAGAGAGTGATGAGTGTGGAAATGTCCTTACGGTCCCTGCGTTTGAAGCTGACGGATCCCAAATATTCCGTCAGTTGGGCAACAACCTTATAGTAGCGGGTAGATGAATCAGGTTGATCAGGCAGGCAAATGTTAAGAGGTGACCGACCTCCATCTGCCTTGACCGGTGAGTGGGGTCTGCTGAGGAGGACATCAGATTCCTGATCGGCTTTCTTCCTGGTTCTGGGACTCGGGTGTTTCTGGGACATGCAGCCTACTAGACCCAGGTGTTGGAGGTCCACCGGGTCCCCTGCCACCGCTTTTGGAGACACGGGGTGATGCAGCGAAGGCCGGGCTGACTTTTGGGAAGAATGGTCCTGGCTACTTTTGACTAACCTAGTGAGACGTTGCACCAACGTTGATATTGGTGCTTCTTCACTCTTAATAGCCTGTCCAAAGTCCTCCATAAGATGGTGTTCCTGTGCCAGTTTCTTGGGCGTCATGGTAAGTTGCTTCTTCGGCATAGCCGCACAGCGCTTGGGTTACACTTACGGGTTCCCAAAATTAATGAGTTAACGAAAGGAGAAGACAATATCGTAGAAAAATACTCACTTTTTCACTGCACGGGAAGCAGCATGCGAGTAGAATAGTGACAAGATGATCCGGGGAGCGAAATTTTGACCGTGCACTGGCAGACAAAGAGCAGACTGATATGCTTTCCTGCTCCCTTGGTCCTTTCATAGTCATAGTGGATAGAGTACCGCTAGTGGGGTACTCCTTATTTAAAAAATATAAAAGAGGTTTCACAAAGATTTGGATTCCAAACGTTATATAAATGTAACTGTGATTGAAGAGCATTTGTTGGAAAAATGGCCAAAATAATTTTGAGAGTGCACTGGTGTCAAAGACGGGACTGATTGGGGTTCCCACTCCCTCGGTCCTTTTATAGTCACAAAAGGACCTAAGAGAGAGAGGGCTAAATAGAATTCGGTCCGAGGACCGTCCGTGGAACCAAGTCAGCAGGATTTTAGGTAGTTTTAATATATGAAAAATTAATGGAGGAATAGTGAAAGGATTTAGAAAGTACAATACGCGAAGTAGAGGATAATAACAGTAGGATCTCTTTGGGAAGTTTACCTCGCCTAATATTATAAAAGACTGCCATGTTATCTGAATAAACCTGAGCCCTGAGATAAAAGATAAGGGAGACCAGGGCGGCCAGGTACTCTAACAAATATATATTTGAAAGTGGTGGAAAGTTGAAGGCAGGCCGAAAAGGTTGGAAAGACCAAACTTTATGCCGATGCCTCTGCGGGAGCTGCCGCAAAATATTTTAACCTATTGGCCCGTAGAAACTTCCAAGAGATCTTACGAGTAAGGATAAATGGTTTAATGAGATTATACAACGGCGTTTGAAGTAAACACAACTGAATCCAAAACAACGAAAGACTAAGGAAATCTAAAACAAAATTATGAAGTCCAGCTAGTCTGGACCAAGCGATTAGAAGAGTGAGAATTTGTAGCCTAGTATAGAAGCAAAATATTATACATCAGGGCTACATAATAACTATAAAGCATTACTCTTTGTATCTACACTGTAGTGCAAATTCTCAATCGCTCTATCGCTTCCAATTGCATCGTGTCACACATGCCGAGTGTAAACGCCCCTTAATGGAAATATAGAGAGGTTTTACAAATGTTCTTATTAGAACTATGCCTGTAAACACCTGAACCTACTCTTTTTGACGTTGCTTTTTTTGCAACAAATCGTGCTATATGATATCACTCGTTGCTTTTTTGCAACAATGATTTTTTCTAATATAATGTTATCAAAACATAATATAACCATATAAAATAGGTTAAATTGCTGTTCTGTGCATATATTTCAACATATATAACACTCATAACTCAACGATGAACTTCAGTTTTTCCGGCATAAATGGGTTAAACTTGCAAATTTGGAAATTATGTGTTGTAAACACTCGCCGTTTGTATCTAAAGCTTTACATATTGTTTCATGAGACCTAGTTTGATATGCAGAGGAGGAAATATGATTTTATCTCTGTTCACTAGAGGTGGATTAATTACATTTTTTTCTCCAACAGTAAGTGATGTATGTGCTGGTCAGGTTTGTTTGGAATAATGTTCTTCCTTAGCTCTGCTGTCCCATAAGCAGTTCCTTTGGAACTGTCTTAAAACAAACGCCAATCACATGGATTGTAAGACTGAACCACCATCTCCTTTAAAAACCTGCTATGTCGCAGCAATATACTAAACTATGCTCTGTCGTAAAATATTTAAGAAGTTCTTTTTCTTTGTTTCTGTACAATGAAATGTATGTGTTTCAACTAAGCATGCTTTCTGCCTATGTCTTGAAGCTAAAATTTCCGCACCCTCTTTGGTAAATTTAAATCCCTTAGAAGTTTATTTAACTCAGCCTGGTTGAACCTTTGCTGATCACTTTCACTTACAACTAAGCTCGGGTCGAATTCGGTCTCTTTCTCTTCAGAGTGCATAACAATATTTTCAGAACCATCCGCCCCTAATTCCCGAGATGGCAGACTCTTAAATTTTAAAATTGGAATTTCATTTGAATGTAGTTCAGGTCGTATTGCGAGGTCGAAATTTGGGTAGTAGATACAATGTTCTTAGTTAAGCCTGAAGTCTCGACAAGGCAGAAGTAGCAATCCGTCTCATGGTAATCAGGCTCTCGCCACAAGTGAAATGGAAAAAAAATGTGAAGCGTTAACAAAAGCGATTTTTGTCAAAAGTTGTTTATGTACCTAAGTTCCTAAAATTTTAATCGTGATAATTTAAATGTAAAACAAGCAAAGAAAAGCAACAAAAACTTCAGATTTATTGCATTTTTCAGTACTATCTATGATATCGTGGTAATTACTCTGTTCTTATCCATATTTATTAAGTATTTGTATCTTAAATCAATTTCAGGAAAGATAAATGAAAATCTGACTAAATAAAATACATTTTTAGGCAACGCAAAATATTTTAGCAAATATTAATGAATTAAAGTATATTAAATTTCTATAATTTACGCGGATTTTTTTATATCAATTGCGAAATCCAATGAGGACATTTCCAATAGAAAATTTGTGAGGAGAGATCTTCAAATAAGATAGTCAATGTAGAGAAGGCGAAAAGTAGTTGCGAGAATCTTTAGTTTATTATTAATTACCATTATTAAGAATATTTGGCGCTTTATGTTTAGTTTTAGGGCAAGGTTCTTGCCGAGTCGACAGAGTGCTCTTCAGACGTTCATCAAAGTTAAGCGACAGTGGATGTGGCCATTCATACGTCAGTCATTGCTCAGTGGTCATCTTTGAGATCGCACCTAAATCTATGGATCTCGAAGAGCGGAGATAGGCTTCAGAGTGTCTCCAAAACAAAATTATCTTTAACATGTAACCTTGGTAAATATATATGTATATATGCGGAAAGAGAAGCGTTTGTTGTTCCTCATAGCTGGGTTATATGTCATCTCCTCTTCTTCTTTCTTCCTTACCTTGGAATTTTATGTGTCGCCTTTTTTTACCATTCAAATACTTTCGCCCAAACCTCAATTTCTAAGAATCTTAAACATTTTCAATCCCAATATATTATTATGGAATGGCTCTAGGGCCACCTTTTCTAAAAATCGATCTTGACAAGATTTGATGAAAAATGCCTAGAACTGTTTAATTAGCAAATTAAATAATCTTTCAGTAATTTAAACAGTAATTTATATTATAAAATGTGCTATGCCACGATGTATAAGGAAAGTTGCGCTACTAGCGTGATTGTTTTCCTACCATATATAATATATATATATATATATATATATATATATATATATATATATATATATATATATATATATATATATATATATATATATATAATGAACTGTTGAGCTTCTTCCATTAGGTCAATCAATTGTCACATCGAGGAAGGTGACCCGCACAGGGTTGATTCTAAACAAACCCCACCCCTCGCCCATTCTAGATCACATCAAAGTATGCAAGTCTGAAATAAACATGGATAATTTTAACATACTTAGTCATATCCTCATCCCAACGAATTACGAATATTAGAATCACTTTACATCCTAAAACATAAACCTAATTTAAATATAAATCACACTGCTTCCAATCTTTATATTGTATCATTAATTATTGAAATATTTATCTTGTATTTAGCAGCTTATTCTATTGCACTATTCAATTTTAGTATTTTATGAAAGGTAGAAATTTTAACACTTTACTATCTTAGTTTCTCAGTGCCAATGATGAGGCTAGGACCTCGAAACGTTCAACCTCAGAGAAATAAAGATGTTTTTATCAATAACGTGCTTGGTTTTCACCTTCCTATATAAATATATATATTCCTATAGATGGATAGTAAATTTTTTTTGTAACATGTTTTATTAAGGCGACTGCTAACTTATTGTTAATTGTTTTCTTTTCGAGTGTCTCGATATGATTTATGTTCCGAGGTGCAGTCAATAAGTTTTGCGAATCGGGAGGGCAAAACAGAGGAAGGGAGATGGCTGTTTGTGAGGGTGATAGGCCAGTTATGACAAGTCAGAACCTTCAGCCGCACGCTCTTGCCTCGTCTAGTTAAAAGGCAGTAGCTGATCACAGATCATCAGTCGCACATTTTTCAACAATTGAGAAGGTTGAGCACCGCGCAGTGATCAGATTTTTGACCAAGGAAGGCAAGAATACAAAAGAGAGCCATAAACATATGGTTGCAGTGTAAACCGACACCACCCCTTTCTATGCAACCATTGCTCGCTGGAATAGGGAGTTCCGCCATGATTGTGAGTCCTTTGAAGATGCCCCCAGTCCAGGAGGCCCGTCAGACGTGACCAACGAGAACAATGTAGCCCGTTGGAGAGGATGATCCTCAAAAATCGACGCGTGAAGGTCGAAGAAATCGAGCGAGAACTTGGAAAATCACATGAAAGTGCTATCAATATTATCCACAACAATTTGACCATCACCAAGGTCTCTGCCCGTTGGGTCCCTAGAAACCTCACGCCCCATGGTCGACTTCAACGTCGTCAAAGTCCACAAGGCCAGAGTTCTACAAGCTGTCCTGCACGCGTTAGGATTCGAGGAGCTTAACTATCTCCCCTACAATCCAGATCTGGCCCCTACCGACTACTTTTTATTCCACCAGCTCAAGGCTGCACTGCGTGGACGCCGGTTTGGGGACGATGAATATTTCCATCTTGCCGTCCAGGAGTGAATTGAACAGCAGTCGGGAGATTTCTGGTTGTCGGGACTTTGAAGCCTCTCGGACAAGTGGCGCAAGTGCATTAAAGTCGAGGGTAGTTATATTGAAAAATAATAAAACACTTTTTCTCATATCTCGTTTCCTTATATCCAAATTGCAAAACTTATTGACCGCACCTCGTATATATGGCTCTGTATCCTATTCCCTAGCCACAACTGTGTAGCCTTTGAAAATGATATGTGTATATATCGAAACGCGTCAGTCCAATAAAGAATTTCGTTTGGCTTAGTGAACCAGTTTGCTACTCTCGTGCGTCACGACTTTCTAATGAATTTTGGTCAACTAATCCAAGGGATAAGCCAAGACAAAAAGCGGAACATAAGACAAATCGAGACACTCAAAAATAAAACAATTAACAAAAAGTTAGCAGTCACCTTCAACAAAACAAATATATATATATATATATATATATATATATATATATATATATATATATATATATATATATATATATATATATATATATATATATATATATTTATATATATATATATATATATATATATATATATATATATATATATATATATATATATATATATATATATATATATTTATATATATATATATATATATATATATATATATATATATATATATATATATATATATATATATATATATATATATATATATATATATATATATATATAAATGCAATGTCTCGCAGGAAAAATGAAAAGGTGCATCGAAGTACTTTCGAACTTTATTCAGTTCATTCTCAAGGATAACTATAAGAGAAAATAATATAATAAGGGTATATAAGCCATCTGGACAAAATATTAGGCACTTACGGAAAAAAACATAATTTAACATCTTAATGTTGTAGAAACCTTAGGCAGCCCGGTGGCGTTGCTTAGTTTACGTCGGAACGTTAATCAGGCTTTATTTGTGTTGCAGACAGAGTGAAGATCTCCAGATAGCAAATCAGCTCTTCTTAAAATGGGCCGGGAAAGCGACCTCATAGAATGTCAAAAGGATGTGATTGCATTTGGCCGTGCCAAGGTTCATCATGTGAAGGAGGTGGTGGAATTTCGCAGTGTTTCAACGACTACGGTCATTCGAATTTACATGCAATGGTAGAACTCCTAAAATTCAAAAAACTCCCGCCAGATTGCGGGCGGAAGAAGGTGTTGATAGACAGGGACTATCGTAGAATCTTCAGGCTTGGAATTGCCAATCGATTTGCTTCGACGCAGGAATTGCTACAAAACGTCAATTCTGGTCCTTCACCACCCATTTTAGAAAGAACCTTACACAGGGAATTCCATGACATGAACATATGGAGCAAAGTGGTGTTCAAGAGGCCCTTAATATGGTTACAAGTGACTGATTTTTTGTCCGGTGATCTTATTGCTAGTAAAAGATAAAGGACGGCCTCGAAGACAAGAAATCCTCAATGAGGAAGTAGGAGAGGGACGCGTAAATTCACATTAGGATTTCGCTATAACAGGTAGCAAGGTCAAACCGAGAGGCAAGAAAGAGTCGAGGGCAGAGTCAGAAGGGTTAAAACGATTAACGGATCAAGCGATAGTCTAAAGAATGAGATTAGGAGAGACACGAGAGGGAAGTAAATACGTAGGGAAGAGGGGCAAGGAGAGAAGAAGAGAAATAAAATAATGTTAATACAAAATCAATGCAATAATTAAATTAACAAATTAGGTGCCCATAAAAATGAAAATTGCAAAGAAATTAGGAACATAAGTCAATGCTAATTTCTTTAGGAATAAGTTTTTTCTTAGCAGCATCAATTTTAAAAAGATCAGGGGAAATGTTAAAGTAATTAAATTAGCTTATACATGAACATACAGCAAGGTTTTTTAAATTGACTCATTTGAGCGAAATTAAATTTTGCTGAATTCCAATTAATTAAGTGGTTATTTTCAGACATATGCACAAAATAGCACTATTATTAACAGCTCTTCTAACATTCTATTTATGCTGATTAATACGGACAGATAATTGCTTTCCTATCTGTCTAAAATATTTACTTGGACAAAAAAAACATTCGACCGAATAGACTCCCCCCAATATTATTACAATTAAGTGAACTCGGATCTCCTGTTTGCTGGTCAACTGCTTTAGCGCTGAGCTACCAGAGACCACAATTCAAATCCCCCCAAAGTGTCCCTCTATACCACACAATATATCAGCACGATAGAATGAACCTAAGGATCAGAAGATCAACTCCCAAAACAACATATGGCTCGCTGTCACACCAAAGGACGTGCCCAGATTTATGCAGTTGAAATTGTGGTCTTCGTGGTCTTCGGTATTTGCCATTATTGAAAGTGAAGTCATGTTAACTCACTTCCTTCCTGAGGGCCTCAGACGGAACACCAAAAGTTATATCTTTGTTCTAAGCAAGGTAGTAAAGCCTTAGATCGTCCAGATAGCTACATGGAAGCCTTACATGTGGCAGCAAGAATCAGTGCCTTGCTAGACCAGACGGAAGACACAGATCTTGCTGTCGAATTATTTCTTCGATCACATAGCTCCGGCCCATGGCTTCATAAAGCCTGTGGCCGGTTCCGAAATCGTCTGAAAGCTGGCTTTAAGGCCAGAAGCGGGTTAATCTGAAAAGAAAGAAGGAACAGGTAAGGAAGTCAAACTCACCCAAATTGAGAAATATATGTAGAAAAATAGAAACACTTTTATTTTCTTGAAACAGTCATCATTTGAACGAATAGAGAATAGTGTTAGCACCATATATATGTATATATATATATATATATATATATATATATATAAAAAAATATATGGTATTGCATTTGTAATGTTTTTTAATTGCTTTGAATATTTATATAACACCATAATAAAACTATAACATAAATGAAACAAGGTCTGAAGGAGTGTCAAATACTAATAATGTAAATCCTACAAGAAGGCAAGGAAGTCATATAACTTTTTTATATATTGTACTTAAAATGCAATTAAGATTTGTCTATTATTTTAAAATTTAAACTTGGAATTGAAAATTATTTGATGTTGTAGCTACATACCTTAGGTACATATATACATAGATTTATATACATCTACATTCATCTCATCTTGATACCCCTTCTCTAGATAAGAACCACATTCGTTTATTTGAAAGTATACATACAAGTACTAATTATCCAACATTCCTTCTTTTATTTCTTTTTGTCGAGCAAAAGTGGTGTTTTAATGCTTGTTGTACTTTCTAATTTTCTCTTCTCAATAAACTAGAGGTCACAGGATACACCATTGCTTAACGGTGTAAATGCTCTTCCTATCTTACTTAGCCCATGAAAAGATTTAAATATCACTATATTTGAATAATAATAATCTAATACTTCAAATTCATTGTTTAATACTGTAATTTTATTTTCTATTCATCATAGGAATTTAATTACAAATGATATTTTGGAATATCTAAATACAATGGTTATTTTATTATGTCAAGGTGTTTGAACAAATAGGTAATAGAAAAATAAAGGAGTTCAATGTACTCATATTGTTCGTTATAAGTAAATTAGTCCTAATATCCATTATTTTATATTTTTCTCTTTATTGCGTATATCATAGAAAACAAGTTTTAAAAATGATTTTTTAAATGAGGATGATGTTAACGTCTCTTCAATTTTCTTCACCTTAACCCAATTAGCCGTAAGTATTTTAGATTCGCCCATTTTCACCTGAAAAAGTATAATAAAGGAATAAACTTATTTTATAATATTCCGTTTGATTTTTAAAGGTTAATTAGATTAAGGAAGTGATTTTACGAAGAAGAATTTGCCAAAAAATACGGATACAAGTTTTCTGTAGGGTACTTAATCGTACTTTGAATTATTTATTACGTATCCGGATCCTTAATAGTATTGTGTCAACAAAAAATAAATAAATAAAAAAAATCTTGAATATCTCAGCGGTCAGAGAGACGTGTAATTGTATTTTTTATTTTCTTCATTTGCAACTTTTTAAAGTATAAGTGGTTGGTGGACTCGTGTTTATAGGTGCGTCGGGGGTTGGTAGAGTCACCATTTGTGGAAGGTTTATTTTTAGTTGTGAGGAAAGGTTACCCATCAAGGCGCGTCGGACGAAGGCGTTTGAGGTCTCACCGTCGAGGTTGTTCTCACTCCTAAAGTTCTTACGGAGAATCCGTTTATAGGCTGTGTTTAAAAGGTAATTCGGTTATCATTTGGTTAATGGAAGGACTCAAATGGAAATCAATGTTTTGTATGCTTTATTCTTTGCTCAGGTCTACTTTAATCGGGAAACCGAGATAGTCGAATCTTACGCTGCTTTGTTGTAAATTTTCCTTTAATGTTAAATAGTTGAGGCTAGGACGGCTGAACTTAAGGACGAGGAACGGACTCGTGATACTAATAATAAACAGAGCAGAAATGGGACTAATGACGAATGGATAATTCTCTTTTTCCCTGAGAATGTTTTGGCCCGTATATTTATACTCCCTCCAATTAAGGGATCGTGACTTCATTTCTCCTAATCTGAACAGGGAGGGGTGCTCACGGTGTGAGAAGTATGTCTGTGTGTACTTTGTTAAGACTGCTGGGCGGAGTCAAAGGGTGTGTGGGTTTTTATATAGACACATGTTGCCTCAAGCTTGCTGGCAACCCTAGCAAAGTGAAAGGACACTTGATTTTGTCATTTCGCAGGTCCACGTCAACTTTAACTGGTCAGATCAGATGCCACCCTAAGTTTGCCCACCTTCCTTCGTTATCCTGCATCGAGAGCTTTCGTCTCGCAGCTGTTTTCTTGCGTGTGTATGTTTATGTGTTCGCATGGGAACCTCCATCTATTCGCTTGCCTTTCTTACACTCATGTTTTAATTAATAAATGTAGAATTGTGATATAAGTATTACGCTATATTCTACATTGGTTCATTTACGACATGGCTTATTATTTCAGAATTAATACGTGTGCCCAATTTCAAGAGATTTCATAAATCCAACAAGGTGCTCATATGTGAGGTTCCTCGTTGAGCCTACTTTACCTTGCAATTCGGGCGTCGCTACACATGTACAATTGTGATTTAACATTAAATATATATAAGTATTTCGATTTATTCTACATTGGCTCATTAGTACTACATGGCATATAATCACAGTAATTTATATGTAAGCCCAATTTCAGATTCCATAGGTACAACAGGGTGCTCATTTGAGAGGTTCCTCGTTGAGTCTACTTTACGTTGCAATTTGGGCGTGGCTACAAAAGATTAGGAATTTATTTAGATGTACAATTACTGAGTTACAGAGTCAAGTCTGGAAGAGGCCTCTGGATTCCCATCATGGCATGAGGTAACAAAAGATGAAACAATGAGGAAAATATTTCAAAAATTAAGCCCAGTAATATATGAAAGCAAGGAGAGAGCGTAAAGTGAGATTTCAATATATTGCAAAGCTTTGGTAAATGATAAAATGATCTAATCTTTGTGTTACACTTAATGACAAAACAATCTTCTCGTACATAATTTGTCCATAAAGTCAGCACTCTTTTTAGTTTGTGTCATCCATTATGTTTATTAATTGTCGCAAATAATCTTTTATCTGTTCATAGACGTATTCGAAAGTCAACTTTTTATTATTTTCTTATATAACTACAGGTTGCAATCCGATTTCAACTGAAAATGACGAACATCACAAATATTTTGATATAGGATGCTGAAAAGCATTGAGGCACGGAGTTTAATTTTTTTACATTGAAATCTGCCAAAGGCACCCCTTCCTGGGTGCCTTGAATTATGTTTGGAAATATAACATTTTATACAAACAAGAAAGAGCAAAAATATAGAAACAATAAAACAGTTTTTAATCCTATTTATACTTATGCAATTTTCATAGACTTGGAACAAAATATGGCACATTGGTATATTCCTAATTATACAAATATTAAACAAATCGTTTTCTCACACTAAAGGGACATTTTTATGACAAATATTAGATTAAACATTTTTGCACAAATCTAATAGATCAAGAAGTGAAAGCATTGCATAATGTTTAATTTCTTAATGCCATTTACACAGTTAGTTGAGATTTATTTCTTGCAAGTGACAAAGCGTTGTCTGTTGAATTCCAGAGCTTGAAGAAAATAATCTAATTGATTGCTAGTGGTTGTTATGATATTTGCAAATTCGTTCATAATCTTGATACGATGTTCTGCAACATAATTCACCATTTTCAGATTTTAAACATAGTTCAACGCTTTTCTGAAGTCCTCTTTCTGTGGCCAAAACGTGACATTAACCAGAAATCACTCTGATCCAATGTTTTCTGTGTCTAGCAGTAAATTTGTTGTTGGCAACAATGTGATCAACCAGGTTAGTCTGAGCTGCGACTTTGGATTATGGGCTTTCATTGTTTAAAAATGTCTGGCTCCAAAGTTGCCTGTAACTGTGGTGCATCATAGTGATTCAATTTGGCACATAATCAATTGCTGAACTGGGAGCATGACAGAAATGACACCTGACGCATGTGAGTAAAATATCATTTCTGGTTTACATCTTATTATGAGTAAGTACTGCATTAGTAAGCTCTAGGTCAGTTTTTTTTATAGAACAACACGGGCTGTTTCAGATTTAGATCTTTTACGGGAGAATTTGAAAGCAGACATTGACATCATTCCTGCAGGAGTGTAGAACAGCGCGAGGAAGGTGATGAGTCTTTCTTGCTTTGATATACTGTCTTCGTCTTTATTAAGTTGATATGCAACATCAGCACTTTTATGCAATACACGTTGCTGGCCATTCATCTGGAATTTGAGTGGCGCTTTGTTGAGTCCAGAGATAGGCCACTGTAGTAGGCTCTTGTGAGAATTTCTTCTATCCAAATTTCTATTGCTTTTTCTATTTTCCTTAATCCATTTGTTGTTGATATCATTCCAGCAACTTTGGGTTTTCCTTGGAAAAGCCATCCAAACCTTCTTCAACTGCTTAAACCAGGGGATTATCTTGCCCCTTACCTTACTAAAGAGCTTCTTCCTACTTCTTCTACTATGATTTAAAGAATGTGATGTCGACAGAGCATATAAAACACCTTTTTATTCAGCATTTTCTTAACATTTTGAAAACTCCTATGTGAATCCACTGTTACTGGATAGATTGTCAAAAAAATGGCAGTAACATTATTCTTAAGTTTCAAAATCCACAGTAAATCCATTAAGCTTCAGTTTGAACTGTATCAGAAGAATTTTAGATAACAGGTACTCTCACTATCTTTCTTTAGTGTATGAATGTAGACCACTCACTACCACAGGAAAAGCCATTGATGTACTTCCAGGTTCAGTGCCCAAAACCTATTTAAGCAACTTTTCATCAGAGTGTAAGGAAGCGTACATTGTGGTGGTTATCACAAATTTGGACATGGGAATCTGGTTGACATTATATCTCGATAACATTTTGTTGCCATATGTTGTTGAGATTGAGATGATGAAGTTATCCAGATCAGCTCCTTCAGCTTTTAAGGTGGCAGAAACCATTACAGTAACTTGATTAGCCAAGCTGATCAGCTGTATTGCACATGAAATCAAATTCTATGACCTTTTTTGAAAATCTCAAAGTCACAGTGACTTGATAGTGAGAACTCCCAGAAAGAGGATGATGATAATCCAAGACCTTTCTGTTAGAGTCCTTTTCATTTGAGTCACACCAGATAATCTCATAAAAATGAACAACTCTCTTTTGTTCGAATAAAACCGTAAATTGTTACAAGATGTTAAGCATTAAAATTTCCACTGCATACTAATTATCGCAATAGATTAAAACTTAAATTTTTACTGAAGATAAAGTATTAGTTTTATTTTGTTCTTGTCTATGCTACAGTCTTTCATTCTTCGTTGCTTGCTGCAGGATCTTGTCTCAAAATTTTTTCCATTACTAGACATATGCCATTTCCTCTCGCTATTTTGCTCTTCATAGAATGTGATATCCTCATTTTCTATTTCTCATTATGATACGAGTATGTTGTTATGTATTTCTTGAATTGCATCTGGAGCTCTTATATGGAGCGGATGTCAAATTTGATCACAAATGCTTCTCTATTTCTTCCAGGATACAGGTTATTCGTTTGTTTTTTGACACAACAGAGTACAATATTTCTCATGTAGTTTTGTGATAACGTTCATTGCGTTGTAATTGGGCGTTGTCTTGATCCTAGGTATTTGCCAGAATGGGATGGTAACTTCAATTGTTTAAATTTGAAGATTATGGGAATACTGGAACTACTTTCTGTTGGTGGGAAGCGGGAACCACTGATGGAACTTGAAAGGTACACAACAAGGAAAGTTATAGTAAGAGATCTGATAGATGGCTTACGTGACTCCTCCTTGTGGACAGTACTTAGAGGTCCTGAGATATCAACTCTGCGCCTATAACGCTTCCTCAGATCATTGGTTAATGCCATTTGAATTTCGAACTTGCAGATTATTTTTAGATTCTATTTTATTTTCTGTAATTTCTGAAAAAATAATTTATAATTACTTAAAATTTATTCATTATTCTTACTTATTAATAATATGCGTCTTCATTTGATACCTCATTTTTGCTCTATCTTATATAGATTAAAATTGAATGTCCAAGACATGATTCCTGGGATCTCTGAACTAGATTCTTTGGCCGCTTTCAAGGCAGAAAATTTAAAGCTCCCTGCGGATATGACTCAGGTAAAACTGCCTGGTAATGTGTACAGAAACCCATGAAAATACCTAAGAAAAAGTTTATTTCTGAATAGGATTAATGTGCTTAACACATAAAACCAAAAAAACTGTATAAAGGAATAATAAGTTACATAACAATGCGCATCTCATTATTTTTAATGTCATATTGTTCTTATTTTAATACGTATATATACGTATTCTCAGAAATAAAAATATTAAAAATATGTTTGCATTGGCTCTTTGCAATAATAATTAATGCCCCGAAAATTATGGCATATATATATAGAGATATGAATACAGATGTGATTCATACGTAAGTATTTGTGAATACACCTTTGATTTATATGTATGTACACACTTAGAAATATTTCGGTGATTTATGCGCTTTTACTTATGGACACACGTATAATTCATGTGTACCCACTTATTAATATATACAGCTGAGATTCATGTGCCCGTATATTTTGAAATATGTATGATTTTTATCTAAGTATTCATGAATACAAGGTGTGAAAACACGTGAATCACACTTACGTATTTGTAAGTAAGTGCCTTTGTGATCCATGGGCTCATATTTTTGGAAATTATGTGATTCATCCTTATTGACATGTGAATACAATCCTGATATATGTATTTGCCAATATAACTATGATTCATGCATTAGTATACAACTGAATATAGATCTGCTTCATATTCGTACCTACGTACATGTTAATGCACTTGTGTGATACATTTATGCTAAGCCACGTATAATTGATACTTCATTGAATGCACGTGTGATTCATGAGTACGTATTTTTGAATACAGGGACGATCCATACGTCCGTGAGGAAGGATACCGGTGTCGGTGTTGTGATTCATGCATACTTATTTGTTAGTGTATGTAGGTATTGTCCATTTGTCGAATTCCTGAAAGCTCCGAAAGCCTTTTTCAGGCCAAGCACTGGCAGTTGTAGTGATGTGATAATACAGTCCTTCTCCCTATTTGTTAACTTCATTACTCTTCTTCATTTACTCCTTTGTCTTTGTTCTCATTTCACCCATATATTTCTCTATTTTCTTGAAAGTCATTGAATAGACCTTCGTATTGATATGTTGCGATTAATAATATAATTTAGGTCAGCTGAATAAAATACAGAGCCAAATGTCATGGGATAGGTATCATTATCGTGTAGGACTAGAGCAGCCTCATTTGCAGCAACGTGACGTGGTATCGACTTCACAAGTGTAGGGAATATCTCTCGAGGGATATTGATCTGTGCTCTCTCGATTGCTCTGTATATTTCTAAAATATACTTGTTTTTGCTGTCTTTCTGATCATTTTGGACCTTTCTATTAAATTGCTTATCTGCTAATAACTCTCGTTTTATTCATTCAAATTGACATAATATTTACCAACACATAGTTTATGTTTGAAGATTATTAGACACTAAATTTATAAATATTGGATTTTCTTTGGTAAATGTTATGGTAAATGTTTGATAGAAATACAGGCGTTCTGATCTTTTTGAACGGTACGCTATGGCAGTTAGAATGTGCCTGAATTTTCTATTTCAAAGGTTATCCAACGTTCTACTAGGTAACTACGAGCCCAAAATGATCATAAGGTAATTTCTCTTAACTCAGAATGACTATTAATATGAGCGAAATATTTGTTTCATATCTATTCAATGAAGTTGGGAGATTCACTGAATTTTAGTAATAATATCGAAACTTTAGCCCCTCATTCATTATACAGATCTAACTTTCAAGGTAAAGTAAAATGAAGTTAATATTCTCTTTTTCCTACTCTCCCTTAAATCATTTCCTTTATAATAGTAAATAAAGTCTGAAAATAAAGGGTAACTTAAATTTATAGTATTGATATAAACCAGATATAAAATTTCCGCATGAAAGCATCGAGAATATAATAAATCATTCCTGAAGTCAAAAGTCGGCATCGTTACCCTTGAAGAAAAAGGGTCCATATCATCATTACGGTTTCCATTAAATGTTTAAATCGTTGTAGAAGACACTGAAAGATGCGACACCTGGAAGATCAGTGGACCTTTGAAGTTCACTGAGAAATCAATTAGTCCCTTATACATTGACTCCAGGTGCATTCAGAAGGCGATACAAGATCGTGAAGAATTGATGCCATCAGGTTCGACAAACTGTTTTGCGTTATGCTTTAATTGGCATCTGCTCTTTTTCCTTCCGAAATTTTCAATTTTATATATATATATATATATATATATATATATATATATATATATATATATATATATGCACACACACTAAATTTTTAGTTGAAATATTGATTATATTAATATATATTTTATCTGTACTTTTAAGGTTATAATTTGAGCAACCGTGCAACTGACACCTTCTTTGTTTATTCGATATATATATAAACATTTAAATCCCAGTTATATGCATATCCTTGATTGTGAATGATTAAGTTTATTTAAACATATTAACAAGTCTTACTAATGTAATCAGTCTTTAATAAATAGAGTGAAAACCAATATGAAGATTAACAAAGCACGGGAAATAAGTCAAAATTACCGCCCATTTAACACTAACCTCAGACGACACGTGGATCGGAAGAACTTCGGATTTCATTAACCCACCCTCTCTCCTTCGCGAGGTAATGGATGACGGTCAAAACTTCACAAGTTTGGGACAATAAGCTGGGCGGATTCCAATTATAAAACTATCATCATCAGCAGCTGCTTCAAGATATTAGCTAAGCATTGTAGCGTTCGGTCGTCCCTTCCACCTGGAAAGAATTGACTCCTGTACCAAGTATAACGAAAGCAACGGGATGTGAAAGAATAACCAATAATTGATGGCGTGAACCAAGAAATGAAAACAAAAGTGGATATTGTGACTGTTGTGAGGAATGAGTGCGTTTTCGAGTTTTATTTATGTATTACTCGGTTTCTTTGCGTTCTACGCTGTGCAAGTGCAAGGGTATCTTTAGTTTTGAAGGGGGAAGCGAATGATTAAATGTTTGTTACTGATGATATTAACAAAGGTATCATTATTTATCTCAGAGGAGTTTAGCATTACATATGCTCTGAATCATGCTTCTTAAATCCCTTTATTTTTACTCCCCATTTGTTCTTGTCTATCTTAGGAGATAGTAGCGAATGGACCGTATAATCCATGCTGGACCAAGACAAAGTTAGGAAAGTTGTGAATCATCACGGTCCATAAAACCCAAAGAAATGTTGGTTCATCAATCATCCATTTCTCTCACTTCCCCTGAATTTACTTCTTTCTTTACAATTTGGTTCATAAAATTTTTATTATAAAATCATCATCTTTTTTTGCATTCTTTTCATAAGTTTGTAATAATTAGGGTAACATTGAAATTAATTAGTCGATGTAATAGGAAGATATATATTAATATTATTAACCAAGTTTGTAAAGTTATATAACTAACATATTTTAAACAACTAATATAAAACTTCATTTAATAATTTTAACGAATTTAATCTAAAGAAATTTGCGATTATAAGTGATATGGTGTGGAATCACCCAAAATTGTGGTCTAATTTGGAAACGGAGAAAGATGCAGTCAGTATTTTAAAGAAATATATCAGAGTAGAATCTAAATTATGCTACCGTAAGCAATTGATGCACCTATAAGCATTCGTTTTGGATCTGTTCAATGGCGCTGCTACAGACGCGGCTCTAACGACTGGATTTCCGCCAGCATAGAAACGTGGTTTGAAGATAGATTCCACCTGTTTTCCATCTTAACTGGGTTTATCTATGCATGGATCAAGGAAATGATTATAATAATAGTTTGTAAGGGGGAACTGGGGATCAATGAATGTACAACAGTGGATTGCAACAATTACATGCAGGAAGTGTCCGTGAATGATATTCTTAATCAACTTTCTAGAAGTGACTTCTAGGAAAAACTGCTAAAGTTGATGAATCAGTGTATTCACTAAGAATATATGACGAATTTAGTAGAGTTCTTCCACACCAGTAGATATTTGGAGGAGGGGTAAACCGAAAAAATGGTAAGGTTTTTCTTTACGCTGTACGATCACGAGATTTCCATACATAATAAAAATATATTAATGCTTTCAGTTCTTCAAGGTCTACAATATTAAGTGACATTTGAAATGCGTATGACCATATTACAGATATTCTTAAGTATAATTTTAAACATAAAATCGTCGACCATTGTGTCGAGTTCATTTCAAAAGGACATCAAACTCCCTAATTGAGACTTCCTTGAATTTCTTAAAATGTCCAAACAAACGCTCTTGTACAAGATGCCGTTCCATGCTAGATTTTTATTTGTGTAAATTCACATGGCAAAGAAAATAAGAAAATACAGACCAATTTAAGAAGATTTTACTAGATATTTCTTAATATAACCGTTAAACGAATAGATTAAAATCTTTAGAATTTATTTTGAAATAAGGGTTAGAAATATTATTGTATAATAAGAGATACCATAGCCTAGACATACAAAGCTTAACCTAACTTTAAAAATAATAATTTCATGAACAAAATAAAATTCTAATCAGCGTAACAAATCACATTAGTAGTGAAATTCCCCTTCCACCCAAATTAAGAGAAAGTGCACCTTATCTCAAAGTTTCGTTATCGTGCTAACATTAGAGTAAATGGGATGCAATTCAAGCCTCTTCTATTTGTATGATAGCTAACTTGATCATTTTTCTGATGGAGTTTGTTTGCCAAAGCTCCCCACCTTCTATTTCATATCTTCCTCTCTGATTGAATTTAAGGTCTTCGATCTTTTTCATTCGGTAGTTCAGTAGTATATAGGTTTTGAATCTTTCCTGATTACATACGCATTTAAGATGATGTATATTTCCTATAGTCTAATTTTAATTACTATGCTACCATGTTATTCATGTTACTGTATATTCAACGTATAATTTCCTATTTTTTATAAATACTAAGTAAATTTGGTGCAGCAAATTTGATGTTTATCCCATTTTCTTGGTGTAATAAATATAAGACAGGTAGAATGACATATGGCACGTTTTTCACTAGTCTCTTTGGTATTTTAAAGGTATTAGATAAAAGACATTAGTCTGGTCACCTTAAACTATTTTGTTTTTGCTAGTACAGCCTATAATCGGAAGCACTTATATCTCTACGCAAATAGTTGGCTACATTCCTTGAGAGCAGCGAACGTTACCCAACCATCTATGATTTTGGCAGTTTCCGAAAAGATCGAGTCATGATCAATAGCTGTCGTGCAATCGTGGGTATTTGACATGAAAACGTAGTTTAAACCTTGTTTCCCCAAATCTTTTAAAAAAAAAGAAAATAATTTTCTTTCGCAGCTATTCAAATCTCAGACTCACACTAGTGTATAAATACACAGAAACAAACGCGCAAACACCACACCCATTTCAGTATTCAAGGCTAAGTGCCCCATTAAGCAAGATTATTATTTTGCAACTTTTAACTTAGTCACTAGTGATGATATCTCATTTACCAATTATAGAAGGCATTAAATCGCCTGCTTGTTGATCTTAGGATTAGGTTTTACAAGAAAAAGAGTAGATCTCGCTTTATATGCAATAGTGAAGGTTAGCAATTACGTGGCTATAAAAGAAACAGAACTCTGCCCATGTTGGAGATCACGGCGTGCCAGAAATGCAAATAGGTTGTTCAAGGAAGTAGCTTTAAAAAGGCTGCCTCTTCTAACAAAAGACTATTGATATAACGTTTAACGCAGATCTCAGCTAAGGCATAAGAGAAACGCGAGTGGCAGTAGTTGTGATGAGGGTGTGGCACTGCTTATATCTGAGGAGTGGCGTCGTTCAATGGTTTATTATGAACTTAAGAGTCGAGAATTACTTTAGTAAACTTGAGATTTTCAATAGTGAAATTTTTACGTGCTGGTAGTCAAGTATAACCTTGACATGGGAGGCAGAAAAACAATTGCCATAGCTTTCATAAACCCACACCATCCACTACACTAAATGTAAGAACACCGATACACTCCAACTAAGATCAAAACAACAGCAATACACGATATCAAACACAATTACTTTCATCCATTCCACATTGCCCATAACAAACTAGCCTCCGGAAAGATATTTACACCCATCTCAATATTCAAGGCTAAGTGCCCCATTAAGTGAGATTATTATTTTTCATCTGTTAACCTAGTCACCCGTGATGATATCTCATATACCAAATATAGAAAGCATTTCAATTGTCCAGCTGACAAATTAAAATTAGGAATTTATCCTATTAATCTAGATTCTACTATTTTTCTTGGACGGAAATTCCCAATTTAAATTTGTCAGATGGGCAATTCAAATACATCCTCCATTCCTGTAATCGCATCGTAAACAGCTTAGTCAACGATCTTAGACTCCCACCACCTGATTAATGACCTTTTTCCCCAGGTTTGTGTTTATATGTGTTTTTTACTTTTTTCTGATCTGTACGCTATTTATAGACTTTTGTAACAATCGCATGCTCATTATACAACTAAAGAGTGTATGATAAACTACATACCGAAACTAGTCTCGTAAATTAAACTTTTGGCTTCTATACAGTGGTTTCACTATGATATACCATAACTCGTCATTAAGTTCTTTTACTTACTTATATATATATATATATATATATATATATATATATATATATATATATATATATATATATATATATATATATATATATATATATATATATATATATATATATATTCAAAAATATGATGCGTAGTTAAATGAAATTTCCATGGTACATAAATGAATTCAATTAATAAATTTTATGATGATTTCATATAATACAATCCTATCTTCAAGAATTTAAACTAAATAAACTTACAAAATAAAATATTGACGTATCAAAATAAGAAAAAGCTCATTTACAGAAGTGCTTAGATAGCAAATTCCCCTAGAAACAAAGCAAAATTTGACAAAAATAAAACTTAAAACACTTAATAAAGTTATGATGCCTTTGTTTTCTATTACTTCGGCGCAAAGACACTACTAGAACTCGCTTGTTTGTGTGCAAAAGTCTGGTGTTATTTTGTTCGATTCTTGATAAATTTTCTTCCATACATATGTCACAGTTGAAGGCGTCTGGTCTCGAAACTTATCTCCAATGATCTTGCTTGAGTTTCCGAAAATGGCTCAGGTCAGGGCTTTGAGCAGTCTACTTCAGTACTTTGATATATTCTTGTCTGCAATAGTATTTTACCCGCATTGAACTATGGAATAACTTACTGTCCTGCATAATTACTGCTGGCGGGTTCAGAGAAGCTTGGACTGAAGCAATAACATGTTTTTGGAGGTTTTGGTTAGATTCTAAGCTAGTGTTCGATTATCTCAACTTGCCGATCAACTCCTTCGGATGAATAGATCGTTCATGCCATAACGTTGCATACTCAGTGGTTGACAGATTTTTACACAAATTTAGGAATAAGTTTGTCACCTGCAGCCAGTCTAACAATGTATCTGCCTTTAGATCCAACCCTATTAAATTTACTTTCTCGCTGAAATGACTTCCTTCCCAATCTTCATCCAAAGAAAAAACATGAGCTTCAGCAAATTCGAATCTCGCTTTCTAGTTCTTCTTATTGGTCAATAGTTTGGTTGCTGGAGGACGAGCTTTTAAATCAGATGCGTTAAAGCGACAGGAAACTATGAAATAGTTCACTTTTGTTCTAATATTAGTGTTAATTTTTGAAAGAATTCATGCTTCACTCTCAAAGATATCGGTCTACTCGGACGGTGGTTATCGGTGTCGATTGACGTTTCCAAGAGATTTATGTCTTGTTTTCTTTGAATAACTAAAGTATGCAGGAAATAACACTCATTAATCTCCTTACCTCTCTTGAAATCACTGAAAGTGTTCTCCTCAAAGTCTTCAAGTAAACAGTTCTCTAAAGAAACTCAGGACTCACTTTCACGTGTGGTGGCATCTCTGTCAAACGCTTGTAGATTTCATACCTTCTGAGCAAAATGTTCCTGAAAAAATCGTTTTCTTATTTTGCGCGTGTCAATATTTTACCTTGTTTGTTTATTTAGTATAATATCTTGAATATACGATTCTATTATATGAAATATTCAAAATATATATTAAATGCCTGCTCCGTTGAACCATTAAAATTTCATATATATATATATATATATATATATATATATATATATATATATATATATATATATATACAGAGAAGGAGCAACTACAGGATCTGCGGGTGATTATACAACTACCACAGGGCTATGCCATTTATATTTTTTGTCTTTTAAGTAAATTTGAAGACAGAACGAAAGATGCAGAAACCTTGTATAGCTGACTATAAATACTATATATATATATATATATATATATATATATATATATATATATATATATATATATATATATATATATATATATATATATATATATATATATATGGATTAGCTAAGGGCAATAGTAAGAAGTCTAATATGCAAGAAAATTCTCCTAAAGATTTTAACACTCTTTAGGAGCGCTACCCCTACATCGAATTTTCTAAAAAAGAAAGTTCAAGAAGGCTTTAAAGGGGTTGGCGTTTAAATTAAAAAAAATAGTTAAAATGTATATATTTGTGCGGTTCTTTGTACCACTAAATCTGAGATAAATGAGCACTAACGTTGCTCTCAATGTGGTTAGGTAAGGGCAATAGGTAAGAGCCGCGAGACTATATACAGTTTTCGTTTTCTGTTTAAGTTCAAACTTCAAATCCATTTAAAAGCTTCTTCAAATTTATGTTTTTAGAAAAATGGATGGTTACTTAATCGTATGGATGGCGCTCCTCAATTGAGTTGAGGAACTCCTGGAGACGTTTCTACCGGATTAAGGAAATCTTACTGTCCTTACCAAACCGCATTGAGATGAATGCGAATGTTTTTTTTATTTATCTAATATATATATATATATTCTTTGTGAGTTTCTCATATATATATATACATATATATATATATATATATATATATATATATATATATATATATATAATGAAAATTAATGCAATATCGCAAGAAAAGATGAGGAATTAAACTACATTCTCCGAAGGCAATTTAATTCACAACAGTTTCAGGGTATCTCACACCCTTTTTCAACTGACACTGAATAGAAAATATAAGAAAAGTGCTTACAAACATATCACAGGGTCAGGTCGTGAAAGAAGGCACTTCATCAAGCTCTCGTAAAGAGCTTAAGGGAGTATTAATTAAATGGCTTCTAATGCTTCCTCTTTCCTTGGTTTGCATCTCTAATCGATCCATATATCATTTATTCACTCTCCGCGTCTAATCGTTGTATAAGATTGACATCAATGCTAATTATTCCATTTTGTTACGAATGAATTATTCCTTCCAATTTAAAGTAAGATGATCACAGAAAAAGGAACATTGCTCATGTCACTATCAAAATTTTGTGTTACAACAAACTTTAGCCTTGAAATAGATTAATAAATGAATTGGATTATAAATTTCAGAAATCTACTACAGTCGTTTTAACCATGAAAATGCTGCAAATCTAATTGATACAGGGCAAGTTCGAATTTGTTTCCTTGTTATTACTTGTCTATGATTCATTCTTTTGATTTGGGAAATTTGATCTCTGGCTACGGTTTAAGCGCGAGCTAAATGAACTACGAGTATGTTAATTTTCTTTCTTTTTTTACTTTATAATTTCGTAAATATTAATGGGTTCTATATTTTGTTAATTTATTAATATGCTTAGAAAAATCATAAAATTTTAATGATGTTAAAAGGCATTTAACTTTAAGATAAACTTTAGGGAACCGAATAGAGTGATTTCGTGAAGTAATAAAAGTCTATGGTAATATAATTATTACCCCTATATTTCTACGTATTTTTAATATAATTTGGGTCTGAACCATTGATTTTCCTAATGAATTCTTTAATTAAGCAATAAATTAATAACTTTTAGCTGATACCATTTTTATTCACGAAAATTACAGGGCTTGAAAATTGTCTCTAAAGTCTATTATAGTGATGAGTTTTTTGAGCCCCATTAAAATATTCATATTGTAGAGGATTCTGTAAGAAGGTATGTGGACATAATTGATACTCGTTAGATTACGGACAATAATGCTTCCTTTAAGGGGATTTTTGAAAAAGATTTAGCTTTAGAGGAGAACAAATGAATCCTCAATAGCAAAGGCTCTTCTAAAATACTCGTAGGTACTGGATAGTCTTAAACACCGAGAACCTTAATCAACTAGCATTTAAATAGTAGTCATTCTACTCGATTGTAAGTTTAATTTTGGTTAGCTGCATCGCATTAATTTCATTCATACATTACGTTTATAATATACCTTAATGTAAACTCACATGGAATACTTGTCTGCTTGTTCATCAGATTTACGTAAATCAATTATTCCTAAATTGAAGAAAGGGTATTCGTACATTATTGGATTGATTTACCTAAGCAATTCTTGTGGATACTCTTTATGAAATATTAATAGTATTTCTTCCTTATTAGTTGATTTTGCAGATTCGCTATGAAAAATCTTCTATAAAAATATATTTAAAAGAGCTATACCTGAATATAACCTTATTTTATAAAACTAAAAAATTAAGCAGAATTCTAGTAATTCATTTATTTCTTGCATTTGTGTTAGAAAGATAGTAAGTCTTTGAGGGCAGTTTGTAATCAGTTTCTCAAAGTTATCTAATACCTTCGAACAATATCCGAACATGGTACTCTTCAGGATATATACTCATTTTTTTAGTAAAGAATAAGAACCCAAATTACTTAGGATACTAATATTCGTAAATCCGAAAATGTGTCACTTACAACGAAATTATGTCTCTTCATAATAATATATGATGATGCATTTTCGCATTAGGGAGTGGGGTATAAATGGAAAGCCATCTTGAGGCAGGGTTCGAATTCTTTAGACCAGAAAATGTCAACTCAATGTCAATGGAACAATGCCAAAATAACCACTTTTCGAATCAGATGAATGAAATTGCTTTCACAAGTTTAGGCTTCATCACGTTAAAATAAGAATCTCCCTTTAATCTGAATAAATTCCCTGGATGAAAGGCTTGTAAACCTAATTTCACACCTACCGCTTTCTTCCGATCTGAATAGATGATCTGAAATCTCAGTTCTTAAGGCGAAAGGCAATCTCATTTATGGATGGAGAAAATAAAGGTGAAAGTTGTTTGATTTTGACAATAACTAAGAGATGTGAAATATTGAGGATTCGAATTATAGTTAGTGACGTATGGCTTTACTTTGGTACGTAGTTTGTTTATATGGCTAAAATGAGGATAGCGGCAAAATTTGAACAAAATTAGGCTATGTAGGATAGTTTGGGGTGAAACAAGGTTTTTTGCAATTTATGAGTGATTGTGAAACTGGAACTTAAATTCTTATGACTAAAAGTTCCTTTGGTAAACTAAATCGTTATTTAAAAAAACAATATAAAAAAGTCTTTCGCAGCTGGAATCATGTAAATAAACCATATGGCCATTAATAGACTAAACTAACAGCAGGTAAAATGCAGCTGTTTTATGACGGAAAAATGTTACATGCGTAACTGAAAACAAAGCTTGAAATAGGATAATATAATCTAAAATGACGAGAGATAAAGCACTCATAAAAATTACGTAATTAAAAGGTACTTCATAAATAACTATCGTGTCATTTTGGGAAATGAGTTACTAAGAGAACAACGGATACTTTAAAAACAACTTAAAAATTTATTTAATGTTTCTTAATGACAAAACTTAACCGCAGAAATACGACTTGTGGTTTCCTTATAGACTCGGTCAATTTCTTTCTAATTATCTTTGTCATCAGCAGCACCTGCTTTGAGACTATTAAAAGAGCAAACAATTGCAATGAGTTATTATCGACTATCACGCTAGTCAATGTCTACCACAAAAGTAGAATTATCTGCAAAGTTGTTTGGGTTAAAGTCTCACTATTCAAACTGTAGCAAAAAGTGAATATATTTGCAAACCCTTTCACTCGAACCTCCTACTATTCGAAGTCTACGCAGAATTTAGATATAAATTTAAAAGCTTTTGATTAAAAGTGACACACCAAATATTAAGTAAAATGCAAATGTATCTTCAAAGAGTTTTGGCTTAAAGTCACTCTATTAATAGTCTCTCTACCACAATTGTAAATATACTCGTAAAGTGATTCGGGGAAAGTCACACTAATACAAATCTACAAAGAAGGACAGAATTATTGACGAGAGAATGTCTCCCATAATCGTTTCAAGGGAAAGGAAAAAGAGGAGTGCATATTAGATGGCGGGAACGAGAAAAGAAATAGGATCTTAATCTGTTTTCATTTATTGGTTTCCAAATTTTAAATATCTTTATATATTAAAGTAATATCTACCATTAAATGAAGACGTTTCAACGTTCTGGAGATAATCCTTGCCTATATGGGTAAAGATAATCGAGATGATTGTGTTGTGGTATTTAATTTTTGTTTTTTATTAGCTGAAACCCGTTATTTTACTTCCCACTACATAAAATATCCACTCATATTCTATTGATAAAACCTGATAAAATGTAAGAATACGTTGAATTCAATGAGCAACCAAATATTTTCGTATAGAATTTAAGGTGTTTACCCGTCACCTCATATAATTAAGATCGAGGTTCGACCTTGAAATCCATTTTTCTAAGAGGGAAAATCGTAGTCTAAAGAAAATATTTCTGTCGGATATGAGAAAAACAAAAGTAAGCCGAATAAGTGTGGTCTGATAACATGTATAACATGGGAGAATAATAGATTTCGTTTTAAAAAAAATACTCTAGCTATTTACTCAATATATCTGCTTATTTTACTGAAATTACAAAATATTGTTTTAAAAATAAGAGTAGCTAGAAGTTAAGACGACCAAACCTTTTTACAATCTCACCCTTTTTAGATTATTATTCCCATGTGCACTTTTTATTGGATTAAAAGGTTACAGTATTCCATATGAATACAAAATAGCTGTAGTTGATCAGCCTGTAATTAAAAGTTACCCCACTTAAATTGTAATAAAATTAGATATATTGACAGAGCTTATTATTTGAAAGTAATCCAAATTTAAAGTCTAACAAAAAGATATATATATATATATATATATATATATATATATATATATATATATATATATTTATATATATATATATATATATATATACAAGGTGTCTCAGAAAAAAGTTAACCGTACTTTGAATTAGTATAACTCAAAACCTATTAGAGATTTTTGAGTCCTGCAAAACAAAACAAATTTATCAACTATTTATTTGTCGATTTTGGAAATTCCATTAAATTTTCTTTTACAATATTGATAGACTAATGGGTTTAATGGAAGCTATCAAGATTATGTTTGCGCAAGGAAGTAAAATAATGAAACTTCGAAGTTTAAAATCAACAAATATATTTAAATCCATTTTTAACACAAACACCTCTTCATATGGGTAATACAAATTCATTTTTCAATTTTCTAAGTATCGTTTCCTTCCACATGTCCTCCATTTCTTTCCAAGCACAGTTGTGCCTTTGATCGCATTGATTGAACAACCTTTTTGATTTACTTGTGAATTTCCTGAAGTCTATTGACTTCACGTGTGATGCTATTTTTTAACTGGTTGATGCTTTGTGGTGGAGTAGAATACACTTTATTCTTCAGATATCCTAAATAAATAATCGCACAGTGTTAAGTCAGGGGATCTTGGGGGCCATTCAATTGCATGATTTAGCACGACAATACGGTTGTCAAGCGTTTCTCTTAGTTTTGTTCCTAGAGCAAGCTGTCTATGAGCTGGTGCGCCGTCCTGAATCCACCAAAGTCTATTGAATTGATTGCCTTAAATATGGCGGAGTTCCAGGAAGATCCTTTCGTTGATCATGCTCAGGTAGGAAGCACCATCCAAGTTATTCTTATAAAACAATGGGCTGACAAGATAGCCATTCCCGCATATTACGATCCACAGTGACACTTTCTGATTACAAATACGCGTGTCAAAGTTGAATGCTGGGGGGTGGTTCAGCCGCGCATATTTTTCCGAATGTTATGGCTATTTACCTTTCCATTCATGAAAAAGGCTACGGTAAACATGAAGATCGGCGGCGCACCCGAAAAAGTGTATTTTTTTGGCGTGTATGTTTTGTTCACCCGCGCATGCATATTCATGTGCGTTTGGTTAATACTGCCAGTCTTAATAAAGATTGTGAATACAAATACGCGTTGATGTTTGTTAAGTGCATGATTAAAAAGGTTCTTTGAAAGTAAATTTTTACACAGAAACGGTTTAATGTGCTTAATAAGCAATAATGACGAGACCATACCACAGCGTGGCTGAAAAACACTGTAAAATGGCCTAAGCTTTGCTTCTCTTGAAAATTCATGGTGGCCTAGCGTTCCTAGGCTTCGTGTCATTATTTTACTTCCTTGAGCAAACATATTTTTGATAGCCTCCACTAAACCAACTAGTGTATCAACATCATAAAAGGTAATTTAATAAAATTTCCAAAATCGCCCGATAAATAGTTGGTAAATGAGATACTTTTTGCAGTATCCCCAAATCTTCAATAGTCTTTGAGTTATACTAATTCAAAGTACGGTTAACATTTTTCTGGGATACCAGGTATATATACATTAGGCTGATGACTTTTTTTATCAAAAATTATTTCCTTTAGCAGGAATGAATGAACTTTTGCCTATTAACGACAAAAATGACTTCTATTCCATTGAAATATTGAAAGAGGTCACACACAAACCACTTTGAAATGTAATAATAGGCCATTTTAGTATTTTCTATGTGTTAAAAATATTTATATTAAATATATAAGTCATCAAACAGACTTGTGCAATAATTTATGTACCATAGAATTGCATAGAATTTTCCAGAAAATCATCACGTCATCGCTTAGGCGATTTCTGTAGAGTTCCAGAATTTTCTTCAGCCATTTCGCGTGCGGTATATAAGCGAGATGTTTAAACGGCGTTGATATTATTTTTGTGTTATTATAATTGTTGTATATTCTCCAGCGTTTGTGGAAAGAGATCCTCGTATTATTTGGTAAGTTGCATTTAACTCTCTCACTAATTATATAATATAATAGCATATAATATTTTATTAGTGTCTGCCTTCTCTCTTATTTTTTATAATTGTAATTTGCTTGTTTTTTAATAAAATATATAAAAGCTCAATAACAGTTTCTTTAATTTGTTAACTATTTAATTTTTAGGTTTATTTTCTATTTCAGTTGCTGAGTACAAAACATGTCGTTCAAGAAGAGATTTTTTAACACGGAGAAGAACAAGAAAACCTGGACAAATAACTTAGTCCAGTTTCAAGCACCATCAAGAAGAGGCAACGTGGCAGTTTATGAAACACCCTTAAGTGAACGGAGCCGCATGCCCCCAAAAATCCAAGTCGTTAGACGCTTCAAATTTCTTGAATCCACCGCCAAAGAACGGAGGGAGAGGATCGGCCTAATTGTTACGGAGATAGATGCCCTATGGAGCAAAACATTGAACTTCCCGCATGTATCTGATCAAGACATTTGTAAAAAACTAGAGAACCTTCTGAAAGACTATGAGTATTGCAGAAAGAAACAAAACTCTAATTATTTGAATATAGTGTTTGATGTGACCATGAGGAAAGAGAACTGGCTGTGCAAAGAAGATGAGAACCTCTATAAACAGAAAATTTTGACCAAAGGCCAGGTTGGTTATTCCATTGGTAAACTTGCTAGTACCAAGACCATCCACCCATCCAAGCGAAATAAGGCAATAGAAGCGACTGTTTTCCCATTTTTTAGCTCAGAACCACCTGATTGTTCCGAAACAAGCACGGACTCATCCAATAACAGCAAAGATAGTTCTTGGGAGGATGAGAGTGCAGCATCAACGAGAAAAAAGGACGCATAACCCAACAGGCTTAGCAAGACTCCTTGCTACAAACTAAAAGCTGTCGTCCGACAGAGCAGAAAAGTTATGTCGCCAGCTTTCTGGTGAGGGCATTGAAAACCTAATCCCATGTTAGTCAGCAATTCACAAGGCTATCTACACGAGAGCTGATCAGGTGAAGAAGCACCTGGTGAGCACGCTCCATCTGGAAAAGTGGAGCTTACACTTTGACGGCAAACGCATTGAGGACTTTGAATATCATGTCGTGATCCTCAAGAATGAAGCGAAAGAAATAAAGTTAGCTGCGCTCAAATTAAAGGATGGCAAAGCTGTAACAATTGCAAAAGGGCTACAGGGTGTGTTAAAGGAGTTAAACCTGTGGAGATCAATTGTTATGCTTGTCGCTGACACAACAAGCGTGAATACCAGCAAAAGGACAGGCGTTGTTGTCCGACCTCAGCAAATCTTCGAAGATGAGGGTTACCCCAAACCCAAGTTCATCCTTTGCCAGCACCATGTACTTGATCGGATTTTTCCCGTGTCATGGACGATGAGCTCCATGGGTCGACTAAATCACCAAACATAGAGGACTTCTTTGTGCAAGATTTAAAGAGCAATTAAGATAAATTCAAAGCAGCCTTCAGCAACGGTAAAACTGAGATTAAGTAAACAGGTGGCTGGAGAGACGACATAAAGTTTCTCTATCACTTCACGCGTGTCTTTCGTCACTTCACTGAGATGAATGAGGTCCCCTTTGTATAGTTACAAAAGATCCACAAATATAATAAATATTTTTAAATCATTTTGTGCGTGACCCAGTGCTGTGAGCGTGCAGTCAAAGTTATGCAAGACTTGCACGGGTCCTGCCGGAACAAGGACAACCTATCACTGAGATTCATCCTGTCCAATGACATTATTGTAAATAATTTACTTCCTTGTGTGTTTGATGACCCTATATAATGTTATATATATGTGAACATAAGCTTGTGTTCAATCTTGTATATGCTGCTAGTGACTTCAAAAACTGGACAAAAAAGCTGAAAAATAAATTTTTAAAATCATTTTGTGCGTGAAGTTTTTTATCAAATCACCTTGAAAGTAAGAATTTATATAATCTTTAAGTAAAGCTCATCAAATTATGACACAGGGATATGAGGTTGTAAAAAAGGATCACCGTAATATATATACGAATATATATATATATATATATATATATATATATATATATATATATATATTTTTAAGGGTGAACGAAAGGACGTATAAAGGGAAATTCATTGCATTTTCCATTTTCTTGATACAACGTTTCAGGTGAACTTTTCACACATCTTCGGGTACTGGAAATACAATTTGTGGAAAACAATTTAAGTTAAGAGCGAAACAGATAATCAAAATGACGAATTTATGGAAAGTATTTAATGTTAATAAAGGAGAAGGATAGCGATAAATTTACAGGCAATTGATAATTTATGGATTATTATGTTACGACTTAAAAAGTAACGTTTGGGAAAACACAGGAAACACATCAGGATAAACCAACCTTAAACAATCAGCCGTTACAGGATAACTGGGGAGAAAGGGCGAGGAGTGTAAGAAGAAAGAGAAGGTTAGGAGGATGGTAATATATTTGTTTAGAGCAGAAGTAGTGGGTGAGAAGAGGAATCGGAATTTAAGGAAGGAGAAAGGTATTTAATATACATGGATTCAATAATCTTTAATGATATGGGATCAGGGGAGGTTTTAAAGTTTTAAAATTGTCCGTTGTGATTTCGGTTTTACAATTAATAGAGTGAAGCCTAACAGGTGAGAATTCTTTCGTAGAGAGAACCTTTCCTGTCCTGTGGCTAACACTCAAATGTGAACAGAACCTTGCCCTCAGCGAGCGCACCTTACTACCTATGTATCTCTCCAGTTTACAATTGGGGCAAGTAAACTCGTAAATAACGGAGCACTTTGCTTCAGGCGGGATTCTGTCCTTACAATTAAAATATCATCCTATGTGGTGGCTATTTAGGAAAATTAACTTAAAATTGGTATGAAAAAGGAATTTATTTAATAGAGATGTAATTTCTTTTGAATTTTTTTGTTTAAAAAACCCAGATCCAGAAAGATTATGTAACGGATATCTTTGTAAACAGTAGGAAATTTAAATTTGGGATGGAAAATAGGATTATACGAGGGGCGGTCAATAAGTTAAGCAATTTGGATATAAGGAGACGAGATATGAGGAAAAGTGTTTTATTAGTTTTCAATATAACTACACTCGACTTTAATGTACCTGCGCCACTTGTCCCTGAGGCTTCGAATTCCCGAAAACCAGAAATCTCCCGACTGCTGTTCAATCCACTCCTGGACGGCGAGCTGGACATCTTCATCGTCACCAAACCGGCGTCCAGGCAGTGCAGCCTTATGCTGGCGGAATAAAAAGTAGTCGCTAGGGGCCAGATCTGGACTGTAGGGGGGATGGTTGAGCTCCTCGAATCCGCACTCGGGCAGGGCAGCTTGTGCAACTCTGGCCTTGTGGACAAGGGCATTGTCGTGGAGGAAGTAGAACACTGCGTGTCGACTTGCCGTGCCGCTTCTGACGGATGCACTTCTTCAATCAGCCAGTTCCTCGGCGTAATATTGGCCTGTGACGCTTCTTCTACGAGGTGCATAGTCAATCATCAACACTCCCTCAGAATCCTAGAAGAGGGTGACGATGATCTTCCCGGCTGAGGGTTGGGTCCAAAACTTGATGGGAGTTGGAGAGCCCCTGTGCTTCCAGGCCATGCTTTCGAGCTTGGTCTCGGATCCCAGTGATGGATCCCCATTAAATCACCTGTCACAATGCGTGACTCGAATCCCGCCGGGTCTTGTTTGTACAGGAGCAGCATCTCCTCTGAACTTTGACGACGTTGAAGGCGATGATTGGGCGTGAGGTTGCTAGGAACCCAACGGGCATGGTCCTGGCCAAATTGTCGTAGATTATGTTGATAACACTTTCCTGTGATATTCCAAATTCTCACTTGATTTCTTCGACCTTGACCCGTCGATTTTCGAGGATCATCCTCTCCACGGGGACTACATTGTCCTTGTTGGTCACATCTGACGGGCCTCCTGGACGGAGGTCATCTTCAAGGGACTAACGACCATGGTGAAATTCCCTATTCCAGCGAGCAATGGTTGCATAGGAAGGGGCAGTGTCAGTGTACACTGCAACCATGCGTTCATAAATCTTTCTTGAATTCTTGCCTTCCTTGGTCAAAAATTTGATCAGTGCGTGGTGCTCAACCTTCTCCACTGTTGAAAAAATTCTGACTGACGATCTGCGATCATCTATTGCTTCTTAAATAGACAAGGCAGGAGCGTGCGGCTACATGTCCTGACTTGTCATAACTTGTCCTAACACCTCCACAAACAGCCATCTCCCTTTCTCTATTTCGCCCTACCGATTTGTAAAACTTATTGCCCGCCCCTCGTACTTCAATTGTAAGGACAGATTCCTGCCTGAAGCGAAGTCCTCCGCTATTTACGAGTTTACTTGCCTCAATTGTGAACTCGGAAGATATATAGGTAGTGCGGTGCGCTCGCTAAGTACGAGGTTCTGTTCACATTTGGGTGTTAGCCACAGGATAGGAAAGGTTCGCTCTACGAAAGAATTCTCACCTGTTTGGCTTTACTCTATTAATTGTAAAACCGAAATCACAACGGACAATTTTAAAACTTTAAAACCTCCCCTGATCCCATATCATTAAAGATTATTGAATCCATGTATATTAAATACCTTTCTCCTTCCTTAAATTCTGATTCCTCTTCTCACCCACTACTTCTACTCTAAACAAATATATTACCATCCTCCTAACCTTCTCTTTCTTCTTACGCTCCTCACCCTTTCTCCCCAGTTATCCTGTAACGGCTGATTGTTTAAGGTTGGTTTATCCTGATGTGTTTCCTGTGTTTTCCCAAACGTTACTTTTTAAGTCGTAAGATAATAATCCATAAATTATCAATTGCCTGTAAATTTATCGCTATCCTCTTCCTTAATTAACAGTAAATACTTTCCATAAATTCGTAATTTTGATTATCTGTTTGGCTCTTAACTTAAATTGTTTTCCACAAGTTGTATTTCCAGTACCCGAAGATGTGTGAAAAGTTCACCCGAAACGTTGTATCAAGAAAATGAAATGAATTTTCCTTTATACGTCCTTTCGTTCATCCTTCAAATTATATATATATATATATATATATATATATATATATATATATATATATATATATATATATATATATATATATATATATATGAGAAATGAAATAACGTACATGTCAAAGTGGTTAGATCAGGGCAATGCTTATAATACCTTAATTCACCTGAAATATCTCCTCGAGTTCTTCAGCCTTCTACAGGAGCGCAACCCTGTAGAAATTTCAAGAAGGGTCTCGTAGGAGATGGTTTTTACTTCAACAGTCAACAAGAATGGTTAGCCTTCTCGAGCTTTCCTCGACATGTCAATATGGTTATAACAGGGCAATGGTCTGAATTCCTTAATCCGCTAAAAAAGTTTCCATAGGTTGCGCCATCTATAAGACAGGGAACCATCTATTTCCATAGAAAGTGAAATTTTAAGTTCATAGAGCTAACTCTTGATGACAAATTTCTTTCCAAAATTCCCCTCTACCTTTCGCCATTTATTTTTTTTCTTCGACTACCTTGATTCTTTCAACCGCCGATGAGCTTAAAAAAACCCATACCGTGATTATTCCGCTACGGAATTTGGCTGTAAGGATCCTAATCTTTTACGCGTGAGCCGAAAAGTTTATCTCCCAATTTATTCATTGAAGTTTGAACAAAAAGTTCTATTTTTGATTTATGTATTCACAAGTTTTATGCACAGCCTGATGCCATTTTTGTTAAATGTTCATTTTCAAACTTTAAATGAGGTTAATAGTAAGTTTTCTTACGATGTGGTTCTTTCTTGGAGTAAGAGAAAAGAGATCATAACGACGCAGCTTTCGACAGATTGTATCATTGCTAATTTCAACTCCACTCGTTTACATATCTTCTTGCAGCTATTTAAAACTAGTCTGTGGTAGGGTACATACTGTTCTATCACGATTTTTAGCTGAACGTTCCGATAACAACTGAGGGCCACTAGAACGATCTACAGTATTAATTGAATTATCCATAAGGAAAGGGTTAAGTATCGTGATACCAACTAAATTTGTAGGTACTCTAAGCTTTACAGAGGATTTCATTGAGCCTTTTGGAAGGGTTACAATTATATCACGAATATCTTGACTGATTAGTTTGTTATTTCCCACGATAAAGATGTTAAATGTACGAATATCTCGTAAGGAATGACACAAGTTTAGAAGGACTTAATATTCAGGAACAAATAAGGATTGAATTTTTATGATACATTGTGCAGATGTAAGCTATTTATATTTTATGTGATTTAACCTTTTGCGTTGTTAAACTCCTTAAACCTGAGTTAACTAAATGTATGATGTAAATTTTCATTTCTAACAGTGTGTTTTGTGACCCACTGTATATATATATATATATATATATATATATATATATATATATATATATATATATATATATATATATATATATATTATATAAATATATATATTATATAAATATATATAAATATAAATATATATATATATATATATATATATATATATATATATATATATATATATATATATATATATATATATATATATATATATATATATATATATATATATATATATATATATATATATTAGGTTGAGGAATAAGTTCTTGCGTTTTTTTAATGATATGTTGATTTAAGTTTGGTGGTGACGTGATTTGTGCACATATTAAGAAACAATAATAAATAATAAGAGCAAAATTTGAAAAGGTTAGGCTACGTCTCTTTACAGCGTAGGCTATTAGGCTTTTGCTCGGGATACGTCTTGAAGTTGAGTGATAAGTCATTGCGGTTTATTTAAAAGTTGTGCTAATTTCATTTTTGTTCTGTACCCTCAAAATGGAATGTCAAGTTGAAAGAAAGGCGCATATCCGACACTTGTTGTTATTCATTTTCAATCCAGACGGGAACAATACAAACGCAGCCAAAGCTCGTCGCGATATTTGTGCTGTGTAAGGAGAAAATTCTTTATCAGAAAGGACATCTCAATGGGGGTTTTCACGTTTAAAATACGGTTACTTCAATCTTAATGACGAATAACGTTCTGCTCGCCCAATCAAGTTAGATGAAGATCGATTGAACGACCTTCTTCATGAAAATCCTTGTCAATCGACTAAAGAATAGGCTGTACAATTAGCGTGTGATCAGAAAACTGTAGTGAATCACCTTCATTCGATGGGGAAAGTTCAAAAACTCGGTGCATGGGTTCTGCACGCTATGAGCGAAAGCAACAAACTTCAATGCTCCACGATTGCCGCAGGTTTGCTTGCTCGTCACAAGGCTAATCGTGGATATAAGGACAGATTTCTTCACTGCATCATCACTGGCGACAAAAAGTGGTGTGTTTATGTCAACATGAACCATCGAAAACAATGGCTTAACCCCAATAAAAACACACTTCCGCGATTAAAGCAAGGAGTTCCTCCACGAAAGACGATGCTGTGTGTGTGGTTGGATTGTGAAGGCATCATTCTTTACGAACTCCTTGCGAACAAGAGATTGTCAATGAATAAATCTACGTCAACAAATGTATCGACTCGCCGAAGCTATTCGTTAAAAGTGACCTCATCGACGTTATGGAGTCCTTCTGCAACATGACAATGGTCGTCCTCACACTGCAAATATGACAAAAGACGCCATCCAGAGGGTTAATTTAGAAATCCTGCCGCATCCTCCATATTCGCCAGACTTGGTTCCATCGGATTTCTAACTGTTCCGATCGCTCTCCAACAATTTGAGCGGCGTTTCGTTCAATACTGATGTGGAATTAAGAACCTGGTTAGACGAATTTTTTGAGTCAAAATCCAGAGATTTTCATTGCAAAGGCATCGAAAAACAAGTTGAACGTTGGGAGGAAGTCGTAAATAACAACAGAGAATACATTATTAATTAAATTTTATATTGTTATCAATTTAAAATGAAGTTTTTCTAAAATTGTTAATGGTAATAAAAAAATTGACAAAACCGCAAAAACTTATTCCTCAACCCAATATATATATATATATATATATATATATATATATATATATATATATATATATATATATATATATATATATATATATATATATATATATATATATGTATATATATGTATATATATATGTATATATATATGTATATATATATGTATATATATATATATATATATATATATATATATATATATATATATATATATATATATATATATATATATATATATATAGATATTTATATATATATATATATATATATATATATATATATATATATATATATATATATATATATATATATATCTATATACAACCTTTGCCATAATTATGGGGCAGGTTTGAAAAGTGAAGAATATGATTGAGACTCATTTATTTCATATTCGACATAATATAAATAAACATTTTAGCGTATATTCTAGCAATAATTATTATTTTCTGTGTCCTCGTTTGTCTTTTATAACCGCTTTAATACGTTTTTGCATATTGGGCATAAGTGTTTTGAGCAACCTTCTGCCATTCACTGTGTGATACTAATGTTTATTCCTAATTTTCCAGTGATTATCTTATTGTTAACTTACAAGTGGTAATTATTTGTTAAAAATCTCCCTGAAGAGACAGTTTCCGAAAGCTCAAAGAGCTCCAATCATTGCATTGTCCAAAGAGGGAATATTCCAAGTCAAAATGGAAAGAAAATTAAAAAGCTCAAGAAACGGAGTCTAAACAAACCTTAAAAGGTAAAATGAGACCAATTCTTTAAAAAATGTGGTGATGGTCGAAGTTGTAAAAGGTGTACAACTCTGATGGAAGAGAGGTTGCTGAAAAGGGGATTTCTTGCCGATAGGAATAAAACCTCTTCTGATGTAGCTCCTGAGTTTTGGGCAGCAACAAACAAAGAGATATCAAGATGCCCAATTAGAAGAAGGCTATTAGAAGATGGGCTCAAGGGATGTGATGCCATGAAGAAACGGTGGCTGACTCAGATGAACAAGAAGAAGCGATCGATTTGCGCAAAGGAACATAAAGATTGTACTGATGATGATTGGGCTAAAGTTGTTTCGTCTGTTGAAGCAACTTTGAGGAAGGTTTTCTACATTATATTCCACCAATTTATTACGCTTCTACACATTTTTATTGGATACCAAAAATATCATAAAAATTTGTATTTGTCCTTAGACATTTGGAACACCTATAGCTGTTTATGTTCTTCGAAGAGTTGGGGAAGCTTATGATCCGATATGTGTTGTCAAATTTGGAAGTGGCAATGTAATATTTTGAGGCTGCATTTCGTCATCAGGTCTAGTATTGTTGTTCAATTGTGCGGGCAGAATGAATTTCAAAACTTACACCAGCATATTAGACTAGGTTTATCAACCTTCTCTAGGTAAAATATTTAATGATGACACTAGATGGTGTACTCTTTCAACAAGACGATGCTCCATGCTACACATCTTGAGTATCAAAGGGTAGGTTTGAAAATAAAGTGGTGTCGTTGAGGGAATGACCCCCGTAATCTCTAGACTTCAACTACATTAAACATTTGTGGTCACACTTAGGCACAAGAGTGAGGGTGCACAAATGTTCTATCAAAAGTTAATTAACAGTAAAACTTCATGAAGAGTGGCAGAAAATTGAGCCAACCACCTGTGCCAACTTAGTCTTCAGTATTCAAAAACGCATAAAAGAGGCTATAAAAGCAAAAGGAGGACACATCAAATATTAATTATTGATAGAATAAACGCCAAAATGTTTATTTGCATTATGTTATGTAAAATAAATGAGTTTCAATCATATTCATCACTTTTTCATACCTGTCCCATAATTTTGGCGATGGCTATATAAATATATATGAACTTGTACTTAGAAGTGAATGCATCTTTTCTTCTTACGACCCAATGAAATCGGCTAGTTTTTTTTGGCGTACAAACTAGCAACATCAAACTACGTTCAGGATTATGCTGCCTGATAAAGGAGGTGTATACAAAACTTATACGGATCATTAGAACAGAAATCATCCAGGAGATGACCCCAATAAAGCCAAGAGAAAAAACAATACATCGCCTCGTCAAGGATTCAAACTTCAGACCTTTGGCTATTTAAACTAGTGCTCTCCCATTGAACTAATGGGACCAATACGCAGAGCGACATATTCCTTCCCAAATAAAATATTTTGATCGCATCTCCAAAGTTCACGCCCACCCAAAACTGCTTGCAGAATAGTATATGTTGAACTAAAAAGTGAATGCATCCTTTCATTGTATGACTAAAAGCGATCGGTCAATTGTGGTCGACGTGCAAAATAGCAAGGATCTACCACGTTTAATTATATGCTTCCTGATAAAGGAGGTGAATGCAAAGGTTATACATATCCGGAAAACAGAGGTGATACAGGTAATTATCATGAAAATCTTTTAGAAAAAATGCATCGCCTCGTCAAGGACTCGAGCTTTACCCATCCGGCTATCTAGATCAGTGGTCTACCACTGAGCTACGGAGACCAACGGGCCAAGCTACATCTTTCTTTCCAAATGAACTATTACGTACCCATCTCTAAAGGTCACGCAATCCCGAAACTGCTTTTTATAGGATGATCCTTCTCTATTCACCAAAGACATAATTCATTTTACAATGAATGGAAACTTCTATTCCTTCTTCCTCAAAGATTGTTTCATCATCAATGCCCTACTGATATAAAGGCATTCACGCATAGGATTAGCAATATCGAGCTGGCAAAATGTCTTCTTCTTCTGGATTTCATTCAGGTTTTTTCATTGCGTGTAATCGCAAAAACACCTTTAAAACGGCAGCCTTTGTTCTTGACCACTCCTGGTCTACAAGCACGGGCATTTCATGCCCATTCAGAACACTTCTGTTGGTTATGCTCACCCGGGCTTTCCTCTAATAAAGCTGGTGGCAAAATTGGTTCGCGAAAAGTCTAGGCTAAAACCACGGCTCTTACCCTTGCCTAGCGTGAAGATGCCCCGTAAGGCGAAAGGACCACGCAATTCTACCGAGGCCTTAAACTAACAATATACACTGCCCATGGAGGTGATCATTATGCCCTCTTCCTTGAATTGTAAAGCTGCCCTTCGAAAGAACAAGAGCACCAAAGGAGCTTCGGCTCCTGTGACCTGACCTATGAATGGATTGGCTGGCTCAGGACATCTGCCTCCGGAGCCACTCCACCCACCAAAAGTTTTAAGGCAAGGATGTAAATGACTCTCAGAGCGAGCCAAACCTACCTTGATCGGCCAACAGCGCCTGGGGTTCTTTCTCCAGGAAGCGGAAGTCCATTCCAGTAAACGTCTTTTCTTCAAATAGGGCCCTCGCCTCTCTTCGAGCTAATCATGGCATATTCCTCCAAGAGAATTGCCGAGGATTCCGGGCCAACTGGGATGAGCAGCGGATATTCGTCTCCCCTTATTCCTCGTTAGGTATCTTTTTGCTGAAAATCATGTTACGCGCGTGCCATCTGCACACCCTCCTGAAATATTAAGGTTTTGCGAAACCCCAGCAACACGGGATTGGGGCAGGGCACGGGAATGCATTATTTACATTCAGCATTATGTTGCCGTTCTCCTCTTTGCTTTAACTAATTTTATTAGGCAGTTACAACTTAATAGGAGGAATGGTACTGTTATTCCTGCGTATAATCCACCTTGAGCCGACTTCGACGAGGGAGCTTCCGCTGATATTGGCACGGCTGCCGAGACGTATTCTACTGCTTGGGGAATTGAAATATAGACACCTCCTCTGTCCAGATTACTCCAGCAATCTCACTGGTCAGGTCCTTGACAAGCATATTGACCTACTCGAGAACCACATTATTTTCCTGTGATGATCTATTCCTGTGCTCCTCGGATTCACACCCTAATTTTGGGTTTCATGTGGTCAATAACCAACATAGTATTGATCAATTCCCCATTAAAATATCCTTTTCTTCACCGATGCTGCCTGAGACCCCACCCTAACTGGCGGTGCTTGGCTCGTGCGTCGTGGTCCGCCATTCTAAAATGACTGAATTATCTGCCCTAGTCGAATAGTTTAAGTCGATGGATGAGGCAGCTGAGTTATTTTCCAGCAAGTAAATCGCCGAGTGCCTAACTTCCATTCCTAGAGGGCCTGGCTGCTCTGCACGAAGACCGCTTCCGTGGTTGTTAGCCGAGTGTGACACGGCCCCCAAACAAAAGCGTTATGCTGACGATTTCACTGTGGGTGAAGGTCGTCGAGCCTGGGTAAGGTTCAACTATGTTTTGAAGCACACCCACATCGCTTCCTGGCGGGCATACGTGTCTTCACGGTAAGACCCCTCTAGCAGAAAAGTAGAGGAGAATCAAAACGTTTAACATAAAGTTTCTCCAGGACATCTACCCATTTTCTAGGAGAATGGGACAGAAATCTTGGACGCCGCGTCCGTTGCAGTTTCCTTCGCTAACCTTTTCTCTACATTATAATGATGCTCCTCCACTAACATTCACTGCACTTCATGATTTCGCTGATGACGGCTGACAGGACTTTAGCTCTAGATGCAGAGAATCCTTCAGCGACACGTTTACATTGAGAGAGTTGCCTTCCGCTCTCACCTCATGCGCGGACTCCGCCTCTGGTCCGGAAGTTGTTTCGTTAGCCATGCATCAACGCCTAAAGGAGAGAAGCCTTGTCTTTCAGTTAAATTTGTTCAACAGGATCTGGACAGATCCTCTTGCGTGCAAATAAAGTCTTGAAAATTTAATTACAATACACGATGCTTAAATACTATGAGGTTTACCTGCAAACCCATTTACAGTGTAAAGTAAAATTATTTTATATATTATACAAAACAAACTGATTCAAAATATCGTACTTTAGGAAAATCTTATTTTGCTTTAAACCTGCTATACATTTTTTATAATTCAATGTGTACTCGTATATGCAAATACTTTTAGCATAAAGTCACATAAGTCAAGGTATACTACAGAAGTAGATATATCCTTAAAGAATTTTGCCCGAAAGTTTGTCCGTTCTAAGCCTACTCGAGAAAATAATATCTTCACTCTTATTATTTAAAATTCAGAGTATACAAAATCTCCCATTAAAATATGTATAATAATTATATACCCCAAATCCTATAAAATAAAGACAAACTTTCCAAAGTCTACTGGAGATGTACATACATGGTGTAGTAGTTATTTTTCCGCCTAACTTTAATATAGAAAATAACCAAAAGAATGCATATAGACCTATATTAACCAAAATTACAGAATAAACACTTGAAAGACTGTACCATTAGGACCGATAGGGCTCCTCCACACGTACGCAGAATCGATGAGCTAAAAAAAAAGATTAGCAGGCGTTCCCTCACTCTCATCCACTGATGAGTCTACATGATACTGTATCGCTGTTTGGAAACATAGGCAATCTCCAGATCGATAAAACGGTGGATTAGTGTTGTGAACGAGAGAAAGCCGAGCAGGTGGCATTTTCCAGTTGGATCAGAGCATCTGATGTGGAATGCAACTTGCGGAAGCCAAACTTTGGCGAACACAGGTTGTCTCTGCTGTCCACAAAAATACGATTTTCTGATATTTACCAATTTCTCCATCAACGTGCACACGCAGGAGGTTAGGGAGATTGGACAGAAACCGGTTGAGGTAGAGCGATATCTTCCCAATTTGCCTAAAACGTGGACATTAGCCACTTGACAGGAGTCTAGTAGGATACCTTTTTTCCAGATCCTGTGTAACAAATCAAATATAAATGCTCACCTCGGTGTCTAGGCATAGTATACAAGACATCATCTGGACCAAGGGCGATGTCCTTGCACGAAGCGAGAGCGAAACGCAATTCAACCCGTAAGTAAACCTGTCGTTGAATGGTTTTTCCTCCTCTGGAGGTAAAGTCCAGTCGACGTCCTTCAGCGACACCACGAAGTCCATTGAATCCTGGCAGAACCAGCATTACGGCTAGGTAATGCGAAGAATGCGCAAAGGACACCACCACGGACGCAGTATCTTGTGGCGTTATACCACACGTAGGCATAAACGCTTCTGTTTGAGGGCCATGTTATACGCTGCTGACAATCACAGAAGCAAGCAACGTGTAAAACAACCAGACGTTCTAGGCATAGCAATTTGTCTCAGGCGATGAGGCTGCCGTAGAGGGAATTAAAGGCTTTATTCCCCAAACTAGATTCCACGAGTGGGACAAAGAAATCAATCATTTCCTGAAATGCGTTCCACCTCGCCCGCGGCAGACAGCAGAGACCTAGTGAAGAAGGATAATCTAGCTTTCTTGTTCTTAGAGATGAGCAATTGTTTGGATGCTGGTCTATGAGATTTGAACGATCTTTCCGTCAGTCGGTGTTATACTGTCTTTCTGGTGAGAGTAATGCCCATAGTTTCATTTACATCTCGCGAAATCGTGGCTGCTTTCTAGTGTCGATCCTTTTTAAAGATAAAGTCGATAGTTTGGTCACTTTTCTTTGAGTTTTTCTAATCCCACCAGTAGAAATTCTACTGATACATGAGCCTATGGTATCGCAACGTGATATAAAATTATGTGTACAAGACCTTTTGAGCGTTTAACCATTTCTGCTATGGGTCTGATAGATAGCTGATATTCTTGATCTACATTAACAATTAGCTCACGGATAGAGTCATGTGTAATGGGAGTCATAGGCATGTTTGCTGCTCAAAACTTGACAAGGTAATAAATGAAAGTGCTAGAAATTCATGGAGGTAATTTACTTGTTTAAATTAATTTGTTTTCTCAAGGATAGAAGTAATCGAAAAACGCTGGCCAGATCATTTTGACCAGCATATATTTGGAATAAAAAACCTGATTTAGTCGCGGGCGGCTCTT